>CM053783.1:762316912-763516912 GCA_028749045.1 Cupressus sempervirens | reverse complement strand
ATGGTGACTTTGTGTCACTTAAAACATGTTCATATTCATTCTCATGTTCGATGGCTCGTGTATATCAGATATCCCACTTTAATTTGCTCGCTGCCTTCACTATTCAATGATTAATGACCTCAGACGATAATGAAATGTTATACGGTTTAGACTCATCCATTAAAGTTTGGAGTTCATGCAAACCGTCCTGGAAAAAAAAGTTGTTTAAGACACAATGTTTAGGGTTTCTTAAATGGGGGCTCAAAAGCCGTGTAGGGTGGAGTACTGAATCTACCAATCTGTATTCCATTGTCTGTTTCTTTTAACTGAAAACTCAATACTCCCCATAGTTCTTGTCCAATCGTTCTCCATCTAATGTTGAAATCACTAAGTTTATCACTAATTTTTGTTTCTTTCTTGATTCCTCTACTCTATAATGTCTCCAATGGATACTAGAGAAAATACTATACAAGCAACTCCAACTTAAAACAAATCATACACATATTTGAATGCAATTCCAAAATGATATTGTGCACCTAAGTCTTCTAATAATGATTCTAGGTTGGAATCTTTAGAATGAGCTGCCCGATATGATTTTGGTATGAAAGGATCATTTGTTTCTGAGAATAGCTTCCAATTTATATAAATGAGGACTCAAGATCATTATCATAACGTCAACTATGATGAATATTAGTTGTAAAAGTATGATGATTGTAGCATCAGTTGCAATCCTCTTGATTAAATAAATACTTGTGATGGAATATTTCCCAGCCATTCCAAGGTAACCCTATTCAAAGGCTCAACCCAATAATCATTGATTGTTGTGATATCTATTTAGATCGGCATGGTAATAGACTTCCCAACACTCATTCAATCTTGCACTATAGAAAGGAACAATAGATTACTGCTGCATTCTTATCGAACCTCTATTTGGATTTTATGAACAATAATTTGGTAATCATAATTTGGTGAATATATGGCTGCATTCTTATTTGATCGCTTGTATAGCTATATTGGGTTCATAGTTACTATTTGAACATTACCATGTATGTATAGCTATATCGGGTTCATAGTTACTATTTGAACATTACTCTGTACTCGATTATTATAGTTGCCATTCTATGGATATCACATGTTACATTTCGCCAATTCTTATCCATTTTCGGCTCTCGAGTCAAGTTGATTTCTTTAGAAAATCCATCACTTCCTCCTATTTGGTCCTTGTGTTTTCTGATTGGACTGTTAAAACTTGTTGATTGTACATATTATATCTCTGACTGTGGCATAAATCACAGACGATCACTACAAAATATTTTGTTTCAAACTACATATTGTTACATCCTAAATTTTAGCTTAATTTAAAATTGTTCATACAGTCACTAACGTTTCCTATGAAGTCAGTTGACAGGTAAAATTAGTTATGATCATGTGAGAGGGTAAGATGGTTCATCGTAATAATTTCATATGAAGTTGACATGATAGTTAATCATTATGATGCTATTATATTGTTATCTTGAAATCTTAGAAAATTGGTTATTCATCATGGGAAGTGGAAAGGTGGTTAGCCGCTGTGATTATTTATGATTAATAACTTGTTATGGTAATTATTATTATATTAAGAAATATGATTTAATTGTGGAGAATTTCCTTGTAAGGAGCACGTCAAAGGGGTGGAAGCATTGTCAGAAAGAATTGGGCATAGGGGTACCACCATCACTGGGCAAAAAAAGTACGAGCCTTGAATCACCATGGTTGAGGGTAAACGACTAGGCAAGCAAGAGCGTACATTGGATGACCATGAGCTAACCTGTTAAATTACATATCATTTGAATAGTAAAAGAGATCATCAAGCATGAATTAAAAATTGAGCAAGTTTGTACCTTTGTAATTGTGGTGTTGGATTGAAGCCTCCTCGTGTATAAGCATGTCTTATCATATCGACATCATGATACCTAAATATCTATACATGTACATACATATATATGTGGACATATGTAAACCAATTATATATATATATAAGGACGTATACACATACTTGATATTTGGTATATACATAAGAAGTATATGGTTGGGGTTTACACATGTACACGTATATACATACATACACATATAGGTATCTATAGATACCATGATACTATATACTAAGACAATATTATTTCTTTCACCTTGGTTGTGGCCTAATATTATTTCATGCGTGTCAACCTTTCATATTCTATTTTATTTTCCGTTGGGCTTTATAATTTGAGATGGCCATTTTTAATATTGGTGCCGATAACTTCTCATTTGCATTTGTAACTCTCCCTGCCACCCTCTTCTTGTAATTAAGATAATGTACAAATGACCTTTCTTTATTATTCTCCCCGCTGCCTAGGAAGTGTGCCTCTTCCTCTCGCAATTGTTTGAGTTTATATTTGTTTGCAAGGCACAAACACTCGGCAGCATGGATTACCTTTTATTTTTGCATCGTTATTCCTCAAAACTATAGCCGGAGTTCTTACATTTGCTAGATACAAATTCTTCCTACATTCTGAGTTCATATAGACCCCAAGTAGAGTCATTGGAAAGGGTGCTTGTCATGCATCTTGGATTGATAAAACACGGCAACAAGTTGCATGAACTGACTCTAGGCGGAACACATTCGAGGTCATGTTTTGCATTTCATGTTTGAATCTTGATGTGAACTTTGAAATATGTGCATCTAAATTTGAAGCCATTTCATGGCTTGTGCAGTATAGGCAACCACCCGGAGGGTAAGCATGTAAGTGAATAAGGCCTATTTTCTTAAAGCTCTAATATCGAATCAGAATGCCAATTTGATGGCAAACCTTGACTCATATCCGACTGATATCCAGAGGAGGGTACATCCATCAGTTTGAAAAATGAATTACAACTGATTGCTAGTGATTTCCATTTAGAATTAATCTCATAATGATATATGATTTTGTTTAGTCAAATCATGAAATACACTTTATATAGGAAATCTACTCTTTAGTCCGTGATTTAAGGACAACAAGCATAAGAGGATGCAAGTAAAGTATACTTCATAATTCTGAGATGAGTCTGAGAGGGACATAAGAAATTGATTGTGACTATAATTTAGAAAGAACAATTAAGCATACACCCAGAAAATCCATCCAGGAGGACTATCTTGGTTGAGATGAAGGGTGAGTCAAAAATAATTGAACCATAGAATTATTTCCTGCATGAAAAGAAATGAACCATTATTAATAGTAATTGTAATCTCAAAAGAAAAGAGATACTAATTAACAAGAGTCAGCTCATGGTAGTCCAATATTCAGATCTTTATGCTTAGTCGAGCGGTGGGAATGATACCCTAGTACCAGAATGCTTAGTGGCTGATCAAGGTGTTCCATGTCTAATTTTGGGTAGGGAGGGCCTTTCTCATTAGAGAAAGTGTGGGGATAAGTTTAAGGTCCGTGGTTGGGAGGTTAAGCCCCTGATAATGTTTCCCCTCTCCACAAGATGCCAAGACATGCACCAAACAAAAATAAGTTATGCATTCAAACACTTATTGGTAACAAGTATTTACTTTTATGATGTTTATACAAGTAGAAAATATAATGGATTGATTTACGCCATCGATTCAGCTATTTCCTTAAATGAAAGAAACTTTTCTCGCCAATATAATTGGTAACCAGTTAGATCAATTGATATCTATATGCAAGAGATAGGATTATCTGATGGATGGTTATTTCAGTGTTTCATTTATATGAATAATGAATATGAGCGTATCTTCTAACAATATTTGATGCCCTAAATGATACAATGGTATTTGATGCCCTAATTAATACAATGGTATTTATGCCCTAAATGATATAGTGGTATTTGATAGTATTTGTTGTTTTGATAAAGTGATATAGCTATTTGTTCCTAAGCAGTATTTATGGACTAACCTGGGTTTTGCAGAAGCATCCCTAAATGGATTTCGGTTTTGAATTCTACAGTATATAGATTTTTAAATTTTGTGTTAAATTTGTTGACGGTATCTTCAATTGTTGTTTATGAAATCTCTGTTTAATTGAATGTAACCATTAATCTCATTCACATGAACATATAAGTTATAACTATCTTCCTATAAATATGAAGTATTACCTGTATTTCTTTGATATGCTAGTGGTTAGTTAAGATCCAGGAAAAGTGGTTGTTACACATATGCTCTCATATTGTTCATTATGTTATTCATGTAACTTTCTCATGTAACAATTGATCCAATATAGATGATTGAACTAGCTGATTATTTCTCTCCTTTTGCTATTCATAAAAAGTTCTAATTTCTATGCATCAAGTTTGTGAGAATCATTATTTTTATGATGTCTTCTTCCACAGGATGGCAGAATCGTGCTCTGATACCAATTGTAATGTCCCCATTTGTTCCTCTCAATTTTGAATTAAGATTTTATGTTCATCTTTGATACCCAGACAATACTTTTGATATTGCTTATATACTTATCAAGCTTGATGGTGTATGACTCTTCAATGTCCTTAATTTAATTTTAATATTATTAGATTGTGATTTAATAATAGTGAAACCATATATTTATTTATTATATCATTTCCAATAATATTATTTATTTGGGTTTTATACTTTTTATATTATCACATTATCAATTTATAACAAGAGTTGATCTATTACTATTTTGTATATGTATATATTTAAAGTGATATGATAATATTATTACTACGATATATAACATATTATAATTTATATTTTTATCTTAGTATTAATATTATATTTTTTTTGCATATTTTTTCTACTTTTAATATTATAAACATCATATCTAATGGTTATTTATTATTAAATCTCATCTCAGGATGGGGATATCATACATTGCACTAATGGAATGATGGGAACAATAAGGCTTTGGTGATTTGAAACATTGCCCACAAAATGACCCGAGTGCATATAGCTAGGTCTATACGACACTAGATCTCCCGCACCACTTTGCATGATACTCGAGTATCAACATATGGTGAAAAGACAAATTGATATGCTTGCCCATACAGTCAAGTATGTAGGATCCACAATACCATATGGTAGACTAGGATGTACACCGGAAGTAATGGACCATACGGTCACTCTCCCTTTAGCCCTCTGTGTACTATGTTGTACGACCACAAATTCCTTCGCATGGCATACGCCAATTTGCAGCACAAATTTACAACTCCGCAACCTTCGCTGTTTGTTTGTTCACTCCTGAAGATATTGTTATGCCTTTGAAAGTATAATTATATATGCAAGTACCCTCAATTACGAAGAACTTCAATGTAACCATACTAAAATTACCAAATTGGTGCAAGAATGGAGCAATGAATTGATAGTCATCAAAATCCTAGCTACACAATTAAATTTTCAAATTAAACAATAATGGTACTTCAGTTTTGCCAAATTTGAGAGAGAACACAGCTAAATAGCGTAAGGAGTTACTCCCACCAAAGTTTCATTTGCCAAATAGAGAAGATCTTTCACTTCCAAAATGGCAACACTTGATCTCCAAATGGAATTCAAAATAGAATAAAATATTCCAACACATATACCTACAACAACCTACAAGCTTGTATTAAATACCCCTTTGGTGAAACTCTCAAAGGGCGCACAAAAAGTGCCAAGACAACCAATACCTACAAATAATAAATAAATATGGTCTTGATGGATGATTAAATTAATTGTCAGGGCCAAACATAAAAAATTTAATAAATTAATTAATTTAATAATATTGGGGACATTACAAATGTTGAATTTTAGAGGATGTTGCAACTATAATGGCATTGCCTATTTGGTATATGCTTTCCAAATGGCAGCAATCTCTCTTTATATTGTGAAGAGGATCCTTCATGGGCTATGTCTATTCATTAACATTTAATTAATATAATAATTTATAATTTAACTAGAGATACACACACATATATATCATACATACATACATACATACATATAACTTCAGTTTAGTCTCTTGAGTTTATCCAACTGAAGCTACCAAACAATAACGCTCCCTCTTAGCTAGGGAGGATAAACACAGGACCATATATAACCTCAATGTAATATAAAGATATTGGGAGTAACCATCTCCTAAATGTCAACTCATGTGACATTCACCATGTACTCTTTGAGCAATGGTCTCCTGAATGTTCAGTTATAAGATATTCACCAAGTACTATGAGTAATGACATCCTCAATGTCAACTCATTTGACATTTACCAAGTACTCTATGTAATGGCCTCTTGAACATCAATTTATATAACATTCACCATGTACTCAAAGTGTTCAGAAGGTATGCACACACGCATACTCATAATTACCATATGAACATCCACCATACAAAACATAATCTATCGTGATCTACATAGACATCGTAAGATATCCATCATAATAGAAAATTAAGTTATTGGAAGATCGTCACCTTTCAATAACTTCTACAAATACAAGTGATGATCATTTGGAAGTCATCACTTCGTCATGATCTACATCGGGGGTAGGCCCATTAAATCACGTAGCCACGCAAATGATACCAAAAGTTTACATGAATTCAAAACTCTCTCTGATCCTAATATGATCAAAGATCTTCAAAGATTAATTGAAACATATCCTCTATCTGCTCCTTCAAACAGATGTGTTAGACTCCCTCTAAACATCAATCTTTTGAGCTCCTTTACCTTTGAAGAAGTGTCAAACTCCCTCTAAATCTAATATCAATCTCCCTCTGCCCACAATAGCATTCTTGTTGGTATTATCGTTGAAGTATTATTCTTAAGTGTTTTACCCTGCTATGGCTATGAAGTATTATTGGTTGGCTTGAGACGATAAGGCTACCCTACTATGTTATTGCAACTTGTGCAATTGATCTCTCCATTCAATACTTATTTCATTAATCTTCTCGGCAGGTTGGAAAATTTAATGTTTCCTATGAATGGTGTTTGCTACAAATGGGTCTTTGCCTCATCTAATATAAAAAAATGTGTTTACTTCCTTAACAGTCAATCATCATCGATCCACGTCATCTCTTTCTTTTCAGTAGGTGTTGAGTCTTCTTTTATTCCTTCCATGTTCTTGTTATGAAACGTCAATAAACTTCTAAAATAGATATTCTAACTTAGTTGTAGTTATTGTTCCAAGTAAGAAAACTTCCATATATCCCCTCATTTCTTTTTCGTGCCCCTTTGCATCTCACTATTTTTTTACCTCCTTATCCTATATAGGCTGGCATAGTACTCATATATCTGATGACTGTGTTCATTTCTACTTCTTGTCGTGGACCTTTCCTTTCCATGTGACAGACTCCACTTGAATCATGTGTCGTCCTTGTCATCTTTGCTCGGTTTGTCTATATTTGAAGATTATGTCTTCGTTCCACAAATAGCGTTGTATAAAATTCAACAACGCTTTTCTTGTTCTCATTGTACTCCTTGTCAATATTGTGGTGTGGCAATGGCATTATCATTGAACTAGGACATTACATGATCCACATCCAAACCACACAAAATTCAAAGTGGGCTTTAACATGGCTGAGAATGATGACAACGTAAAACTTATTATGTCAAATAACAGTGGCGCACCCTCACCTCCTCTTCAGCCTCGGTATCAATTCCACATAATGAATTAATTCAACAGCATCCACAGCTCCTCTAACAAAAACTAACAACACACTTAGGATTTTTCGTTAAGAATCATGCTAAGGAATCAGTTCAGCCAACATCCAAGCAATGTTTCCCAAGCTTGCAGCTATTTCTATGCAGCACAAGAATCTAATGCCTCCTTCATAACGAATCATTTTAGAAGATGCTGCAAATGTAATGATATTGCCTGTTTGGTATATGCTTTCCAAATGGCAGCCATCTCTCTTTATATTGTGAATAGGATATGGATAGACATGTCCCTTCATGGGGTATGTCTATTCATTAATATTTAATTAAAATAATAATTTATAATTTAACTACACATACACACATATATATTATATACATATATTATACATCACATATATACATAATGTATATAGCTTCAATCAGTCTTTTGAGTTTATCCAACTGAAGCTACTGAACATTAACAACAAATGTGCCAAATACCTAATCTATCCCTAAAGTGATAAAATTTTGAAAATGTTGTGCAAAATGACATTTGGGCACTTTTGTGAGGATCTAGGTGCCACTACTACTTATTCAGACCTTGCCATATGAGAAATTAAATTACAATGAGGGGGTTCAGGAATAGCAACCAAAATTAATTCAACAATTGTCGTTATCATTATCATAATAGCATTGAGTAATGACGAAGTATCATATTATTGATACATGTAGGAATAATAAACCTCCTAGGGTGTACAAACAACTATAAACTTTTAGAGAGATATAAATAAATCATCAAAACAATAAAAATGTATTGCGATACAAAATAATGTACAATAACCCTACTTATAAGTGCAAGAGCAGTAAGTCTAATGGCAACAAACTACCAAAAAATAAAAATAAATTGCCCAAGTAAACTTAAGCATGAGAGTAAGTACTGATTTACTCTAGCACCCATTCTTACGTGCAACTTAGGGAAAGTATTTTATGAAAAATGAGTAAGACACAAGATGGCTCCCCAGGGAATAAAACCATTTTAGGTACCCATGTACAATGCAAGTGCATAGAGAAATCTCTAACAAATTAGAGAAAAGGAGAACTACGTGAGAGAAAATCCCTCACTAAAAGAGAGACAAACAAATTGCATGGATGGAGGACTCAATCACACCTAACTAGGACTACATGCATCATGTATATACAAAATATTCCCCCCCATAGGAAGACAGGAGACACCATGCACCCCACAATGAGCAATGTGTTGCAAAAATGGTAACTACTTGAAGACAAAACATAGTTCAATATCTACAAGTGACATTTATCTCACTGGGAAGAAGATGAACCAAGTACAAATACAAGAATGCTTCCCATTCTGGACATGAGTGGCTAGGAAGGAAAATACAAATGTAGGAAGATGATTGTTTATCGCTAGAGCTAACAAGCTTAACATGTACAAAATAGATAGTAACAAAAAGTAATATAAAGAAACACAACAATGTTATTAGAGAGCTGGCCAACTTCTTTATTAATCTTAGAAAATGTTTACATTAAAATATTCAGACTTACAATGACAACACCACTCCTTCATTTACAATGATGATGAAGATCGGATACAAGTGCATAGAATATATAGTGTCGAAGAGGTGCAACTATCAACCATCACGACTCTCCGAACTACCAACCCCGACTACCTATCCCTTTAGACACACTAATTAAATGTTAACAACTAGTTTTATCACCAAAATCCCCCCCCCCCCCCCCAAAAAAAAAAAAATTGAAAGCCGTCTCCAATTATCAAAAAACAAAGTTTCGACACAACCATCTATACAAAAAAAAACTTAAAAGGGCGAAGAAAGTGTCCTTCAGGGAGTCAATGGTGTTCAAGCTACTAGCTGCTCTCTAAGCCTATACACCTACTTTGTCTGGTATTTCAAATTGCTCTCAAATACCATCTAATGCTCCTTGTCTGACTTTACCATATATACTACCTCCAAAATCTTCTTATCATTTTTATCTACCTACTCCATAGCCGAGGCTTGATGTGTTGTTCACCAAGTCTATGTTTGGTGTCTACTATCACCATTTTCTACATTCCAAGCCATTTAGCCCTCCCAGAACTACATTTTGTATTGTAACGTCCTCCTACATGTGGGATCGCCCTTGCACTTTCGGTTTCACCTTCTTCTTGCCCGAGTCCATATCTATCTTTCCTACAACTCTTACTCTTGATGGTAACAATTTTACTACTTTGTTCATGTCAGAAGAGCTAATTTATGTTAACTATTGCAACTTCTTTTTCTAGTCTTTCTTTCGTTGTTGATTCAAACTCCACTGCTAAAAGTCTTTTCTTTGAAATTTGTGCAAGAGAATTTAGTTAGGGTGCTTCTTGTGTTGTATTTATTCTTTACAACAATTGCCCAATTACTCGCAACCCAATCTTTTGTGTCTCTATGTTGCCTTAAATTAGACACATGTATGTCATCCTATCACTATGTGTACACCGTATAACACTTTGTAACCACCTCTGCCAATGTATAGTCTACTCAAGCTCACCTAGATGGCATTTTATGATCCTGCAGCCCTTGAAGATTGCTCAGTTCACAAAGTCGATTTAATTTTGCGTGGGCTATGGCTTTTGTTTTGAATCCCTAGAGACTTGATATTGTTCATGGCTTAAAATCCTTCTGCATGTGCAACATACTTCGCAACACTTCATCTGTATGTCGTCTCTACCTGTGAGGCCTCTCCTAGTGATTTCAACCCTTAACTGTACAGTGTTTCTTCATTGCACTCGACCACAGTCAACATTTCCCTCCCCCACAGACAATCTATGATCCTATCTTGGAAGTCTTCTTTCATCACTGTTTGCTGCTTTGTGATCCTTTTTTTTTGTTGCTCCATTCAGTTTTCAAAGTTTGTGGTGATCATGTTGCAACCCAAATCAATCATGATTGTTCTTTCCTTTACACTGTGACTTCAATTTTATTGTATGGTGACATTTTAATCAAATCGTGACTCTTGACAATCTTGTTTGCGCACCTACCTCCTCTGTATGCATTTAATTTTTTTATTGTTTTTGTCATCTCATGTGGTATTCACTACACGGACCCACTATATGGGGTATACACTACATGAGGGTTACTGTATGGTGTTCACCGTACAATATCCACCACACAAGGTTCATCATACAATGGGTCCTCTTATTTATTTTATTTTATTTTTTGAGAATTTTACAATTTACCTTACTCGGTGACGCCTCCTACTTGCCCAAGTTACCCTTCCTTTTCATGATTAGGCTTCAACTTCAACCTGTTTACCACGTTTGGGATCTCCTGTCCGTTAAGTGTTCATAACTTGATGGCCACATTTTGTACAACTTCTCTCACCTTATAGGGACTGAGCCACCTGACTTTGAATTTACCTAGATTGATTTCATTGTGACGATTATACTTGAGTACCAGTTGGCCTAGAGTGAATCATTTATGCCTCAAATGTTAGTCATACCATACCTTCCTCCTTGATTGGACTACCTCAGTCACCCACTGCACCATCATCCAATGCTAATCCAATTTATTTAAGATGAATAACCTTTCCCTAAGGCTTTCCATTTTCCCCAACCTATTCTCAATTACAATCTTGAGGCTTGGAACCATAAATTCTGTAAGGGCAACAACTTGTTGGTTGTATATCAAATTCAAATCATGTTTGGTCGGTGGTTACTCTTTATGTCATTTGGCAACCCATAGTAATGATAGTTGCTTCTCTTCCCAGTCTTCATGCTCCACCCCACACGATTTGTAGATCACTGACACCAATATTTTGTTTCTAGCTTTGGCTAGGCCATCCACTCAGGACTAATATAGACTCAACAAGGAATGAAAGATCTTGAATTCTTTGGTAAGCACCAAATGATATTATTCACAAAGTAGCCACCCAATCACTTGTTAGTTGTAACGAAATATTGTACCTCATGATAATGTGTTCATAAATGAACCTAGTTGTGCTCAATGTGGAGTTGTCTAGTAGGAACCATACCTCCACCCACTTCGTAAGGTACTTTGTTGCTACAACAATATATCTTCATTGTCTAGCTCTACAACCTTTCAATGGCCTAATGAAGTCAAGGCCCCATCTCTCGAAAATTACACTTCCAAATATATCCCCCACCTCCAAGAACTTGTGAAATCCCTATGGTACATCTCCATAAAGGAGATCATCAATTTTGAATTTTTGGTTTCCTTCCACACCCATAGAGCTTTGACTACTAACCATTGTTGTAATCTAAGAAAATGAAACAAACTTGAAAAAGTTTTTCACGGACTTGAAAACATTCATCAAGAACTCAAAAAAAAAAAAATCAGAAGACTAAAGAATAGGACTTAAATGTTTATCTTAGATGCTTAAATCTCCTTTGAGGAAGTTGTTTGGCAGTCCACAAATGATCTCCTTAGAAAAAAACCACCTGCCCTTCAAAATGTCAAAATGGAGACAAAATAAGTTGAGAGCAAAACAAGCAAAATGATATGTTTTTGAGTTGAAAGCCCTCAAAAGAGCCATTTTAGGGTTAGAAGGAAAAGAAACTTTGTAGAATAAAACAAAAGTGTTTTTTGTTTGACTTTTTCATTGAGGCACCTAAATGCGTTTGGGCGTGAGTTGGATGTGTGCCCAGCCCTACATAGGCGTCTGGATGTGTGGGATGCACATCCTGGTGTATCTATAGGGATGGGTTGCATCTTGCACGCACCCATTATGCACCCACAAGCGCATTCATAGATTTATTTGCATCCAATGCGGGCGTACAAGAAGCAATCCCACAATATGATAGAGAACACTCTTGTACTTATTTATGACGCATATACATTTTGCAATTGAAATTTATCAAAAAAATGTGTTCTAAAGAAATTTAGCAATTTTCAAGTTGCCAATTGTTCACCAAGTTATTGCCAATTAACAAATTTTGAGTCTGCCAAGATTTTGAAGAGTTGGAGTTTACCAACGATGACTGTACATAATGTTAATGGGTCTAAAATTTGCCCATCTCAAAATGGAGTATCACGCATTTCTATGATGGGAAATGTATGTAGCTAATTTTGCATAGATTCAGATCCACATTTGCAAACTAAAATCCAAATGGAGTGGCATCCATACCTGCAGTATCAACCCCAAAGGTCACCAGACAAAGTCCAAAAAAACCATGTACATTTTCCATAAATTATGCTCCAGCAACACAGGCACTGAGTTATAGGGGAATGGACAAAAAAAATAGTAGTTGAGGAAAGTTTGATTGTTGGATTGATCTAAAGGTGGCAAATTCAGCTTTTCATATGACAGAGTAGTAAGGAACATACTGAGTATTATACTTTCCACTATCTCCACTTGTCCTTCCAAATAAATGACCTTAAAATAGATGGGCAATTGCAGTGTGACAATGGGTACCCCACTAGAGGATTCCTATCATAATTGGTGAGTTTATGTGTTGAAATCTTTTACATGTTATTTTTCTGGCTCTCAAAAACATTCACCCCTCTTCAAGGCTGTCATTTGTTCGGCAATTAAAAAAGTGATAATCAAATTTTGATTTGTAAATTCTACTGCAGTTAAAAAATTTACAGACCAATAAGAAAATGCATTACCATCTCAATTATCAATGCAAGTGGTTGAAACATTCTAAAACAGTTAGTTTCCCCTCATTATTCATTAGAATTTCCAATTTCATTTCAACAAGATGTACAACTGAAGAAACTATTTACCTTCAGACTCTCTTGCAACATTACTTGCACAAGGCCAGGGGCCTCCTTATGTAGCAATGGTTTTGTTGCTTCTGGAGTAACATCTCTGGGAGTAAATCCGGTGCCACCTAGCATTGCAAACAGATGAAACAAGGTTGGAAACCTACTTGATTTGAATATCCGGTTTAGCAGTTAAACAGGTCCAAAAAACAAGTTTAATGTGAGGAATTGGCACATTCCATTTTTTTATGCTTCTCCAGAACATCAATTTAAAAGACAGTGCACACATCAAAAACAACTTGTCAAATTAGTGATTCTTGAATCCATCCATTTCTCTCCAATGTCTGGAAACTTATAAAGAACATTTTTAGAACAAACACTGAAAAGTTCTAGGATAAACTGGAGCAGTAGAGTTTCTCATAAGAGTTGTTAACTAGAAAATGACATTGACTACAATCCCTAAATGTCTCAAGTGCAATTCTATCACCTGTAGTGCAATATATAATTCTTGTAAGGAGCGGTGGTAATTAGGCAAAGTGATTTCTCTGATGTTCAAAAGCATTCAAGCACCACTTGCAATGTTCTTCAAGTTAAAATGGGTCATATGCAAAAATCGATAGGTGTAAGAGACAATCAAATTTAGGATATAGAAACCGAAGAATATGGCTGGTAAGCTAAATAAAGCTCTAAGCATGATGGTTATTTCCTGCTTATTTAGTTCACTAAGTGTACAATTGACCAACCAAAAATCTCATGCAATACTATATATACATATGTATTATGTTTCAATTCATAAAGAAACTTAGAAATTCTTGAAATTTTTTCAGAGGACTTTTGCTTAGATTAGCTATCAAATGAGGGAGCACCTGATATTCTTTCCTTCTGTGTGCACTTTTGTCCATAATGCATCTTAAGGAACGTAGTTCATGTTTTTCTGAAAAACATGAACTCAAGTCCAAACAGTAGCTTAATGTTATGAATTTGAAAACAAGGGTACCATATGGAATTATAAAGCTAATTTACCCAATTTGAGTAACTATAGTATACTGTGAGAAACCAAAAGTGGATTTTTTATCACAATAATATCTCAAATTTTATAGAAATAATCTTGAAACAATTTCTAGGAAATTGTAGTCAATAAGGTAGTTTTTAATAATAATAAATACACTACATTTTCCCAGCATATAAATGCATGTACAAATGGCTCAGCCAAAGCACATTATGTTTAGGAAGAGAATACGTTGAGAAATGGTACTCAAGATTATTATGTCACAACAAGGCATCAAATAAGACAAAGCAAAGCTCTAGTAAAAATAAAGCATGTATTTTGAGAGAATAGATTAAAACCTGTAGTCAAAATAAGGTCAACCTTATCTTGATCACTCCACCTTTGTATAAATTCTTGAATGGCATCCACTGTATCATGAACTGCCGCAGTTGCGACCACCCTTGCACCACCCAGCCTTTCTGATGCAGAGTTTACAACAGAAACTGCTCTTGGGCCACTGCAAAAGTACTGTTTTATCAGGATTAATTTATTAAATATAGTCAGTCATTACTTGATATAATACTAAAGAGAGAATAGAAGCAGCAGAGATGAACTTCTTGACAACTAAGGAGTGGTGTAACATTCGAGCACTAAAGACCAGAGTTCCACATAATTCATTATTATCTTAATGATGACTTGATTCATCATGAGTATTGTTGATAGGAATCTCACAACATTAAAAAAGCATATAGAGAAGATCCAATACCCTCTATTGTTCACCAAATAATTTTTTTTGTATATTGATATTATAAAGTCCCCTTTTAATTAGTTCAGTTTATGTGAGCCCAACCTCCTTAGTTACCCAGTATTTTAACAATGGGACCTTACGACATTGAAAACATTTAGGATTCTAGAAGTGGGTTGTTGTGACCTCCAAGCCACTTCACAGTTTCCTCATGACAGATTTCTATGACAGCTTATTATGAGTTACAAGTTGATATACATGAGAAAGGGGGGTCAATTTTGATTTTAAGGAAAGAAACTCTAATATTGTATTTCTATGTTTGCTAGGAAAATTGGGGCATTGGAATTTGTGCCCTCTTGGTGCTATATATTGATGTATTTGGTTGATACCAATTTATTCAATCTTTTCTATCATAGTTTGAGGCTTTGAGCTTTATGTTCAACTATAGAATTCAAGGGCAAACACCCTTGGACTCCAAATATCAAAAGATGAAACCCCATTCATTCTTAGAGATTGAAAGATAAAAATATAACGTCCCCTTTCTAGCAATTAGAGTATGATTTTGTCATTAGCCTATCTCCCCATAGTCTTGTAGCCTAACCATGACATTCAAGGGACTTCGAGGCCATTTGGCCAAGGCAGTTGTAGTCCAGATCATTCTAAGGTGTCTAAGCACGATTTTGGGCATACTTACTATTTATAGTGAGTCATTTGGGGATGGTTAGGACCATCAGTGATGATGTCATATCTATGGTGAATACTTAACATTGACAGATTAATTATAATATCGTTGATATGACATAGTATGCATTAATAATTGGTCTATAGTTAAGTGGAAAATATCTCTAGTCCCTTTATTAAATAATACATCAGAGACATAAAATGTCTGGGGCTTAAGTTGAAGGGAGATTATTTTAAATGGCATGGGAAATATTAAAGAAAAACAATAAAAGAGTGGGGGGGAAGCAATTGCGAGTAAATAGGGGAAAAGTGAAATCCTAGAAAATAGGAAAAGACAAAAAGTGATTTTGTTTATCCTACATTGGCAAGGTGAGTGAATAAGCTCTTATGAGAGTGTTATAAAAGATATCAAGACCCCTCTTTCAGCAGGCTGGATTAAATACAAAACTTATAAAATATAGGAGAAATTCTTCTTCAAGGGTTTGCGATGATGAAATCCCTCACAAATGTCATTCTCTTCATTGTTGAAAGACATAGTCAGGAGGATTCCTAGGAGTTTTACAAGGGAAATCATATTGATTGAGATATTTATTACTTCATTTGCCAATATTCAATTGCCCGGAAAGGGTTCAAAAGGAGTTGGTATTGTGTTTGTAATTGTCTATTGCAATCAAACTGTTGTTGATGGAGATGTTTTACAACAGTTGGGAGAGTCAATACATGTTGTACAAGGCCAAGATAGGCCAGGATTGAACTGCATCAATTGAGAAAAATTTGCAAAGGTCGTAGAAGTCTGAAATGTATTCAAACAGGGCCATGACAATCTGCAACACATCACCATTACACTGCAACAATCTAGAAACATGTGAGACAGAGCTATACAGGTTAAGTGTAATGTCCACTTTACTGGTTCATTACTATTGTCACGTTCCTAGCCCTTTCCACAATGCCATCGTGGGCTAACCAGGAATCTTTGAGGTATCAGAGCGGGTTTTGGTCTAGGTACTTGCAATTTCAGGCCAGATAGAGTGTTTTGGCCAGGTTTCTCAGATACTTTACTATTTATAGTAAGTCAGTTGGGTCAGTATTTGGTATTCCAGTATTGGACTAGGACTGGTTCATCGGGAGCTTTTTATTGAGCTATCATACCAGTTATTCCGAGTTCAGTTGGTTGTTCATTTTTATAACAGAGATGCATTTAGATTATTTATTATGCCACTTTCCTATTACATGGAAACATTAGATTAATTAAAGTGGAATAATAAGACAGGGAGAAGAAATATGAAGAGTCAAGTAGGGGGAAAATGAAGAGGCACGGGGATAGTTATAAAAGGACATTCAGGTGTTCATTTTGGTTAGGCTTGGATATTTGCTCGGATTTGATCTACATATTGAGCTCTCTTGGAGAGTCAATTGGAAGCTTCACCTTTCTGCCTGCTTAGAGGACGAAAATCCACAAGTCGAAAGACAGTGAACGAAAACCCATCGTAGTGGAGGCGTCATTTCAGGTGTCTGACTTGTACTTAGTATCTCTGATTTTTCCGTACTTCCAATCTAACTGCATCTCTGTTTGTAAGATTCGATTTGGGTGAAAATAAGAGTTATTGAATTGCTGATGTATAATGCAATAACAAATCTTAGGTTGTTTTAATCTGCGATATTGGTGAAATTGCTAGTTGTGGGTTGAATAACTGGTAAAATCTGTTACATGCATTCATTGTTCATTATTTTGTGGTTTCATTTTGAGGGGTTGAGAATGATAGTCGGCCAGGGTATTACAATGGGATCAGAGCTTTAAATCCTGTCATCCTGAGGAATATATATATATTTTTTAAACAAGTAACTAAGGGTGTTATCAAAGCCTTAGAAATAAACCTGGTCGAAGTTTTATTAGAACTGTGTAACAGGTAACAGAGATATAATAAGGGTTTTACAGATTGGTCCTTATATTTAATATAAAGAAAGTTGATCAATCATTTCAGAAATTTTATTTGCGGTGGCTTATTTTTCAAGTCATATATGTTGGGAAGATGTCTATACTATTGACGCGGGGAAAATTATTGGAATTTGGCACACAAATTGCACAGGAATGAAATTAGCATTGCCAACAATTATATCCTAAAGTCTGGGCATGTAATATTTTGTGGGTCCGTCTGTTCTTTTCAGAAAAGAATAAATTCATGACTGTTTATCGGACAGGATGAAAATTTATTAAATGTGGATCAAAATATTAATTTCTTTGTATCCAAACTATAGTCGAAACTGATTTTTTTAAAGCCTGAGAAAATTATTGGTCAGGAACACCAAAGGTTATATCTGTTCATAATCCACATTCCAGTGTGTCGATATTCAGAGTATGTTGGTACCCTTTCTCGACATGAACATTGTTGGTTAGAAATTCTCAATGGCATGACCCTTATCATATCAAGAACAAGACTGTGGCAACGCAATTTTCGCAGAAGAAGTCTAGCTTTGGCTTGCTGTGCCCAGCTGTGGAAGACGATTTTTTGCAGAGTTGAATCTAATATTTGTTGTGAATAAAATTACCACTCTTCCTAAGGTAAATTATTAATATAACATTGGAGTCGGAGGAGATTTGTCAGAAATTCAAAGATATTCTGGAGACTTAAATATTCTAACAAGCAACCTATAACTGTGTGTGATATCGTGTATTAAGCCTCTGTGCAGAGGTCATTTGCAACTCAAGTTAGAAAAAATCAGTGACTGCATTCTTAGAATTATAAGTTGCAGAGATAATGTTGTGTAAGATCAAATTTCTGCAGTGGAAGAGTACCGTGTTAGGAGTTACCAGTTGCCGCAAATAAATCTGTAAGCATTTCCTAGGAACCATCTTTAGTGAACATAAGTTTAGAGAATTATAGTTGATCTGGACATGCGTTTCTCTGTGATTCTTGGAATCGTGGGTTGAAAACTAATGCATCACTTACTACTATTGGGGAGGCATTGCAAGTGTCGATTATTATTTACAATGTTATCGCTGGAAATGACAGGTAGGTGGAACAACATGTGCCAAACGATTATAGAGACGCTTTAGAAACAACAGTGGCCTCCTGAAGACATATTTCAAAAAAAAAAACTCGAGAAAAAATAACACCTCTGCCACGAAAAGTTTAGTGTCAAAGTTATAGTCGAGAACCAATGAATGAAACAAAACAGTGGAGCCCACATAATGATAAATAATTCACAGGAACTGGAGGCATTCACAGTAAAAGCTCATCTTGGGAGACAAATTTTTGTCGTTCAACTGTAGTCTGGGAATCTAAATTCCTAAAAGGAGCCTCCTCATTGGTTGAATAAACAATAATGTTTACGATGAGTGCCTGGACGGAATAGTAAGGTACTCGTTCAAGCTGAAATTGGACACGTGCAGGCGCGTGGATTGCGTAAAAGAATTCTCTATTTGCAGAACCGTCTCCAATTGATACACTCCTAATGGGCTGCTTCTAAATGGTTTTCTGTCAGGAGATAGGAGTTAGGGAAGCCATTACAGGATTATCTGGTTGCAGCGTTATGCACAGAGACAAATTTTCAAAACTGTGGTTGCTAAATTCCTGAGTTATGTTAACTTCATATAGTTGCTAATTGACCATTGAAGTCACTGGAATGTTGAACTTCCAAATTCACTAGTTGAAGTTGTAATTGCCCTTTGGGTGGAAGCTGAAGAACATTGAACAAAGTTGGAGTCAAACAAAATTTTATTTGTGATTCTTCTTCTTCCTGTCTGTCATAGGTGACTCATTCTAGTAGAGTGATGCAAGATTCAAAGAATTGAAATGACAATTGCTCAGGATCATAAGTTGACATCGCTGATGATTGGGAGTGGAGTTTCCAGATTTAGACATCTCTGCAGAAAAATTCTCTCATCCATCTGCCACAGACTTCCATTTGTAGCAATTCTCAAAGCTCTCAAAGTCACCCAGTATGTATGACTCTTCTACCATTTTTCAATCCTGTAGCAATATATGTGAAAGTGTTTGACAGTGACTGCGTAATTGAAGTTGGTTTTGTGAGAAACAATGAAATCTTGATCCAACAGTCACTACAGAAGGAAAGACATTCTTTAATTGACCAAAAGCATAGTCACTTGAAGCAGTCATGGAAAGTCTGAAAAATCATGTGTTCTCAAAAGAATTCAATGAGACATTTAACGGTGAACAAATAAGAGATTTGCCAAAGGAAATGGAAGTGGGAAACTGGTTATATATGGCTGGATGGCAATTAGACTCCATAAACTCATTAGATGCCGTTCACTGGGAATTGGAGGTGATAGAAATGTATTTGACCAAAGTTAAGCAGGCAGATTGTAGACTCCTGAATTAGGCCTTACAACCTTTAATGGTAACCTTGGTCCAACCCAGGTTTATGAAGCATCCAGACAGAAATGTTAGTTTTGCAGTTGCCACATGTCTCAACCAGATTATGTGAATAAAAGTCCCTATGGCATCTTATAACGATGATGTGTTGAGGAAGGTTCTGCAACTGACTGTGAAAAACTTAGAGAGAAAATATGATGACAAGGACCCTGCATTTGCCAAGAGGGTTAAAATTCTAGATGCTATGGCAGAGGTGTGATATTTTTACCTCATGATTGACCTTGGATGCAATGACTTAATAGTCCAGTTGTTATATTGCCTTTTGTTCGGAATTGGGAAGCGTCATTCAAGAAATACAAGGACTTGCATGCACATCAGCATATCCTCAATTTTAGTTGATTATGTTAAAATTTGCAAGAGGTTGCAGTCAATCTTGTTAGCTTTCTGCAGGAGAGAAGATAGATATCGCTAAGGATTGTTTAGGTTAACGCTCCCATTTGCAGCCTAAGCTTGAATCAACAAATTCTAGGATCTCTTGATGGATAGTGAGCTGATCTCCATGGGTTTACAGTTTAAAGGAACTCCTATAAGGCAAGAACAAATATGCTTGACATGTGAAGACACATGGACACCTGATCATGTTTGTGGGAATTGTAGGAATGAAGAGGAAACTAAAGAGAAAAATATAGATAAAATGATTCCAGCTATGGATAAGGAACATATAAGTTTCTATATTGGTGATTTAGAGATTATTCTTGAGAAACAACTTGATGAGGTAGGTCCTATTCAAAGTAATAGCAAGCTAGAATTTTCACATGATGAGTTTTGGCAGGAGAATGATGACACAGCAGCAGAGTTTCCTTTGCATGCAACTCATATGAACAAGGAAATTGATCCCTATGATGATGATATTACTTTCAGCCTGCATAATGTTGATTGGATGAAGCATAGTAATTCACTTTTTGAGATGGATGCTGATTGGATAATGGAGAATCTACTATTCGAGCTTGATGATGGCTAAGAGTCTCAAAGTGATACTTGTTGTAGCAAAGAGGTTGCTGCCCTGACAAAAGGACATAACGCTGATTACAGATCAGCCTTGGATAGAGATGTGGCAAACCGTATAGCCAAAGAGCGAACAATTAGAGGAGCAGCGTTGTAGCAGGAGCAGCTTGGATATTCCACCCATTAT
Source organism: Cupressus sempervirens (assembly GCA_028749045.1). Lineage (NCBI taxonomy): Eukaryota > Viridiplantae > Streptophyta > Pinopsida > Cupressales > Cupressaceae > Cupressus > Cupressus sempervirens. Next base: position 763,495,686 of record CM053783.1, on the reverse strand, counting down.
GGGCATAGAGCAGCAGGATATTACAGACGGTCGGGAAGGTGGTTGGTCTTTATATTGTGGGATCCAAGAGGAACTTACCCATGGTTAGTAATGTTTCCAAGAGTTGGTTGGCACACAGTTGAGTACCCACGGTCATTTGACGACCATGGTGCTTGTGATCTCAGTTGGAGCGAGATTCTTAGTCAGATAGAAGATCTTCTTGTATATGATGGTAACACATGGCATGTTGTTCTGGCTGATCATGCACGTGGGGTAATTTGGGACTCGGTATTGGTACGATTGATGCATTGTTGTTGTGGGGAACTAATGAGCAGCTTTACAGTTTTGGACATGTTTCTATCAGAGTTGCGCAGTGGCTCGTTCAAGTAGCTTACTTGAGATTGATATGGGACCCAAGCATTATGGTCACAGCATGCAGATCTTGATTGCTTGAGGGCAAGCAATCTTTGGTAAGGGAGGACTGAAATGTCCCCTTCTCTGGTTCATTACTACTGTCACAATCCTAGCCCTTTCCATTTCAAGTAGCTTACTTGAGATTGATATGGGACCCAAGCATTATGGTCACAGCATGCAGATCTTGATTGCTTGAGGGCAAGCAATCTTTGGTAAGGGAGGACTGAAATGTCCCCTTCTCTGGTTCATTACTACTGTCACAATCCTAGACCTTTCCTAGCCCTTTCCATTATGCCATCGTGGGCTAACCAGCAATCTTTGAGATATCAGAGCGGGTTTTCGTCTAGGTGTAATGTCCCCCACTTAGCCAATTTGGAGGTATGTTGTCGTTAGCCCATTCTTGTATGGTCTCGAGGGCTAACCAGGACTTGAAAAGGGATCCTGAGGTTATTTGGCCTAGTCAAATTTAATTACAGGCCAAACGGAGTTTGTTTGTTGGGTTGTCAGGAAGACTTACTATTTTTAGTAAGCCAATAGGGGGATGTAGTGCCTTAAATTTTCAGTGACAGGATGAGATGCATTTTGTTGGGTTCTTTCTAATGAGCTATTATATGTGGGATTTCGAGTTTATTTGGTATATTATTTTACTGTTTGAAGTTACAACGGTAAAGTGACTATTTAAATTAAATATTATAATGTCTCATAAAGTCACTTTATAAAAATCAAGAGTCCCCCTTTTGAGTACATACGTGGACTTTGTAAAAAGAAAAAAAGAAGTAATATTAAAAGTCATGTATTATCCCACATTGGCAAGACGGAAGCGTAGAGCAAGTGAGGAAGGGATTAAAAGGAAGAGGATAGCTCTCATTTATGCAGGCTTGGAAGTATCAAAGAAATTGGAGAATTTTCTGGAGATTATATCTCAATAGTTTGAAGGACGAAATCCCTTCAAGCTGGAAATCTTGATGCCATTGAAAGATATGGTCTTGAGATTCAACATGGCAGCAGTTTGAAAAAAGCAGATACGAAAAAGCAGCCTGACAAAAGCGGAACCGAAAAAGCAGGCGGAAAAAGCAGTTCAAAAAGCGGAACCGAAAAAACAGGCTGAAATAGCGGGTGCGAGAAAGCAGGCCGGAAAAGCAGTTCGAAAAAAGCGAAGTAGAAGGGGCAGCATAGGAGAAAATTATTACAGCCATCTACAACCAAGTTCTTGTTATGTATTGTTTTTTTGGGTGTTATAAGCTTTCAGCTGTAAGTGTGCATTATACCAGCATTATCATTTTGTAATTCATGTAAATGCCAAAGTCTTGGCCATATTTCATGAGCATTGTAATTTTCATTGCAATTAAGAAGATAATAGCTGCTGGTGCCATTTAAGCAATTTAATATCATTATTTATCAGCTAGTTAGTTTGCATACCAACTGTTTGTAAAAATGCCAGTTGGCTGTAGGTGTTCATTTCTCATGCTTAGATCATATATATACATTGAATATTGTCAAAATTAGTAGCACACTCATGTTAGTCATTGTGTAGTCCATTGTAGTGTTCTAGCACAAGATTTTCATTGATGCAAATTGAAGAAAAAGTCATTTGAAGCTAGCTGAAATACTATATCAGTCATACATCCCTTGCATGTGAATTGTTTGATGAAATTCCTTGAGCTTTCATCAGCATTTTTTTGAGGGCAGATTAGAGGTGGGTTATTACAGTGGTATCAGAGCTATAAGTCCTGCCATCCTGTGGAGGTCTTATAGGGAATTTGAAACAGCCAGATAGAGGGGAAAGTGTTTGACGACATGTCAAAACACTAAAATCAGAGCATTTTTTGTTTGAGCATGCAACAGGGGCCTTATAATTTTCGCAATACCAGAGCAAGACAAAATACGACTTCAGACTTGCAAAGCAAACAGTCTAGTTCATCCGTGCAGGTGGACATAGAATCTAGTCATACAGACACAGAGGAGGTATTCTTTCATCAAGACATCAATATGGGTGACCGAGATAACAGGAATGCTCGGGATCCTAGAGAGGAAAGATTCTTACAGTTATTAGAGACCTTGGCACAAGGACAGCGATTAGCAGAACAGAGGGCACAGGAACAAAATTAGAGAATGGATGTTATGATGCAGATGATGGCTCGTCAAATGGGGTTGAACGCTAACATAGGTGGAGGAAATAATCAAAATGGTAATAATTAGAATGATAACAATCAGAATGGGAATAATCAGGATGGGACACATAATGGAGGTGAACAAGTCGGGAACAATTTCGGTCATGCACCCCAACAAGCTAGGATAGTGAGCTCGAGGCCCATGATTCCCACATTTCCTCCTAGAGCTCCAGAGCAGCCTGTACCAGAGCCCCAGATCACTGATATACAGGACTAGTTGAGGAGAGATTGGGAAGTCGAAGGTCCAGATTTTACTGCTGCAATTACCTTTAGGGAGTATATGGATGTGCGGATGAAACATATGCCACGTGGACATGACAGGAACCAGAGCTATGAGCTACGAAAGAAAGTAGGGAAACTTCAGTTACCATATTATGATGGCTCGAGGAAGTCTACAGCAAGAGCTTGGGTTCAAAAGCTTGATACATACTTTCAATTGAACCCTATGCCTAAGGAAGAAGCTATTAAGTATGCAACAATTCATCTGGATTGGTTAGCACACGAGTGGTGGCATCATGGTATGGTCACTATGGGTCATGCACACATTACCTCATATGTGGAGTTTACAGAGAGACTGATTGAACGTTTTGATAGGAAGGATCCAGAACTACATTTCAAGGAGTTAGCTTAGCTTAAACAATGGGGATCATTGGAAACATACATTTCAGAATTTCAGAAACTTGCGGTGTTAGTAACAGATGTATCTGAACGGAGGATACTGCTTCTATTTATGGATGGGTTAGCTGATCCGTTGAGAGGGTGGATTAAAGCTCTCAACCCTCCCACTTTCCAGGAAGCCATTAAGAAAGCTCGTGACATGGATTCCTCTTCAGCTTCTAAAAATAAATTCCAGGCAAAGAGTTTCCCTTCGAGGAAAGATAAGGACAGTAAACCTTTTCGTAGAGAGGGTCAGCCACCTAAGGAGGAAAGTAAGAGGTTGGACAATGAGACACTTAATGATCTCAGGAAGAAGAAGCTTTGTTTTCATTGCAGGGAGCCTTGGGATTTGTCACATAAGTGTCCATTGAAAGCAAAAGCCAAGCAGATGGAGTACTTTTCAGTCAAAGAGTCAGTGGATGGAGATTCAGAGCAGTCATCAGAATCAGATGGAGATGATAATTCTTCACATGAGGAAGCACACAGTGATAGCACGATAGCTCAGTTGTCCAGTATACAGGAGGCCATCACTTTCAGAGTTAGGGGAACTTTGGATGGACAAAGATTTGTGGCACTTATTGATACAGGGGCAACACATAACTTCATTGATGAAAAGTTTGTGACACGTAGAGGGCTACATACAGAAGAGCATAGGGGATTTAAGGTGATGGTTGCCGACGGCTTCAAAATCGACTGTACCAAGAAAATCTCCAACTTGCAGCTTTGTTTGGGAGATTATGACATGGTGGGAGATTTATTTGTTGTCAACATTGGTGATCAGGATATGGTGCTTGGGATGAATTGGATGAAATCTCTGGAAGAGTTTACATTTAACCTCCAGAAAATGGAAATGAGGTTTGAGGCAAATGGTTAGAAGATAATACTCAGAGGTTTGTTAGATGGGAGACTGCGAGTGGTGTCACTCAAGCGGATGCAGAGTTTCTTCAGACACGACCAGGTGCAGTGGACAGCAGAGTTCAGAGTAATGCCTGAGGTGACAGAGCAACATAAACAGGAGTATCCCCCTGATGTACAAAAAATAATAACCAAACATACTAAAGTGTTTGGTGAGATACCTCCAAGGAGACCCCCAAATAGGGGAATCGAGCATGTTATTGAGTTAGAGGAAGGGGCTAAGCCAGTCATCATCACACCCTACCGCCATCCAAAGAGATATAACGATGAAATAGAAAAGGCAATCAAGGAGTTGATTGACATGGGGCACATACGACCAAGCAAGAGTCCTTTCGCTTCTTCAGTAGTATTGGTGAAGAAGAAGGATGGTACAATGAGGATGTGCATTGATTATAGGGAACTAAACAAGAAGACAATCAAGAACCGATACCCTATTCCGCGAATTGATGAGCTTATTGATGAATTGCACGGTGCTTGCTACTTCTCTAAGATTGATTTGAGATCAAGCTACCACCAAATATGGGTTAGAGAGGTGGATGTGGAGAAGACAACTTTTAGATGCTACTATGGACATTTTGATTTCTTAGTCATGCCCTTTGGGTTGACTAATGCCCCCGCCACTTTCCAGTCCTGTATGAATAGAGTATTCAGAGATCAGTTGAGGAAGTTTGTGTTGATTTTTTTTGATGATATACTGATATACAGCCGTACTTGGGAGGAACATTTGAAGCATATTGATGCAGTGCTCAACATTCTAGAGAGGGAGTCATTATATGCCAAGATGAGCAAATGCGAGTTCGGGATGACAGAGTTGCTCTATCTAGGGCATATTATTAGTTCAGGATGTGTTCAGGTTGACCCAGACAAGATCAGGGCCATTCTGGATTAGCCACCGTCGAGGAACATTTCGCAACTCAAGGGATTTCTTGGGCTTTGCGGGTTCTACCGCAGATTTGTGAAGGGATTTTCACAGATAGTAGCACCACTTACAGATTTGACACGGAGAGACAGTTTCAATTGGTCAAAGAAGGCTCAGGATTGTTTTGACAGGTTCAAGGAGCTGATGAGTACATGCCCTGTTTTAGCCATTCAAGATTTCACCAGGCCTTTTGAGCTGCAGTGTGATGCCTCAAGAGAGGGCGTAGGAGCTGTCCTCATGCAGGACAAACATCCCATCGCATACGAGAGCAGGAAATTACGAGGTGTTGAGAGAACTTACATCTATGACAAAGAAATGCTAGCAATCATGCATGCGCTAGCTAAGTTCAGGCAATACTTAGCAGGGAGTCGATTCACAGTAAAAACCAGAGTAACGAGAATCGCACTGAAATCGCGTGAATCGCCGATTCAGCGATCAGATTCATGCACCCCGATTTTTTTGGAGTTGAAAATCGTGATCGGCGATTTCATCGGGTGAATCGCCTGAATCGCATGTATCGGCAATTCACTCAAAAAATCGCCTGAATCACCATTAGAAATCGCCAAAAATCGGCTGGCAACAGCATGCATGTTTAGTTGGAAATAATAAAAAAATCACTTATGTTTTTTGCTTTCTTTTTTACCTTTCCTCTTTGTTATAACCCTAAAGGGCCTTCTAATTGTTAAGCATGACTAGAAGAGAGGAGAAGAGAAAAGAACCATAGGTTATAAAAATAAAAAAAAAAAAAAAAAAAAACGACGACAAATAAAAAATGTTTAGAATGCATAACGGATGATGCCCAAGGGAAGGGAAAGACATAATCAGGTAGTAAAACATCAGCGGTTCCCAGAAAGAGTGTGGGATCAGAAGAAAATCACAAAAACACTGTGTTCCATATAGTTTTGTGTGGGTTTCAGAGTGCAAATTTGGTTTTGGCGACGGGGGCGCTGCCCCTCGACCCCCAGTCGCTGCGGTTATCAGTCGTGGGAAGTCTCACCAGTTGATGAGACCTGAAGCTGTTGCAGGCATGGAGTGTCTGTGGTGGAGAGAACAATAAAGCAAGCCTTTCGAGACGGGTGATATGCTTTGAAGCACTTGGAGTAAGTGTTGGATAAGAAGCTGTCTTATAAAAACTCTTTACCCCATGTGGTAAACACAAACTTCCTTGTTTATATATGTTAAGTTTCAACTTCTATTTGATGATGTTATAGTATGTTTAAGTTATATTCAATAAAGGGTGCATGAAATAAGTCTTAAATTGTTAAAATCTCTATATTTAAAGGGTTTTTTCAAATTTGCCGATTCATCGCCGATTCACCGGCGATTCACCCCCGATTCACGATTCGATTCGGCCGTGCCGATTCCGATTCTCGTCACTTTGGTAAAAACAGATCATAACAGTTTGAAACATTTCCTTGGATAGAAGGATCTCAATGACAGGCAACAGAAATGGGTGAATAAGTTACAGGCTTATGATTTTGACATAGTCTATGTCAAAGAGAAGAAAAATATCGTCGCAGATGCTTTATCCAGAAGGCCTCATTTGCTTGCTGTTGGGATAGTCATGGACGATTGGAGAGAGTTGATCTTGGCAGAGTATGCCAAGGATAGTTGGGCATCTAGTGTTATTGAAGGAACTATTCAGGATAGTCGATACACTATTGTAAATGATTTGATCATCTACAAGGAAAGGATTTATTTAGTATCCGGGTCTGCTATGAAGCAGAAGATTCTGAGGGCATTTCATGATTCACCATTGGCAGGACATCCCGGATTCTTTAAGACATATCGGTAGGTGAGAGAGCGCTTCACTTGGAAAGGACTCAAAACAGAGGTGCTTCAGTTTGTTAGGGAGTGCCCAGTATGTCAGCAGAACAAACAGGAACATTCCTTTCTAGGTGGTTTACTATAGCCCCTACCCATACCAAAGAAGAAGTGGGATAGCATTTCCATGGATTTCATTACAGGCCTCCCCAAGGTACAGGGTCGGGATTGTATTTTTGTTGTGGTAGACAGATTGACGAAATTTGCACACTTCTTTGCAATTTCGTCCACATATTCAGCAGTACAGATAGCAGAGCTATTCTTTCAAGAGGTATTTAGATTACATGGGATGCCACGGAACATAGTCAGCGACAGGGATAGTAGGTTTATGAGCCACTTTTGGCAGGAGTTGTTCAGGTTGTGTGGAACAGAGCTAACTCCGAGTACCGATTACCACCCCAAACTGATGGGCAGACAGAGATAGTGAATAAATGGGTTGAGGGGTACCTTCGAAACTACATTGCAAGAAAGCAGAAAGCTTGGGTGAAGTGGCTGCATCTAGAGGAGTACTGCTATAATACCTCTTTCCATATGTCTATTCAAATGTCCCCTTTCATGGCATTGTATGGGTATGATGCTCCTAATTTTCTGGATTTGTTATTTGGGGACAGTAGGGTGCCTAAGGCCAAGGATATATTGCAGGAGTGTCAAGACATTATGCGATCCTTGAAGGAAAATTTGCAAAGGGCACAAAATCAGCAAAAGCAATATGCTGATCAGCACAGGGTTGAGAGATCTTTCGAGGTAGGAGACATGGTGTACCTCATGTTACAGCCGTATAGACAATCCTCTCTCAAGAGGAGTGGAGCAGAGAAATTGAAACCACGCTACTATGGACCATTCAAAGTAATCAGGAGAGTGGGTGAGGTAGCTTATGAGTTGGAGCTGCCTGCAGACAGTAAAGTACATAACGTGTTCCATGTATCACGCCTTAAGAAGGCATTGGGGCATAATGTGGTGCCTTTAGTAGTATTGCCACCTCTCGATGATGAGGGAAAACTTATCTTGATTCCTGAGGCTATACTTGACTCCAGGGAGAGGGTGTTGCACAGGCGGATTATCAGGGAGTACCTAGTAAAGTGGAGGAACCTACTAGTTGAGGATGCGACATGGGAGGCAGAGGACATTATTCAGCATCCTGAGTTGAGATTGCTTGGGGACAAGCAATTTCAAGAGGGGCGGACTGTAATGTCCCCCACTTAGCCAGTTTGGAGGTATGTTGTCGTTAGCCCATTCTTGTATGGTCCCAAGGGCTAACCAGGACTTCAAAAGGGATCCTGAGGTTATTTGGCCTAGTCAAATTTAATTACAGGCCAAACAGAGTTCGTTTGTTGGGTTGTCAAGAACACTTACTATTTTTAGTAAGCCAATAGGGGGATGCAGTGCCTTCAATTTTCAGTGACAGGATGAGATGAGTTTTGTTGGGTTCTTTCTAATGAGCTATTATACGTGGGATTTCGAGTTTATTTGATATATTATTTTAATGTTTGAAGTTACAACGGTAAAGTGACTATTTAAATTAAATATTATAATGTTTCATAAAGTCACTTTATAAAAATCAAGAGTCCCCCTTTTGAGTACATACATGGACTTTGTAAAAAGAAAAAAAGAAGTAATATTAAAAGTCATGTATTATCCCACATTGGCAAGACAGAAGCGTGGAGCAAGTGAGGAAGGGATTAAAAGGAAGAGGATAGCTCTCATTTATGCAGGCTTGGAAGTATCAAAGAAATTGGAGAATTTTCTGGAGATTATATCTCAATAGTTTGAAGGACGAAATCCCTTCAAGCTGGAAATCTTGACGCCATTGAAAGATATGGTCTTGAGATTCAACATGGTAGTAGTTTGAAAAAAAAGATACGAAAAAGCAGCCCGAAAAAAGCGGAACCAAAAAAGCAGGTGGAAAAAGCAATCCGAAAAAGCAGTTCAAAAAGTGGAACCGAAAAAGCAGGCTGAAAAAGCGGGTGCGAAAAAGCAGGCCGAAAAAGAAATTCGAAAAAAGCTAAGTAGAAGGGGCAGCATAGGAGAAAATTATTACAGCCATCTACAACCAAGTTCTTGTTATGTATTGTTTTTTTGGGTGTTATAAGCTTTCAGCTGTAAGTGTGCATTATACCAGCATTATCATTTTGTAATCCATGTAAATGCCAAAGTCTTGGTCATATTTCATAAGCATTGTAATTTTCATTGCAATTAAGAAGATAATAGTTGCTGGTGCCATTTTAGCAATTTAATATCATTATTTATCAGCTAGTTAGTTTGCATACCGTCTGTAAAAATGCCAGTTGGCTGTAGGTGTTCATTTCTCATGCTTAGATCATATATATGCACTGAATATTGTCAAAATTAGTAGCACACTCATGTTAGGTCATTGTGTAGTCCATTGTAGTGTTCTAGCACAAGATTTTCATTGATGCAAATTGAAGAAAAAGTCATTTGAAGCTAGTTGAAATACTATATCAGTCATACGTCCCTTGCATGTGAATTGTTTGATGAAATTCTTTGAGCTTTCATCAGCATTTTTTTGAGGGCAGATTAGAGGTGGGTTATTACAGTGGTATCAGAGCTATAAGTCCTGCCATCCTGTGGAGGTCTTATAGGGAATTTGAAACAGCCAGATAGAGGGGAAAGTGTTTGACGAAATGTCAAAACACTAAAATCAGAATAATGCATTAGAATAATTCTAGATCCAACTGTTACTACTGCCACTAGTTAATAAATACATATTGAACAGATAATAGCTTCTGTCAGATGTAGGAATGACAACCGATTCAATGATGTGTGTGTGTGTCTATATATCTATATATATCAGCATACATGGTGTGTACTGATATACATGCACACATATTCAATTGCTCATAATTATAACACCATTTGAACTAATTGATTATCATTCTTGAACCTGATCGAAACATCATAAGTCCCAAGTATAATATCAATCTGCATTTAGAGATCATTACTTGCAGATTACTCTTATTTCATGTTCCGTACATAATCCCAATCAAGCATTGATTATCGAAGATTCAGATCAGATACTTGTTTGTGCAAGAATACATCAGTTCGTACTTGATAAACATTGATGTTTGTTAAGTCATAACTTATGCATAAATCCTGATTAGTGATCAGGTGTCTAAACTGAAATGAAAAGGCACATTCAAATAGGCATTCCATGAGCGGACATGTCTCCACACTCCACTTTGTGGAGGCATGCCTCTTCCATGAATATATATTGCAGGTCCGATGTCCAAAGAGGGGTACAAAAATCAATTAGTGTTTGCCTCTTGGAGATCGAGCATCATAAAATCAGATTCGAACTACAGAAATAATAATCAGTATCTTTCAATATTGAGTTACATAGTATAGAGGACATCTATGTCAGCCTTAAGAAAATGGAAATGAAGTTTGTAATTGATGGTAAGACTCATATTCCTAAGGCTATCAGAGACAGCAATTGGAAGGTAATTCCATTTAGACATATGCAGCATCACATTGATCATGATGCAATTGAGTAGGCAGATGAATGTAAGATGTTGCCTACTCTTGATGGGACAGAGAAACTAGCTTATCACCCTAACATTCAGCAGCTTAGAACTAAACACTCCGAAGTGTTTGGTGGTCTACCACCTAGCAAGCTTCCTGATAGAGGTACAAAGCACATCATTGAGTTAAAGGAGAGCACTAAGCCCATCATGATTACTCCTTACCGACACCCTTAGCACCTGAAAGATGAGATTGAGAAGATTGTTCAGGAGCTGGTAGCTATGGGACACATTAGGCTAAGTCCCATTTTGCTTCATCAGTTGTTTTGGTGAAGAAAAGGATGGTGCACTATGGGTGTACATTGACAATCAAATGTTGAAAAAGAGGACAAGTAAGAACATGTATCCTATTCCACACATTGATGAGCTACATGGGGCATGTTACTTCTCCAAAGACTGATTTGAGATCAAGTTATCATCAGATTAGAGTATGGAATCAAGTTGTGGAGAAGATGGCATTTAGATGTCACTATGGACAATTCTAAGTTTTTAGTCATTCCTTTCTATTTGACTATCAATATTGTTTTGGGCATCTTAAAATTTCATGAAAATGATTCGGGCTATGGAATTTTATATGGTTCTCAAGGTGCTAATTTGGTCTTAGTTGTTTTTTAGTGCCTGGGTGTTGCCCCCAGACCTCGTGAGGGGTGTTACACCTCGCCCCTGCTGGGGATATTGCCCCTTGACCTTTTTGGGTGTGTTCCCTCCAAACCCCCCTTTTATTTTTGAAGTACACTACAACTTTGAGTTTGCACAGTACAAGTTATTATCTACAATTGTCATTAGTCTTCTCGAGTATTACTTGATATATACTTATCATGTAGAAGATGAGCTTTTTCTTTTGTGGGGGGGGGAAGTGTATTCAACATAAAATGCCTATGTTATGTTTGATAATATTGGTTATTTGTCAATGTATTAATTTGTGTTTGATGTGATCGATGAATATTTATGTATTTGATTAAATTAGGTTCTACTTGATGATGGTATTGTGCCTTTAAGCTTTATTCAATAATGGGTGCATGAAATGACTTTTAACACTTTGCTAAGTCATTGTTGACTCACAAGTCGAATCGGCCTTGCCGAGTTTGAGAATATGGTTTCAACAATTGATGTTTTTAAACTCAAAGTAGATTAGATAGCCTACTAGAAACATTGTTTAAAAAAAAGTTATCAAATAAAAGATCCTTGATGACAATTAGTAGTGTATTATGGGCTACGAAATCAATAAGTTAAAAAAAAAAAATGTTTACAATTTTCTAACTTGTCATTTAAAAATAAGTCTTATTCTTTTTCAATTTTTTTCCCTAGATTAGTGTGACCAACCTCAGACTCGGCTGAGACTCAATCTTGGGGGTCGAACTCAACAAGGACTTGGCAAATTAAAAAACTCATGAAATTCAAAGATTTTTAAAGATTTTAAGTTTTTTTCATGCATCATTTAGCCAATTAACATCAAATACACAATAATTGAGATAAATAAAAGCTAGTTTGCACACATACAACTTTTCATAGATCACGTAAGTATAAATGTGAATTTTTGAAAGAAGTTACAGAAAGTTAAACTGAATAACATAATAGAAATCTGAAATATAGTGTAACTATCAAATGTCTACAATATCCATGGAATATGCAATCCATGGAATCAAAAGTTCAAAACATATAATCAAAAGAAAGGCTCATAGTAGCCTATGTCTTCCTACGAGTACTCCAAAGATAGGTCATGGAAGCCTCTAGAGACATTTTTTCTCCCTGTGTCTGAGGTTGAACCTCGATGACATGATCATCGTGATCATTCTCCTCATCCTCATCATTAGAGTTGGATCTATCACACTCGGCCTCAGAGTCCTGCACTAGGTCTCCTCGTATTCTAGTCTCCTCCACTGCCATCGCCACTACTTTTGTCTCTCAATCCACCTAATCAACCCACTCTAAGTCTTCATCACTAAAGACAATATCATCAACCTCGGTGTTCCACTCTGCTTGTATATCAACCTTCTTTAATACAATGGGAGATGTGTCAATGCCTAAATTTTGTTTGTGGCAGAAGCGAAGGTTGTAGTGAAAAAAACAAGATCATTCAACTTTTTTGTTGTCAAAATGTTGCGCCTCTTCGAGTGTATATGCTCAAACATACTCCAATTGCATTCACATCCTAAAGCACTAGATGGCTGGCTCAAGATACAAACTGCAATCCTCTATAGATTTGGCACCTTATTGCCAAACATCTCCCACCATACATCGGAAACAAGAAATTTTTTAATCGATTCTATAAATTTGACTATATCAATCTAGATTTTAAATTCTAGAGTGGTAATAAAATAGAATTTGGAATCATATATTTTTACCAGGCATCAAATCTATCTAGTTTTTCTTACATAAGTCTCGTGAAAATAGGTGTCCTAGTGCTTTCTTATAAATCTCTATCTCACAACCAATAACTGTTCCAACAATTGCATTAGGTGACATTCTCTCTATAACATCATAGAGGCCACTCAACGCCTCTTCATCAGCCTTAAAATTTGGGCTGAATTAGTATGTTGGATTAAAAAAGTGGGCAGTTGCATGTATAACCCTATGAAGTAGATTGTGTCATTGCTTATCAATGACATCTCATATGGGACCATATTTTTCATGATTGCCTGCATTAAAAGCTCGAATGGCCTCTTTTGCACTATCCATGCCCTCATAAATGTAACCCATTGAGGGCTTCTCTCCATCAGCAATCCATAGGATAACAATAAGAGGCTCTAAGAACTGCAATCATTGTGAAAAACGCAACATTAAGCTTTTTATATTTTATGTTTAAAAATTAACAATGTCAATGTCAATGAACATAAACAAGTGTTTAAAACTTTGACAAACACAGTGAAATGAAATGGAAATGAGCACAAAAAGGAAAATTACCTCCGCAATCTCCTTGGCGGGTTTCCAAAAGCCACTCTCATCAAAAACCTGATGGACCACCCCAAATACTACATTGAGCTTTGCATATGATGAATTTGTCCACTCCTCACATATAAACATGCCTTTCAAACCAGCCTTTGTGTTAAAAAAAGATTTCAACGTGAGAAAATTTGTTGCAAATCTAGTAACCGTTGGACGAGATAACTCTTTATTCTCTATGTGTTGCCTCATAAGGTTTAGGACCCAAGCATGATTATATATGAACTTGCAAATATTCCTTGTTTGCTCTACATATTTTTTTATCCAAGGAATTTTACCTATATCCTCCAACATGAGCTCAAGGCAATGGGCAGCACAACGGGTCCAAAACAAGTGGCGGTGCCTCTCCATAAGAAGTTTTCCTTGCTTGCTCTACACATTTTTTTATCCAAAGAATTTTACCTATATCCTCCAACATGAGCTCAAGGCAATGGGTAGCACAAGGGGTCCAAAACAAGTGGTGGTGCCTCTCCATTATAAGTTAAACAAAAGCAACATAATTTGTTGCATTATCTAGTTACAATTTGCACCACATTCTCCTAACCCACCTCCTTCAACACTTCCTCCATTACCTCACAAAGATACTCAACATTTTTTATCTACCCCGAGGCAACAATTGATTTTAAAAACATTGTGGAACCTAGAAAAAAAAAAAAAATTAGTACAATCACAATGATCAATCTGTTACAATTGTAACTTCGATTATCATGCTGATCTGATTGTACAAATCACATAGATCTTATCTAGCATCATATATATATATATATATATATATATCTTCCTTCTTAGGCATTATCGGCTTCTCTTTAGGGATAGTGGTTATTAAGGATAAAACTTAACTAAGTTAGTTAATGTCTTTACAAATCATATTCTCCATTGAGCGCCGATTATGGGAGTACTATTAAGGGCTGACCTAGATAGGGTCACCTCCCTTCAAGGGACATGTCCTTTGGTTGTCATATATATATAAGGTATAATTGTAGATAAAGAAAACACAAAGAAATATGGTCTACTCCTTTAAGCAATTCTGCCTTATACGAATACTTGCAGAGACAAAAACATTTCAGAATAATATTTATATTATTGACATTACTTCATACAAGTTTGAATTACAAAGATCATCTTTAGAAAGCATCATAGAAGTTATTATCTCAATCTGATCACACAAAATTTGTAGAAAATTTACATGGTATTAGAGCTATGGTAGTCAAACCTTGGCTCTACAACTTGACAATCAAACATTGAATATCTAGCAACTTCCTTTTATCTTCAATGGCAAGCACAACCAGACCCAAGGACAAATTTAATGGGAAAGAACATTTTGTTACTTGGAAATTCAGAATCATGATGATTCTCGAAGACAATGATGTGAAACAGTTCATTGACTCAACATCCAAGCAACCTGATCTTGAACCTAATAGAACTATCTGGAGTAAGGGAAATAGGAAAGCCATGCAAATAATATTAGATGGAGTAAAAAATGAAATAGTACCTATGCCAATGAAACATCAAACAACATTAGATATGATGAATGCATTATTAAATGCATATGAGGTTAACAATGCAACTAGAACCCTTGCACTAAAAAGGTAGCTAAATCATATACAGATAAAGAAGGGAGAATCTATGAATTCATAATTCCTAACGGTTGCTAGCCTAAGAGATGATCTTGCAAGTATAGGGACCATAATTGAAGACAAGAAACTAACACTTATGGCTATAGATGGGTTACTAGATTCATGGGAAACATTCGCACAAGGAGTAAGTGCTTAAGACAATCTTCCTGACTTCAATAGACTTAAGGCAAATTGCCTTCAAGAGGAATCTAGAAAGCTTAAGAAAGGAGGAAAGTTGAAAACTGAAGATGAAGAACTTCATGTTCTCAACATAAATTCCTATAAAGGTAAGAAGAAGCACTTCAAGAAGAAGGGTAATCAAAAGAATGACAAACCTAAGAAAGATCTATCCAAAATAAAATACTTCAAATGTTAAAAATTTGAACACTACAAATTTAATTGCCTTGAGAATACAAAGCAGCAAGTAAATTGTACAAACATTACTAGGAAAGAAGATAACTATGATCCTGAGAACCGTATATTGTATTCTGCACTATCAAATGAAGTATCTAGCAACGCATGGGTGATTGATAGTGGATCATCTCGACACTTTACAGGATACAAAGAAGCACTAGACTCTATATCATAAGAAGTTGATGGCAAAGTTACCATCGGTGATAATTTAGCTCATTCCGTCAAAGGAATTGGGAATTTCACCTTGAAACTAAAGTCGGATAGTGCTCTACAACTCAAAGGATTACTCCATGTACCAAGAATAAAAAGGAATCTAATCTCAGTTACAACACTTGAAGATGATGGGAATAATGTTGCATTTACGGACGGTAAAGTAATGACTTGGTCTAAGAACTCCTCATTTAGGAAGGCAAAGTTGATTGGTCAAAGAAAGGGATACTTGTATGAGCTAAATACAAAATCTTGTCAACCTATTCAAGCCTTAATTCATGAAGCTATTGATATAAACGAAATCTAGTACAGAAGGTTAGGACATCTAAATTTGAAAACCTTATCGACTATGGAGAAGATGGTTACTGGTTTACCTAAGCTGAATAAAGATCACTCAAGCATATGCAAAGGATTCGCTCTAGGTAAGAACACCAAAAGTCCATTTCATGATGGCACTAGGAAAACTAACAATGTTTTGGAATTAATCCACTCAGATTTATGGGGACCTATGCTTGTTCCTTCTCTTGGAGGATTCTGCATATATATAGTTTTTATAGATGGCTTCTCTAGAAAATTTGGATTTACTTCTTAAAATGTAAAGAATCAGAAGAAATCCTTAAGAGATTTAAAGAATTCGAAACCATAACTAAAAACTTATCAGGACACAAAATCAAAACTCTTAGGACTAATAATGGAGGGAAATATACAACAGATTTGTTTAAAGAGTTTTGTAAAGAAACAAGAATTAAGAGGGAGTATAATGTTCCTTATAATCCACAACAACATGGGGTAGTAGAAAGGAAGAATAGAACAATTATAAAAGCTGCAAGAGCTATGATATTTAATCAAAATCTAGAATATTATCTTTGGGCAAAAGCCTCTTGTACTACTCTCTATATTCAAAACAAAATTCCTCACTCCTATCTTAGAGATAAAACTCCTAAAGAAGTCTTTACTAAGGTTAAACTTAATATAAGTCATCTTAGGATTTTTGGGTACCCATTATACATATATGTTCCAAAAGAAAAGAGAACTAAGTTGAGCTTAGAACCCTCCAGGAGGAAAGGTATTTTTGTTGGGTATAGTGAAACATCTAAACTGTATAGGATTTTCATACCTAGCCAGAAAAATATTGAACTTAGTAGGGATGTAATATTTGAAGAAGCTTTAGCATTCAAAAGAGCCCTAAGTTCTGGAGATCCCTCTCCCTTAACTAGTTCTGAAGAAAATACTGAATCTGAGTTTCAGAGGGAGAACATTGAAGAACTTGAAGATGAAATTAAAAATCTCAATCCTAAGGAAACTCAAAATTCAAAGAAAAGACCACTTTGGGCCATTCAGACAGTAAAGGAAGGACAAAACTTCGTTGCACCATCTGGAACCTTCGAAAAAAGAAAAAGACCCAAAAGATTTTCTAGTTATGCAACAACCATGAGTGATTTGTCTAAACCAAAACCAACCAATGTTTCAAATGCTATTAAACATACAGCTTGGAAGGATGCCATGACGAAAGAATAACAATCCATTATGAAGAATGATGTTTGAAAAATTGTTCCAAGACATGAAGGAAAATCCATTGTTTCTAGTGCATATTTAAAATCAAGCATGCTACTGATGGTAGCATTGAAAAATATAAAGTCAATTTCGTAGCGAAGGGATTGTCTTAGAAAGAGGGGATTCATTATGAAGAAACCTTTGCTCTTGTTGCCAGATACACCTCTGTAAGAGCAGTCCTAGGTATTTCAGCATCAAAGGGATGGAAAGTACATCAGATGGATGTAAATACAACATTTTTGAATGGAAAGATTATAGAAGAGGTGTATTTGGAGCAACTTGAAGGATTTGAAACTCAACCCTAAAGTTTTTGTTTGCAGGCTAACGAAAGCTCTCTATGGGCTTAAACAGGCTCCAAGGGCATGATATGAAAGAATTGATAAGTATCTCACCAACTTAGGATTCTCCAAGAATGAAACTGATCAAAATCTATATTATAAAAAGGATAAAGATGATATGGTAATTTTGATATTGTATGTTGATGATTTACTAATAATAGGTGATGATCACCTTATAGATTAATCCAAGAAAGATCTAATTAGAGAATTTGAGATGAAAGATTTAGGACTCCATTACTTCCTAGGATTGGAAGTATGGTAGAATTCTAACAACATCATACATACTCAAGGAAAGTATATGTTAGACATCTTGAAGAGATTTGGAATGTGGAAATGCAGGTCTATGTCTTGTCCAATGGAGACTAATCTACATAAACTTAAGGAAGTAGCAACAGAATCACCTTTCATAGATTCTACTCTTTACAGACAGCTGATTGGGTCCCTATGTACTTGGTAAATACAAGACTAGATATTTTCTATATTGTTAATGCCTTAAGTTAGTTTATGTGTGAGCCAAAGGAGATTCACCTAGTTGCAGGCACTCTTAACCTTGGGCTCAAGTATGAGAAAGTTGAATTGGACCTACATGGGTACACAAACTCAGATTGGGTTGGAAGCGTTACTTACATGAAAAGCACTTCAAGATGTTGTTTCAGTTTAGGCTCAGCAATGATATCATGGATATGCAAAGCAAAGCAGTCATCGAAAGCACAAAGTTCCACGGAAGCCGAATATATTGCAGCAGCAATGCCCTCATGGGAAGCAGTTTGGCTTAGAAAGTTACTTGTAGCACTATTTGGTCAAGCTGTGAATCCTACGATTATTCATTGTAATAATCAAAGTTCCATCAAGCTTTCTATGAATCCAGTTTGTTGTGACAGGTCCAAGCATATTGAAATTTTTTACCATTATGTAAGAAATATGGTATATTGGAATATTGTAAAATTAGAATACATTTGCACTATAGATCAGGCAGCAGATATTCTTACCAAATCTCTCTCGAGTGAAAATAGATCACTTCAGGAAAAGACTTGGTATGGTTGAACTGTAATACATTTGTATTTTTTAAATTATTATTAAAATATTTTTTATTGTTAGGCTATTGACCATTATGGGCTCCACCATTTGTATTCATTATCTAAGAGGTAATAATCTCTGAGATAATGAACACTTTTATAAAGACATTATGAGAGATGACGATCTCTTAGATAATGTGTTGAATAGTAAAGACCTACTGTTAGATCTAGATGAGTTCAAGACTACATTGTGATGTAGACATGGTTATGCCTATGAGTCACAATTTGGATAAAGTCAGAATTTTATTAATCTCCGAAGTTCATCCTGTGTTCTGGTAGGTCTTAACTTAAGACCATGTTGTGATATAGGATTGTCAGTAATTATGAGTCACAACTTGGATAAATGAAGAATTTAATCATTCTTCGGATTTTATCCTATGTGTTGCATTCCATGCAATACCATCATCACTAGTATAAGTGATAAGTCATATCACAAGATGGTAGTACGACTTAATATCATTTGTTCTATGATACCACATGCTTATAAGATTCAGATAGATATAGGGTATCAATCTATGCTTATTTATCTTAGATTCTTAATTGATGTTACTAGATATGTTATCTCTCAGTATGATTATCAAGTTAATAGGGAGTGTTAAAACTATAACTTCGATTATCATGCTAATCTAATTATACAGATCACACAGATCTTATCTAGCATTAAATATGTATATCTTCCGTCTTAGGCATTATCGGCGTCTCTTTAGGGATAGTGGTTATTAAGGATAAAACTTAACTTAGTTAATGTCTTTACAAATCATATTCTCCATTGAGCGCCGATTATAGGAGTACTATTAAGGGCCGACCTAGATAGGGTCATGTCCCTTTGGTTGTCATATATATATAAGGTATAATTGTACATAAAGGACACAGAGAAATATAGTCTGCTCCTTAAAGCAATTCTGCCTTATACGAATACTTGCAGAGACAAAAACATTTCAGAATAATATTTATATTATTGACATTACTTCATACAAGTCTGAATTACAAAGATTGTCTTCAGCAAGCATCATAGAGGTTATTATCTCAGTTTGATCACATAGAATTTGTAGAAACTTTACACAATCAATTTACTACTTAATTACTAAATTCTAACTTTCTAAGTACAATATTGAATTACCTATTGAGGAGTCAAGAAAATTCAACAGTGTTCTATTACTTCTATCGATCCAACTATTGGTCACAATGGTGCAACCGTTCACGACCCATACTTTATGCTACTCCTCAATTTCAACTTTCACATCAGCAACACAATGGGCCAAAATAGGACCTTTTAGCTCCCCATCATTAGGGGCTTTGAACCCCAAACCACAAACAACATCTATGGCAATTTGCCAATAAGGAGACCTAAAAGTTAAAACAAATTAAATAAACAATATAAGTATTACTTATTATGCAAGCAAGAGAAGATATACAAATTTAAAATTAAAATTATAAGCAACTTGCTGCATTAAATGTAAGGTTCTTGTAGAAGAAGAAATATCCAAGCGTCAACTTTGCTTGCTCATGCTTCTCCTTAATCCAAGTCGTGCTCTCAAGCAATGGTTGTGCACCTGGAGTTGTGCGTGGAACAAAGATGGAATCAAGTGAGGATCTTTGCTTATGCACCTAAGGCCCAATGCTCGCAGTCTGAGATGCAATAGTAGAAGCAGGTGAAATTGGACGGTGACCATGTCCATAATAACTTTAAGAGCCCTCTACACTTCTAGTTTCAACTAATTGTGCCATCTCTTCTTGTTGCTTTATTTTTAAATTCTTTCTTCTTTACTAATTCCTCTGAGAGCTTGCATATCATGCATAACATCTTGAGGTACCTCCTTGTATTTTTTGATATCACATCTTAGTATATGTGCAAGGTGATATTTTAATTCATTAACGCCTCCCCCATTATATGTTATCATACAATGCCAACATGTCACAACTCCTTTCGTATGCCCAAGAATAGAATGTTTCCAAGCCCTATCCCTTGCTACTGCACTAGGGTCAGCATCAAGGTATGATACTATGTTCAGACTTAGTTCCACTACCTTCCGATTGATATATGATGTTGTTGTTGCTGCTGCAATATACCATAAATAAATAAAAATAAACATTTAGAATATAGAAAATTCAATTTACAATCACTAGGGCTGCTTACTTTTCAAGTTTCTCATCACCATAAAATGGAGCAAATCTAAAGAGTCCAAACACATGCAAATAAAAAAAGATTCATGAACGTAAAAAAAATTACAAAATAACAAGAAAAAAATGTCTCTTACCTCTTCAAGTTTGCTATAGAAATGGAAATGTAACCCAACTTTGAAGAAGCCTCCTCCGAATGCTTCTTTTAACTCCTCTCAATGCTTATATGCAAGCTACAAAGTGGCACAAACAATCAGCAACTAATAAATGAGAGCCAACCGATTTGCTAATCTATCTCCCAAAACCCCAATACTCTTCCCTCAACTCTTCTTTCTCTATTATTTTTGTTTGCAAGTGATAGAATGACTTTTTTAGGTCTTACTTATGTTTTACATAACCAAAAAAACAAAAAAAATTATTAAATAAGAGTTTTTTGGGTTTTTTTGGATGCTGACCGCCAACCAAGCCAAGCTAATGGGACTCGACGAGTCAGCCAAGTTAGCCGGCTCGGCAAGTCAGCCCTAACTCAATCAAGACTCGACTGAGTCTGAGGCAACAGGCCATTTGCCTCGTTTTGCCCAGCTTGCCTCAGAACTCAGCAAGTTCTATAACGCTGGCTTGGATATATTTTTCCTCCATCTCACATATTGTGGATATCGTTAGATATGGTAATATGGACTTGCCTAGTCTTGGAAATATTTGTAATACATTTGATAGAATGTTTAGGAAGATAAAATAAATAAAATTTGTGGTGTAATGTTCCATTTCAGATTTGGTACTTCACAAGCGTGACTTCCACTATGTACGACACCTTCACCCCACAACACTTTCACCATATAGCCTTTCACCCTTACTTGTCAGTAGTATACTGTGCGTCCTGATTGGAGAAGTCTTCAGCCCACACTGAAGTTCGTAGCTCAGGCTGTATGCAAGGATGACTTCAGGTAGATACAGTTGAATGATTTTGTAAAGGAACCAAACTTTAAAGCAAACGTTGGAAGCTCAACAGAGGGGTCGACGGAGTTTTAGATGGAAGACCCAGGGCCGATTACTCACAACAAAGACAGACTTTTTTTTTCATGCACTAGCTCGGGTTACAGAAAAAATGAAATCTCAAACCAAGGCAAGAACGTGAATAGGCGGGTTTCTTCTTCCTGTTGCCCCGAAAATGACAAGACAACATATAGATTGATGTGCACGGCTTTACATTTTCTGTAGTTACAAGAATACATTGCGGTTTGAAATTCCATCGATTGGAATATGAATAGTTGGAACAAGAGGTGGATAAAGGTTTTACTAATATAATTTAATGTTGTATTATTATTTTGGTTAAATTATAATTAAGTATAAATAAGGTGACATTATTGTATTATAAATCTAATATAATAGTGCCACTTTACAAATATTTAATTATGATTTTAATCAAAATAATGATTTATTATTAAATGATATTACTATTAAATAAAGGTAAGAATTTTCAATTTTCTTATTTAGTTTCTTCTTTAAATCTTATATTATTTTTAGCTCATGTAACTTCCCACTTTGTTATTTGTTGTCAAGCTTTAACAATCCTGCCATGGCGACTTTTGATCAGCCCTGATATTCCTGATAACTATATCATATGATCATTCCATTTCCATATGACCTTATTTCGTAATGCTTCCCCTCCTTCTCGAGTCTTTATCCTGCAACCTTCAAAACAATCATTCTTGCCAAAACATCAATTTCATAATTAAATAATATCATTAGGAATTTCATCATACATAATAACTAATTGAACAATGGTTAAAGAAAAATCTATATTCATTTCGCATGAGCACAACGGCTATAAACTATATTCATTTCGTATGAGCACAACGGCTAAAAACTATATTCATTTCACATGATCACAACGGCTATAAACTATATTCATTTCACATGATCACAACCGCTATAAACTATATTCATTTCACATGATCACAACAGCTATAAACTATATTCATTTCACATGATCACAACGGCTATAAACTATATTCATTTCACATGATCACAACGGCTATCTTTTAACTAAAAAGAAATTAGGGCAAAAATTGGGATGTAACATACCCACCCCCTTAGGTTTTTCATCGTCCACGATGTAGTATCAAAGAAAACTAATAATTAAAATTAAAATTAAGAGGAATATTCAATTCCCAGTTTCTGAAAATAGATAAGGGTATTTTTGAAAAATATCATGATAGTCTTTCCACGTAGCATTATCCTCTGAATATTGGTCCCACTGAACCTTGCACTGAGTTACTTCTCGATTTCGTAAGCACAGCTTACGCACCTCGAGTATTCTGGTTGGCTTTACCTCTACCACCCCTGGCTCTCGTACCTGCAACAGCTTCCAATCAATCATATGTTCATGATGACTGACAAACTTTTTAAGGTAGGATACATGAAAAACGTTATGCATCCTGGCAAGGGCTGGAGGTAAAGAAATCTTGTAGGCTACCGGGTTAACTACCTCCAAAACTTCAAAGGGACCCACATATCTGGGGGCCAATTTAGCATTTTTGCTGAATTTAATAGTACTTTTCTGGGGCTTAATTCTTAATAACACCTTGTCCCCTATAGTAAATTCTCTGGGTGTTCTTTTCGCATCAGCATAACTTTTTTGCCTGTCGTTAGCTTCCTTTAATCTCTTGTGGATTTGAAGTACTTGTTCTTCCATTTCTAGAAGCATTTCCGAGCCAACTATAACTCTGTCTTCTAATCGATTCCAGCTTGCTGGGGTTCTGCACTTACGGCCATACAAGGCTTCAAAAGGTGCCATTTTAATCGAAGACTGATAGGAGTTATTGTATGCAGATTCAACCAGTGACAGATACGTTTCCCATTGATACTGTCGATCCATGCAATAAACCCTTAGAAGATCCTCTAATACTTGATTAACTCGCTCTGTTTGACCATCTGTCTCAGGATGGTAAGTTGAACTTATATTCAATTTAGTGCCCAAGGCTGAGAATAATGTCTGCCAGAATCTAGAAGTTATTCTTGTATCACGATCTGAAATAATTTTCTCTAGTACCCCATGTAATCTGAAAATTTCTTTTATGAATTTATGGGCTATCTCAGATGCTCCATCAGTTAGATTTCCTGGAATAAAATGTGCTACCTTAGTCAATCTATCAACCACGACCAAAATAGTATTATGTTGATTCCGAGTCATAGGCAACCCTTGTACAAAGTCCATAGATATTATTTGCCATTTCCATTCAGGTACTTCATTTGGATGTAACAATCCTGCTGGGTATCTATGTTCTGCTTTCACCTTTTGACACTCTAAGCAACTTGCTACAAACTCAATTATCTCTTTTTTCATTCCCTTCCAAAAGTATGAAGATTTTATATCTGATAACATTTTTGTGACTCCTGGGTGTCCTGAACATGGAGCTGAATGATACTCTCCTAAAATTAATCTACGTAACTCAGATTGATTGGGCACATAAATTTTGTGGTGATATGTCAATAGTCCATCATTCTCTAAATTAAAATCTGAATATTTGGGGTCCTGTGGATCTCTAATAAGTGCCGAACTGATTTTTGCATAAAAATCATCATTTTGCAAGTGCTGTAAAATCTGATCTCTAAATTGAAATTTTACCCTAGTCATTGCTGAAATGTGTCTCCTTCGACTTAAGGCATCAGCAACCTTGTTTTCTTTTCCCTTAATGTAGTTTATGTCAAATTCATAATCTGCTAAGAACTCTAACCATCTCCTTTGTCTACCATTCAAATTTTGCTGAGTAAAAATATATTTTAAGCTTTGATGATCAGTTCGAAGTTCAAAGGGTTTTCCAATTAGATAATGCCTCCACATTTGTAAAGCGTGGACTATGGCTGCTAATTCCAGATCGTGTGGTGCATAGTTTTGTTCATAATTCTTCAATTTTCTAGACTCATAGGCAATGACTTGTCCCTCTTGCATTAACACACCCCCTAGTCCTTCACCTGAAGCATCAGTGATTACCGTGAATGGTTTCTGTGGATCGGGTACTCTTAAGATAAGTGCAGTAGTCTGTTTTTCCTTTAACATTTCAAAAGCCGATTGACATTTTTCTGTCCAAATAAATTTTTTTTCCTTTCTTTGAAGTGTTGTGATTGGATAAGCTATTCTTGAAAAGTTTTTGGTAAATTTCCTGTAAAATCCAGCTAATCCCATAAAACTCCTGACTTCAGACACGTTTTTGGGTATTGGCCACTTTTTGATTGCCTTAATCTTAGATGGATCTACTGCTATGCCTTGTGCTGAAATTATATGCCCTAGATACTGAATTTCCTTCTGGTAGAAAGCACACTTTGATAATTTCCCATATAATTTATGTTCTCTAAGTCTCTGTAGTACTATCTCTAAATGCTTTTGATGTTCTTCTTCATTCCTAGAATAAATAAGAATATCATCTATAAATACCAACACAAATTTCTCTAGGCAATCGTGAAATATACTGTTCATTAAATTCATGAAGGCTGCAGGGGCATTAGTTAATCCAAATGGTAAGACTGTAAACTCATAATGTCCATATCTAGTCCTGAAGGCAGTTTTATGTATGTCTGCTTCCTTTATTCGCAGCTGATGATATCCTGATCTCAGATCGATTTTTGAAAACACAGTCGCACCCTTCATCTGATCAAATAGATCATCTATCCTAGGTAACGGATACCGATTTTTTATGGTGACCTTATTAAGCATCCGATAATCTATACATAGCCTCATGGTTCCATCCTTCTTTCTTACGAACAATATAGGGGCTCCCCATGGTGAGACACTAGGTCGAATCATTTTCTTATCCAACATATCTTGCAATTGAATCTGTAATTCCATTAGTTCCGTAGTGGTCATCCTATACGAGGCTCTGGATATAGGTTCTGCTCCGGGTACTAAATCTATGGAGAAGTCAAATACCCGAGAAGGGGGTAATCCAGGAAGTTCCTCAGGAAATACATCTTGATAGTTCTTTAGATAGGGACATTTTTCTTCAAAAGATTCCTTTAGTTTTTGTTTAATTTCCCCATCTTCATAAATATAATCATCTCCGAGTGTAGTTTTCCTTAAATCTTCAATTTTTACTGCAAATATCTCACAACCTTTTCTTCCATACCTCTTAAGCTGCATTGCTGAAATCTGTTGGGCTCTTATTTTATGTTTGACTCCTGAAATATTTGTAGGCCTACCTCGGTCATCTACACAACTTACTGTTTTGGCAAGACAATCTACCTTAGCTTTGTGCTCGCTGAGCCAATTTATTCCAATAATAATATCATAAGATCCTAAGGGTGCTACGTATAAATTTAGTTCTGTAGAGAAGTTTGGAAAGTCAACCTGGGCTTCGAATAAGCATTGCTCTACCTTAGCCCTTGTCTGGTTTGCATATTCGACTGTCCACGGTTTTGCCATAAAGCCAGATCTTTTTGAAAATTTACTTAATAATTTAGGTGAAATAAAACATTTTGTTGCTCCAATATCAATAAGAATAGTTACGGGGTTACCATAAATCTTACCCGGTGTTTCAATGGGGCCTATTTGTTGTTCTACCTGTTGATTACCCAGGGCTGCATGAATTCTTTGTTGAAAAACCTGTTGTTGCTGCGGCAAGGATGGGCGTGGTTGCTGATTGAGGTTAGGACATTGTCTTTTAAAATGATTTCCTTTACAAATCAAACAACCTCCTGGTGGTCCTTTTTTTTCATTGTTCCTGTCATTTTTGTTTACATGAACGTTTCCCTGATTATCTCTGGTTTCACTGCTTCTATTATCAGGTTTGTTATTCTTAAAGTCCTTAAACTGTTTTCTTGGTGGTCCAGATTCTGCACCTTCTCAATTCCAATTGGTTTTTCTCTTGCTGTCCCTAATGGAATCATCCTTCTTTACTTTATGCTCTTGACACACAGCTTTTTCCAAGGCTTCTTCCATGGTTCGTGGAGCTAAAACATCCACAGCTCCCCCTATTCTATTATTCAATCCCATGATAAACTTTCTTACTTTTAGTATTTATGAACTGTCATTTCCCCCTGTTTCAGATTCTGAAACTCCATGAGTTTCTGATCATAGAAGGTTTGAGGTAGCCACCGTGTTCTAAATATGTTGACAAACTTTTCCCAGGTTATGTCCGTAGATCTAATGTTCAACTCTACCTTAGTGTTTCCCCACCAAGTTGCTGCTTCCCCAGTGAATTGGTATATACCCCAAACAGCCTTAGAAGTCTCTGAAAAATTCCGAATCTCAAAGTATTGTTCCATCTCCGTCAACCATGTCTCGGCTTCTTCCTCAAATTCAGTAACACTGAATTTTGGTGGTTTAATTTTCTTAATATCAGCTGATAAATCAGCTACAATCTCTTTTTTCTTTTGTTTATCAGTTTGCTTAGGGGAGGGAGTCCTATTATGTTTCGACTCAACTCTAGGTGTCTCTTGCATTTCCTCACGTTGTTGCCCCATCTGGGCTGCCATCTCACTCATTCTTTTATCCATTGATTCTAATTTTAATTGTGCTTCTTGAAGAATTTGAAGTAATAATTCATTAGAGGCTTGTTGATTTTCTCGGACTATTTCTCGGTTTTCCACATCCTCATTGTTATTCATGTTGTATTTTCAGAAGTTGCACCTGTTAGTTTACACAATTAAGTTTAAAGTTTAGCTTTTGTTGCTCAAAAGTTTAATCCCCATTGCTGCCAAAATATTTATTTATTTATTTTATTGCACATCTATGCAAATCTTTAATTACAATTCATATCCATTGCTCGACAAAGCAAATAAAATTAAATTATATCTTATTGCTCAACAAAGTAGGATTGCAAAGACATATCTATTGCTCGACAAAGCAAAAAGATAATTTTTAAAACATTGCTCAACAAAGCAAAAATCTTATTTAACATTGCTTGACAAAGCAATCCTTTATTACAAAAAAAAAAAAATCCTCTAATGAGGTTACCTTCATTCATAGAATATGTTTTATTTTTGTTTTGCAACTTTTGGCTTTATTTGGTACATGTCCCATACCATCCAAGATCTGTGAAAGTGAAGAAGGGAATTGTTCTGCTGAGCGTTCCAAATCTGAATCAATTTGTCCCTGTACGCTGCTTTCTTGGTCGGGGTCCATCGAATCCTTTCCTTCTTCATCCCTTGTAAGGCTTGATACATTGTTTCATCATCTCGAGGTTCAGAGCAGCAAAAATAGTCATACTTAGTCATATTTTGTAGGAGATAAGGAAATATAGGGTGTCGGATTTTCTTGCGGGGTGTTCTACGTACTAGCATCCTGTATTTATATTCATCTTTATTAGATTTCATGGACGTGATGAGCCCAAGTTCAGTGTTGAACCCAGCGCTCTGATACCATATGTAACATCTGGATTATTCTACATCTTTATGTATCATCAGGTTATTCTACAATTACAATTCAGCTGAACTTAATATTCTAATTATCTGATAAGATATATCTAAAACTACTACTGAAGTTAATCTAAAACTCTAAATCTATTTTCATTACTGATTATCAAATTTATTCTAAATTGTTGACAGAAAACTGTATCTAATATGCTTAAAGAATCAATTTATGATACATCTAATTACAGTGAAGAATCTATCAGTTATTGAAATAAAGAAAAAAATAAAAATAAAACAAAGATACGTACTGATTTACTTGAAAGACTTTTCCAATTAATTGACCAAGCTCTGACTTTGGTGAAAGGAGAAGCATTAAAGTAGGCTTAACCTCCCAGCCGCGGACCTTTTTACTTATCCCCCACAAGTTCTAAATAAATAGAACGGCCCTCCCTACCCTAAGGTCACGCTTGGGATGTTCATCGATCCAGTCATCGGAGTATTCAGGTGGGTTGAGGTCCCAACAACTATTCGATTGAATAGTTGAAGTATCAGGACAACAACATGATCATTTTGTTGTCGCATGTTCGCCCTTTTATCGCCTTGGCCAGGGATTTCAAAGGTAGGTTTTTTTTAATAACCCGATCTCCACCGCTCAGCTTGACAATTAATTCTTCAAAGTGGGTTTACATGAGCTAATCAGATTATTTATTTATTAACAATTACTGATAATCTTTCTTATTTTTCTTGTGACAGATTCATCTACACTTTTCACCATCAGTAGATCGTTAAATTGGTGATTCCTCGATGCCTAAATCCATTACATCTTAATCATAAGATTTTGGTTCTATCTACTCAAATCTTCCTTAGTATTCAGACTTGATCTTTATTACTGGTTTTTATGGATTGATTCAAAACAGTTTATAACTTAACTTCACAGATTTATGTCATGCGTTAATATTGGTATAGTTTCACACAAGAAAGAAATATCATTGAGGTAAAATCAGACAATAAAAGAGATCAAAGGTCTTATTAATTTCTTTATCAACTCTGTCTTAGACACTAGTTATTCTTATTGTTGGACAACATTTGCAAAACTCGGTTGATATTATACTTAACATGATAAGCACAAGTGAGGAAATATAGATCAATCTGTTCATTCATCTTATTCACAGAGATTCAACTCGGCTCAAAAAAGAGGATAGGAAAAGAGAAGGAAATGAAATGTATGCAAAGAGGATATAAACATTTCCAGTTCACCCTTACTTGTTTGTAGTATACTGTGCGTCCTGATTGGAGAAGTCTTCAGCCCACACTGAAGTTCGTAGCTCAGACTGTATGCAAGGATGACTTCACATAGATACAGTTGAATGATTTTGTAAAGGAACCAGACTCTAACGCAAACGTTGGAAGCTCAACAGAGGGGTCGACGGAGTTTTAGATGGAAGACCCAGGGCCGATTACTCACAGCAGAGAGAGACTTTTTTTTTCATGCACTAGCTTGGGTTACAGAAAAAACGAAATCTCAGACCAAGGCAAGAACGTGAATAGGCGAGTTTCTTCTTCCTATTGCCCCGAAAACGACAAGACAACATATAAATTGATGTGCACGGCTTTACATCTTCTGCCGTTACAAGAATACATTGCGGTTTGAAATTCCATCGATTGGAATATGAATAGTTGGAACAAGAGGTGGATAAAGGTTTTACTAATATAATTTAATGTTGTATTATTATTTTGGTTAAATTATAATTAAGTATAAATAAGGTGACATTATTGTATTATAAATCTAATATAATAGTGCCACTTTACAAATATTTAATTATGATTTTAACCAAAATAATGATTTATTATTAAATGATATTACTATTAAATAAAGGTAAGAATTTTCTTATTTAGTTTTTTTTTTAAATCTTATATTATTTTTAGCTCATGTAACTTTCCACTTTGTTATTTGTTGTCAAGCTTTAACAATCCTGCCATGGCGACTTTTGATCAACCTTGATATTCCTGATAACTATATCATATGATCATTCCATTTCCATATGACCTCATTTCATAATGCTTCCCCTCCTCAACGAGTCTTTATCGTGCAACCTTCAAAACAATCATTCTCGCCAAAACATCAATTTCATAATTAAATAATATCGTTAGGAATTTCATCATACATAATAACTGATTGAACAATGGTTAAAGAAAAATCTATATTCATTTCGCATGAGCACAACGGCTATAAACTATATTCATTTCATATGAGCACAACAGCTAAAAACTATGTTCATTTCACATGATCACAACGGCTATAAACTATATTCATTTCACATGATCACAACGGCTATAAACTATATTCATTTCAGATGATCACAACGGCTATAAACTATATTCATTTCACATGATCACAACGGCTATCTTTTAACTAAAAAGAAATTAGGGCAAAAATTGGGATGTAACAAATATTATCATATAACTATTTGAAATTTTTTCTCTATATTTATATAGGCATCCCCTTCATTGTAAACTGCTGACCCATGAAATGGCCACCGAAAGTTCTGTGCCCAAAATACATTCCCTTTCCCTCTCATCACCATCCCAGAAACTCAGTGAAACGTAGGTTTTTAGTTGTGTTACATAAAAACTGAATCCTTTTCCTATTAAAATACATTTCAGATACGACAGCATTTAAATCTGTAAACCAAAATCCCAAAAATTGAGCATTGTTCAAAATCCTCACCTTCGATCTGGCCCAGCTCCTGATGCAACAGTATCACTGACAGTCAAGATAGCTACCTTGATTTCTTTATTACCATTTTCTGCTTTTGAACTGTTTTTTGTACCTCCATAGTGGCCACTTGCACTTTGACCAGTCCCTGAATCACACTCTTTAGATACTGATTTCTGAAAAGTGGTCATATTGCTGATATCACAAATTAATAGTGCTCTGACCATAGTGCCAGCTGATAGAATTGTATTTCCTACAGGCAATTCCAACAGTGCATTTGCAGACTTCATGCTCAAAAGACGGCTACTAACTTGGTGGCCTGTGCTCGCAGCAACAAAGCTGGATGTAGTGGAAGGCAAAAATAAGGGTCATGAACATACAAATCGAAAAAGAGACAAAAAAATGTAAAAAAACAATCTCAGAGTAGGGAAAAGCAAAAAAATTAAATATATTAATCACAATGAAGAGGTATATGAAATGTAAAGCATGTACAATTCACTAATAATCATTGCAAAGCATGAAATGTAATTTGGTGTGCATGAAGCTCACCCTGGATTACCAGATCCATTGTCCTGTTCCCACCAAACTGTAGCCCGGTGATATTCAGGTCTAAAACGATCTAGTCTTATTGGTTCTAAAATGCAAGCATGCACCCTGTAAGAGAAATACAAGTTAGTAAAAGGATATCGAGACCAACCACAAGCAAGTACCTGAAAGTATCAAAAGGTGTGTCATCTATAAATTACACCTAAGACATACTCTCTCACCACATCATTTTCAACTCTTTGCACAAGACAGCTGTCAAACAATCTAATTAGGGGTGATGGAAAATTTTGTTCTAGTTTAAATTCGAACTTTTGATTTCCTATCAAAAAGCCTGAGACATAACTTGCTTTGCAACGACCTATCAAAATTCATCCATTTACATTCAAATAACTTTACTCAAATCCCAGATATATATGCCCTAATGATTTCTTTCCATTGTCTCTTCAGTGGTAAACACCAAAAAAATCATTGGGCATCTGAGAACTTTTATTTAGGAAAAAAACACTGACATATTCAGGTGTAGCTTCCAGGTTGAATGCATAAATATTAAAAAATAATTATATCTTGAGAATTAATCACTAACCAGACCACAAAAAGGATTTAATATAAGTGGCAGGTGAACATAAGAAACATGTTACCTTCAACATGCATAGATAGATAACAACTTAAAATAAAATATCTTGAGACAGGTACAGTAGGAATTTGTAACCTAGACAGATCTCTGTATTTTAAAAATGGATCCTATAATACCTGCGAAGCTTAGGGTCTCTCCATCCAGCTAAGCATCGGATTGCAGGAACAGCCATTAAATGGAAACAAACCAGGCAACTAACAGGATTGCCAGGAAGACCAAAGGCAAGTATCTTCTTTTCTGGTCTTGTCTCTGTTGCTGCAATATCTATAGTTGCAAATGTTAGCGGCTTTCCTGGCTTCATGAGAACCTGCAATTGAGGCCCAAGTAGATGCAGATGAAATATATGACATGTCAACTACTTTCAAGATTAACAACATTTGCACAAAGGGCAAGTAAAATAATGTTTAACAAA
The DNA here is from genome assembly GCA_028749045.1 of Cupressus sempervirens. Classification (NCBI taxonomy): domain Eukaryota; kingdom Viridiplantae; phylum Streptophyta; class Pinopsida; order Cupressales; family Cupressaceae; genus Cupressus; species Cupressus sempervirens. The sequence continues at coordinate 763,463,341 of CM053783.1, read as the reverse complement.
GAAAATACCTCCAGCAACTTACTAAAAGCATTTGAAATTTTGAATCACGCATCAGTCACTCAGTTTTCACACAAATGGAATTTTATAAATACCACGCGAAGGTAAATAGCTTCAACAAGAATTTTCTACAGCTTTGATTGGAACCATAAATAGATAAACAAATGAAAGTTCAATTTTCCTGTAAAAAATCCTGCAAAATAAGCTGCAGAAAAATATTGACACCAATATGGCTATGTTGTCGTGTTCATTAGAAACAATGGGCATGAATCTGTTAAAATTTATAACTGATTGAGACATTTTCTATACCTGCAGTGACTTTACAACGTACAGGTGGTATGATTGCATTGTCTCTATTCAGCAATGCTTGTTTCCTTCTCATGATCAAGCATTCTGAGACTGAAGAGCCTCAAATTCTCGATGGTATTTCTTGAGAAGAGTTGTGCTTCTTGAAGTATACGATGAGTTCTCAGGACTGGGAAATGAGAGACCTAATGCGTGCGTGTCTGCTGAGCACTGTGGTCACCCTTCGTGTGTGACTCTTCAGAACTCAACTGTTTCACAGTGTGTAACTGCTTGAGGTCAAATGGTCATCGCATTGTATCTGAATAGGCATCGCATAACTGTTGAAGTGACTCAGTTCCTTGTAACAACAGTTTCCTTTCATCTTTCAAGAAAAACGGCATCCTACTCATTCAGTCAGTGATCATATGCATGGAAGTTCGGTTAGACTTGGTCTGATACAAAAAAAAAAAAGAATTGCATTGTTTCTGAGATTTGTTGTCTTTGGCTAGTATTTTTGTTAAGTGTCTTTAATGTATAGTGCAGAGCACATTGTTAAATTTATGTAGTTGTTTATTGGTGCAGAATATCGTCTGTCTATTGTATTCATTCTGGTGTTCCTTGCTGTTCAGTAGAATTGTCTGGAGAAGTTTCTCTATTGTTTATCAGTCAATTAATAGTTGAGCAAACATTGTGTGTGTTCCTCAAATTTGTTTAGTTGCAGAAGAGAGAAAATATTGAGCTCAGACATTCCTTGTTATTTAATAAAACAGAATTCTTTGGTGAGGTTGGGTTTTCCCCTAGAGAAGCAGGGTTTTCCAAGGGTATTTCTGGTGTTCTTGTTGCTTTTTATTATATTTTATTGCCTTTACTATATTCTGGTTCAAAATTGAACAGAACCTACCAAGAAAGTTACACAAGAGTTTTAACAAGAGCTACAACTTGACATATTCATCCAAAATGGTTGGTTGCATAATCAGGAAAATTATGCCTGGGCTTCTAAGTTCTGTCTTTTCTATTTTAAATCCAACTTTAATTGAGATTGCGAGTAAATATTGTAAAGCACTTTTTAATTGTAAATACTGTGCTTGTTTTTTATTTTTCATGTCATCATTAATGATAGCTCTTCTTAATATGGCCCTGAAGAAGACAACTTCATGAAGATAAATACAATAAATGAAATGTAGTATAGCAAAATGAAAATTAAAGACCGCAATATGTCTACCGCTGCAACATTAAATAAATGAAATAATTATAAAGATGGCAATGCACATCAAATACAGGAATAAAATGTCTTTATTTTCTAATGACATTATTACACAGAAGAAGACCAGAGATGATCAGCCCAGGATAATAGTTTATCCCACTACATCATCCTCCCTTGACAATACAATATATCTTTTGTACGATCCGACTATTTCCAGGAGGAACAAAACCATCAACCAATATAACTACCCCAAAGTGACAACCAACTTAATACGAACAATTAATACATTGTCAAATAATGAATACTATTGAAAAGAACAATAGACATTGATACTAACTACATCAAGTAATATTCGGGAAGATTAATGACAAGAGTGTAGACAACAACTTCAACTATGCAGACTCAATACTTGTAATGTACTTGAAAAATTAAATGAGGGTTTTGAGGCAACAACCCCAGCAAGTTCAAGGGGCACCACCCCTAGTGATGGACTGAGGACAATGCAACCAGTGCAGTAAAGGGACTGTGAATCATTTTCATGATCTTATAAGATGTCAAAAACAATGTGATGTAGTCAAAAGATAGAGATTTCATGTCAAAATTAGGATCAAGACATACTCTCCACTTAAAATTGATGCTTGTACTTTGTTGTAGGATGCCAGTTGTTAGCAGCGTCCCTAAATTCTTGAGCTGATACACAAGGGTAGAGAAAGAATATATATGGTGCATAGTAATATGTCAGAGTGATGCCAAGGTTGTGAAGGAGCACCAAGGTACTGTATAGGAGCGACATTAGACTGTATGAATTAGGTAGTAGGTCATATAGGAACAAGCCATATGGATGGGGCAGGGTTGTATAGAAAGCATGTCATACAAAATCAGTTGAACATGCAAAGTGCAAAGCAAGCTGTATGGAAGGAAAGACACTCAGTCCTACAACACTAAAAAAAATGATCATACCGTATGACGTGCACAACTAGGAACCATATGGACAATGTCGAAGGAAGCTGTTAATGAGGAACCTTCCATACAGGGTAACAACAGACCAACTTGTGGGTCTAAGGGATTGCTGAAACAAAGCAGGATGCCTGGCCACAAAGGAAACACCAAACAGTGCCCAACAAGAGAAAATGAAACAAGAGCAAGAAGTAAAAAACCACCTAACTGCCCCTAATAGCTGAGAAAAAGTCCAGAATCGAAGAATAGGCCTTAGGGTGAGAAGGGGCCCTGAGCCATCTCTGAAGACCTCTGGAAGAAGAAGCAGAGCAAAAAGGTCATTGTTAGGTGAAAGTTCTGCAGGCTATCACAGACTTGGGGAGGCCAATAGGGGAGTCAAGTAGACTATTAGTGTACCGTGTAATTAGCCCTGCTGGCTCTATGCTGACAAATAAATTTTTCTTTTTATGTATTTCAAATATTTGCTTTTTGCAGATTATAAAAAAGCATATAACAATGCAAAAAAGAAAGAGATTCAATTTATTTCTTAATATACAATCATGAAGCAATGTAAAACGCCAAATTGCAATACACAAATGCTTAAATATTATTATGAAACCTGGTAATGTTGAAGTATGTTGAAAGTAATCTCAGAAATGGATGATTAAACCCTCTCCAAATTAGATGCCAGCTAGAGGAATGCCTTGGCAGCCTTCCGACACCTGCATATGACCCTTCTTTACAATTTGCAGCCTCTAAAACTTGTATGTAGCCCTTCCCGCGATGAACACAGGTCTGTTATGCATTATGCTGCCCAGAATTATTGAAATGCAGCCCTCCAAAAATTCACAGAACTCCTTGTGCTTTCAGTTGTTTCTACCCAGCAATTAACATTGGACTCCAATGCAAATCAATCCAATTCCACAATCCACAAATGCAGCACTAGTAGGCATGATTCACCATTATCAAGAATGGCTCAAAGTATAAGCAAAGACATGGCGTCTAGCCATGAAATTTCTTCAAAACCCTCAAGACCAACTTCTCCACAAAATGCAAACAAAAGATATCCAAGAACAATTAAACATGCAACAAGCCATTGCTTTTACAATAATAAAACAATTTTCCTTATCACTCCACCAGTTAGCTTCATGAAGATCCTTTTGACTTAAAATCCCTTTGCTTTATACTTATGCAAATATTTGAATAATATAATTAATTAACTCCCTTTGACTCCAAAACTGACATTTTCATCAATATCATGATATTCTGACACACAAGGCCATTGTTTCCTGTACCCAAGATTTAAAACTATTCGACCCGGTTCCAAAGAGCTGTGACACTAAGGTGACCAGTATACAATACCAACAAAACTAGCAACCCTAGCATTTTTAATTAAATTTAAATAATAATCATAACTCACCTGTCTTTCAAAAATGACTAAAGAAGCATCAGAATCAACATTTGACAGCACAAGAGTGATCTTGATCAAGGAAGATGATGAATGAACCTAACAGGGTGACTTACTAAAAATAGAGGCTCCCTCCAAGATTCTTGGAACCCAAACCAAAAGCCAAAAATAAAACTAAGAGCATCATTCAACTCCTCTAACTCATCTGAGCTCATCGGAACTATCCATTGACTTGCTACAAATAGCAAGTCCCACCAAACAGAGCCATAACACTCAATAGGGTCCTCTTGTTAAGAATATAGCTTCATTCGGATTGAAGTATTCTTATTATTACTATGAATTTAATATATTGATGGATATATAAATTTGTGATGATGATATAATAATGATATATATATATATATATATTAAAATGATAATAAGTAACAGCTGATTCAAATTAATCAGTAACAATGTTTTGGATTGGTACAAAGCCACTGATATGACTATTGGTAAATTAGTTAACATGCCCAATACACTAGTAGATGGAAATGTAAGGGAGTCACGACCATGAAAGGGCTGTGACTACCCATGGCATTTGTCATGGGGGAGTCACAACCCTTCATGATTGTGTACCCCAGAATTCATATATATGTTTACCGATGGCTGTTGTGAATTAATCAATCAATTACAGTGGCATTGCACTATTTCCAGCAATCATCAAATTAATAGATCAAACATTCTATCTCAGATTTGGTTATATATAAAGTCACAGAAATCAGACAAGTTCTGATTCATATTGTCAATAAAGTCAGAGATATTAAAAGACATCAAGAATAGACATCAAAAAAGATATTAATAACTGTACAACAGTTATTCAGATTTAATAATAAGAGTTCAGATTATTCTCTAGAAAAGATCTATAATCTTAACATGGTTTCAGAACCTAACTAGAGGAAAATCATAAATCAGATTGGAACAAGTATTTTTTTTAGAAGACTATATCAACTTCAAACAAAATGGTGATTGGAATCAAAGTAGAAGATAGACTGGAAGGGGCTGGAAACTTTTCTTCATGGAAAATACGAATTATAGCCCTACTTGAAGAACTCAAGCTAGATTCCTTCATAGAAGAAGATCTTAAGATGCTTGAAAAAGAACCTGAAAAGACAACTTGGAAAAAACGTAACAGTAAAGTTAAGAAGATTATTATTGATGCTGTTAGGGATCATATTCTTCCTTTAATAGCAACATTGAAAACAGCCTATGACGTATTTAAAACTATAAAAGATACATTTGAAATAAACAATGCAAGTCGAATACTGACATTAAAACATCAGCTCATGAATATAAAAAAAAAACATAGGAGAGACAATGACGACTTACTTCTTAAGAATCTCTAAGATAAGAGACCAACTTGCCACTATTGGAAACAATGTAGATGATGAGGAACTTACACTAATTGATCTAAGAGGATTACCTATATCATCAAAACCATTCATTCAATGTGTAAGTCGTCCCTCACTTCCAAATATTGATCAACTCAAGAATGAGTGCACTCAAAAGGAGTCCCAGCTAATATCAAGAGGAATTTGCACAAATAAGGAAGGGGACTTACACTAATTGCTCTAAGAGGATTACCTATATCATCAGAACCATTCATTCAATGTGTAAGTCGTCCCTCACTTCCAAATATTGATCAACTCAAGAATGAGTGCACTCAAGAGGAGTCCTAGCTAATATCAAGAGGAATCTGCACAAATAAGGAAGGGGAGATTCAAGCTCTACATACAAACAACAAGAACAAAGGAAAGAAGAGGAAGTTCAAACAAAAGAAAGAAAATAATTCTCAATATCACAAAGAAAGAGATCTATCCAAAGTTCAATGCTATCGATGTGATAAATTTGGTCACGTTTGAAAACTTTGTTCGGAAAGAAAGAAAATTCAAGCTACCATATCTAAATCCCATGAAGTTGAAAATCTTCTATTCTGTTTAGCCTTGTCAAGTGAATTAAACTCAAGTAATGACAATTGGATAATAGACAGCGGAGCTTCAAGACATATAACTGGGTTCAGAAACCAGTTTGAAACATTCAAAGAGCATTATATAGAAGAAGTCACAATCGGGGATAATTCTACTTATCCAGTAAGAGGAATTGGGACCTGCTCCTTACAACTAAGAACAGGGGAAACTCTTCAATTAAAAGATGTGCTATTTGTACCAAGGATAAAAAGAAACCTGATTTCCATTTCAGCCCTAGCCAACAAAGGATATCATCTCACCTTCAATGAAGATAAAGTGTTACTATGGCCTAAAAACTCCAACATAAAGAATGTCATTTCTATAGGATCTAGAGATGGAAGCCTGTACAAATTATGTATTAAAAACAAAAAACAAGCACTATATCATGAAATTCATTACTCTAGTGAACTCTGGCATAAAAGATTAAAACCTTGGCTTTAGTGCTCTTCCTACTATAGGGAAAATCACTACGAGCAGAGCTCATCTCAAATCTAATCATGTTAGTACTTGTAAAGGATGTGCTTTAGGAAAATATAAGAAAGGATATTTTCCTATAAGTAAACACAAGTCAAAAATTGTACTAGAACTTGTTCACACTGCTTTGTGTGGACCAATGTGAACACCCTTACTAGGGGGATTTTTGTACTATGTGATGCTCATTGATGATTACTCTAGGAAAACTTGGATATACTTTCTAAAACTTAAAGAATCTAATGAAGTTTTACAAAAATTCAAAGAATTTAAAGCCCTAGTGAAAAATCACACTAGAAAAAAAATTAAAATGATAAAATTGAATAATGGAGGTGAATATACATCTAAAATCTTCAAAGAATTATGTATTTCTGTTGGGATTAAAAGGGAGAACGAAGGACCTTATAATCCTCAACAAAATGGGGTTGCAGAAAGAAAAAACAGAACTATTATAGAAACAGCAAAAGCCATGATGCATGATCAAAACCTCCTATTTGTTTTTGGGCCAAAGCAACAAATACAGTTGTATACATTCAAAACAGAATTCCTCATTTAACATTAGAGAACATAACTCCCAAAAAAGCCTTTATAGGAAACAAACCATATCTTAGTCATTTGAGAATTTTCGGTTGTCAAGTCTACATTCACATTGCCAAATAGAAAAGGTCTAAATTAGAACCTTCTGGGAAGAAAGGCATTTTGTTGGCTACAGTGAAACGACTAAGGGATACAGAGTATATATTCCAGGACAGAAGTATGCTGAAATCACTAGGGATGTTAAATTTGACGAAGATGTTGCTTTCTAAATATCCTTAAACAAAGAAGATAAGGAAGTGAAAAATTAGAGGGAGTACACCATAGAAGATGATTACAAAATTGAGAATTAGAGGGAGAAAACCATAGAAGATAATTCAACTGGAAATCAGAGGGAGAGTTTTCTCAAAGACAGAGACACCTCTGCATCTAATGCTGAGAATGATGAAGTTTCAAATTACAAGAAAAGACCAGTATGGGCTAGAAAAATAATTAGAGAGAACAATGTGGAACCAAATGAGGTATTTAAAGAAAGTAAGAAAATAAGAAACAAAATTTGCTATGTTGCCTTGATGACAGAACCCACAAAAACAGAACCAACTAATGTTGAGAAAGCCTTAAAATGTCAAGCATTGAAAGATGCAATGGTAGAGGAATATCAATCCATCCTTAAAAATGATGTCTAGGATATTTTTCCTAGACCTAAAGACAAATCAGTTGTATCTTCAAAATGGCTATTCAAAATCAAGTATGCACCAGACGAAAGCATTGAAAAACACAAAGCCAGATTTGTTGCAAGGATTTTTTCTCAAAAGGCCGGAATTGATTCTGAAGAAACATTTGCTCCGGTTGCACGTTACACTTCAGTAAGAACCATTATCATTATTGCTGCATCCAAGGGATGGAAAATACATCAAATGGATGTAAAGATAGCTTTCTTGAACAGTATCATTGTGAAGAGGAAGTATATATTGAACAATTTACCTAAACCAAATTGTTAATAATCAATTTATTTGATTATAACCTATAGTTTGACTATGCTATCCTAAATTCATTATTTGATTAAAAGAACATGTCCCCTTTTAATTAAATAGAAGACCCCATTCTTGTAACCCACTTAAAGTGCACACATAAAGTCCTTTTTCTATTTTGCAATTAAAAGAAAAGGCTTTGTGACTTTTGTCTTATATGACAAGTCAACTTATATTCTATTGGTTGACTTGTGTGTGCACATGGATCACTCCTCTTTTCAAATTCCACCGTTGATCATCCACCATCTTCATCTTGATCTCTACCGTCTGTACGACTTTAAAAGGGAGAGAGCTTTCCCCCTCAAAAGATCCATCCTCATTTTGAATACTGTTATGCTGCAGGTTTTCTAACAGATTTCTTTGGAGCTTTGTGGAGAGCTTCTATTTCTTGTCTACATTCTCTCATACCATAGCATTTTAGCTTAGATTCATGTTGCATGTTAGTTTAGCTTCTATTTTGCAATAATCTATCTCACATAACTTAATATTTGGATTGTAACACTCTCATCCATGCTTAGAATAGCTACACTTTTCATATTCATTCTAGTTTAATCTTTAGTTGCATTGCATTCTTGAGGAACTCCTTGGGACATTTGCATTCTTGCATCTTGTCTTTGGAACCTCCCATTGCATGGTTTACTAGCAAGAAGATTATCTCTAAGGCTCATCTGAGAGCCTTCTTATTCTTGAAATATAATCTCTTGCACTCCGTGTATAGGGAGCTCTAAGCCGGCATCCAAGCATTTCAAATTCATGGAATCATTTGGATAGAAGGGGTTAGAGTGGGACACTTTCGAGTGTACATTTTTGGCGCCCACCGTGGGGCATGAATCAAGTTTCTAGCTCCATTTTCTTTCATTTCTTATTTCTAGTTTTTTACAGCAGCATATTGGATCTAATCAAGTGCTTTTGTAGAATTATCACTTTGGTTTTAAGGCCAACCCATAAGTAGATTGGTTTGAAGGCCAAAAACTTAGTTGGTTTAAAGATTTGATCATATATTTTAAACCACTTGGAGTTTGGTTCTGAAATTTTTTTTGCAAGTTAAGTATGTGTTCAAAATGTCTCAGTCCAATTTTCAAAAAATTTTGACATGATTTGCAGGAGTTCTAATTTTTTCTTTGTTTTTCATAAAAAGCCATTTCTGATCGCAAATCAGCACATTTTTCGGAAAAACTTATATTTTCAGAAAGCTTTTTCAATTCTAAGAGGGGTACTCTCTTTGTGTTTTGACTTTTGAGGTCGTATTAGCGATCAAAAACTCGATTTGATAAATCTGGCCTGTTTTGACAAAATCGATCTCTAGGGAGCAAATGAAGAGATTTTTTTGAATTTCTTACATTTTTGGAAAGCTCTCTGATTTTTAGTAGGGGTCTTTTCTTTTCATTTCTATTTTTGGATCCGAAATCATAGCAAACAAGTCCAATCTTGTTGACCAGGTCAAAATCAAAGAGTAAAAATGAGAGCATTTGTGATTAACTTGCACTTTCTTTGCATGCACTTGGTTGGAACATAAATTGGATTTTTGAGGCAACTAACCACGTTTTATTGCAGATTTTTATGTTATTTCACACTAACTTTTGGTGCTAACAAGTTGTGATTACAGGTTGCCATCCTTATGAAAAAAAGTGAAACATTGCATAAAAAGAACGCATGTCAAAGCTTCAAATGCGCAAGGGCTACTAACATTGTTTGCAGGGCTGCCCAAAGCATAAAAACCCAAAATTTCTTGCTTTTTTGTTTTCATGTGTGGCATTAACCTATTGTTTATTTTTCATAGGCACATAAAACTTGTGATTGGAGTCTTTTGGTAATAGGAGAGTATGCTCTTCACCCTTGTGGTGAATCAGAAATCTTGACTTGCCATTTGGTTTCAAAAGCAAGAGGTAACTGAATCTTCCTGGTGTGTTTGGGAGAAAATGATTGGAATAGGAGAGTATGCTCTTCACCCTTGTGGTGAATCAGAAATCTTGACTTCCAAAAGTTGATCCACTCTTTGTGTAGTTTAGAATCCTTTAGAGGGCCTGCTCTCGGACAACCTAAGTGGAACGACCCAAGTGGAGACAAGCCAATTACCTGGCTCTTCCAACCCACTATAAACTCAAGGCTACCAAGGACACAAAACTTTGGTAGACGTAGTGTTTGTCTTTGCCTAGTGTGATCGCTTATGGAATTTCGACCATAGCGAGATCACTAGGCAAGAATGTTTAAAGTACTCTTGTGATCGCGAGATCGGTTACTCATCGCAAGGTGAGATGTCCCATAATTGGGAGCAAGAGGAACACTACGAACGGAAGCCCTATCTAAACACCCTAAGTTAGTAACTACCCTTTTTTAGCCGCTCAACTTCTTGGTGCAAGGATCGATCCTAGTAGACTACCCGGATCACCCCAAGATTTTACACTCACCATATGTGTTCCCTTGGTTGTGCTTATGGCATTTCCATGACAAAGCCAATATCTCTTGTGGAAAACCACTTGGTGTGAGGCAAAGGAGCATCAAGTGTGGGCCAAGTTGTTGAGTAATGAACCATGACTTCTAGGTAGATATTGCTTGATGTGTTCTTGAATGTGCTAAACCTGTGAAAATCTTTTGAACATACACATGACGATAGTTCTAGGGATTTCTTTTAAGACCTCACATATGCTTGTATCATGCAAGTTTGCTTTGTCCCTTGCTTGATTGTTTGAAGACTACTCTATGTGTCACTATCTTGCTTGGAAAGAAATTTCTTTTGAACATCAAATTTGCTATGCTATCAATTATTGTCAAACTTTGTCAACCAAGTCAAAATGTCAAGCGCAAATATTTTCTTGTGTTACTTACTAAGGGGGGTTTCATCATTCAGCTATGATTTGTTATGTCTCTAGTGCTTAAACATGCTTAAAGTGGCTCTTTGGTCTTACTGCTCTAGGTCTTTTGTCTTCATGGTCTATGCATGCTTGCTAGTTATCCTTTTGCTAAAATGGTTACTTTGATTTCTTGACTGCACTCTTAGGTTGGGAAAGTTGTTCACTTGTCACCCCACTTGCTCTATCTACTTAGCTATTGGCTTCTTGCCTAGCTCTTGACTTGAGTCACTAGTGTCATAAGTAACTTGAACACTTTCTTGACAAGTCACTTTACTCTATCATTACTATATTGGCAAGTGAATAATCTACCTCTCTAGTTTGGACATCAAGTTATCTTGTGTCACCTTATTAGCTTCCTCTAGTCTCCTTCATGCTTGATTATCTATCTATCACTATGGGATCTAAAGCTTGTATTATCAAACCTCAGCCAAATCTAGATGATCATGATATCCTCCATGCCGCTAAAGAGTTCCAAGATCTATATGTGCAATACAAAGAACTAGAAGAGACAAATGATCTTTCTTACCTTCATCTCTCTAAGCGCATGACAGAAATGAAGTCTAAACTTGAGAAAAGGTTAGAGGAGAAGATTACATCATTACATGAATCTTCCTTAAGGTCTTTACATGCATGTGAGTCACCTTCTTTGAGGTCATCCTCTTCTTCTAGGTCTACATGCTCTACTTCAAGACATCAAATGTCTTCATCTTCTAGATCTAAAGACCTCTTTAGAGAAAAAGCAAGTGATACCTCCTTTGAGCCTATGCTAAAATTTCATGATGGACCTATCTTTGACCAAGATAATGATGAAGACATGGATGTATACCATTCACTTGAGAAACGGAAAAAGGACTCTAGACATAATTTTGATAGAACTTTTTCTCCCTTGGAAGATTCTTATGATGACACTTTGCAAAAACTTCTTAGCAATAAGATCATCATGTTACCAAAGTCTAGCTCATATGGAAACCCATTCTTGGATATCTATTGTGCTTATCATCAACATAATGAGCATGGTACTTCAGATTGCATTGAGCTAAAACATAAAATCCAAGATCTTATTGATAATGGAATTATTGATACCTCTAATGATTCATGCGATGAGGATACTTTTGTTGAGCAAGATTACATTAATGAACCTATGTCTAGTAGCAGCTCTATTACATCTTCCACTTCTTCCAACACTCGTGCATCTCCCAACACTTCAAATCTTTCCAACATGCCTCCATCAAATAAAGAATCTAATGCTTTCCACATTGACTACGTGTATGCTCAAGGGCTATCTCTAAAAGAAACTCAAGCTAACCTTCACTTGGCTGCAAACCTTTTCCATGCTACTAATCCTAAACATCCTCAACCTTCATGCACTCCTATACCTAATCCAAGCACTTCTCCATTCACTCTTCATTCTCCCTTGTCCTTGGAAGTGGCTCCATGTCAAGAGGACTCTCAAAAAGAAAAAGCTATAAATTTCAAGAAAGATCAAGATCAAGCACCCTTTCATCTCTTTCAATATTTTCCCCCTCCATATCCTATATCTTGTCCACCCCCCAAGTATGATGAAGATACCACTTCCATTATCTCCCTTGAGCTTACTGAAAATTATGAGAAAAGTTCTCTTCATATGCTATCCAAAGCTACTTGTCAAGATCAAAGCATCGCCTCATGTTCTACTTCTCCACATCCACTTCAAAATTGTGCTCAAGCTTCAAGTGCTTCTATTAAAAATGTTGTTCCTATCAAAGGTACTTATGAGTCTATTGATGGCTTTGACCATGTTGCTCATTCTAAAGATGTTGATATCCCTTCCCACTATCCCTTTGCATCTTCTAAATCTATCCTTGGTCCTTATCCATCTAAGCTATAGCATTCAAACCTTCCATCCATATTGGGGCCTTATGTTCCTCCATCTCCTACATTCACTCATAGCTCATTCCCTAGCTCTCCTATAATACCTCAAGATCAACAAAGACACTCATCCTTGATGACTTTTCACCCATCTATACATCTAAACCAGTCATATCATCCTTATTCATCCACAAATCCCAAGTCCTTTGGAAGTGAAAATAAACATAAGAATCCATTGAAAAAGAAATATAACTATGTCCCATCTAATCGACATGTGAATGCTAAGAAGGAGAATGCACAAAAGAGACCGCAAAGGTCCACTACTCAAAGAACTAAACCAAAGAAAATATGGGTTCCTAAATCCATCATTATCCAAATGCACTCTCAAGCACCCAAAGAACGAGGAAAATCTTAGATTCCCAAGTCTCTTTTAAAAGACTTGAATATTGAAAATATTTCAAAGTTGACATTCAAGCTTCCAAAGGCTTCCATTCCATCTTCTTCCAAAAATCTTCCTAAAATTATTCCAAAGCCTTCCACTCCACTTTTTTCCAAATCTCTTCTACCACCTCATACATCTAAACCTCAAGCTACTGCATCCATGATTCCTCCATCATTCCAATACCCTTCAAGGTGTGTGTCAATGTTGATCTTGTACAATATTTCAACCACCCTCATGAAATTCTCTAAAGCTTACACTAACTTTCTATACATGAACTATTATCCTCCATATACTCTTCCTACTACCATTTCTCTTTCATCACCCTATCAACATCTTTGAGCATACCTTTCTATGGTCTTGGCTTATCATGACTTATCTTTTCTATAGGAACATTATCTACATTCAAACAACTTCAGCTCTTTCTAAAAATTCAAAAAAAAAAAGAAGGAAAAATAGAAAAAATGAAAAAAATGAAAATGTGCCTTAGTGAAAACCACTTCTTGTGGCATCTTGGTAGCAAAAGTAAAGAGAAATAAATTTATCCTATGGTGAAAACTACATCTTGTGGTACCTTGGATAAGTACCATGATGAAAACCTGGCAAACAGGCATCATGTGTAATTCTTCCACCATCCATCTATCCCCTCTTCTCTCTTTGATCTTGACAATGTTGAGCTATCTTTGCATATTGGCTATCTTATCCATAAGAGTTTCTATTGTGCTCTCCCATTCACTCATAGCCTCTATCTTGAGCTTTATTCTTATTGCTCTATCCCATTGCTATACTATCTAGTTGACCCCTTGGTCTTGATCATAATAAATGAAACATGGTTCTCATAGGTCTCTTGACATGGCTACTCTTTTGGACTACACACTACATGCTATCTCACTTGCTGGCTTCATTTCTTATCCTACATGCTATCTTTCTCATTACTTCCATTGCTTATCCAAAATATGCTTCATATGACTATTTTACCTCTTTCCCTAGCTTGGGTACTCTTGAGGAGTCAGTTCTTGAGGATCACTTTCACTTGCTTCACATTCCTTTCTTATGCATTATTGCTTATCCACTCGCTTGTTTCTCCATCATGTCCTATACCTTGCTAGACATTAGGAGAAAATGATGTGATCTTGCTCGAGAACTAGTAATCTCTAAAACCTTCTAAAAAATCCAAAATATCATATATGATCTTGAAAAAATCCTAAAAATCAGAAAATGTCCTGAAAAAATGATCATATTAGTGAAAACCTAGCAATAGGTGCTTTGATGTATCACCAAAAAAAATAAAAAATACAAAAATACAAAAAAATTGAAAAAAGTCTTAAAAAAATCTGTCAAGTGGTGAAAACTTGGAAACAGGCGCTACTTGAAACCCTCACACCTATGTCTATCGGTCTCAATCATCCACTTCGCTACACATTTCCTGGCTTGGAATTGTTTCTTGTCCTCGTCGCAGGGGCATAGCTGCTGAGCCTTTTGAGGTATTCTTGTGCATTAGGGTTTCTTGGACAACTCACAAAACAGTGTTTCTCAACACTTCCCCCACCTTAAAATCTAGTGTTTTTCAACACTTTTCAGATAGTTTACTTACGATCTCAGATGTCGCGATATTTCTCACTATCAGAATCAAGTCTTGACGAAATGGTCAAGTGACTTACACACACACACTTTAACACTTAAACAACTGAGCTATGCTGATCTTTATCTACTTTGTGTCCTGTCTAATGATTTCTTTACTATATGTTCCATTCCTAATAGTCTTTCAAGGATGTCATTGACTAGAAGACTAGGGGCATGGGGCATGTTTTCTTTAATTCTGCTTGTGGGTATACTTTGTTTGTCTATACTATTGTAAGCATTTATGCTTGACCTATTCAACATTTTGACTTATAAATGTATCATCCTTGATTGTTTCACAAGACCGCACTCAAGGTTTATTCTGGCACTTATGCCTTAATACAAGTGTAATCTTGCTAAATTAAACTTAGGGAATCTAATCGCGTAGTTATCTTGACTTACATGTCTCTGATGCTTAGATTGGATTTCCACATCCCTATTTGATATCGATCATATTCATATCCTCGTGGTTATACTAGTGATGGTTGTATGATCTCATGATGTCCCTAATAAATGCTCAATGATGAAATTAAGAGTCTAAATGTTATGCACTTCTTGCTGGTAAACCACATTGCATTTTAGCTTGCATTTTAGGTTCATTTTCTAGATTAGTCTTGCATTCTTGCATATGGGGAGAACTCTCTCTTCATCTTTTCATAGACATGTTGGCTAACTCCTTTCATATATTTCTTTACTTTCTTCTTGTTCATGTCTTTTCACCTTCTTAATCTTTCGCTTCATCTCTTTTCTATCTTATCATCACATTATATAAAGTTTTGACCTCTTAAATAATTTAAACATCCTAGATTCATTTTTGGGATCGAAATCTAAATTCGAGTTCATCTTGATGGTCAAAATTGTCTTTTAAAAATTCTACTTTCTTCTGAGCAGTTAGCTGACCTTTTGAGGTCTAATCTCTGAATCATCACTGGAGCATCTTTATTTCTTCATGTCTTCATCATTTCCATACTTCATATCTACTTCAATTCACTGTTTAATGTCTAAAATCACCTTTCTACTCGTTTCGGCCTAATTTTTATGCTATATCCTTCAAGGTCAACTCTAGTCAAACTGGGGCATTTTATCAGTTTTTTTATAGTCATTCTTAGGCTCTAATCATCTATCTGTCATCTTGGACATTGCTATATTCTCGATTTTCTCATATCTAGCTTGTTTCTATGTCCCCTTACCTCATTTCGATTTCGATCCCGAGGGAGCAGAAATACTCTATTGCTGATTGTTACAGCTATCTATTTCTTAAGAGCATTTGTTTGACCTTATCACTTGCTCTCGATCTATTCACTTTGCTAGGTGTTAGAATTCTTTTCAGATCCTAACATCATCTTCCTAGTGTTCAGTACTACCGCTATCAGGCTATGCATTCAGGACTTGCTATCTATTTCTACATTTCACTCTTCAGAATCAGACATCTATATCTACCACTACCTACTTGGCTTCAATTTTCTTTGACATAATGTGTTCCCAGATCGATCACGCATTAGTCAAAGAGGCGCAAATGTAATCACCTAAAAATGGTCATCTAGACTATTCGCCCCCTTCTTAGCATTTTGGCTAAATTAATTTAATCATTTACCTAAACCAAATTGCTAATAATCAATTTATTTGATTATAACCTATAGTTTGACTATGCTATCCTAAGTTCATTATTTGATTAAAAGAACATGTCCCCTTTTAATTAAATAAAAGACCCCATTCTTGTAACCCACTTAAAGTGCACACATAAAGTCCTTTTTCTATTTTGCAATTAAAAGAAAAGGCTTTGTGACTTTTGTCTTATATGACAAGTCAACTTATATTCTATTGGTTGACTTGTGTGTGCACATGGATCACTCCTCTTTTCAAATTCCACCGTTAATCATCCACCATCTTCATCTTCATCTCTACCGTCTGTACGACTTTAAAAGGGAGAGAGCTTTTCCCCTCAAAGGACCCATCCTCATTTTGAATATTGTTATGCTACAGGTTTTCTAACAAATTTCTTTGGAGCTTTGTGGAGAGCTTCTATTTCTTGTCTACATTCTCTCATACCATAGCATTTTAGCTTAGATTCATGTTGCATGTTAGTTTAGCTTATATTTTGCAATAATCTATCTCACATAGCTTAATATTTGGATTGTAACACTTTCATCCATGCTTAGAATAGCTACATTTTTCATATTCATTCTAGTTTAATCTTTAGTTGCATTGCATTCTTGAGGAACTCCTTGGGACATTTGCATTCTTGCATCTTGTCTTTGGAACCTTCCATTGCATGGTTTACTAGTAAGAAGAGTATCTCTAAGGCTCATCTGAGAGCCTTCTTATTTTTGAAATATACTCTCTTGCACTCCGTGGATAGGGAGCTCTAAGCCGGCATCCAAGCATTTCAAACTCATGGAATCGTTTGGATAGAAGGGTTTGTTACAGCTATCTATTTCTTAGGAGCATTTGTTTGACCTTATCACTTGCTCTCGATCTATTCGCTTTGCTAGGTGTTAGAATTCTTTTCAGATCCTAGTGTTCAGTACTACCGCTATCAGGCTGTGCATTCAAGACTTGCTATCTATTTCTACATTTCACTCTTCGGAATCAAAAATCTATATCTACCACTGCCTACTTGGCTTCGATTTTCTTTGACATAATGTGTTCCCAGATCGATCACGCATTAGTCAAAGAGGCGCAAATGTAATCACCTAAAAATGGTCATCTAGACTATTAGCCCCCTTCTTAGCATTTTGGCTAAATTAATTTAATCATTTACCTAAACCAAATTGCTAATAATCAATTTATTTGATTATAACCTATAGTTTGACTATGCTATCCTAAGTTCATTATTTGATTAAAAGAACATGTCCCCTTTTAATTAAATAAAAGACTCCATTCTTGTAACCCACTTAAAATGGACACATAGTCCTTTTTCTATTTTGCAATTAAAAAAAAAGGCTTTGTGACTTTTGTCTTATATGACAAGTCAACTTATATTTTATTGCTTGACTTGTGTGTGCACATGAATCACTCCTCTTTTCAAATTCCACCGTTGATCATCCACCATCTTCATCTTGATCTCTACCGTCCGTACGACTTTAAAAGGGAGAGAGCTTTCCCCCTCAAAGGATCCATCCTCATTTTGAATATTGTTATGCTGCAGGTTTTCTAACAGATTTCTTTGGAGCTTTGTGGAGAGCTTCTATTTCTTGTCTACATTCTCTCATACCATAGCATTTTAGCTTAGATTCATGTTGCATGTTAGTTTAGCTTCTATTTTGCAATAATCTATCTCACATAGCTTAATATTTGGATTGTAACACTCTCATCCATGCTTAGAATAGCTACACTTTTCATATTCATTCTAGTTTAATCTTTAGTTGCATTGCATTCTGAGGAACTCCTTGGGACATTTGCATTCTTGCATCTTGTCTTTGGAACCTCCCATTGCATGGTTTACTAGCAAGAAGAGTATCTCTAAGGCTCATCTAAGAGCCTTGTTATTCTTGAAATATATTCGCTTGCACTCCGTGGATAGGGAGCTCTAAGCCGGCATCCAAGCATTTCAAACTCATGGAATCGTTTGGATAAAAGGATTTAGAGTGGGACACTTTCGAGTGTACAGCAGCAGAAGTCGAATTCAATACAATACAAACGGATTGGCGATCATTCAATGCCGCACATGCAATTCATGGGGCCACTTTGCCCGAGACTATACAATGGCCAACACACCGAAATTATTATGCAGATGGTGCGGACCGGACGATCATGAAGATGCCAAGTGCCCAAAATCCGGAGTAAATTTGATCACCATCGGAATGGATGAAGTGGAGGTTTTGGCAATCACTCGAAAGCAAGCAAAACTGTACCCCGACCTGACGGAAGAAAAGAAGAAACTGGAGGAAGCACGGGCAGAAATCCAGAAAGCAACACAAGCGGAAAGGACACATCTGAAGGACACTACTGTTACCTCAACTCCGTTCAGCACTCACAAACATCGCTCCAGCTGCTAAACTACCAGGAGAACACGGAAGGGAGCAGGAAAGTGGAGCAAGTATAGCGGACCAAAACGAGAAGGAAAGCGGAGCAAGTGCAATGGACCCAATGCTGTTAGCCCTCTCATCCGAATGGCATCTGGCAGTCGTCGAGATGGGAATTTTGGGGACTATTCTGATAGAGACGATTGTGGACAGAGGGTTTGGTGTCAATGTGTTACTGAAGGATACCTGGAGGAGGTTAGGGCAGCCGACATTGTGCCCCCCTACATTCCAGTTGCTAACAGCGGACCAGCACAGAATCAAACCATTGGGAGTCTTGATGGCACAGCCAGTGACTATTGGAACACAGTCGTTCCTGCTAGACTTCGTCATCATCCCACTGAAGAGGAGAGGATATGATGCCATTATGGGCCGAGGATGGCTTGTACAAGCAAGAGTTAAACACAATTGGAAGAAAAACACTCTATCACTTGAAAGCAAAGGGCGAAAATTCGTCATTGATTTACACACCCAAATGGTAGGGGAAGAAGCTCTGTCATCAGATTTCGAAGAAGAAGATGAAGGGAGGCAGCGTATGGAACCAGATCAGAAGGGATTCTTGCGGTTGGAAGGAGGATCAATGAACGACGATTTGGACTTGGTGAACGGTCTCTACCACTGGTAGATGGAGGATTACAAGCTCTTTCCGAGCTGTAATATGTTAAGGGTTGACGAAGGTGAGAAAGAAGAGGGAAATGAATGTCCGAAGTAATATAGCTAAGTAGAAGAAGGAAAGGCGGTTACGGCTAAAACGGAAGGGAAGAACATACAGTACGAACCTAGAAAAAAAGAGAATCCACTGTACGACAGCGCAGAAAGGAAATGTTACAGTGAATCAGGGATATAGTAGAAAGGTGCCGGCAATAAGGAAAACGCATCGTATGGTCTACACAAGAAACAAAGAGGAAGGGCTTAATAAAAACTTCAACAATATGGAGTGAAGGTCCTAAAATCAAGAGTACAGTTATTGACGGCAAGACAGAATTCATGGTACCAAGTTTCGAGAACAAACTGGGTGATATGGAAAACCTAAGGGAGAGATCGTATAACTTTAATAAATTGGATGAGTGACGATTGCAGGCACAATGGGCCATGAAGGCTACAAAGAACAGGCATAAGGCATGGCACTACAAGCACTTGACGTTGAACATGTTTCAATCAAGACAACTAGTGCTGAAGTATAATGGGCGCAACAAGATCAGACCAAGTAGATTTAAAATAAATTGGGTCAGGCCATATCAAATCTCCGAAGTAGGTGATAACAAAGAATTAAAATCATGGACGCTCAACAAAAAGGAAGTAGTTGATGCAGTGAATGGGTCGAAAGTCTACCATGGAAGAAATAATGCACCTTCGTGGACGAACAACCGAGAAAAGAACGACTGTAAATACTGTATATATGTAAATACTACACATATACAAGATAAGTAAAGGTAAATAAAAGACAAAGTTGAACATTAAAATTTTTGGGAAAAAATAAAAAGGAAAAATTGGAAAAGTCACCGTACGGCAACTGCAATGCACCGTATGATTTTTTAAAGTTTCATGCATTGTATGTAAATTTCAAGGAGGGATATAGTGTACGGATTTGAAAGTAAGCTTCTAGTTGCTATCGTACAAGCTTCTAACTTTCTGATTGCTATTGTATGGATTTCGACGTACAAATTTTGGAAGATATTGCCTATTTCCACTGTACGGATTTTGAGATTAACCTTGCAGTTGTCACCGTACAGATTTCACAGTCTGGCATACAGATTTCCTCCTCAGATTGGCATACGACTTGTGAAGTTTTAATTATATTGCCACCATACCGATTCTATGAATAAGTTGATTTTCTCCTTGTACGGCTTTGGAGATTTGATTTGCTGATTGGAGCCATTCCACAATTGAAAGTTTAATTGGTTTATTGGTGTCGTATGGATTTGGTAGCTAGTTGGAAATTGTTTTGTGCCGTACGAATTTCAGGACCTAGCTTGGCGTCCAGATTTGGCTTGGTGTACGGCTTCCATACGGATCTGGAGGATTTGCAAGTATGAGTCAAAACACTGTACGGCACTTTCAGATTGTTAAGTCTTCTAGTTGATACTGTATGGATTATGCAGAGCTTTCAGAAGGGTTTAAAATATATACCAGCAAAATGGCAATTGCAATTTTTTGGGCATCATATGTTCAAAGCAGTCAGAAGAGAAGGGCAAAAGGAAGCAGTCAGAAGAGAGGAGGAAAAAAAAATGATGACAAATTGAAATAGTTCGAAATGAGTAACGCATGATGCCAAAGGGAAGGGAAAACATCATTGGTTGCCAAAAAGAGTGTGGGATCAAAAGAAATCACAAAAAATAGTGTGTTCCATGCATTTTTGTGTTCCCGGTCGTTGTGGTTATTAGTCGTGGGAAGTGTGACCAGTTGATGAGACTTGGAGTTGTTGCAAGCATAGTGTGCCAGAGGTGGAGAGATCACAGAGCGAAGCAAGTCCCTGGCAGAGTTTGTTGGAGTTGATGAAATCCAACTCCGAAGACGCCCAAGATCACCTGCATGCGAAAACCTGTCAAAGAGAAGCCAAGGAGAGAAGAGCATCTTCGGAGTTGGATTTCATCAACTCCAACATGGTATCAGAGCAACAGCATAACCCCCCCTTTAATGCAGACAGGGTGTGATGAAAGGCAACTGAGAAGGTGGGCCAAAGTCTCCTGCAGACGAACCAAGGATGACGAGAGAGGGAAAGAGGTACAAAACACCTATAAAGACACGATCACACTGACGTTGCATGGGGCTAATGTTGTAGAAGGGACACTCACTTGACAAAGGGAGAAGTCTTTGTCACCAAGCAACTTTCCCACCATCGAGGACTTCCTGATGAAGTTCAAATCCCTACGTGCAATTTTACAGGGATGTGGGAAGAACAAAACGGATAATGAGTGCATATTTTTTATACTCTCAAAGCTGAAGGGGCAGTATTAGGTTTTTTCTTCTACTTTCTACTCCACCATGGATGCCCTTGGAGACAGTCATAGGATGCCTACATTTGAGAAATTTTGTGACCGGTTGACTAGGGAACAGGCAAAGATCCAGCAGGTGGATGGCTCTGGCTCTTCCAGCCAACCATTGGTTGCTCAAAATTCTAAGGGGAAATCAAAGAAGAAAGGTAAATCGAAGAAAGATACATCAAAATCTGATCCTAAGCCTCCAGCTAATCCTCCAGCAAACCCTTCCAAGGGTAAAGATTCTTCAAAGTCGGGTGAATCTACCTCCAAGACCAAGAAGAAATCGAGTGAGAACTGCCGTTTTTGTGGGAAAGATGGACATTCAGTTTCCAGGTGTTGGAAACGAATAGAGGCTTTACAGGAAGCCATGAACGAGTATCACATTTCAGCTCCTCAGTCTTCATCTCCACCTACAGGGAAAGGTCATGCTCTTTCTGCACGAGCTACGACTTCAGCGCCTTTATGGATTCTTGATTCCGAGGCTTCTCACCACTTAACAAACACTCCTAAGTTGCTTACTTCACTTGCTCCTTGCGCCACCACACAGATTGCAGTTGGGAACTCTTCACAACTTTCAGTTTTGGGTTCTGGCACTGTTGCTTTGGCCGGGGGCTTTCTACAAGATGTACTTTGTGTTCTTGATATTTCGATGAACCTTCTATCTATCTATCATATTTGCCACTCTGGCTCTGGGAAGATAGTCGAGTTCTCACCACATGATGTGGTTATTCGAGACTTGCATGATCCGAAGATGATTGTGGCCACTGGGAGTGTTGACTCTGCATCACGCCTCTACAGATTTGATGGATTTGAGTCTTCTGATGACACAGGTTCATGTTTAGTTGCACATGTAGATTCAGTAAGCAGACTTTGGCATGAACGTTTTGGGCATATCAATTATAGATATCTTCAACAGATGAGCACACAGGCACTTGTTCTTGGGCTTCCCCATATTTCCTATCCAGATGGTGTTTGTCAAGGATGTGCACTTGGCAAGCAACATAGGGATTCTTTTCCACATAGACGAGCCACTCGTGCTTTAGCACCTTTGCAGTTGATTCATAGTGACCTTATGTCATTTCCGACTCCTTTTTCAAGTGCTAGATACGTGCTTACATTCATTGATGACTTCTCCAAACGCAAATGGGTGTACTTTCTTAAGTACAAGTCTGATGCCTTCCACTCATTTCGAGTTTTTAAGGCATTTGTAGAGAAGCAATCTGGACTTTCTATTCGGCGCATATGCACGGATAATGGGGGGAGTATGTGAACCAGGCTTTCAGAGATTTCCGTTCTGAGCATGGTCTTCAGCATCAGCTTTCAGTGCCCTGCACTCCTCAGCAAAATGGTGTGGTCGAGAGAAAGAACAGAACCCTTCGGGAGATGGCAAATTGCATGATTCAGTCTAGGTCCATGGATTCATGTTTTTGGGCAGAGGCAGTCAATTATGCCAACTACATTCAGAATCGAATGCCTTACAAGGCACTTCGACATGTGACTCCTGAGGAAGCTTGGTCCCATGTCAAGCCTGATGTGTCATCATTCAGAGTTATTGGGAGTACAGCATATGCATTTGTACCTGATGCTTAGAGGAAAGCAATGGAACCGAAGACTCGACGATTGATTTGTGTTGGCTACTGCGAGGCTGTAAAGGCTTACAGGTTATTTGATCCTGATTCCAAAAGGTCCTATTTCTACAGGATGTCCAGTTTGATGAGAGCCCTCCTGCAGTTCATTCCTCACCTCTAGCGCCTCCTCTAGCTCCCATTACTCCCTCTTCATCTCCACTTTGTTTTACGAATGATGAGGATGATGATCATGGTGATCCCGATATACCTCCACCACAGGATCCTCCCCAGATGCCTAAATGGGCTCGAGCTACTGTTGAGGTTGCAGGATCTCTAGCTAGTGACCCATCCACATCCTGTCGCACCAATTCTCACACTGCAGGTTCCAGTCTACTCAGTCATGCTGTTAGTACTGATCCTCAGACTTTTGATTCTAAGACGGGCAGAGGCTAGGCAGGAAGCTCGGGAGACCGCAGAAAAGGCTTGGGAGGAGATTGCCGAATGACTTGCCACCCAACAGATTACATAGGAAGCAGTGCGGACAGCCCTATTAGTGCAACTCGAAAAAAGTGCACGAGGGAAGCAACAGGCAGAACAGCAACTAGCAGCAGCGAAGCAGCAATTGGCAGTAGCACTACAGGAGGACTCAACGAAGAAGGTTCATGATTAGAAAGAAGTTGAGTGCTAGGAGATCACTTTGATGCTGAAAGAAGTAGTGGAAGAGAACTCTCAGATCAGAGCTGATTTGAAAGTTTGGACGGATCAAGTGTATCAGCTTCGACGCAGCCAGTCTTCACAATCTGAGACACAGCCTTCTGGTTCATGATGTCTATGTTGTTTTTATGAATAAATGTAATTAGTTGTTGTGAGTTTTGTTGGGTTGTCGTCCGGAAATGACTTTTCTTTTGGGGGGATGATGTCGTCGGTAAAATTGTGTATCAGCCGATGGGGCCCTTGGAGAAGTTTCTTGTTGTGTGTGTATCAGCCGAAAGATCCCTTCGGGAAGGTTCTTTTTAGGTAGCCGACGGACCCCTTTGGGAAGGTTCTTCAAAAAGTATTTAGACACCCTTTTGGGTCATTGTAATCATCATCAGAAGCATAATGTAATATCTTTGGCATATGCGAATAATAAAATAAGTTTTGTTGTTCTCGTTCATTGTTTGTGTGCATTAATTTCTTTACCCCAGTACGGTAAATAGCACTTAGTGAACATTTGGCCAAATATCTACTATGCTACAAATGTGTTAAGTCACTTCATGTGTGAACCCAAGAAGATTCATCTAATGGCAGCCAAGCATATTTTATTAAATATTGATTTCATTAAGTATGAGAATATTGACCGTAAGAGTACAATAGGATGTTTTAGCCTTGGATCAGCTATAATATCTTGGTTCAGTAGAAAATAGTCAACAGTTGCTCAGAGTTCTACGGAAGCGGAATATATAGCAGCCTCCATGGGAGCACACGAAGCAGTGTCGCTAAGGAAACTTTTATATGGACTATTTGGAAAACCACTAGAATCCACTATAATTCATTGTGACAATCAAAGTTGCATTAAACTTTCAGTTAATTCAGTTTTTCATAACAGGTCCAAACATATAGAGATTCCTTACCACTATATAAGGGCTATGTGGGTAGAGATGTTATCAAGCTGATATACATTAGCATTGAAGAACAAAAGGCAGACATCTTCACCAAACCATTTGCAAGGTTGAAACTTGAGTAATTTAGGAACAAACTTGGAATAACTAAATTGTAATTCAATATTATGTAAATTTGTTATTGAATATTTAATAAAATCAATACTGCAATATTGTGGATGTGTTGTAGCAAGAAAGGTGATGATCTTTCATGCGGATAAGATTACTATTGTAAGGTGACAACCTTAACAATAGTTTGACCTATTGTCATGTGTCTCTAAATTGTTGGAACACATGATGACAAATGTGTCAAGATTGACTACATTGGGTTGAAAGCCCAAAATGTGTTGGGTATCTTGATACAGTGGTTATCACAAAATTCAATTCCGGAATAGACAGGAATAGTGATAACAGTTGATACAAGTGCATTACTAGGTAGTATGCATTCAATCATCTTTCTTCAAAGAGGGAGTGTTAAGAATGTAGCTTCATACAGATTGAAGCATTCTTATTATTACTATGAATTTAATATATTGATGGATATACATATTTGTGATGATGATATAATAATGAAACATACAAATATATATATACTAAATTGTTATATATACATATACATATATATATGTATATATACTATTATTACTCACTATATATATATATATATATATATATATATATATATATATATATATATATATATATATATATATATATATATATCTTAAAATGAATATATTAAAATGATAATAAGTAACGGCTGATTCAAATTAATCATTAACAATGTTTTGGATCGGTACAAAGCCACCGATACGACTATTGGTAAATTAGCTAACATGCCCGATACACTATTAGATGGAAATGTAAAGGAGTCACGACCATGAAGGGCTGTGACTCCCCGTGGCATTTGCCATGGAGAAGTCACAACCCTTCATGATTGTGACCCCCAGAATTCATATATATGTTTACCGATGGCTGTTGTGAATTGATCAATCAATTACAATGGCATTGCATTATTTCCAGCAGTCATCAAATTAATAGATCAAACATCCTATCTCAGATTTGGTTATATATAGTCATAGAAATCAGACAAGTTCTGATTCATATTGTTAATAAAGTCAGAGATATCAAAAGACATCAAGAATATACATCAAATAAGATATTAATAAGTGTACAACAGTTATTCAGATTTAATAAAAAGAGTTTAGATTAATCTCTAGAAAAGATCTATATTCTTAACACCTCTAATCACCAGCATTAGCCTACAAGGACTCAATAATAGACTGAACCCGTCCACTATCAAGATCATGCTAAAAAGGGGGCATTACACTTGGCCCGACGTGTAGGCAAGACAACTATGAAAAAAATTTAATGGGTTGCTCGTAGGGTTGTCTCATGGGTGACTAATGTTGAAGAAAGTTGTCCCGAAGCCTCAAGGCCTCTTGAAGTTAAAATGCGAGGTACATCTAATCAAGGAGGGGAGAAATTAGGTCTCTCTGAACAAGTAGTACAATCTCCCTCTAATCTCATAGAGGATAGGGCAATGGAAAATGAAGTGGGACTCTATCTCAGCAACCCTCACACCGCAGAACTGGAAGATCTTATCCTTTCTCGAAAACTAATGGTCGATTTGTATGGATAGCCAAGGCTATGCAGAGTGCATGCGACCGTGAGACATGTACGAAGGTCGATAATGTTCTCATCCTATATATCAAGAAAGTGCGTCACACAGAAAGCCATCTTTGGGCGAAGCCCCCTAGTGGGGCTCACCCAAGTAGTGAGGACATATTGAATGCAAATGTCCATCCAGACATGAATGTTCAGCTCATTTTAGGATAGCAAGAGATGAATTGGGGTATCCATAGAGTACTGGAAAGGAGGAAGGTGATCAATATCGATCCCAAACAAACCCAGAAGCATTGAGGCTTGAGCGAACTAGCACTCTGCCCAACCAGAGGTATCGAAGCATGCAATGACCTCTTGGGAATGATGGGCAAGGTAGGAGTATCTGTACCGACCCTCCAAAGAGACATCAAAGTACCTTAGGCAATGTTAGCACCAAACAAGGTCAAAAAAAGTACCAAGTCTGAAAGGGTAGGCCCCAAACTCTACAAGTACAATAGTGAGAGATGTAGACTAGCTGCATTTAATAATGCACTAGAGACGAAGAGCCTAGACCCACTCCACAAAGGCTTGGTTAGACTCTAGCAAAAACGGCCGTGCCACAAACCCACGGAGCAGCCTCAATCTAATCAAAGTATCCATAAGGGTCAACATAGATGCAGTGTCCTCGAAGTGATGTCGGATACACTCTCTCTCAACAAAGGCCAAGGCGCCATACTAATTGTTGATACAAGGCTGCATAGCAAGTCTCGTACTAAAGCAAGGGCCACAGAAATTGACCCCCAAATAAGTCTATGATGTAGAGATCTCCACCTCCATGCCCTGAAAGAAGAATTGAAAGTGAGACGTCTTGAGGCAATTTAAGAGAATTATGTTAGTCATCCCCAAGTTGACCTTCATCTCGCACAAGTTGTTGAAGGAAGCAATGCCATCCAAAAGTCTCTATAAACCCTTTGGAGAGGATGCCAAGAGGACCACATCGTTCGAAAAGAGCGAGATAGAAATCAAGACCTAGTGTAAGTAACAACCGTCACCCAGAAGTGAATGTGCCTCAAGAAAAGCTTCTGGTTCATCAATGTAAAGCTCAAACAAGGTGGGAGATAAAAGACAACCCTGCTTCACATCACTAGTGCTCTGGATAAGGTCCAACACCCCACGAGGAGTCAAAATGTGATTGGTAACCATCTCATAGAGACTCCTAATTATAGTCAAGAGAGTCTTGGAATTATCAATATCGTGAAGTCTTTGGAAAAATGCTCTCCTAAGAACAAAATCAAAAGCCTTGCTTAAACCTTCGAGGACCGAAGGCGAGCCTCCACAATCACAGTCTTGAGAATCAAGATGTGGTCCATGGTCTAATAATTATATTACAAGATCGCCTATCCTCTAGCCTGAAGATGTCTCTGATCCAACTTAGGGAAAGGATGATATGCAAGATTGAAGAATACAGCTTCGAAAAAGTGGGCCCAACTATAATAGTCTTGTAGTTGTTAAGATCTAAAGCTAGCCAATCCTTATGAATCAGATGGATAATATGCTAGGACCAAGATGAAGGGAACCCCATGCAAACAACTCTATTGAAAAATTAGTAAGGAAGCGACCTAAAATAATGATGCCCACCTTGAAGAGTTCTACCTATAATCCTTCCTAATTTGTAGCCTTGCTACTATTCATGGATCTAACCACCTCGTTGATCCTGGTGCAAGTATTAATATGGCAATGGTGGGAGGGGTGACAATGATGGAGGGTTGGCGAAGAATATCATAGAGGGTGCACCAAAAGGCCTTGGGTGAGTGGAGGAGGAAGGCTCTAACGATATTATTGCAATGCACGATGAAGGTGTGCTTTTTAAAGTGAAAGAACTAGCAGTAGAAGTACTTTACCCACGAGAAGCAGATTGGATAAAATGTGGAGATCGTACAAAGGGAGTAATTGAAGGACTTACAATCATCATCATACCACTGATTAATAGGGCAATTACTTTTACGCTTTGGGTGGGGGATCAACGAGGTTGAATAATCAGGGAAGGATAAGACAAAAACCTCCCAAATGAAAATAGAAAGGTAGTCAAATATGGCAGAGGCATGCTCGAGGGAAGGGAAGGAATCTAAAGGAGTTGTCTAAGATGTTGGATGAATATGTCGTCGCCACTGTTGTCAAAGTAAAGGGAGATGTGGGGGGAGGAGGTGGAATAAGGGAGGGGGACGCGACAAGGGAGAGGAGGGGGAGGGGAGGCCCAAATAGTAAGGCCAAGGAGGGCATGGTCTGCAAGAGGAACGGGGTGATGGTAAATTGGCTAACAAAGGGAATGAGAGAGGAACAAGAGAGGGCATAGTCAACTACATTCACACCCCACAATGAGGCCAAAAAGTGAACAAACAAGACACTGAAAAGAAAAGATGGTCGTTCAAAATCACCAATCCAGAAGGCACAATTGGAGTAAGTGGCGGTTGTACTTCGTAACAAGATAGAAGGAATCGTCAGAGGATCACTAGGGGCCCAACGGTGATGGATTTGACTCACAAGTGCACATTGAATCCACCACCCAGTTATTAAGGGGGATTTGTAGGTCCCTAGTCTGTGCATTGAAGTCACCAACAATAATGACATCCCCTACAAGAGAGAATTGAGCAATGCTATCACCGAATTTTTTGAAGGGATCACCATCTGGCCCATTATGAATAGCATAGAAAGAGGACATCAATGGAAAAAAGAAAACAACAATGTAAATATCCCTAAGGTGAGAAGTCACTTAGCAAACACAAATCCGCATAAATGTGGTAGAGTTTTCGAAGTAAACAACAAAAGTCGTATTTTGGAGCCAGTTGTTCGCAAGGCGAGCAATCCCATCAGAAGTTCTAACCCCACCAAGCACCAAACGTCATCACTGTAAGTTGATAGCTAGTGAAAACTGAAGACAGCAGGAATCGGAAAGCAAGCGAGGAGCTCTCATACATCTCAATCACTAGAAAAAGATCAACTCAACCAATATATCGCAAAGCAAACCCAGCAAGGACCAAAATGTTTTGTTACCATTGCACCTATTGACATGCAGGGAACCAACACTACACTCCCTCATGCCCAACTACACCTATGACCATCATTTAGCAATAAAAGCTGCTCGAGTATTCATACTTGGTGGGAAAGACTCTAATCACTTCCTTTAGGTTCCTGATAACTGCCCATTTGCCATCAAATCTCGTTGCATCCACAAGTTCCCTAGACTGTCTAAGTCAGCCACTTGTGATTGGTGAGATCTTCATCAAGAAAGATCTTCGTGGGGAGAAGGAATAACTTCCTCCTACCCTTGAGAGCCTGAAGGCAATCCAGAGAGGGCAAAAAGTAGAGTGAAAGAGTATTGTCATAACCAAACCAAGCCATGTCCAAGGTGATGTCTGAAATCCCAAGTTGTTCATCGACGAAAGAATTTCATGCCTCAAGGGGGTCGAGATCAAAAAGAGGAAGACCACGAACTTCCAAATTTAGTTCGTACACCCTCCTGGTGTGTTCCTTAATAATTTTGGTCTAAACAAGCTCATCCACGTCAAAAAGAGGTGTGTTGCTGTTGTTACAAACTGTGGACCAAGACTTCAATTACGTTTTGATTTCTATCTTCAAGGACTTATTTTGTTATTTAGTTCTTTCAAAACTCTAGTCCAACTGTTGTTTGATCTTCGTACTCTCTACTATGGCTAAGGACAATCCCGTTAAGACGTCAGATATCAACAATATATTAGCATCCAAATGTTTCTTCAAAACATTGTAATCAGAGGTAAAACTATGAGTTTATCAAAGAGGCTAGAAACTGTGTCCCAAAGACGCTTGTTCTCGGTTTCCAACCTGCACACCCCTCACCCAAATCAAAGAACCCTTGGAGGGCACTTGTAGGTATGTCCACAAGGGTATGATTGTACACATAGGGGCCTCCTTGCTAGTAGAGTCCATAACAAGCATCTGAGTAGACCAAGCAAAGAAGCCCAATCAGCAAAACAAGCAAAAACAAGCTAACACCAATAGAGAAAACCAGCAAAGCACCAAGAGAACCACAACCCAACAAGGAAGAAAGAGCAAAAAGGGAAAGAAAAGAAGCCATCAGCAGGTGAATAGAGAAAAGAGTTCTCAAGCGGAGCCTGCAAAAGGAAGTTGGGAAGAAGCACAAGAAGCCAAAAAGAAGGGAGCAAGACAAGTGACAACCATGACAAATCCCACACCAAACCAAAGCCAACACTGCGCGCACCACACAAGCAATCAAGCAAGCACAAACGAAGGAAAAACGAGGCAGCAACCAACCGCAAACAAGAAACAAACAATGCGGGCAAGAGGGAATGAAGTGCTACACTGAAAAAACCACCAGCCAAAACTGACACAAATAGCCAACAAAATGCAAATGCAAACGTAGCTCCAATAAACCAGCAGAAAACATGCGAGCAACAAACAACAACACAGAGTGAAGACAGGAAGCAAAGTATAAGCTCAAATCCCACAATAAACAAAGATCTACATACCCATCAACATGCTCGTGCGAAGATCATGCAAGCAGTGGTAGACATGACCGTAACACAAAGGTTGCTCATGGAAAAATATCTCTAATTTTTTAATGTATTTAATATACTACTTTATCTTTTCATTTCCTTTATTTTTCACTTCCCATTTCTCATTCCTCCTAATCCCCTATTTCATTTCCTATTAAGCTATATTCTGCTCTTTAGACTATCAAATGTATTGTACATAATTTTACTTACTTTCATGATTGCTCTTCAATGAAAGTCGTAGATTCAAAAGAATTAAATGTTGATAGAAACACCTCATCATAGTCCTATATTTTTCAATTAAAAAATCCATTCAATCAACTCATCTAATCTTCAAAACAACTCTCCAAATCAAGAACTGCTTCATGATTTGTTTTGTGCATTTTGTGGCTTCATTCTTTCATGAACAACTCTCTATCTCAGGACTCTAATTCAAAGGATGCCAACTCACTGCCAAATTTCTCAAGTGTTTGATGTACTTTCTCTATTCTCAATCAAAAATGTGTTCCACATCCAGTTGTCATACTCTTTGGCAACAATCAACCATCCTCTCCTGAGTAATGCATCATACGCTTTCTTCTGCAATAAAATGATTAGGAAGTATTGGATCTCAAACATTATCTTTTGCACCATTACCATCCCTAACGATTTGATTCTATAGGGATCAACACCTACCACATTAAATCTAAGTGGTCGTGATTTCCCAAGGCACTACCAACTATCTTCTAGCAATATAATTAATCCTAAGCCTCAATCAATGATAGTATTTATGAGGTTCCTCCCCATGATGCCTATCTAAATGGCAATAGCTTGCTTCCTAATGACTATCGTCAACAACACCAAGTCTTCCTAACACCAAATTTGGTCATCAATGACTATGTTGGTAATCTCCACTCTTAGTTGAGGCATGGTTTAGAGATTTGTCGCCTTGATGGATATAGTTAATTGTAGTACCTACTAAACTATGTTCTTCTCTAACTCCAACTACGAGGACATACTTACAATTGTGTTGAAGGTTCTTTGTTCCTTTGTCACACTCGTACCACTACTCTAACTTCTCAAAGTCGTTCCTTCTCAGTAGAAGATCTAGGTATGCCACCATTGTCTATGATCCCGTGATTGGCAGAACTATCTCATCTTGTTCTTCCAAGTCCAGCACACTAATAACCTTTTGCTTTGGGCAATTGGTGCCTTCATGGTCACTTGGTCCACATTGTTTCCACAATAATTGTACATTATCTTTCTTATTTTAGCACTCTCACACAAAGCGTCCCATTCACTACATTGTCCACACTATGTGATAGGACATCCTTGGAGCTAAACTATATTTAATTTCCTCCTCATTGATTTCCATAACCACCTAGCTATGCATTGTGTGGATTCTCCATGCACGAAGAGTACTTTCATACTTCTAAACTTCAAATGATAAGGGCACTTATTTATTGAATGACATCACCTCACAATTCTCACAAAATGTCTTTCTAGGATAATTACATTTAGTGTGCCCCTCAATTTTGCACTCAATATGACATAGTTCATTAGTTCTTTATTGATTCCTTTCTCTACCTTCATAACTTTTATCATATCCCATCATAGCACATAGAATGTTTTTTATTCATCATTGCTGTCATCTTTGGTGCTCTTGTCTTTATTTGTCCTCCTCTTTCCTTAGAAGAATGTTTTATTTTCACTCTCACTGTCCATTAGCCAATTGTGATCCTCAGCATACGAGGACAAAGGTACCACTTTCATCTTCTTGTGCAGTGATAGGACCAATCCATTGATGAACCACCACTTTTCAGCATATCAATTGGTCAATTTCACCCACAATTCATTGTGCCTATGATTGTAAGCTCCTATATTCACGTTCTTTCCTTGTTTGGTGTTATAAATCCCCGTGACAATCTCATTGTTGTCCAGTAGCAATTTAAACACAACCTAGAACACCTTCATTGCACTCCAAGACATTGTGAATTCATCATCAAGCCTGTGATTCCTCACAGTGTTGCTAGAAATTATCTTAGCCAATAGTCTTTGTCCAAATTTTTTTGCATATCTTGCAACACTTTGCCATGTTCTTTGGGTCATTTTTTCCTGTCAACATGTGGACTCAATGGAATCACCATCTTTCTTGGTCAATACACACCCTGTGCTTTAAACCTCAATGGATTGTTTTTCTCTTAATGTTCTAGTGCTTCACCTGCACGCACAGCTACATACAAGTCCTCTAAACATCCACTCTTAGCATCCCTTACACTTTAGTTACATCCTGTAAAGGTTTGTAGGATCTTTGATAAAGATAAACTAAATCTCTTTTCATACAATATCAAATTTCAATATATACTGATATAGATATTATCAGAACTGTATATACAACCGAATTTGTTTCTGATTAATAATATCGATGTGCTCTAGATAATAAGATATAGTAAGTAGATTGATAATGTTTCTGATCAGAGACCGAATGATATATGTATTTAACAAATTTGAGTGAGGCAACGATATATGTCTTTTACTTGATTGTTATCGCTGGTGAAGAGCAGATCATTGCCATTGTTATTGATGATCTGATTCACCCAGCGATCGGTGATAATATATGAGAAGAATGGGTGCATGTCCCGTAGGGACATGACTATTGTCAATATAAAAGGATCTTCTGCAAATGTTTTCGTGGGAAGGAGAATGCTTGGAATATCAGACTGTTGTATATTGTGTGTCATCCAAACTACATTCTCAACCCACATATATATCCTTCTAGAGAGTATGTCCCTCAAGGGACACAACCTTTGGCATCTAACTAACAAATTTGTTTATCCCTAAGCCAGTGATTATAGTAAATAAGTTAGTTATGATCAACTAAGTTTAGCCAAGAACAAACTAATGTATTTGCTTATAAATCGCTGGCACCTTTAGAGAAAATATAAATTATGTTGAAAGCCATTCATAAGGAATATATGCCTAGAAGAGGAGGTACGGTCTGTACCATCAGACCTGTAGGTTATCTAGGTTAGATTCTTAACAACTATACATGGCCAATGGCCACGTAGAGTCATAGCCCTATGGGGTCATGCACTTCTGATAAACTAATTGTTTCAATAACAAACTAACAACAATCAGACATAGATTGTGATTAAGTGTGTGTGTCTCTGTGTCTCTGTGTGAGGAAATCACAGATCATATACCTAACATATCTGTGAACTTCACTTCTTCTGAAGCTACACATTAACACATTCTGCTTAGTTTTTGGAATCTCCTCTCCCTAGAGTCTTTGACTTGGTTTTCCAATTCTCGATTCCTCTCACTAGAAGGACAGTTCTCAAATGTACTGTATGTTATCCTCAAATATATTGATTGATTCATGTGAACGGTCTCTTCATCTTCTGTTGACGTCAATATAGGCAACTGGCCTAGTTAGTTAGCAAGGTCTTGGTATATTTTGTTAGGCAAGAATAAGTGTCTAGTGATTTCTTCCCGATCTCCCTTTGATATATTCGTAGTAAAGGTTTTCCTCTCTTCTCATCTACAACTTTAGATTTTACTTCGTTCTTAGGAAGTGCTTTGAGTTGAAAATCATTTCACTAGATTTTCCTCGAGTGTTTCTCAATATCTTTTATTCCTTTTATCCTACAATCCTTAGCAATCGCCTGATCACTTGGTCTTGACCACCTTGTGGCCCCTTCTCGCCTTTATCAATATCTAATGGCATGAATCACACAATTATGGCCCAATTTCGAAGGAAACAATGTAAAATGTTTATTACTATATCTAATTAATTAAATATATAAAAAAATTATAAAGATGACAATGCATACCAAATACAGGAGTAGAATATGTCTTATTCACTTGTGATTATTACATAGAAGAAGACCAGAGATGGTCAGTCAAGGATCACAGTGGATTCCACATCATCATCCTCCCTTCGTTTGTGATACACAACACATTTAGAGGACTCAATGGTAGCCAAGAGAAACACAGCCATCAATCAATTGTGCTTATAACTGCCCAAAAGTGACAAACTTAATACAAACAATTAATACAATATCGGATAATGAATATTATTGAGCATAACAATAGACATTGTTTAATATAAAGATATTTGTTAGCCCACTCCCTAGTAATATTATCCAAAAGGATAAATTTATCACCATAAATATATCAAATCATAAGCTTTCTAATTCTTTGCACCCACAATCATATTTATTACCATAAATATATCAATTGTAAGCTTTCTAATTCTTTGCACCCACAATCCCACAAACACAATTTCTATATCAAGTAACAATAACATTTGTTCTAGGGTAACAATAAGTGCTTGAATGCTTGCTTTCTTAACTATGACGAGGATGTTCTGATCTGGATATCTGATCCCAGTGGTATGTTCTCTATTGCCTCTGCCTTTTCTGACTCTTTTGATGATCATGATGAACCTTGTTGGGCTAGGGCTTGGGTGAAAGGTTTGACTCCCAAAGTTAATATCTTCTTTTGGATTCTTTTGCAAAATAAAATATTAACTCTGGACAATCTTAAGAAGAGAGGCTTCATTATTGTTAATCGATGTGTTCTTTGCAAGAATGATGGGGAATCAGTGGATCATATTATGCTACATTGTCCCTTTACTAAGGTGTTTTGGGATAAAATTTGGAGTTTAATGAATATGGATTGGGTTTCTCATGCTTCCATCCAGCTGTTCTTTTCTAGCTGGAAAGTTCCTTCCAAGAATGCTTTGATTATTAAATTGTGGGACTTTATCCTTCCTTATCTGTGTTGGGACATCAGGAAGGAGCGCAATGATAGGATCTTTAGAGGGGTGGATTTCAATCCTACTCAGGTTTTTCACAAAATCAAGGTCCTTTTAATTGAAAACATTAAATATTGTGAATCTTGACAGCAACCTTGTAATGAGTGGGAAGATGGGGATGCTTATTAACTGGAATATAAGAAGTTTGAGTATGAGTATAAAGGATCCTAATCCTAGGGATAGTGCTAGGTGGGATTGTCCTCCGCTGAATTGGTTTAGGATTAATTTTGACAGGGCCTCGAAAGAGAACCCGGGCACTGCAGGATGCGGAGTTGTTATCAAAAATTCTAATGGTGACTTTGTTGGTGGTATGGCTATACCTTTAGGGAATCAAACTAATCATGTTGTTGAAGCTTCTGCTGCTCTTCATGGTCTTATTTATGCCAAAGGTATGAATTTGAAGAATATATGGATAGAAGGTGACTCACTTAATATCATTAATTGTTTAAATAAAATTAATCCACCTTCGTGGACTATTAGTAATATTATTTCCAAGGCATTAAACATTATTAATTTGTTCCAAAACTGCATTATAACTCATAACTATAGAGAAGCTAATGGTTTAGCTGATTGGGCTTCGAATGTGGCATGTTTAAATGATCACATTATCATTTGGGAGTCATATAATACCCTACCTCCAGATGGTCGCGATCATGTCAATCATGATAAATGGAGATCTCAACAAAAATCCTTTAATTATGATGTTGTTAACGAATTATGAGAATGACTCATTTGGTGTGAGGTGGGTTATAATTTTTAGAAAGGTGGGCAGCTCGTACGGATTCTGGGTTGTTTTTTCCTTCCCTCTTTTCAATAGTGGTCTGCGCAGAGAATTTTGGGGTTTACAGAGAAAGAATACTAGTGTTTTTGGCTTTGTAAGTATGGGGGGAAAAAAGAAAATGGTGGAGCCACCTAGTTGCGTGGAGTGGAAGAATAAACCGGAGATGTGGGACATTCTAAGGCATGGCAACTTCACTATTTACATGGAGAGGCTCAGAAAAAATAACCTTGCAATTACACACCAATTCATTAAATCATGGAAGGATGGCTCTGTGATGGTTGGGAACCAGCATATGGAGGTCACCAAAGAGGTCATTGCAGAGGCAATAGGGTTGGATATGGATGGGATAAATTTTTACAAGGAAAGGAAGGTCTAGGATAAGGCCATTGATGACTTTGTGGAGACAGAATAGGAGAGGAATCGGCTGATTAAAATAGGTAACTCGTATTATAACTCGGCCTCTGTTTCTTGACCTTGTTGTTTTCTTCTCTTTGTGATTATGGAATATGTGACTCTGGATGCGAGACTCACAAAATTGTATGGTTATCACTTTATGTTGGCAAATCATTTTAGACATGATATTAGGGTCAATTTCCCTTTTTATCTCCTGCAGTCTCTAAGCGTTTCTACACGGGCCATTCGAAATGACCCGAATGGAGAGCATGTCTGCCATTCAGGTCTCATGGTTTTGATTATGAATTTGTTAAAATCCAAAAAAGTTATAAAACCCAGGACTTTGAAAGGCACTGATCAGGATACGGAAGGGAGCATTGAGGAAAACGGCTATGATTCTGAGACACAAGATGAAGTTGAAGGGGGTATGGTTAGTTCGAAAAAGGGTTCGGGTGGAAGTTCAAAAAGGAAGAAAAAGACTGTTCAGGATGTTGATTCTAATCATGACTGGGAAAGTGACTTTGTGGAGGAAATAGTCAGAGACCATTACAATAAGAAGAGTGGCAGCAAAGGAAAGGGCAAAGGTTGTCAAGATGAGCGAACCTCTAATTCTTCTGATGATGAGCCTTTGGCTCGACGAATGGAGAGGAAAAGAAAATCCTTAAGGCGACAGGAGGTTAGTAAAACAAAGAAGAATGGGGATTCAGACAATGAGGATGATGGAGAACAGGGGCATATGTCAAACTTGGGTGATAAAGCTGAAGGTGGGAGAGGGTCTTCCAAGGGTTTATTTGGCAACCCAGGTTCTATTCTGAAGGAGATTGGTATCCTCAAGCAGCAAATGCAATTGTTGGGTAAGGAAATGGAACAACTGAGCAGAACTTCCAGAGGGGAGCAAACTTTAGGCCACCATATTGACAAGCTTTCGGAAGTTATAGGGAATGCTGAAGAAGTGAAAAATCTCATGCATAAGTTCCCAGTGATCGAAGCTAAACAAAGGGTCATGGATAAGGACATTAGCAGCATTCAGGGGAAGGTGTCCGAACTGGAAACTAGGATGGGTAACATGGAGAAATTGGTCAAACAACTGGTGGATAATGTGAGTGTTCTCTTGAAAAGGAATGAGCCTGATAAGGGCCAGGATTCCCATCCAGTGGCTGACTCTTAGGGACCAAGTAAACGTACCCGTGCTCACTCTAAGAAGAATGAGGAGATCCGTAAGAAGGATGAGGTAAAGGCTGCTGCTGAAAATATGCAAACTCTGGTGGATCAGGCTGTTGACTTAATAAATACTTCTTAGCTGGTCAGTTGCTGTTCCTTTGCTGTACTTTTGCTGTTTTTTCCAACTCTGTCTTTTGTGACCTCCTAGATGTTTTTGTTGGAGCTCTGTTTCATGTTGCTGTTGGATACTTTTCACTGTTGCTCTGTTATTTTGTTTATCTCTAGACTTCTGTTGTTTTAAAGGTTTCGGGTCCTTTAAAACCTGTTTTTACTTAATCAAAACATTTGTAATGGGGTTGATCGAATAGAAAAACATAAACTTAGCTGTTGAGGATAAATAAAGTGTAAAAATCTAGAACCACTAGAACACTGCTAAAGTAGAATCTAACTGTACAGTGGTAAAGGAGTGCATCTAGAAACACCTTGGCAGTGTATACACCTGCTCATAACTCCCATTTGTTACCATGGATTCAGAAGTAGAAATACAATCAATAGAACATCAAATCCTTTGCCAACCTATAACTATACATAATGTTTTTATGTTAAAAAAATGTGGAGTGTATAGAGCCTGCAAATATAGCTTCACAAACATTTATGAAACCACTGATGGAACCATAACCATTATAACAGCAGCACTGTCTTTAAATAATTTGTGTAAACACATTGACAAGGATTGCAAAACTTGAGTCCTGACAAAGCATGAACAAAGGAAGAAAAGGCACTAGACCTACAACCACAAGTTTTAAAATTTCAAATATTTGAGGGTTTAGGAGACTTAATCAATTGCTAATCTCAAAACTTATTGAATTGATGACCTCTTCAACTCCAAATGTAAGCTTTCTAATTCCATGCACCCACAATCCCCCACCATAACTATTTCTATAGCAAGTATCACTAAAATTTGTAATGGGGTTGATCCACCAGAGACACATAAACTTAGCTGCAAAGGATAAATAAAGTGTAAAAACATTGAACCACTAGCATGCTGTTACAGTATAATCTAATGGTAAAGCAGAGCATCTACAAAACCCTTGGCAGTGTATACACGTGCTCAAAACTACCATTTTTTACCATGGATTCAGAAGTAGAAATACAATCAATAGAACATCAAGTCCATTTCCAACCTATGACTATTCATAATGTTTTATATTACCAAAATATGGAGTGTGTAGAACCTGCAAATATAGCTTCACAAACAACTATGAAACCACCGATGTCTCCTTAAGAACCATAAGCATTACAACCACAGCACCGTCTTAAAAAGATTTGTTTAAACATATTGACAAGGATTGCAAAACTTGAGGCTTGAGAAAGCATGAATGAAGCAAGGAAATGCATTAGGCCTACAACCATGAGTTTTAAAATTTCAAATATTCTAGGGTTTAGGAGACTTCAATCAATTGTTAATTCCAAAACTTATTGAAAATGAGGACCTCTTCAACTCCAATTTCTTGAACTTTTAAACCAAATTTGCAATGTCATACACTACAGCCTACACAATAACAGATAATATGCAGTGACCCCATCTACCATAAAAAACAGTTCCCCTTGCATTAAACATTTACAACAAGAAGAACCTCACACCATTTTTCTAACTAGCATTTAGATCAACAAACCTTTCCTTTGATCAATATGCAGTGACCCCATCTACCATAAAAAACAGTTCCCCTTGCATTAAACATTTACGACAAGAAGAACCTCACAACATTTTTCTAACTAGCATTTAGATCAATAAACCTTTCCTTTGCTTTCACATATGTGTTATTTTTAAAATTATGACTAGCTAGGTAAAGCATAAAATTAACGAAAAAATTAGTAATATTTATGCTTGCTTATCATCCAATTTGCACTTCATGAAAAAGAGTGTAGTAGATTCAGTATACCCTGTTAAAATATGTAGTTCCACGCTTCTCCAGTAAAATCTTTACGAAGTCCTTATCTCCCATGGAAACACCCCCTGAAGATAAGATGACATCTGCTCCAACAGAAATAGCTTTATCCAGTATATTTTCCAAGTCTTCTGTCTCATCACATGCAATACCTAAATCACATACTTTACATTGTTGCTGAGCACAAGCTGCCAATAGCATGGCTCGATTTGAATCCCTAATCTGCATAAATCAAGTAAAACCAATATAATGGAGAAAAATGTTTTCAACCGTATCTTGGTATACTTCAGTTCATATCAAATTCCCCTTTGTACTTGTCCTGGTTGATGCCTTGCTCACCTCTCTCTTTAAATTCAGGGAGCAATGAAATTCACTCATACTTAAAAGTTGCTAATGCAAACCAGTTATGTTGTTTTCATGTCATGATATTCTTCCAAAGTTTGCGTATGTAACTTAAAAACTGCAGAGATTCAACCATACCTGACCCCGGCCAAGGGAATGTGATGATGGATCTACCAGTTCATCCCCAGTGGAAAGAACTGCAATTGTTGGTCTTGGATAAGCCTGTCAAGAAAGAGCAGAGGGATATCAACCGATCTTTAAATTGATGTCCAAGAAATGAACTAAACTGTATAAGAGTACTTCACGTAATAATCAAATCAGAATAAGTTCTACCTTGACCATTATTACGCCAATTGTGGCCAAGAGTCCAATTTCTGCAGCACCAATCTTCTCACCACATCTTAATACGATTGTCCCTTTTTCAATGTCATACCCCTGCTTGATGCATTTTATAAATAGAAGTTGGTGCTGAATGTAAAGAGTTTATCCCAGTGGAATGCAACAACAATTGCAACTAGTAGCAACAATCGCAAGTAATTCTATTTCTGTGTAATTCCTTAGTTTCTTCAACATTTGACATGAATTCAACAAGACCTTGTGTTGCAGAATAGGAAAAAAGAAAATTGAAGATATCACAAGAAAAGAAAATGTCTTTTTTTTGCAACCCAATGTTTGTCACCAATTGTTCAAGCTAATCTATATGTGAAAAACAAAATTGGAAAGTAAACCAATGCAATCTCCACATTTAAATCTCCCAACAATTGTAAACCTAAGACAATTGCACTGCATCAGCTAGCTGAAGACAAGATCTAGTATAAGCAGTTAAAGGCCTCTGCTATCCTGATAGCTTCTTATTGAGCAGTTGTTCCTTGTCAAGATCATAGTAGGCCCATATCCACACATCACTCACAAAGCCTCCCACATTGAACTCCATTATTGAGAATAAAGATCAATCTTGTAGAAGTGGTCTCCTTTTAAAAGATGCCTTGAATCCTAGAAGTACATGATAGTTTTTTAAACTGGCAAGAATTCAGCAGGAAAATGATATTTACTGTCTTTTTAATGAAATAACAGGTCCTTTTACAATTATTAGACCCATGTAGCAATCTTTACATGAGAGAGAAGCATCGAAGTGGCAATTCAAGGGAAAATTGAGCTCACAGTTTGCTCGAAGTTTTAATTTAGTAGTGCCTTTCTCCTACAAAGGCAGTTGATCATGAAAGGAGGGCTCTGTTTATCAATAAAGCAGCATTATTTAGTATTATAAAGGAAATTATGGGCATGAAAACATCATTTGATTAAATAAGTTGTGGCAGATCCACAAGATTACAGTCAATGATCAGAATGAAGAATCCCCTAAATAGAAGGAATCAATGCAATTAGGAAATTTATACAAGCATGTCGATCAGGACTTGAAGGATCAGCAAACTCTTTAAGAGAAAACTAGTGGCCCACCCTAATCTGTCAAAAAACATGAGAGTTTTTTCAGATCTTGTCAAACATGCGATATGTAAACCCCCTGTATTTTGGTCTGTGACTCGTATTGTTATATGAGTGATTGCAGGATGTTTTGGACAGTCTTTTTTCAATACAAAAGTATACAAACATACAATAAACATGTGCTGCTTGTTTACAAACAGTGTTAAAGACAACTCAACTTCCAATAATTCTATTTGATATTGATAAGAGCTCTGATTACAATATAGTTCAGGTCTGGTAGGAAATATCAAACTGCTACAGATGTTGTTACACCCTCTTAATCTACAGATTTGAGAAAATCACATATAAGAGAATGAGAAATAGGTCTTACAAATCAAAGTTAAACGTACCCTACAGAAATCTTCTGAAGCTTGATGAAGCGGTCCCAATACGCTATCTTATAGGCCCGAAAACCAAGTGAGCGGACACTTAAGACAGTCAAAAATTTATTCGCAGCACCTTCAAATCTGTCCTCTTCAGCTTGAAAACTATCTCAACCAAGTTTGTTGATCTGGACACCAAGAAAGGGTAGAAATAATCCTTCAAAAACAAGGCACTTTCTCCTAGGAAACGCATGCTCTAGAGATGAGATGTATGGCTCTTTGAGGACTGTTTTTTGCTGATAAAGAACTCTTACACACCTCAAAACTATCAAAAAGACTATCTTTTTAATATCTAAGGAAAAACTTGCAAGAGACACCGGAATAGCATGAGAATGGACTTCTCCAATCTCCCAAATGTTGTCATATGGAGCCTAATTAGACTCGGAAGTTACTATTTTCCCACTTTATTCGGTGTGGCTTCCCCCAAATTATTACTAAGAGGGTTTAGGGGCAGCACCCCCAAGACAGGATCAAGCGGCAGCGCCCCAAGACAAGATCAAGACGCAGCGCCCCTTGCAAAGTCCTAGGGCCCAGGTGCGCTCCCCATTGCAGTACATGGTGGGGTCAAGGGGCAACGCCCACCAAGAGGTTTTCGAGGACAACACCCCCAAAGCCAAAAATGACTTTATTGTGGTAAAAGGCGTCGGCTGCTATTTTTCTATTGGATAAATTATTCTAGCCCTAATTTTGTACGCGGCAAAAAACTTGTATAAAATGGCTTAGGGTTAAGGATTTCATAAATGTATGATGAGATTGTAGCTTCTTGCGGTGTCGTCGGTAGAAATTGTGCATCGGTTGACAGGTCCCTTCAGTAAAAGTCTTGTTATGTAGCCGCCGGGTAAACAGTTTGTAGCGGGCATAATGTATCTGGCCGACGGACTCCTTCGGGAAAGTTCTTCGGAAGATATTTATAAACCCTTCGAGGAGATCATATCATATCATAAAAGCATAATGTACTGTTGGTATATGCGAATAATAATAAGAGTTATGTTGTTTGTTGTTCGGTGTTCGTGTCTATTTCCTGTGTGCGTTGCTTAATTAATCAATATGATAAACATTTGGCATCGTTGCCCAATGGACCTAGTACGCAAGCAGGCGGATATGAATTAAATGCCGA
Source organism: Cupressus sempervirens (assembly GCA_028749045.1). Lineage (NCBI taxonomy): Eukaryota > Viridiplantae > Streptophyta > Pinopsida > Cupressales > Cupressaceae > Cupressus > Cupressus sempervirens. The sequence continues at coordinate 763,419,947 of CM053783.1, read as the reverse complement.
ATCAGTTGAACAAAGATAAGAGTAAGCTGAAGGAAAAAGATTACATACGCATTGCACAAGAAAATTTAATTTTGGCTCAGCAGACAGAGCACCGAAGGAGATTCCAGAAGATTGCCGACGGAAACAGCAGTGCCGAAGGATTGTTAAAGGAGACTCGACAACAGCTTCAGTTGGTGGAAGAAGCGAGGGAGGAGTTTCTGAACCTGCATACGCCACGGGAAGAGAATCTTGACGGAAGGAGATCGACTTGCACGGCTCGGAGTGCCGACGGAGCACGAGCGTGGAGTGACCTCTTCGTCCGAGATATACTTCTGAAACAAACAGCTTCGGTTGATGAACCCTCTTCTTCACCAAACAGCGCGGGTGTTGAAAACAGCGCGGAAGTCCAAAACAGTGCGGGTATTGAAAACAGCGCGGACGCAGAACAGAGCGCGGGTGTCCAGAACAGCGCGGGTGTGCAGAACAGCGCGGGTGTGCAGAACAGCGCAGGTGTGCAGAACAGCGCGGGTGTTCAAAACAGCGTAGGAGCTCAGAACAGCGCGGGTGCTCAAAACAACGCGGGAGCTCAAAACAGCGCGAGTACACAACAAAACCCTCAACATACAGTGATAATGGCAGGTCCGAAGGAAAAATTGCCTAAATTTGATGGTGATGAAGCAACTGATCCCATTCGACATTGTAAAACATGTGAAACGATCTGGAGAGCAAATGGCATAATAGATACAAACGAATGGATCCGACAATTTCCTGCTACCCTACGGGCTGTTGCCATTGATTGGTTTACTGATGCTGATCCACAGAAATTAAATAGTTGGGATAACATTAAGGAGTTCATTGCAGAATTTCAACTTTTGTGTGAAGATAATGAAATTGTAGCGAAGATATTCAATACCAAGCAAAAGAAGAATGAAACAGTACGGGTCTTCGCCAGGAGATTAAAGGACTTAATCAGTAAAATGGAGAATAAACCGGCAGATGGGCTCCAGAAAAGATGGTTCATTGAAGGCCTTCACCCGAAGCTGCAAAAAAGATGAAGATCGTGCCACCATCAACATACATTGAAGCGTACAATCGGGCAATGAACCTCGAAAGTGACCAAAAGACAAAGAAGAAGAAGAAAACTAGCTCATCAGATTCAGATGACGATGACCCTTCAGGAGAAGATAGCAGCGACGATGACGAGGGAAGCAACAGGAAAGTTCGTGCCCTCCAGAAGGATATGACGCGGATGATGAAGGAATTCAAAAACATGAACAAGGAGACTAAGGGTAATGACCTATGGTGCACGGAGTGTAAGAAAGAAGGCCATACGAAGGGATCCTGCCCGAAAGATCAATTTTGTGAAATCTGCCAGATCCTCGGACACTCGGTAAAGGAATGCCCTTTCAATTTAAAAACAAGGACACCGCAACAAGTGTTCCTGTCACAGGAGGCATTCCCGTTAGGAGGGAACGGGAACACCAGTACGGAAGGTGCCACATCGAGAGGATATAGAAACAATCAGCGCGATCAAAACAACAACTATAATGGTGGGAGGAGTCAAATCCAGTACGATGCCAATGGTCGGCCGATAGTTCAATGCCGCGCATGCAATCTATGGGGTCACTTCACCCGAGAGTGTACAACAACGAACACACCGAAGTTGCTATGCCGATGGTGTGGACCTGGCAATCATGATGATACTAAGTGCCCGAAGTCCGGAGTAAACTTGATCACCGTCGGGACAAACGAAGAAGAGGTTTTGGCCATCACACAGCAGCAAGCGAAAGTGTACCCCGACCCAGCGGAAGAAAAGAAGAGACTGGAGGAAGCACAAGTAGAGATCCAGAAAGCAACACAAGCAGAAACGGCACACCTAAAGGACACGCTAAGTACCTACAGAACATTGTACGGCAAATATTGCAAGCCGAGATACCCATCAGGATAAGTGATCTGTTGCTCACTATGCCTCAGCTCCGATCGGCACTCACAAACATCGTTCCCGTTGCTCAACTACCAAGAGAACATGGAAGGAAGCAGGAAAGTGGAGCAAGTGCAGCAGACAAAAAGGAGAAGGAAAGTGGCGCAAGTGCAAAAGATCTGATGCTGTTAGCTCTTTCATCCGGACGCTATCCAACGGTTGTTGAAATGGGCATTCTCGGGACTGTACTAACGGACACGATCATGGACGGAGGGTCTGGTGTCAATGTGCTGCCAGAGGATACCTAGAAAAAGTTGGGACAGCCAACATTGTGGCCACCTACCTTTCAGTTGTTAACAGCCGATCAACATGGAATCAAGCCATTGGGAGTCCTGACAGCACAACCAATCACAATTGGAACACAACCATTCCTGTTGGACTTTGTTGTGATTCCACTGAAGCGGAGAGGATATGATGCCATTTTGGGTCGGGGCTGGGTGATACAAGCCAAGGCAAAGCACGATTGGAAGAAAAATACTTTATCGCTCGAAAGCAAAGGCCGGAAGTATATCATCGATCTACACACTCAGATGGTTGGAGAAGAAGCTCTGTCGTCGGATTCCGAAGGAGAAGAGGATGAGAGGAGGCAGAGTATGGAACCTGATCAGGAGGGAGTCTTACGATTGGAAGGAGATGACGATCTGGATTCAGTAAATGGTCTTTACCATTGGCAGATAGATGATTACGAGCTCTTTCCAAGTTGTAATATGCTAAGGATCGACGAAGGTAAGAAAGAAGGAAATGAATGTCCGAAGGAACACAGAGAAGCCGAAGGAGGAAATGAATGTCCCAAGGAACACAAAGAAGCCGAAGGAACACAGAGAAGCCGACGGAGGAAATGAATGTCTAAAGGAACATGGAGAAGTCAAAGGAGGAAATGAATGTTCGAAGCAACACAGAGAAGCCGAAGAAGGAAATGTGGATATCACTGAAGCTGAAGGACAGAACATACAGTACAAACCCAAAAGAAGGAAAGATTCTACTGTACGACTGCGCAGGAAGAAAGTATTACATCGAACCACAGATATTACAGAAAGGTACCGGCAGCAAGGAAGACACACGATACGGTCTGCACAGGCAACAAAGAGGAAGGGTTCAATAAAAGTTGTAGCAGTACAGAGTGAATGTGTTATTGACGGATAGAAGGGGCAGCTTACAGAGTCCATAGTAGCGAGCTTTCGGAACAAACTGAGCGATATGGGTATGACACGGAACAAGCGTAGTAGGTTTCAACTCGGACAGTGGGTGTTGAAGTACGACGATCGGAATGAGATCAAACCAGGCAAGTTCAAAATTAAATGGGTCGGGTCATACCAAATGCGGGAAGTAAGCAATAACGGAGCAATAAAACAGTGGATGCTAGACCGAAAGGAAGTATTCGATGCAGTGAATCGATCGAAGTTGAATGTCCACCATGGAAGAAGCAACGCACCCCCGTGGACGAACAACTAAGAGAAGACTGTAAGTACTGTATATATGTAAATATTGTACATAATTGTTCCAGAAGTGAGATTTTTTCCAAATTTTTAAAATAAAATAAAATGAAAAATGTAAAAAAGTACCGTACGGATTTTGTTTGTTCACCGTATGATTTTCACTTGGTTTTTGAGTTGTACGGTTTTTAGTTGGGAGCTACTGTAAGGTTTGAAATTGCACTCTGAAGCACCGTACGGATTCTTAACCTGCTCACCGTACGGTTTTTGGAGGTTGTGTACGGAATTTAATGGTTCACTGTACGGATTTTATAATAAGAAAGCAGTGTACGGTTTTTAAATACTATCGTACGGTTTTTTAGTGGGCAGATACCGTACGGATTTTGGAGACAGTTCCCGTACGGATATTTTCACAGCTGTCGTACGGATTGTGGAGATAGTGTATGGATTTCTAATGATTTAACAACGTACGGATTTCTAATGAAGATGCAGTCGTACGGCTTTTGAGTCCCTATCACCGTACGGACTTTCAGATGTAGTGTGGCCGTACGGATTTATCAGATGCAATCAGATAGGCATCGTCCGGATTTCTTAGTGAATGGAAGAATACCGTACGGCTTCCTTATGTACCATACGGTTTTCAGGGAAAAGTGTACGGCTTTTAAAGACAACGTACGGATTTCATGTTTACAATACGGTTTTTAAAGCCAACGTACGGATTTCATGTTGCAGTACGGTTTTTAAAGACAACGTATGGATTTCCCGCTTGCAGTACGGATTTTAAAGACAATGTACGGTTTCCATCTTCAAAATTGGTGTACGGTTTTGCTGTGGTACGATTTTTTTCTTGCACTATATGGTTTTTAAAAGTTGCACTGAAACCACCGTACGGATTTTGATAGCCTCAGAAGGTTATGGTACGGAATTTGGAGCCAAAATTTGTTAATTTCCATTGTATGGATTTCCAAGACTTGGTGGGATATTGCAGTACGGCTTTTCCAGAAGATTGAAATCCAGATAGTGTCAAGTTTGAAGCCGTACGGATTTCATCACAGAAGGGTAACAGGAGGTTTTCTACAAAAAAAAAAAAAAAGACGACGACAGAATCAAGTTGTTCAGAATGAGTGACAGATGATGCCAAAGCGAAGGGGACGCATCCGTGGTTGCCAGAAAGAGTGCAGAATCGGCAGAAAATGACAGAAATGATGTGTTTCGTGAAGTTTTGTGTGGGTTTTTGAGTGCCCCAGGACCCTGCGGGGGCCCCGACGGGGGCGTTGCCCCCTGGACCCCCAGTCGTTGCGGATATCAGTCATGGGAGTCTGACCAGTTGAGAAGACTTAGAGTTGCTGCAGGCATGGAGTGTCTGTGTACCAGAGGCACTAAGAGTAGGTGTTGGTCGTGAGGCTGTCTTGGTGGATGCGTAGAGAGCTCGGGAGGAGTTGATCATCCAGTTGGAGGCAGTGCAGCGACACTTGGCTCAAGGTACCGAGGAGGTGGAAGCAGAGAAAGCAGCACAGGTGGCTATCAAGGTCAGCTTAAAGAGTCAGTATTGTGTTAGCAAAGGCTATAGATGCAACGGGATGAATGTGAAAGTGATATTGTTGTATTAGTTGTTTGAGTTTTGTTCTGTAGTCGTCAGGAGACGACTTTTCTTTTTGGGGGGGATGATGTCATCGATAGAAATTGTGTATCGACCGACAGGTCCCTTCGAAAAGGAAATTGTGTATCAGCCGACGAGTCCCTTCGGAAAGGAAATTGCGTATCGACCGACGGGTCCCTTCGGAAAGGAAATTGTGTATCAGCTGACGGGTCCCTTCGGGAAAGTTCTTGTTATGTAGCCGACGGTGAATAGTTTGTAGTAGACATGATGTATCTGGCCGACGGATACCTTCGGGAAGGTTTGTCAGAAAGTATTTATAACCCCTTCGACAAGCATTGTAATCATCATATCATATCATCGAAGTATAATGTACCGTGGGCATATGCGAATAATAATAAGAGTTCTGTTGTTTGTTGTTCATGTTCGTATTCATTATCTGTGTCTGTTTCTTAATTAATCTAAATGTTTATCGTATGGATTAATTAAGCAACGCACACAGGAAATAGACACGAACACCGAACAGCAAACAGTAGAACTCTTATTATTATTCGCATATACCAACAGTACATTATGCTTTTATGATATGATATGATCTCCTCGAAGGGGTTATAAATATCTTCCGAAGAACTTTCCCGAAGGAGTCCGTCGGCCAGATACATTATGCCCGCTACAAACTGTTTACCCATCGGCTACATAACAAGACTTTTACCGAAGGGACCCGTCGATCGATGCACAATTTCTACCGAAGACATCATCCCCCCCAAAAAGAAAAGTCGTCTCCTGATGACTAGCAAAATTAGGAGACAACCCACAATCAAGAAAAAAGAAATACTAGAGAGGAGGGGTCCCAGAAGAGTGTTGTTGACGACGCAACTCATACACCTGGTCAGTCTAGATGCGCAGATCTGTCTGAATCTGTGAATTAACTTCTACGGCCTCCTTCAGTAGAAGCGCAGCATCCATAGCCTGCCTCTTGGCCAACTGTAACTCATGCTCTACTGCATCTTTATCCCGGATAGCTGCGTCCTTCTCCTGTACCACTGCTGCCATATCCTTCAATAGTTTTGCCCGCTCTGCTGCCCATGCTGCCTGCTTGTCGACCAAATCAATGGCTAACATTTCTCTTGCCTCTTTTTCAATCGCTAGAGATCTCTGAGCTGCAACACTGTCTGCTGCCCTATCCGCCTCCGCGCGCTGCCGCGCATGGTAAACTTCTTTGTACAGTCCCACGATCTCATGTGCCAACTTCATCATTGGAGTGTCACTCGGTCCCAACTCTGGCTCAGTGGCCCAATCTACCAACATCTCTGGTGTCTCAACTGTCGGCCAACCTCTATCTACAAAACAAGTTTGAAATTGCTTAGGACAAATCCCACGAATATACGCTCGAATCAAATGCCACTCCCTTCGCCGAGTGAGAGCCTGAATCGCCACATCATGCCCCTTCTTCAATGCAGACTCCATAGTCCTGAGGTAGTCCCTGCACCTGTCCTCACCCGACCCGTAATCCTCCTTGGCGAAGTCCTCGAATGACCATTCGGGATCACTATTGTCCTCCTCATCAGTGGGAGCCATGCCCACATCCGGTGCCGTCTCCTCTGCTGTCGGCGCAATCACAGCATATGGCATTCCCTCCTCCTGAGACTGAGGCTCTGGTATAGGTGCTACTCCGGAATAGCTGGGGGACTGAATGGACGGGCCACGCCTATCAGGGACGAGTCAAAACTGCTGCCTCAAGAAAACACTGGCTCTATCCATGACCTCTGGCTGCCCTAGGTCCGTACACTCCTATACTCCTCCGTCTGATACGTTCTCTACTGAAAGTGCCTGAGTTTCTGCTGACTGTGCTACTATAACAGCTGTTGTTGGCTGACTTATGGCAGGCGCCACGGGTGCTGCTACCGGAAGTGCTTTAGGAGCTGAAGAAGTCTCTCGGTTGACGGGTGCGATCAGGTGGGCAAAGCCGACCGCAAATCCTACCCCCGGTCGGACAGGAGAAGGCCGTACCCCGTGTTGCCATGGTGCGGCTAGTGTGACTGCCTGGTGGGATCCTCCAATCATCAATATCGGCCGCCAAGTCTGCCCAAATCCTGGAATGTGAGCCATGTGTAGACCTTGGGGTAACAACTCGGAGTCATAGGAATTGTAGTACGTGGAAATAGCAAGGGGGTAGCCGTGACAATCTGAACCGCTTCATTATCCTCGCCCTCCCCTTCTTCCTCCACACTATCCTGCTCAGAAGATGTCTCCTGTCAGCCGCTGTCAATATCATTTGCCATGTCCATCCAGGGCCTCTTTTGACCTGCTGAACCCTTCTGCCCAGAGATTGTGTCCAAGTGCTTCCATTGCATGATAGGAGGTTCTCTTGGAGCCAGTGGTCCAGGCTGTGCCTCTATCTCCTCTGTTGGAATCAACCGGGCTACAGCATCCAAAAATAGACCAATGGCGTAATGGGGCATATAGAAGGTCTTGTGCTAGAGAGTCATGAATTCATGCATCCGTTCAGCCAACACAGACGCCCAATCATACACTTTCCCAGTCATTATGCCGTCCATCATGGACACCTGCGGAAATGTGATATTTGATGCCCTAGAGGATCCCGTGAGCCTGCTTTTGACCAAGTCCATCAGACATCGCCATGGCCCTTCCGAAATGTCGGTTTTCTTTAAACCCCTCCCCTTTGATGTCTCGGCTAATGCCGCCTGTTCTGCTTCAGTCAAATCTCCACATACTAATTTGATTAAAAATAGTTTCCCATCCTTTGGAATTTTCTTTGGCTGAATCTTTCTGCCCTGCTGCCCTGGAATGCCAAAAACCCGTGTGAAATCTGCTGCTTTGAATGATACCACTAAGTTCCGTCCCAGGTACTGAAATGTGCTCCTGCGAGAAGCTCTGCCATATGTCTCAATCATGGTACGCAGATACCCTTCATAATCTCGAATGCAAAAAACCGGCATCTGAATGGCCCATTCAACCTGCGCTCTGTTTGTATTCATTATCTGTGTCTGTTTCTTAATTAATCTATGCGGTAAACATGCGGCAGTATTGAGCTATAAGGGATTGTGAATTGTAATTGTTGGATAATAATAATGTTGGACTTGATGTTGGTGGATGTAGCCCAGGGATTGGATGAACCACGTTAAATCTTTGTCTTGTGTTCTCTTCTGTGTGATTTATTATGTTCTCTTCTGTGTGATTTATTATGTTCTCTTCTATGTGATTTATTATTTTCTGATATCAATTATATTTGCATGTAATTGTTATTTATAACCATGGTTAATCCTAACACCAAATATTGCCAAGATGGGTGCCTAGCAAGGAAGTAGCTAACTCATAAATTTCTGCATAAAGACTTAAAAACTTATTTTCAGTCACAAATGAAACCCCTGAAATAGGATCTCCTTCCACACCCTTCGTAGATATTTCACTACTAGAGATGCAATGACCTAGGAAGATTTTTGTCTCCACAAGTTGCTCCAAACCCTTAGGCTTAGCCAAGCTCCTCTCAAGATGCAAAATGAAAATATTAATAAAAAATATAACCCTAAAATGACTTCAAGTTGTCCTTATAAGTCTCCTATTCCTGCACTACAAGAAGCCCAATCGGTTCTAACTTAGAGAAACACCAAATTGTTTTAATTTTTAATGTTTTGACATTTTGTCAAACACTATGCATGCAACATCTATCTTGCTGGCTTTTATTTTCAGATTGTCTAGTTGGCTTGGAATGGTTACAAATGAAGTCTGAATGCTTTCAAATGATCATTAAGAAATTCAGGCAAAGAACTAAAATGAAAATGCAATCCCTTTTGGCTTTTTCAATGCATACATATGATTTCTACATCTAATATGTGTAACTACAAGCAATGGACATTTTCACAAATACTTGGCATGCATATTATTTAGTTATTATAAGCTAAAAATGAATAGCTATAGCTTGAGTCACAAGGTTCAAATTTGAATTCGGATTCAAATTCGAGTTCGGTAACAATAAAATTTGGATGAAGTTCAACAAGAGTAAAAACTTAGAAAAAGTTTGACATTAAATTCACCGTATACATATATATATACATACATACATACCTATATATATATATATATATATATATATATACATATACATATACATATACATATACATACATACATATATATATATATATATATATATATATATATATATATATATAATTAACAAAATATTTTAACTTTGTTAAATAGATCTAATATCATTATAAAAAGATTGACACATTTATTGAATATAAATTATACTTAAATTATATGATTAATTATTGAATAATATAATTTAATATAAATATATATATAGTAAATGAGCAAAATATTTTAACATTGTTATATAGTTTTAAAATCGTTATTAAAACATTAACCTATTTATAAAATATAAATTTTATTTAATTTATATGATTAAATTTTTATTAATATAATTTAATATGAAACATAAAATTTATAACAATTTAATATTCCTAAAAAATTATAAAAAACACAAACATTATAATACATATATGAAAATGATATGGTAAAAAATAAACCTAAATATCATAGACCCAAAACTATATAATAATATTAATACTAAACATAAAAAAAGTCATAGAAACATGAAGCCTCAGTGCCTCCTTCAAAAAACCATTGAGAATGAATCATTCGACACGGCGAAAAGGAACAAAATGTTCTTGTGACATAATAGACATGTGGCTCAACTCCTATCTTGCCTTCGTCAAACAATCAACTTCCGTGAATTTTTCCACATTGGACGATTAACAATGGTATTACCTCGTCTTTGATCCTGTCTTGTGGCTCAACTCCATTTCAGGGAAGTCGAGCTGTATTTCATTGAATAGTAAAAAAACCCTTTAACAATGGTTTTTCAAGCCCCTAAACACTTTTTAAAAGTTTGTACTTGATGAAAAATATCGTCCTCATTTTCGTACGAACACAGGTCAAATTTCAACAAATTTAATGAAAATATTTGAAGTTCACCCAAATTTAAATTTTATGCCCGTATTTCGGCAAACTCTGTGACACGGGCTATAGCAAAGGCATCTCAACAAACAGTTGTTGTGCATCCTTATAACCCCTTTTTTTGATTGCAAACAACATACAATAAAACTATATGTAAATGGTGAAATCCGAAACTACTAAGCACATAATATAGGAAACCTGGTAGTGGATTGCAGCTTGTGGTATTGTCTTTAAATTGACTGTAGATTTGTCTGAAGATTAATATCCACAAATTCCAATATAGAAATGAGACAAAGACATTCAAAAACCCTCAACGATGCCCTATGGAACACTAAAATCACCTTCTAGTGACTCATGTAGCATCCTTTAAACCCTATGGCTGCCATTTTATACTGCATGTGCTAGTTTCTAATGGCTGCAGCCAATATTAATTGATGAGTTTCCAACTGTCATAAACCCTAATTGATGTATGTGAAATATATATATATATTCCTAAATACATATACTCTATTTAAATATTACTCTGATAATGAATATGTAAATCCCTTATTTGATGTTTGATCAATAACTAATTTAAATACTAATCAATGTTGTTAATTAATAAATATAGTACTAATCATAGATATTATTTAATGATATATTATTAATATTAATCAATATAATACTAAGCATTAATATCAATATAAAATCAATATTATTTATTAAGATAATATTGATGCCTAATAATAATCAATTTAATATTAATAATTTTCTTAATAACTACATGTTACTAATAAATATCTAAATAATAAATATCTTGATATAAATAAATTAATATTAATAATTATCTTAACGTTTATGTATTATTAATAAATACTTTTTTTCTATTAATGAACAAATACTTTCAAAAAACATGTCCCTCTTACTTAAGGCAAGAAAATATATAAACTGAAGTACATGAATTTGAAATAATATAGGAGTTAGATACAAATGAAATATTAAGAAATAGAAAAATAATAAGAGGAGAGAAATTAGCAGCAAATATAGGAGAAAAGAAAGGAATGATTATAGAAGAAAACATGGAAAAAGAAAACATTAGAGAAATATTTGCAAAAGAAATAAATTAAGGAATCTCCATTGTTAAAAAGTATGTCTTCTTTACTTTGTTTACTTAAATCATTAATTTTTATTTCTAAGTTTAGTGTTACATATTTGTCAAACATGTATATTAAATGAATTTGGTTATACATGTCATAATATATTATGAGACATTAATATTATTATGAAATGAATTCATTTAATATAGTTTAACATAAGTAGATACATAGATATATATATCATAAAATTCTAAATTTATAAATATATGTATTAAAGAAATTGCAATTAGATTTGTATGACATGAAATCCCATCTCCTACCCATTACTAAGTCATCTTAGGATAAGGAGATTGTGGAAAAGAAAGGCAGAGTAATTTCAAGCACATGACGGATTATCCCAATATTAGGGTTAGGCCTTGAGGGATGCCGCTTGTAGTCTATTTCACACGACCTTCAATAGTAATTCTAACATCTTAAGAATAACCTTAGCAATGGGGAAAGCAATGAAATTAAATGAAACCTATATAACAAAGATCTGTAGACAGTTAAATTAAATTAAATTATGATTCTTAGCTTAACACTCTTGTTTTACATTTCTTAATTAAAAATGAATAATGATGGTTAACGTGAATTAGTATGTTTAGCTAATGAGAATGATTCCCTAACTCAATAATCATAATTGAAGCTATTTATGATATATAGGTCAAGGGTAATGAAGGGAACATTACATCCAAGGTGTTTAGCTTGGTTGGAGCAATGAATTCTCATTGTGGAGACTCCGGTTCAAATCTGAAGAGGGACATCTTTGTGGAATTCTAAGTTGACTCTTGGTCTTCCATTCGTTGTATTTGTCTTGTTGTATAAGGTGGATTTTAAGTGGTCTTCTAATTGTTGTTTCTAGTGTGGTTGCTCGTAAGGAGCTCCAATAAGGTTGTAATTGCTCGAATGAGTACAAGGTTTGTAAACGATCTATAATATAAAAATAAATGGATCATTATGCCGACCTTTGCAAATAATCTGATTTATACACTTGGATTTCAAACCCTTGTAAGGCTACAATCCAATTAAATTCTCTTACAATTAAAGCACAATTGATAATCCTAATATGAGTCACCCAATCAGCAAATATCAGTGTGTCTTCCAACACCTCAAATGCTTGTAAAACACTAAAGAATTCATAATTCTCCAAATCTGAAATTTTGAAACCCTTGTTCCAAATTTCTCTTCACACAATCAAAGCAAATTCAAAGTCAAGAATGAATTCATTTTCACCAAAGAAGCCTTTTATAATTCTCAATTGAAGATTGGCCCAGCAGCTTCAAACTCACACTTTACATAACTTAAATCATAACTTAGCTTTTCTTAATATTTTCTTTTTGTTGCAATTGAAATATAACATTCAACTATATTCCCCTCTTTTTTATGCACATATTAAAATGTCATATCCTCATTTTAAGATAGAATTTTAATAAAAATTAGATAATACAACGTTTGATAAGTAGGAGATAATACAATGTTGCTAAATATTTAATAAATAATAAAATTATATAAAAACTAATACTAAAATATAAAGCAAGGAAATAATAATCATTTAATCTATATTATTAATAAAATAATATTTAGTGTGATATTTTAAATAATTAAAAAATAATAAAATTTCAATGAGTGAAGAAAGTAATAAAATTAAATACAAGAGACAATATTGTAGAAAGTATGTTAATTTTCTAAATAGAATTTTATAATAAATAAAATGAAAACAAATAAGTAAGTAAATAAATAATATAACATAGAATAATATAAATTAACTAAGTCTAATGAAAAGCTAAGAGATGTTTAACAAATAGACATGACTCCTAAAAATTAAGATATAAAAGGGAGGAGAGTTTATTTTAGAGAGTAGAAAAAAGGAAGAGAAGAGGGGAGGAGTTCAAAAAGGAAAAATGGAAGAGGAAAGTAATATGAAGAAAATAAGGAAGTGACTTTCTGAAAAGGTATCAATAATATTGAAAGGATGTGAACCTTTGAAAGGGTCATAATATGAATAGTTGTGACTCTTCAAAACATATTTTTAATTATAAAGTATTGGGACTTTTCCAAAGGATTTTAGTTATGAAGTGTTGTGACTTTTTGAAAGAATTATAACTATGAAGTGGTGTGACTTTTCAAAAGATTTGTATTATGAAAGGTTGTGACTCTTGGAAAAGAAGAAATGAAAAAATATATTTTTTCCTTTCCTTATAATTAGAAAATGAAGAATTTTGGAAAGTAAATATAGAGTTGAGATAATCTATAAGGAATAATTCATTGAAGGGCTGACTAAGGATAGAGCTACATGGACCAAGAAAAGAAGGTAAGAAAGGTATGTTTATGGATTATAATTATTTAATTATGTTTATGATTTTATTTATATTAATGAATCTATTGAAGAGAAATGTAGTACATGTGTTAAGATAGTCCCATAGGTTTGAAGGATAATGGCTAACTAATCGAGGATTGTTCTAAGGAACCTAGAGGGTCTTCCCAAAGGATTATGAAGCCTGACTTGAAAGGTAGTTTCAGGGAAGAAGGTCAAATAATCACAGGTTGTTCCTCATGAACACAAGGGTTCCTCCCAGAGGGTTAAGAAGCCAAATTAAGGGATCCTCAAAGATGTGTAGAAATAGTAACATTCCTAGATATCAATCATTAGAAATGAATTTAATAGTCTACACTTCTCATAATTTCTATAGGTAAATTTTTTTGTAATAATACATTAATCTATTAGGAGAATTATTAGACTCAAAGCATGGGGGTAGCAAGGTATTAACACCTTGAACCGACCATCGTGGCCAAGAATTCTCCGTGTTGCCAAAATATTCTGATGTTATCAAACATATGCATATGTCGTTGGCCTTGGATACAGAATGCCCGTCCAAGAAGAATCTTAAGGGATGTGCTCCCGGGATGACAGCAAAGTAGCTATGAGCTATGAAGCCCGATTTGGAGACGTCCTTAAGATTGGGATTAACTTAGAGGGTAGAATAATATAGTTAGTTTTATGTATTACTCATCCTTAACTAACCCTATTAGTGGGACATTAAATAAAATATGAAGTATACTTTAATTAATACCTTAACCTAACTTCCAAGAATTAATTGGATAAGTGATCCCTCAAATGATGATTCAACCCTCAACTTAAGTCAAATTATAACTTTATAATAAGTCATTTAGTATTTTAATAATAATTTGGACACTACAATAATAATAACTCCCAAAATGCTTATCTTTTAAGTATGTCATCTGAAACAGGAGTCACCCCTATTATTTCCACACATGACCAAATGAACTGTCTAAAAATAGAAAGGGTCCCTCTCAATCATCAACATACTTGCCATAAATAGAATTTACAAGAAATTGAGCCCAAACGAAGTCCAAGCTGAGTCAAACAAAGGTCAAACTGCAGCATACTGAACTGTGGAGAAGACAAGATCCTTCCTTAACCAACCCTCTGCCTCAAAAGTCCCTCTATCCAAAATCATTAACCTACGAGAGGCACAATGATAGGCTAACAACTCATCCTCTGACACTGGCCAGAAAGGGGACATTACATACCCCTAATTAGTGTTTCCTCCTTTTCCCAATACCTCTTTAGGGTTTCTCATTTAAATCAAATTTAGTTCTATTTTTTTATTATTTCCAACTTGAATGGTCCCCAAGTTAAGTGACTTTTATTTTTTTTATTATAGTCACTTTTTTCTCTCCTCAAAGGGTGCCCAAGTTAAGTCACTTATTTTTATTATTTCCAACTCCACATTTTCTCTCCAAAGGCATCCATACTTTCTCTCTCCTAAGGCATCCATACTTTCTCTCTCTAAAATATCAGGTGACCTAAATCATAAACTTCACTTTTGATGTCTACGATTGGAGTTAAATATTAATTTAAATTACAACCTTTCTACAATATCATAAAACAATGGTTTGATACCTCCTAATCCACTCAACTATGTTGTCAAAGATCTTAAAGAATCAATCCAAAATGGATCCTTTGTCCATCTTGTTTGTCCACAAGGACCTGGAGATAGACTTAAACCAATTGGCTCACACTAGCTAAGAAAGGGGCATTGCAAGGAACAAGAAACCAAAGCTTGTGCTTTATGATTAAATTCGGAGATTATGAAAAGACCAAAGTGCCTCTAACATTATGGAAATCAACGAGTCTCTATTTCATGGCTCTCTAAAGAAGACCAAGCAAGAAAGTAGAAAATTGACTGTAAAATAGGTCATACTTCATAGTGCCTCAAAGGACCCTAAGAAAAGAACCAAGGTCCATGGAGTTCAAAGAGGAAGGTAAGACAATCATCAATTTCAACAATTAAAGAACATAAATGAACTCTTGGAATTGTTAAAACTCTATCCTGAAGAGCATACTAGAAAATACTAGAAGAGGGGTGGCGTGAATCAATATTTCAAAACATTGGACTTTTAAACATAAACCCACATTAAAAAAACTTAAACTGGGCAACACTCAAAACATTAACACCTTGTAAAACTATGGCAACCAAGGTTACAAAAATGCGAGCAACAACCCACAAAGAGCACCACCCCTCTTAGAAGCACCAGCTCCGAACAACTCAAGCACCAACTACAATAAATTGAGGCATCAACCCCAATTAGAAAGCACTAACCCTCTTTGAAGCACCAACTTCAATACTAACCCCAACTCCAATTCGAGCACCATCTTGATGCAAAACTCAAAGATTACAAAACTAAGATCAAAACTCCACATCAATCTTATCATTTTATGCCCAACAAATCCAAAAAATCATCATGTACTCTATATCATACCACAATCTAAAGCAAGATATTAAATCTGCTCATACACAAATGCCTTCATCTTCCAATGATAGCATTTCCATTTTTATCAAAGATAATCCAAAATGTAAGCATAGTCAATATGTAGAGCTCATTCAATCTTCATGTGCACCCTTCCATTCAAAAAACAAAAATCAAACTTCCACACATATAGGAACAAGAAGCCTAGAATATTGTACCTTTTTCTTCATACATGAGTTCTATATAATGTATCAACTTCAAAAACATCTTTGTAACATCAGAGGTGGCACTTTCAGGAACCTCCAATACACTTAGAGAATACACGTTACTATTTCTATTGAGTGTTTAAAAGCACTTTTCCAAAAAGCTAAGGTATCAATTCTCTCTGAAAATGCTTGGAGGCAAGTGTTGATATGTTTTGATGCACAGAGCTCCACAGATGCCCTATAGAGGCACTCAGGAAGCGTTGCTTGAACTTTTGGATGCTCGTTGAAGAACTATTTAATATTTTTGTATCATATGTTTGCACTTGTATGCTTGATGTTCATAGTTTACTTCTAATTTTTTTCAAATTATTTTCTTAGATTATATCGTGCAAGAATAGCCACTATTGGTAGTCAAAGTTCAGAAACAGGGCAAGGTGAAACAAGTGATAACTTCAAAATTGATGTAGGATCTCCATTATGGAGACATAACACAAGAGTATCACAGGTTTCAGGAGGTGGGTCATACATTTGAAAATGCAATGTGTGTCATAGTAAACCATTCAATAGTTCACATTCTTGGGTCAGACATCATTTCATGGGCCCTATTGGTAAAGGAATGGGAATGTGCAAAGGAACCAAAGATGGAAAGAGGATTGCTCATGCACGATTAGTAGGATTTATAAGAGAACAAGTTGTCGATCATTTGGCTAAAAGATCAAAAATAAAAGCTTTTATCAACCTCCATCCAAAAAGAGCAAAATATAATTGCTCATTGATCCAATTGTATCCTCCAAACATTCGTTCTTGCAAGCACCTATACCGGAAGAGAAGGAAGAAATAGAAGTTATTGCCCACAAAAGAGGTCTATTGGACTCCCCATTTAAAATGGAGGAAAGAGGGTTTGTTGACCATGTCATTGCCCATTGCCTCTATGCTAATGGTCTTCCTTTCAACTTGGTGAGATCACCATATTGGAAGGAAATGGTGGCAGCCATCAATAAAGCAGCAGCTGATTACTCTAGTCTTGGGTATGAAAAGGTGTGTACTATTCTTTTACAAAAAGAAAAGACTCGTATAGAGAATGCTCTTCAACCAATTATAACTTCTTGAAAACAATTCTATATATCTATTGTGTCTGATGGATAGAAAAATACAAGAAACCAATCACTGATTAATATGATTGCAATATTGCCAAAAGGGACAATGTTTTTGAGGGTGGTTGATTGTGAAGGAGAAGAGAAGGATCGCAGTTCATTTGTAGAATTCTCATTGAGGTCATAGATATGGTGGGTAGTAAGAATGCAGTCCAAGTGGTTACGGATAATGCCAAAAACTGTAGAGGTGTAGGTACTTTGGTTGAGAGTCAGTACAACCATATTTTTTGGACACCATGCACTGTACACTCCCTCAACTTGATCATGCAACAAATTGGCACCCAAACTGATTGGGTGAGGCAAATATACCAAGAGGGGGAGGAGATACAAATGCTTGTGACTAACCACCACATGTCACAATCCATATTCAGATAATTCTCCAAGTTGGCGTTGTCAAAGGTAAATTGTAATTAGTTAATTTCATTTATTTATTTAATTTGAATAAATTTTATGTTCATGTCCAATTATCAATTTGTATATAATTTTGCTTAATATTTATTGACATATTTTTAACTTGCTTAGGTTGTTGTTATGAGACGACTTGTCAACGTGCAAGGAGCATTAAGCCAAATGGTTATTTCTACCCATGGGGTATATGGAAGGCTTGAAGCTCAAAGAGAGCCCAAAAGGTCAAGGCTTTGGTCTTGGATGATAGTTGGTGGGCTCATGTTCAATTTGTATTAGATTTCACCGAGCCTATAATTGTCAGCCGATTGGATGGTTCTAGCGGTGTTTCTGTAACCGACGAATTAACTGTCGTCGATGTTTTGTATTTTGTAGCCGACGGGTAAATAGTTTGTAGCGGACATAATGATTGTGGCCGAAGGACTCCTTCGAGAAGGTTAGGTGGATAGTATTTATATCCCCTCTGGGATCATTGTAAAACATCATCTTCTATTATTGATCTGATGAAGCATAATGTAATGTCTGGCATATGAGAATATAATTCTGCTATTCCTGTTCCATTGTCTGTATGCGTTGATTTCTTTACCAGTACGGTAAACATTTGGCGTCGTTGCCTTATGAATCTGGAAGGTGGGAGGAATGAAGATTAATGCCAAATCAGCTTAACAAGGATCGGAATAAGGTCAGGGGAAAAGATGGAACCCGTACTGTGCAAGAGAATTTAATTCTAGCACAGCAAGCCGAACGTCGACAGAGATTTCAAAAGATTGCCGACGGAAACCAAAGCACCGAAGAATTGTTGGAGGAGACTAGGCAGCGGGTCCAAGCAGGGTCCGTCCATTCAGTCTCCTAGGCATTCAAGAACATCATCGGCAGTACTAGAGCCTCAGCTTCAGGAGGAGGGAATGCCACATGCCGTGGTTGCGCCAACAGTAGAGAAAGCAGCACCGGATGTGGGCATGGCTCCCATTGATGAGGAGAACAGTGATGCGGAATGGTCATTGAAGGACTTCGCCAAGGAGGATTATGGGTCGGCTGAGGACAGGTGCCAGGATTAGCTCAGGACTATGAAGTCTGCGTTGAAGAAGGGACACGATGTGGCGATTCAGGCCCTGACTCGGTGGAGGGAGTGGCATTTGATCAGAGCATATATCCGTGGGATCTGTCCTTAACGATTTCAGACTTGTTTTGTAGACAGGGGCTGGCCAGCGGTGGAGACAGCTGAGATGTTGGCAGATTGGGCTACTGAGCCGGAGTTGGGACCCAGTGACACCCCTATAATGAAGCTGGCACATGAGATTGTGGGATTGTACAAGGATGTTTACTATGGTTGTCAGCGTGCGGAGGCGAACAAGGTTGCAGCAGAGAGATCATTGGCAGCTGAGAATGAGGCTCGACAAAAGCTAGCCGCCGACTTGGTCGACCAGCAGGCAGCATGGGCCGCAAAGCGGGCAGCACTACTGGCAGATATGGCAACAGCAGTGCAGGAGAGGGACGTGGCTAGACAAGGTACAGAGGCGGCGGTCCGAGATAAGGATGTGGCTGAGCATGAGATGCAGTTAGCTAGGAGGCAGGCTATGGATGCGGTGCTTCTTCTAAAGGAGGCCATCGAGGTTAATTCTCGGATTCAGACAGATCTCCGCATCAGGATAGAGCAGGTGTATGAGTTACGTCGCCAGCAGCACACTTCTGGGACGCCCCCTTCTCTCTAGTATTCCTTCTGTTGTTTGTAAGTTGTCTCCTAATTTTGTTAGTCGTTAGGAGACGACCGTTCTTTTTAGGGGGGATGGTGTCAGCCGACTAGATGGTTCCGGCAATGTTTTTGTAGCCAACGGATTGACTGTCGTCGACGTTTTGTATTTTGTAGCCGACGGGTAAATAGTTTGTAGCGAACATAATGATTGTGGCCGACGGACTCCTTCGGGAAGGTTCAACGGATAGTATTTATATCCCGTCTGGAATCATTGTAAAACATCATCTTCTATTATTGATCTGATGAAGCATAATGTAATGTCTGGCATATGCGAATATAATTCTGCTATTTCTGTTCCATTGTCTGTATGTGTTGATTTCTTTACTAGTACGATAAACAATAATGACTATGCTCTGCATTGCTGATACAAATTCACCTCGCTTGGGGGATGTGTACAATGGCATGGGCACCATGGTAGAGAAGGTAAAACTTTTCATACAAACATATGAGAATGACCCTACAAATTGTGAATCCTTATGCAATAAGGTGGAAGCAATCATTCATCATCGTTGGGAGAGGATGACTACCCCATTACACCTCCTTGTATATGTCGTATTTCTTAGGAAATACTTGCTATGCCAGATAGAGTTGTAAGATATGTAGATGAAGAAGTTGCTAATGGGCGCTACAAAGCATTTGCAAGACTCTTCCAAGATGATGAAATGCACAAAAAGGTGACACCAGAATATGGCTTATTCGCTTTGGGATCAAAAC
The DNA here is from genome assembly GCA_028749045.1 of Cupressus sempervirens. NCBI lineage: Eukaryota > Viridiplantae > Streptophyta > Pinopsida > Cupressales > Cupressaceae > Cupressus > Cupressus sempervirens. Next base: position 763,399,854 of record CM053783.1, on the reverse strand, counting down.
TTACTCCATATGCAAGAAAAGACGATAATGACATGGTGGTACATGTACAGCCAAGCATACAAGCATTTACAACCTTTTGCAATCAAGATCCACTCACAACCTTTTTTTGTTTTTTTTTAGTTTACCACTCACATTCTACAAGTTAGTGTTTAACATTTTTAAATTGCTTTTTAGTTGTATGTTTAATTTTATGAGCACTATGTAGGTTGCAAGTTCTTCTGCTGCCAAACATAATTGGAGTGCATTCTCCTATATCCATTCAATAAAGCACAACCTGTTGGACTAAAAGAAAGCTGGGGAATTGGTTTACATTCATACCAACTTGTGTCTTTTGTCAAGTAAGGAGGATGGATACAAGGAAGGCTCAGGAAAACTTTGGGATCTGGCCCCTAAATGTACAAACTTGAACGAAACATTTCAGGATCATACTAGAACCACAAATGGTGATGCTAATAACATCATGGCACATGGTACATCTACCACAAGTGAAACCATTTTTGGTTCAGATGATCTTGAACTTGCATTAGTTGGAGATGCTAAGAATGTCGATTTTTTCAAGACTCCTCATGATTCTGAATCTAAGAAGTGAATCTCCAGTCTTGACTCTTGATTGATCAACAATGAATCATGAACCTAAGTTTTGATTTTGTAATTCAAATTGCATTGGAATCTTGAACTTGAGTAATTTACTAATTAGTTATTTCAATTTGTATATTTGTGTTTGTGAATTTGAAGTTGAACTATTAATGGTGAAGTATCATACTATGCAATAATTTATTTTTATATATTTCTTGCCTTTAACACATCCAAAATCCAAAGGAAAAAATCGTTCGTCCACATTCACATCGGCAATGCTGGATGAAAAACACGACCCGATTAACTTAAAAAGCATGGGGTTATCTATTCGTTGTAGAATAACATCCTCCATTTCCAACAAGCTCAACTCAGTCATCTGAACCAGACTCTCAACCCAAACAAAGTAGCCTCCACATCACCAGTACTTGCTTGACTTGCTTATTTCAAAACACAACATTTTTTTTAATAAGTAATCGGCGGAAACCTAGATTATTTATTATTATTGTTAAGCTTAATTATTATTATTATTGTTAATCTTGGGTACACTCGAACCCAAGACATCCCTGATGAGAGGCTCACAATTTACCGTTGCGCTGTAGGCTCTTGCCTATTTCAAAATACAACATTAATCAATACATCAACTCCGAGAAATGCATCGACCTCAACTAAAACAACATTAGCATCCTTCTTAAAATCAACCTCTGATTAATATGCATGTCTCATCCAAAAACATGCCCAGCCTTTGCAAGAATACTCAACAATTTAGAAGGAATGCAGCCTCCTTTAATATAATGCATGATGAGAAATAACGCCCAGTAATAAATACTCAATGCACCATAAGAAATTTCTTCATTTGGCGATATCAATTTTCCTTTTCAAAATCTCTCACCACTTCAATTGATCGATTCCTTTTTATTTAATCTAAACAATGACATGGCACAATAATTTGACATGACAATCTGATTAGACATGCGCCAGCAGACAAGAAGATACACAACCAGCTTAAGTGCGTCAACCAGTTGAACACCTCAACCAATCAAGCAAGTAGGTCAGCCAATTTTCTATTACTTTTGAGTAATTCTCTGAGATTTATACAGCCTTGATCATCCACCTTTGACATCAATGACAACATGCTCAATAAAACCAAGACTTCAAAATAGCCATTGATTCATTGACACTTGGATGCAAGTACCTCAAGAAAACAAAGAGGGGTAAAGAAATGGCTTCAACTATATATGTCTGATTCTTTTCTTTCCAAGTTAGCAAATCTAGGAGTGATTAAAAGTGCAAAAAAGATACAAAAACTTTTGGAGGTGGCAAAATCAGGAAATCTAACCATTCTCTAGATACGTCACAAAATCTGAAAACCACAAGCCAAAAACCTGCAAATAGAATATTAGCAATCCCACAAAAGATTAGTGAGTATATACTATAAACTGCAACTCATACTTATCTTACACTTCTTTGAATATTTATGGCAAGACCATTCTCCATCTGTAAAACATAGGTAGTAAAGATCTTAGATGTGTAATCGCATATGAGATAAGGCTTATGGAAAGTCTGTTTAATGCGGTCTTACATAATAATGAAGAGGGAGGAACCGTCCACTCATTCAGCCTCCAATGTCGATTTTCAAGGCTAGTGGGAATATCTAGAATTACATAACATTGAATCCAGCTGAAACTTTTCCCTGAAAGATAGCTTATAGAGGCAGTAATATAATAGGAAGGTTTTATTCTTTTTTGACCGAACCGCCAGATCTAACTATTTGTTTTTGGAAATCACCCATCAAATTGTCCTAGTGTTGCTCCATTTGCATTTTTAATACAGCTCTCTCACAATCTGTGGACATAACATGAGTAAATTTTATGATAGCTATACAAATGAAGTGCCACAGTCTAAGTATAATACATGGATGTATACAGCTATAAAACTATTTTTTATATATGCAATCCATTATGTTGCGTATGCAAAAGAAAATTAGAAAACTCCTTGTGTACACAACTCGGTGATTGCATAAAAATGGGGGATTTTCCAATAAATGACTTCACTAGAGATTAGCTTCTGTCCTCCTCAAACCACAAATTTCCACAGTGACTCTCCATAGTTTACCAGGTAGCTTGCTCACAAAAACATGTTTTGATAGTAATAACTCTATCCAATTTCTGAAATGAATATAATAACAAAAACATTGTATGGTTTGGCCATGACAGGCCTAGAACATTTATTACTTTATTTGGCAAGTAATAGATCAAGACAAGGCAATTATTATCATCCAAAAGGCATAAAAACCCCAAGGATGTCCCACATAATAATAAATATCTTAGTTACCGGGGTTCGCCGTTTTGGCCCAAGAACCCTACCTAGGTTCGAACCGGTTCGAAATTCAAGTCTGGTTCGACCCAGGTTCGATTAGTGTTTGACTTTCCCTGGGCTGGATCAAACCCATAGCCCAAAATTCAAACCCGAGTAAATTTGGGCTGCCTAGATTGAACCCGTGAAGAATTCGGGATGAATTTCTACTGATGGGTGAATTTCAAGTCACTTTTTATTACAAATTTTATATTTTTTGAGGTCCAATTACCCTAAAAAGTGAATGTAAGTAGGTTATTTTGGCTTCTAGCATCATTTGTGGCGTGCAAATAGGTGATTTTGTGAGCAAATAAGTTGCTTAGAGAGAAATTGAAGCACATATTCTTTCATCCATTCAGTGAAGCGCAATAGGTTGCAATCAAAAAGAGCGGAAAACTCGGTGTATGTAGTATGTACATTACAACTTGTGTCTCCTCTCACACAAGACTAAAGAATACAAAAAAGGGGACACAAAGAGGTGGGATGTAAATGCAGAGTTGGTGGACTTGGATATTTTTGCTTCTCGGCTTACAATTGAAGATTTTGAAGATTTTGATGCCCATACTATTGTTATTGTTGCTGATCCCATTGGCCTTAGCTCTATTGCTGAGTCAACTAATGCGGAAGGACTACAGGAAGAAGAAGTAGTAGAAGAAGAAGATGATGATGAAGTTGAATATTAAAATTTTATACATTATGATTACTTGACTTGAAGTTGAAACAATGATACTTGAACTTGCTGTTATGATTCATGGATAATGATTTACTTTTAAGTTACAATGTTTTGAATCTCTGATGTTGAACTTGAAAATTGAAATATATGATGGTATGATCTTTATTGATGATGCTATGATTACAACTTACGTGTTTAAAGTTTCTGCCGATGGTGTTTTTGTTCTTTAAATGATTAACTTAGTTTACATCATATGATTTTATGATACTCTATGCTTGTAGGCTTCATAAATATAATTTTTAATAACTTTTACATGTTCTTTGTAAAGTTTCTGCAAATTTTGTTACTAAATCAAACTTCAATAATAATAGTTAGTACAAGATATGTTTACTGACAAGAATCGCCACCCATCCTATTGCCAAGTATAGCGTATATATTGCTTTCGTATGGCATAAGAGGAAAAGATTAAGGTGCGGTCTGCACTTCTCAGACCAGTATGAATATCATAGTTAATATTTAACACTCCCTCTTAACTTGATAATCATACTGAGAGATAACATATCTAACATCATCAATTACGATGAATAAGCATAGATTGATACTCTATATCTATCTGAATCTTTTGTTAAAATGGTATCATGGAACATATGATACTGAGTCATATAACCATCTTGTGGTATGACTAATCACTTATACTAGTGATGTCAGTATTGCATGTAATGCAATACACATGATAAAATCCGAAGAATGATTAAATTCTTCATTTATCCAGGTTGTAATTCATAGGAACTGGCAATCCTATATCACAACTTGATCTTGAGTTAAGATCTACTAAAATACAGGATGAAGTCTAAAGAATAAATTCTTCCTTTATCCAAGTTGTGATTCATAGATATGGAAATGCTTATGTCACAAATGATCTTGAATTAACCTAGATCTAACAGTAGTTCTATACTATTCAATACATTATCAAAAAAATCGTCATCTCTCATAATGTCTTCTATACAAGTATTCATTACCTCAGAGATCGTCACCCCTTAAATAATTAATACAGATGGTGGAGCCCATAATAGTCAATAGCCTAACAATAAATTTATTTTATTAATAATGTAAAGAATACAAATGAATTACAATTCAACCATCCCAAGTATTTTCCTAAAGTGATCTATCTTCACTCTAGAGAAAGGTTTTGTGAGAATGTCTGCTATCTGATCTGCAGTGCAAATGTATTCTAATTTTATAGGATTCATGTCTACCGTATCTCTTACATAATGGTAAGGAATTTTGATATGCTTGGACCTGTCATGAAAAACTGGATTCACCGAAAGCTTGATGGAACTCTAATTATCACAATGAATAATCGTAGAATTCATGGCTTGCCCAAACAATCCCACAAGTAAATTTCTAAGTCAAATTGCTTCCCGAGAGGCCATCACTACTGCAACGTATTCGGCTTATGTGGGACTTTGTGCTACTGAAGAGTGTTTTCTGCATATCCCAAATATCATTGTTGATCCTAAACTGAAATAACTCCCTGAAGTACTTGTTATGTATTTAACACTTCCACCCCAATCTAAGTCTATGAATACATGTAAATCTAAGTCAACTTTCTCATATTTGAGCCCAAGATTAAGAGTGCCTTCTAAGTATCTCATAATGTGTTTGACTACAACTAGGTGAATCTCCTTTGGCTCACACATAAACTGACTTAAGGTATTAACAGCATAGCAAATATCAGGTCTTGTATTTACCAAGTACATAAGGGACCCAATCATCTATCTGCAGAGAGTAGAATCTATGGAAGGTGATTCTATTGTTGCTTCTTTAAGTTTATGTAGATTAGTCTCCATTGGAGAAGAGATAGACTTGCAATTCCACATTCCAAATCTCTTCAAAATATCTGATGTATACTTCCTTTGATTAAGTATAATACTGCCAAAATTCTGTCGTACTTTTAGTCCTAGGAAGTAATGAAGAGTCCCAAGTCTTTCATCTCGAATTCTCTAATTAGATATTTCTTGCATTGATCTATGAGATGATCATCACCTGTTATTAGTAAATCATCAACATACAGTATGAGAACTACCATATCATCTTTATTCCTTTTATAATATAAATTTGGATCAGCTTCATTTTTCGAGAATTCTAAGCCCGTGAGATACTTATCAATTCTTTCATACCAAGCCCTTGGAGCTGTTTAAGCCCATAGAGAGCTTTCTTGAGCCTACAAACAAAAATGTTAGGATCGTGAGTTTCAAATCCTTCAGGTTGCTCCAAATATACTTCTTTTGTAATCCTTCAATTTAGGAATGTTGTTTTTACATCCGTCTAATGTACTTTGCATTCTTTCGATGCTACAATGGCTATGACTGCTCTTACAAAGGTGTATCTGGCAACAGGAACAAAAGCTTCTTTGTAATCAATCCCTTCTTTCTGAGAGAATCCCCTGGCTACAAATTTGGCTTTATATTTTTCAATGCTACCATTTGCAGCATACTTTATTTTAAAAATCCACTTGGAAGAAACAACAAATTTTCTTTCAAGTCCTGAAACAATTTCCCAAACATCATTTTTCATAATAGATTGATATTCTTCTGTCATAGCATCTTTACAAGCTATATGTTTAATAGCATCTGAAACATTGGTTGGTTCTGACTTAGAAAAATCATTCATGTTTGTTGTATAACTAGAAAATCTTTTGGGTCTTTTTTTCTCTGATTGTTTTCGATGGTGCACCAAAGTCTTGTGCTTCCTCTTTTATCTTAATGGCCCAAAGTGGTCTTTGCTTAGAATTTTGAGTTTCTTCAAGAGTAAGATTTTGAATTTTATCTTCAATTTCTTCAATGTTCTCCCTTTGAGACTCAGTTTTAGTATTTCTTTCAGAACTGGGCAAAGAAGAGGGTTCTTCAGAACTTTAGGGCATTTTTGAATGCTAAGTCTTCTTCAAAAATTACATCCCTACTAAGTTCAATATTTTCTGTCCAGGTATGAAAATCCTATATGCTTTAGATGTTTCACTATACCCTACAAGAATACCTTTCCTCCCGGAGGGTTCTAACCTAGTTCTCTTTTCTTTTGGAACATGGATATATACAGGGAACCCAAAAATCCTAAGATGACTTATATTGGGTTTAACCTTAGTAATGACTTCTTCAGGAGTTTTATCTCTAAGGTAGGAGTAAGGGCTTATGTTTTGAATATAGATAGTAGTACAAGAGGCTTCTGCCCAAAGATAATATTCTAGATTTTGATCAAATATCATAGCTCTAGCAGCTTCTATAATTGTTCTATTCTTCCTTTCTACTACCCCGTTTTGTTGTGGGTTATAAGGAACACTATACTCCCTCTTAATTCTTGTTTCTTTACAAAATCATTTAAAACAAATATGAGGTGTATTCCCCTCCATTATTAGTTCTAACAGTGTTAATTTTATGTCGTGATAAGTTTTCAGTTAATGTTTTAAATTCTCTAAATCTCTTTAGGATTTTTTCTGATTCTTTGCATTTTAAGAAGTAAATCCAAGTTTTCCTAGAGAAGTCATCTATGAACATAATATAGTCCCTGAATCCTCCAAGAGAAGGAACAAACATAGGTCCACATAAATCTGAGTGGATTAATTCCAAAAAATTGTTGGTTTTCCTAATGCTATCATGAAATGGACTTTTGGTGTTCTTACCTAAAACACATCCTTTGCATATGCTTGAGTGTTCCTTATTCAGTTTAGGTAAACCAGTAACCATCTTCTCCATAGTTGATAAAGTTTTAAAATTTGGATGTTCTAACCTTTTGTGCCATATTTCATTTATGTTTGCAGCTTCATGAATTAAGGCTTGAATAGGTTGACTAGACTCTGAATTTAATCCATACAAATACCCTTTTCTCTGACAAATCAATTTTGCTTTCTTAATTGAGGAGTTCTTAGCCCAGATTATTACTTTACCGTCCATGAATGCGACATTATGTCCATCATCTTCAAGTGTTGTAACCGAGATTAAATTTATTTTTATTTTTGGTACATAGAGTACTCCTTTGAGAAGAAGAGAATTTCCTGATTTTAGTTTCAAAGTGCAATTTCCAATTCCTTTAACGGAATGTGCTAAATTATCACCAATGGTGACTTCGCCATTAACTTTTTCTGATAGACTCTAGTATTTCTTTGTATCCTGTAATATGTCTAGATGATCCACTATCAATCACCCATGCGTTACTTGAGACTTCATTTGATAGTGACGAATATGATACATGATTCTCAGGATCATAGTTATCTTCTTCCCTAGTAACATTTGTACAGTTCACTTGTTTAGAATTCTTAGGGCAATTAGATTTGTAGTGTCCAAACTTTTCACATCTGAAGCACTTTATTTTGGATAATCTTTCTTAGCTTTTTCATTCTTTTGATTACCCCTTTTCTTCTTGAAATGCTTCTTCTTTCCTTTTAGGAGTTTGTATTAAGAACAAGAAGTTCTTCATCTTCCGTTTTCAATTTCCCTCCTTTCTTTAGTTTTTTGGATTCTTCCTAAAAACAATCTCCCTTAAGTCTATTAATGTCAAGATGTTTATCTCTAGCACTTACTCCTTGTGCAAAAGTTTCCCATGAATTTGGTAATCCATCTATAGCCATCAGTGTTAGTTTCGTGTCATTAATGATGGTTCCTATACTTGCAAGTTCATCTGTTAGGCTAGCAACCCTTAGGAAGAAAGAATTCATCGATTCTCCCTTCTTTATTTGTATGTGATTTAGTTGTCTTTTTAGTGTGAGAACTCTAGTTGTATTGTTAACCCCATATGCATGTAGTAGTGCATTCATCATAGCAAATGTTGTTTGATGTTTTGTTAGCAAAGGTACGATATCATTTTTCACTCCATCTAATATGATCTAAATGGCTTTCCTATTTCCTTTACTCCAGATAGATTTATGAAGTTCAACTGTAGGTTGTCTAGATGTTGATTCAACAAACTGTTTTACATCATTTTCTTTAAAAATCATCATGATTCTAAATTTTCAGGCATCAAAGTGTTCTTTCCCATTAAACCTATCCTCGGGTCTAATTGTGTATGCCATTGAACATAGGAGAATGATGCTAGATATATATAAGTCTAATTACTTAATTTGCAGAGTCTAGGTTCGACTACCAAAGCTCTAGTACCATGTAAAGTTTCTACAAATTATATTACTAAATCAGACTTTAATAATACCTTTAGGATTGTTGTAGATAATTTTCTTATTCTTCTGAATGTAGGAGAAGTTATCAAAATTTATATGCTCTTCTGATTTTGTTTTTTCTTTGCAATAAACTTGTATAGGCAGTATTGCTTTAAGGAGCAGACTTACGTTATTTGTGTGTCCTCAAACTACAATAACACCCACCCCTTATACCAAGAGCAAAGGGCATGTCTCTTAAAGGGACATGACCCTCTCTAGGTCGGCCCATACATTACTTGTAGAAATCGGCGCCTTAAGGGAGATAACAAAGCTGTTTAACTAACATAACATTTAGTTATAGTTAGTACAAGATATGTTTACTGCCAAGGATCGCTGCCCATCCTATTGCCAAGTATAGTGTATATATTGCTTTCGTATGGCATAAGGGGAGAAAATCTTCTCAGACCAGTATGAATATCATAGTTAATATTTAACATTTTTTGTACGAACGAACCCAAAACCCTTTCCAAAATTTTGCCATACCGGCGAACCAGTTCTTCAAACCCGTATTTCAAACCAAAATTGGACCACTAACTAAGATAAATAGTACCATTGTCCAAGAAAAATAACAGCATCACTGACTAAAGGATGAACAAACAGATCGATTATGATGATAAGAGGATTGTTATTGCTGCCTAATGAAATGATAGAACATTTCATGGTCAAGCCCAAGCAGAAGACAAATAGAAGAAGAAGTTAGTTAACTAAACTGATAATATCAATTAGTTACATGGAAGAGGTGCGATTGCGCACTTTACTAATTCATTGTTAAAGTGCAACTTCTCACATAATGCCGCCTCATTAAATATTAAAGAAGAATCATTCACAGCTCCAAAAGGATTTAGAATTGGTCTTATATGCAATTCATACTTAATCGCTTAAAGAGCCTTAACATAGACAAGAAAGGATGGTATCAATCCACCATTGGCAAGGTCAAGAATGCATGTGCTGCTAGGGTTAGAATATAGATATCTAACAGTTAACTGCAGATTTGATCAATAAAACAGAGGAATAAAACTGCAGATTTGATCAATAAAACAGAGGAATAAAACACATAAAAATCAAACAAGAAGATGCAGAGAATTTAACATGGTTCACCTAGACTCGGGCTACATCCACCAAACAAAAACTCCAATATTATTATCCAACAAATCGAACAGATTACAATCATCAATCCCTTGCATTTCAATAATGCTGCCATTGCTACAAAGTTCTCTTCTGAAAATCCTAACACTAAGTCAGTTCATCAAGTCTTATGCCAGTTACAAAAATAGGGTTAGAATATGTCAACCAATAAAAATTAACTCCCGACACCTTCGCACTACACCCATACCCCCAAACCCCATTGAAAGTTTCTAATTTATTTTTTGGGAAGGTGCAGGGGGCAAGGATTGACTGTACCGATAAAAGTGGGCAAAAATTAACCTAGTCTGATTAGGCTCCATATAACAACAATCTCGCACTTGGAGACTGATGAGATTCCACAACAACAATCTCCCACTTGGAGACTGATCATAACACTGCTAAGCCTGTTGCTCCCATTGGAATGAAAATCCTAGACATTGTTGTTCTATTTTATTGTTTTCAGTCTTGAAGACCAACCAAAGCTAAAGAAGAGCTCAGCTTCTGCCTCCAAACCCCTATTGAATAATTTGGGGGGCGGGGGGATGTGTCAATTAACCAAGTCTACTTATGCTCCATATAACATATGCATCAAGCACTCAGCACAAATAGTGTGAAGAAAATATCACATAAGCATAAGGTTAGGAATCAGAGACAATGATCAGACTAAGACAGTTATCTCTTTCTAATTTTCATAAAGAGATTGCATTTGTAACACATCTACTTGTTCATACATTCCCAAATCTAATCCATAAAAGAATTATTAGACCATATTTATATGATCAATACAATATCCACCAAGCCAGGATTTATATCGTAAGCAACTTTATAGAAGACCCATCAAGTTCAGATCAAAAACTACAATAGAATTATTGCTTGACAATAGAATCTTGGTGATCAGAAAAAAAAATTAGTTCTGATTAATACAAAGACACACTCCTCTAGTGCAATCACATGATCATAAAGATATAACAATGACAGTGATCTTGCAAGATAAAAATAATCACAAGAACTTAATTGATATTCACAATATATTTCATATTATATTGAATCAGAAGAATTTATCATGGCATTCCAATACATAAATTTCTCTAAGATCATAGGATAAATTCCAAAAGACCCTTCAGTCAAAATCCCATAGCCCATAAGAATGTGAAATAGAAGAAATCTTAGAAGGGGCATTACACTGATAAACTTATGAAATTGCTCCTAAGAAAACAGAGAAATGATTAACTGCAAACCTTAAAAAAATTGTGTACGCAAATACATAATCGTATTAGCACCTAATGGCAGCATAGTGGAAACCAATTACTTATCACCTAAATTTGTTTCATTTTGGTATCAAATCAAATTGGACATGGAATTTTGAACTCCAAACACATCCAGAATCAACAAAGCCAAAAATATTATCTGTTTTTCGCAGAGAATCTCTGCTGTATCTTTATATATACATAATTTGTATCTAGTTTTAATTTTTGTGCTATCTCAAAGCTCTGAAACTATATGCACTATAAATCAGAATCATGTAATAATAAAGCATTTCTTTCAGAGTTTATTCTCAACACCTGCTCTCATTAAGTACACTCAAACAAATCTTGACATCTAACTATATACTGTGAAAGCATTTTACTATATTGAACACTAAGATCATTCCTTTGATCACTTGAGAATCGGGTTCTTACCACAGGACGAATGTCATGGCCTTTAGACACTCCAGTCAATATTCTTACTCTCTTCATTCCTTCAGAGCTGTGCTCTATTTCTTGTGTATTTTCTACTTGCACCACTGCATCTGCACCATCTGGTACCGGTCCTGCAAAAATATTAACAATAAAACAGAAAGTTTGTAATAAACTGCACTCCAAACATATGTCCATTTCATCACACATAAAACAAATCCACAATATCTAAAAAAATCTACCCTGCCTTCTCCTCCCTCTTCAAATACTCCTTCCACCTCACAGCCCTGATCCAAAGAGTCCAAGAGATGGAAGGAAAGGATTGACTTGCAGTTAATCCCAAGAGATTGGAAAGTAACAAGTGAAATGTATTTTATGTTGGATAAAATTCATGGTTGGCAAACTGTGATGACCATTGACTAGGTGGTCCAATTATTAATTAACATGCCCCCTGAATATAATCCAAATCATACTAGGCAATTACCAATGATTACATCCTTAACAAACATAATAATATGATTCCAAGTTTCACACAGCTTCATGAATAGGACTAATATATCATTTATTATATATTTTATTAATAATTATATATAAATTTAAAACATATTTATTTGGTATATTATATATACGTATATATGTACACTATTGTAAATAGTCCTATACCAAAACTTATTTAATATAATAATATAAATAAAAAACTCCATACATAATAATATATAAAATAACACTAATTGTAAATATTACTAAATAATATATAAAAAATACGAAATATAAATCTTACTAATTAATACAGCAAATGATAAATAAATTAATATAGACAGCAACTAAGGGAAAAGTCTAGACCTTCCTTTGGTCGCTACATTTCCCCCAGCCTCCACAGCATATGGGGGAAGGAAACAACAAAGAAGGGGAAATAAATGGACCGTTGAAACCAAATTCAAGCACCAATATACAATAAGAACCAGCAAGCATTACATATAATATTACAGTCGAGCATTGCACATTAACTTTACGAGCAAATCAGATATAAGATAATAATCAGTATTCATAGATCCAATCAGAAAAATTCTAAGCATGTCATATAAGAACAGAAAATCACGAGGGTTAGAAGACTCAATCTTCGCTCGTTGAAGATCATTATCAATCACAGTTGGGGATAGACAAAATACAGATTCATTTACAGTAAACAGTAGCTAATAAGGAGTAAGCCTCAGTAGAAAAGCTTTAAACAAGAAATACTTCCAGAGCAAAGAGAATACCACGAACAAACAGCCCTCCTTAAGGGCAACAGATTAGAACTAGCTGATTGGAGGAATTCTCATTAGTCAACAAGGACTTGCCTCAGCTAGCAAATAAGGATAAGAATCAAGGACATTCTAAGTTGAATGTTACAACTCCTAGCACAGAAATTAGGCAGAGATTTCATATCTCTGAAGGTTTACTCATCAAGAAGCGAGGTATGTCAAAACTAGAAGGGGACATTACAGTGGTATCTGAGCATAATCATATCATCTTGTGAGGAATAACCAATGCAAACCTATCAAAGGAGAAGTAAAGCCAATATGAATAAGAAAATAGCCAATGAAATGAGTAACTTTCGTGGAACAAGCCAATCAAACCCCCATTAGCCAAATTGAAAAATCAAACCAATCACTCCTCCAAGCTTTGCAAAACATTGGAAATTCTATCAAAAACCCTAACTCCACAAATGGGAGGGACACAAGTTCCAACCATTCGGAGAATAATAATGGGTCGTCAACACATAGGATACCTATACCCCCTTTTCTTCTCGGGCAAGGTACACCAGGAGAAGAAGAAAGAGTTGGTCAATCCACAAATAGTACTGCACATGTTGGTAGAGCGTATGCAAATCTTGAACCAGACATTAGAGAACTCATATCATTTAGAGAATTTTGTGAAGCCAAAAGATATGAGGTGCCTAGGAGACATAAAAACAAGGATCTAAAACATTACATAAATAAATTGATGCTTCCAAATTTTGAAAATTTAGGAAAGATTATAGCTCGTGCTTGGCTACAAAACTTGAACACTTGTTTGACCCTCACCAAATGACCGAAGAGGATGCACTCCAATTTGCTATCCTCCATTTAGAAGGAATAGCAAATAAGTTGCGGTACCATGAGCTCCTCTCCCTAAGCTACCAAAATATAATCTCCCACGAGAAGTTCTCTCAAAAACTAATTAGTAGATTTGACCAGCAAGATCCTAAATGGTACTTCAAGGAACTTAAACAACTTAAGAAACATGGACAATAGAGGGATTTGTCAATGAATTTCAAAACCTTTCTATCATGGTTCCTAACTATCCCAAAGACGACTCACATATTTGTTTATTGAAGAGCTTAAGGACTCCATATAAAGTATAGTAAACACTCTAGAACCTCAAACAATGAGAGAAGCTATTAAAAAAGCAAGGAAAGTTGAAACCAATGCTACAAAAGAAAAACCCAAATGCTTGAATAGGGCAATATGAATATGAAGGACCGAGAAAAGACAACAAAGAAAAAGAATGTTATTTCTACAAAGGACGTTGGCGTAGGGGGAACCAAAGCCAAGACAAGAAAGCCCTCAAACGAAAAGTTGAAGGAAGAGAAGTGTATGTTCTAGGTGCAAGGAACCATGGGAACCAAGGCATAAGTGTGAAAAAATGAGTAAAGTCCATGCAATAGAAGAAAACACAATAAAGAAATAGAAGGAGATTGCACAAGAAAACAAGATATGATAATGGGGATCTCAACAACATCCAACCAAAGAATGGAGTAGAAAGCCAATGGAGTTTCAAGAAGGTTAAACAATAGTCGTGATAGCAATCTAGAAGTTTTTGTTTGTGATGTAGTAATAGTGACTAATATATCTAAGTACTCTATAATGTGATTTTGATTAATATTGGTAGACATTTAAAATAAGAATTAAATAAAGGGGGAACCAACTGCAATTAAGGGAGAATCACGAAGGGCAACCTATTGCAATACCAATGAGGGAGAACTGCTATAAGGGCACCCTGTTGCGCTATGACATAGAACTACTAATGGCACCTGTTGTGAAGCTTCCAAACCATCGTCCCATTGCAAATGGGGACCCCCTCTTTTGCTTTAGTAGTAGGAGTCGTGGTGTTAAATGTTTTTTGATGGCCTTAGATGTTTAGTTGGTAATATTTTCAAGTCTCCAAGTCATAATGATGAGTTTGAGCAACTTTGGTCTACAAGGATAGTCAAGTCTTTCAAGAATATGGGGGAGAGATGGGCTAAGCTAATCAAGGATATGGAATTGAAACCAAGTGATTTGTGATGAAACAAGCCAAAACCTTGTCGTAGTTTCAATTTCACCTTAGAAAGTCAAGAAAGGTTGTGAGAGGTAACACAACCTTCTTTGGGTTGTATAGTTAATACAAAAGATTTATAAGGGGTTCTTGCAACTCAGTGAACCACTAATAGACTCGACAAAGAAGGGATCTTTCAATTGGAATTAGCAAGAGCAACATGCCTTTGACAAGCGGAAGGAAGTCATGAGTTCATGTCTGGTCCTGGCACTACCCGACTTCACTTAGCCCTTCATCTTGGAGTGCAATGCATCGGGAGAAGGCAACAGGGCAGTGTTGTTGCACAATCGTCACCCCATTGCATTCGAGAGTGAGAAGCTCTCGGGTGCAAAGCGATTGTACTCCATCTACGACAAAGAGATGCTTGCCATCATGCACACATTGACAAAATTTTGGCAGTACCTCATCAGAGTAAAGTTTGTCATGCGAACAAATCACAACTTGAGATATTTCTTGGAGCAAATGGAATTGAACAAACAAAAACAGAAATGGGTGAGCGAAATCCAAGAATTTGATTTGGATATTGAGTATGTAAAGAGTAAAAATAATGTATTAATTGACGCCCTATCAAGAATGCCTGCGATCTACTCTCTATCTGAGATTTCAATAGATTGGAAGGCAAACATGTTGGTTGAGTACTCCAAGAATACATTTGTCAGCCAAATGATGGATGGATAAGTTTAGGATGGCAAGTACAAGGTGGTTGACAACATCATCTACTACAAGGGAAAAATCTATTTTGTACCTAAGTCCAAGATGAAGGAAAGAATTTTAAAAGAGATGCACAACTCACCTTTGGTTGGACACATGAAGGCATATAGATAGATTCGGGAATGGTTTTCATGGAAGGGCCTCAAGAATGGCATCCTATAATACATACAAGAGTTTTCCACTTGCCAGCAAAACAAGTCTAAGCACACCTTACCTGTGGGATTGTTGTTTAGCTCATGGCGTATAGGAAAGAAAATAGATACTCAATGCAAATCATTATTCATTATCAAAATGTTTCCATACACAGCAATGACAATGACGCTAATAATGATGCCAAATACAAAAGTGTTCGCAACATTTATAATGTACGAAATGGTGGAATGAAACGACACAACCGTCGCTGCACCGGTAATTGTCTAACTACCCTTTTTCCGAACAACATCATGCCCCCAAAAAAGAGAAGTCGTTTCTTGGCGACTTCAGGAAACTAACAAAATAGGAGACAACAACATACAACATAGAAATAATATAGACTAAGGAGGAGGTTGCATCCCTGAAGAGCTCTGTTGTCGGCACAACTCCTACACTTGATCCGTCCGGATGTGTAAATCCTTCTGAGTCCTCGTATTAACCTCTACTGCTTCCTTTAGAAGAAGTGTTGTGTCCATAGCCTGGGCCTTAGCTATTTGCAATTCCTGCTCAGCCGCCTGTAGTCTTTGTTCGGCCATCTCCTTGTCTCGCAAAAGCACTACGCGCTCGGCTACCCACGTTGCCTGCTGGCTAACCAAGTCAGTAGCTAGCTTCTCTCTAGTCTCCCTCTCAACCATCACAAATCTCTCAGTTGCGATCCTTTCCGATGCCCTATTCGCCTTTGCACGCCTTTGAGCATAATAGACATCTTCATATAACCCCACTATCTCGTGAGCCAGCTTCTCCATCGGAGTGTTGTACAGTCCCAACTCAGGCTCTGTGGCCCAATCAACCAACGTCTCTTGTGTCCCAACCAATGGCCATCCCCTATCCTCAAAGCAGGAACAAAACACCCCCGAATATAAGCTCGAATCAAATGCAACTCTCTCCTACAAGTCAAAGCCTGGCATGCAACGACACGTCCTTTCTCCACCACAACCCGCATAGCTCTGAGGTATTCCCTGCATCTATCCTCATCCGACCCATAGTCCTCCTTCGCCACATTGTTGAACGTCCAGTCCCCATCGGTATTTATCTCTGCCTCTCCTATAGTAGCCACGTCCACCTCTGGTGCTGCCTCCTCTCTGGGCGCATCCTCAAACTGTGGTGCTCCCACCTCCTGTGGCTCTAAAACGGCAGTTGGTCCTGGGGATACCCCTCCATGCCTCGGGGACTAAATGGAAGGACCGACCTTTGTAGGAATGAGTCGGAACTGTTGTCATAGGAATGCACTAGCTCTGTCCATCACCTCAATCTTCTCGAGCAGAGCTGCCTGCATCAGCTATATGCTCTCATCGGGTCGTGTTGGCTATACCGGCACAATTGGCTGGGCTGGCAAAACTTGTTGGGTTGGCTGGGTGTCGACCAACAAAGAAGAGATGGTGACCATAGCATCAAAGCCAATCCCATCCAATCGAACCTTAGGTTCAGATTCTGGCGCTGACAACTCTATTGTCCCTGCAGCTGGCTCTGCTAGTGCAACTGAGTCTGGTGAAAAACTCTGTGAAGGCATAACCTCTGTTGTGGCCATCGGTGGAATCACATCTGTCCTGGCCGTCCGTGGAATAACATCTGTCGTGGTTGTCGATAGAGTCATATTTGCCGTGGTTGGCGGTGGAGTCATGATGACCAATGCACGTCTCTAGCCAAACGGAGGAATGAGAAAAGTGGTGGCAATCAAGTACGCCGAAGTTGGCAATTGGGAAGGGGTAAAAATTGTGTACCCACTGGCCGCCACGTCACCGCCAACTTCCGCAGAAGTACTTTCTTCTGCGGATTCAGCCTCACTGCTCTCTGTAGTGTACTCCCTTCTGTTGTTAATGTCTCTGTATGCCTCCAACCCTTGTAACACCTTCTGCCCGGCCGCGGTCCCACCTGTGTCTAAATGTCTCCAATAGAATATCGAGGGTTCTCCTAGCACTAACTTCCCCCTCAATGGGACTTCAAAATCATCAAGTTCCAGCTGCCTCCAAAAACAAAACGATGGCATGGTGTGGCATGAAGAATGTCCAGTGCTAGAGTGTCATAAACTCCTCCATCTGGTCGGCGAGAACCGTGGCCCAATCGTACACGATAACATTCATGATGTCGTTCATGAATGTAATCTGGGGCAAAGCTATATTCGAGGCCCGACTTGCCCTTGTCAACCTACTTTTAATTATATCCATGATACACCTCTAGTGGCCCTCCCGAATAAAATCTCTCCGCAGTCCTCGACTCTTGCCACCCTTCACCACAAACTCCATTTCCTCTGGTGTGAGGTCGCGGCCTACTAATTTCACCCAATACTCTTTTCGTTCCTATGACAACTTGCGAGTCTTGGTCTCCACTTTCCGACCTCCTTGGCTAGGAATGCCAAAAACCCTACTGAAATCCTTTGGTTTGAAAGAAACTATCATACATTGTTGCTTGTAAACAAATGTATTGGTTCTATTGTTCCTATTGTACTATTCTATCATAGTTCGTAAAATCGATTCAAACAGCTGAATGGAAATTACGAGAAGTTGTATTGCCCAATGTACTTGCACTCGTACCAGAATTTTTTTAATTACCTCTATATCTGCAGTTTCTTGCCACCATTTCCGACACTCGCTGTCATTCAATCCTTCAAACTGGACCGTGAGGTGTGAGAGGTCAGCCTACACTTTTTGTTTCTTACTACTGGATGTTGTTGACCCTACAACTCGGATTCCAGAAGCCAACACTCGTATTCTTTTCCATGTTTGCTTTCAACTGGTTTTTCCACTACTTTCTTTTGCCTGCGGATTCCATAATAATGGTTTCTTGCTTTGTCTTTTTATGTACCTAAAAGAAACGATTAGGGTTTCTCGTACTCTTTTTCTCTTTTGTCTCCCGCAGCAATGATTCCCACACTGGATGCCTTTGTTGTCTTCTACTTGTCTGCGGATATTCTTTCTTCCCGCGAATGATGTGCCTGCAATATATTTCTCTCCATAGCTTCTTTCTTTTCCTCCAACACTTATTCTTCTTTTGGCTTCTTTTTTCTTTCTTACAAGCATTAATAGTGATTACTGTGGACTATCCTTCTCCACAGTAAATGCCCTATGTTGGTAGCTCTACACTTGGTGGCTATCTCTTTTCCCTGTTCTCTTCTCTACCCTCTCTGCATCTGTGATTTCCCTTTACAACCTTGGTTTGTTACCCGTTGTGGTTCCCTTTTATCCTACTGAGCATTTTGTTTTAACCTGCAGCTGAGTATTTTATTGATTCCATTCTGTCCGTGGGCGTTTATAACATGGTTGCGTGAGTTACAAGTTTGTCCACAGGACTTGCACACGCTGCCCGCGGAAGTTAAAACATTGTCAGTGGAACCCTTGCCGCAGGACACAAGTGTCCGCGTCCACGTGACACTTTGTGTCCGCGGCCACGTGTCCGCGAGACACTCTGTGTCCACGAACAGAGTGTCTAGACACCCCTGTGTCCGCAAGACAAGTGTCCACAGGACATTATTATTTTTTATTTTTTATTTTTATTTTTTTTAATTCGATCTGATTGGGTGATTATTACTTACTTCACCTCCTTGTCGTTCCTAATAGATTTTTTAGCTTCGATCCATTGATGATCTCGGGAATCTCGCGCCCGTCCAAGGTCCACAGTTTGATGGATCCGTTGTTCCCGACTTCGCTCACTTTATATGGTCCTAGCCACTTAACCTTAAATTTCCCTGGTTTTATTTCGTTGCGGCCGTTGTACCGAAGAACAAGTTGGCCTAGCTAGAACCTTGTCCTTTTCAAATGTTTATCGTGCCACGTTTTCGACGGGTTTGTGCCACTTCTGTCGCCCATTACATTGTTAATCTGCATTTATCCAATTTGTTCAATTGGTAGAGGCGTTCTCATAAACTCTCCATATCTCCAAGTCTATTGTCAATTGCAATTCTCAGGCTCGGAACCATAAATTCGGCTGATACCACCGCTTCTTGACCAAACATCAACTGGAACGGCTTCTGTCCTGTTGTGACTTTGAATGTGATACGGTAGGCCCACAGCGCTAAAGGTAACTTCTCCTCCCAGTCGGCCTATTCAACGCCACAAGATTTGTATATGATGCCCACCAGAACTTTATTTGTGGCTTCCACCTGACCATTGGCTCGCGGATAGTACAGACTTGACAATGAATGAAAAATTTTGAATTCTATTGTCAATAATCTAATCACGTGGTTGACAAAGTGACCTCCTCTATCACTCATCAACTGAATAGGTATACCGTTCCGAGTGATGATTTGTTCGTACAAGAACTTGGTTGTGTTGATTGCAAAATTATCAGGTAGTGCCCATGCTTCTACCCACTCCATTAGATACTCTGTGGCTACCACTATGTATTGGCAGCGTCAAACCCTACTCGCCTTCAAGGGGCCCACAAAGTCTAGTCCCCAATGTTCAAACAACTCCTGGGTGTGGGAAGGGTTTAATGGCATGAAATACCTCTTGAGCAGTTTGCCAGCTCTCTAGCATGTGTCGCAACTCAACACCCATTCTCGTGCGTCGTTGTACAGTATGGGCCACCATAACCCAGCAAGCAGAATCTTCCATGTTGTTGTGTCAGGTCCCATGTGGCCACCTGTCAGTCCCTCATGTGCTTCCCTTAGGACACTTTGCACTTCTTCCTCCATAACACATTGCCGTAGTATTTGATCAATACCCATCTTATAGAGAAGACCATTTATTAATTGAAAGGCCTAGCTTCTGAGAACTAACTTCCGTCGTTCACCTATCGGCATCTCTCTTGGAAATTGAGACATTGACAAGTATTCTCTGATAGATTTGTACCATTCCAAAAGAATGGTGATTTTGAATAGATGTGCATCCGGAAAGTCATCGTTGACCCCTTCCGATGGTTCCTCGGACTTGATTCAGGAGAGCTGGTCGGCAATGACATGACTCTTCCCGAGTCGCACGATGATGGTGAAGGTAAATTTCTGGAACAGCAACAATCATCTGCTGATTCTGCCTTGGATGATTGGTTTGTTCACCAAGTACATCAACGCCTGGTCATCCACGTAAAAGGTAAATGGTGCGGCCAACAGGTAATGTCTGAACTTTTGTACCGAATACACCATCCCAAGAGCCTCCCTTTCAATGGTACTGTAATTCCTCTCGACTTTTGACAGTAGTCGACTTGCAAAATACACTGGGTGATCGAGACCATGATCACCAGTCTGTGCCAATGTCACACCGATAGCGAAGTTTGATCCGTCCATGTGGACATGGAACTCGTTGTCCCAATTAAGATACACCAGTATGGGCACTCCCAGCCATCTGTTCTTTAGTTCTGAGAAGGCAGTCTCCTGCTCGGATGTTCAGATGTATGGTTCTCCCTTTCGTGTCAGCTTGTCCATGGGCAAAGCAATTCTGGCATAGTTCTTTATAAACCGTCTATAATACCCAATGTGCCCGAGAAAGAACTTTACTCCAAATACATCCCTCGAGGCTTCCATTTCTACTATGACCCTTACTTTATCCGGGTCGGTCTTTAGTCCCATCTTGCAAACGATATGTCCAAGTAGTTTTCCCTGAGGAACCATGCACCGGCATTTCTTTAGATTTAATGCCAACCTCGCCTGCCGACACCTCTCCATACATTCCTGAAGTGCCTTTAAATGATTGTCTTGTCCACTGAAAATGGACCAATCATCCAGAAATGCGCGGAAGTTATCGACCGACATTTTGTCAAATATATGCAAAATGATCCTCTAGAACATGGCGGCTGCATTACACAATCCACAGGGCATTCAGTTGTATGCATACATGCCATCCTCCACCACAAAAGTAGTCTTTAGTTTGTCTTCCTTCGCAATGGAAATCTGGTTATAGCCAAAAAATCCATCCATGAAAGAATACATTTCATGTCCGGCCACTTCTTCCAAAATCGTGTCGGTAAATGGAATTGGAAAGGGATCTTTTATTGTTACCACATTGAGGCACCGAAAGTCCATGCATAAATGGATTTGGATCCTGTCCTTCTTCATCGATATCACAATAGGTGACACCCACTCGCTTGTTTGAACCTTGAATATTATGCCGGCCTCCAACATGCACTGTATTTCCTTATCTATGCGGGCTGCATAGTTTTTGTTCATTCAGTATGGGTGTTTTCGCATAGGTATGGCTACGGGTACCAGATGCATGCAGTGGACACACATCTCCGGTGGGATTCCCTTTAAATCTTTGTATGTCCATGCGAATACATCTTTGTACCTGAAAAAAATTTGAATGTTGTGGCCTTCAATACTAGGTTCCAATCGTCCCCCATGAGTATGTTCCTTGGATTCTCCGCGTCTCCAAGATTTTTAACTTCTACGGATGGCTCTTTGTATCTTATCTCCTTCCCTTCGAAGCAATGGGCGAGACTCTCATTGATCTCTGCATCTCCTTCTCTATACTCCACGAACTGTGGTGGAAATACCTCCTCATCTTTGAGTTCTTCGACGCCAAGCATGTACATATGGAAGAGTTCATAGTCTTCCATCTGCCAATGAAAAAGCCCATTTAGTGAACTTGTCTCATCTTCTGAGCACTCCTCCAATTCTAAGACGCCTTGGTCGTTTGGATTCATTCTGCCTTCCTCTCTCTAGTGCTCTTCGTCTAACTCGGACTCCGACGACGAGGCCATTTCTTCACTTACCACTTGGGTTCAGAGATCAATTGCAAACTTCCGCCCCCCACTTTCCATTGACAGAATATTCTTCTTCTAGTTATGATTTACCTTCACGGCAACCAGCCATCCTCTTCCAAGCATGGCGTCATATCCCTTTTTCTTTAATGGGATTACTACGAAATCCAACACAAATGGTTGCATCCCGATAGTTACTTGTTGGGCCACCAGGGTCCCGAGGGGTTTTATCCCCTGCTGGTCAGCGCCAAGTAGGTTGAATGTAGACGGCCACAGGGTCACTTCCCCAATTTCCTACCGGTCTCCTCGGGGAGAATGTTCACCTCGAATCCATCCATCAGGATGGTTCCGAGGATTCCCATCTCGACCACCGTCGGCTATCAGTCGCTGCTTACTATGAGCAACATGGGGTCTCTCGCCGACCCTCCTGGTACCGTTGGTTGTCCTTTCGTCTCCGTCGTGGTTGCATGGGTATTCAACAATGTCATTCTGAGTTGCAGTACTACTTGTAATAGATCCTAAACTCTGACAGGCACCTCCATTTGCAGGATCTAGTTGACCAAACTGTTTCCTCCCTCCGATCACCGACGGATAGCATCTTTACCATCCTTCATATCCTTCATTTCTTTTTCTACGTCCTCCTATGCTTCCCTCAGCCTTTGCTTCTCCATGCGGGGGTTAGGGTAAGTGGCCTGCTTAGCCTATTGCAGGTGACGAACAGTACTTTTTCTTCGTCGATGTTAATGAGATTTACTTGTTTCGGGCAATTAGCATCTTCATGATCTCCTAGACCACACCATTGACATAATTTTTGTGGTGTTGCTCTTCAGACACTCTCTAGTGAAGTGGCCCCACTGGTTACATGCCCGACATTGGATTATGGGCCTTTCCTTCGAATCATATTGAATTCGATTTCTATTGTCATTTCTGCCTCATCCTCCTTGGCGGTTGTTCCAGTAGCCACCGAATGTGGCATTAGTGTTACCCTGAGTCTCATTGTTTGTGTCAGACGTGGATGGTTGTTCTTGTGTGAACAATATCTGTTGGCGGCTAGTCCTCATGTTGAACGGACATTCTTTTGTAGAATGCCCTAGGACCTGACAGATATCACACATCACCTTCTTCGAGCACACTCCCTTTGAATGGTCCTTTTCTTTGCAATCCGTGCACCAAATTTCTCCTTCCTCCATGCGGCTACCTATTCCCATCATTGATATGAATTCCTTGCGCATCCGCTCCAAGTCTTTTTGGAGCGCTTGCACTTTCTTGTTGGGCTCCTTCTCACTATCGGCACTGTTTCCCTAGTTAGATGATTCATCACTTTCAGAGGATGATGACGATTTACTTCTCCTCTTCTTCTTCTTCTTTGTTGTTTTACTTTCACTTTCTAGATTTAGGGCATAATCGTATGCATCGGTGTAGGACGTGGGTGAAACTATTGTCATCTTTCTTCTCAATGCTCCGCAGAGGCCTTCTACAAACCATCGTTTCTTTAGTTCGTCCGCCAATTGAGTACCCATCCCGCTAAGATCTTTAAGCCTTCAATTGTAGGCTCGAACGTGTCCTTCTTCCCTTGTTTGCAAATGTAGATTTCTGCTACAACCTCGTTATCATCACAGAGCAGTTGAAATTCCGCTTGGAATTCTTTCTTGAGGTCATCCCATGTGGAGATCTTTGCCTTGTCCATGTCGGAGAACCAATCCACCGCTACCCCCCGTAAGCTGGCGGGAAATTGATTCAACCATTCATCTACATCCGTGACCGAATTGGTCGTCCATATTGTTACGCACGTACGGCAATGCAACACAGGATCCTCCTTCCCATTGCCTATGAACTTCAGGAATTTTTGTTTTTTAGACATTGTGCTTCTTGTTCGTTGATTACCACTACCACTCGATCGTGTCGCTGAACTGTTCGAAGTTGGCCCCAGAGGGTTACACTGACCACTATGCAGTGCCACTCTGGCACTTCTTGCCCCGGTGTCTTCTGTTGGCCTCGCCTCTTCTCCTACTTCTTCACAAGTTCGCTCTCGTAGTGGTGTGTGTGATAAATGTAGAAATTGCTTTTTTGTCTCCTCAAGCACTGCCAATCGATGTCGTGTTTCCTTGTTGCTCCGTCCGCGTCATTCCAGCAAACTGAGGCACCCTTCGCTGGTTCCTGCTACAACCACCACACTAGGTGATTCCTCCAACTGCCCCTCAGTCTGTTCCCTAGTGAGTTGTCTTATCCTCCGTCGACGTTCGGCTTCCCCGTTTACAATTTGTAATTCGTTGATTTCTTCCCTCAAATTCCTATTCTTATTCAAAAGATTGGGCATTTGGCATATAGTACCATTATAAAAGAAAATCAAACAAAACACTCTTTTATTTATTTATTTTGTATACATCATGTGTCGACTTATGCGACAATTACAAATTTATGAGTGCCCTTGACACCACGGCCCAACAGCTCATGGTTCAATTTTTTGTCGCTGTGCAGCTCATTCCTCATAGAATTTCTTCAAAGTCTCCTAACGGCGTTCCTCACGTTCCACTTCCTCTTGACGTCTCTTCTGCGCTATGTAAGCTTGTGCGATCAGACAAGGAAGTTGGTCTCATATCATCCCACACACTATCTGTCGTAACATCGTTCTCAGTGGCTTCCCTCCATACGAAAGTTTCCAGGCCTACGCGATACAGAATGTGAAAGTTTTGCGTTGCCTCAAGCTCTCCTTCAAAAAATTTTGTCTCGCCATCATCATTTGTCTTTTGGTTGTCTTGTACTGTTCTTCCCATTTATGTTTGTCCTTCAATACTATCCCGAATTCGAACTAGCAACAGCACCAAATGTTTAGCCCGTGGCAAACAGGAAAGATTCAAATCACTATTCATTATCAAAATGTTTTCGTACACGGCAATGATATTCCTTACAATGACAATGATGCTGATAATGATGCCAAATAAAAAAGTGTATGCAACATTTATAATGTACGAAACGATGCAATGAAACAATACAACCGTCGCCGCAACGGTAACTGTCTAACTACCCTTTCTTCGAACAACAACTGCTTCATTCATTGCCAATCTGTAATCGAAAGTGGGATAGCATCTCAATGGATTTCATCATTAGGCTTCGCAAAGTGCAAGGAAAGGATTGCATCTTTGTCGTACTCAATGTTTAACCAAGTATGCCGATTTCTTCGCCATCTCCATCAATTACCAGACGACTAAAGTGACCAAGTTATTTTTCTGTGAGATTTCCACTTGTACGGACTTCTGCTAAACATAGTGACAAAGATAATTGTTTCCTCAAAACCTTTTGGATAGTTATTTCGGTTGCTAAGGACAGAGTCATTGCCAAGCAGAAGTTACCACCCACAAACAATTGGGTAGACAGAGATTGTAAACAACTGACTGGAGAGATATACCAGGAACTATATTTAAGCATAGCAAAACACATGGATTTGTTGGCTACATTTGGGTGAAACTTGTTACAACACCACTAATCACATGTTGATGGGCATGGTACCCTTCAAAGCATTGTACGATCTTGAACATTCATCATTCACAGATCTGACGTTGGGTGACAATCGCGCACAGAGGACCAAGATTGGCTACATGAAAGTTTGGATATCTTGAGATCTCTCAAAGCTAACTTACAAAGGGCTCAAAACCAGCAAAAGATGTATGTCGACTGATACCAGACTAAGAGAAGTTTTGAGGTTAGTAATCTCGTATACCTCTAGCTTCAACCATACAAACAAACTTCTTTGAAGCTGTGTGGTAAGGAAAAGTTGAGGTTGCATTTTTATAGACCCTACAAAGCAGTTCAGAGGGTATGCAAAGTTACCTACAAACGAGAGCTTTCTGAAGGGAGTCGAATTCACAATGTCTTTCATTTGCCGTGTTTGAAGAAGGTTGTGGCACAACATGTTAGAGTGTCAAAAGAACTACCTCCTATTGACAAAGAGGAGAAACTAATTTTGGAGCCAACAGAGATCATCGACGTCCAGGAGAAAAGGCTCAGGTCATGCACCATCAAAGAGTTTCTTATGTGATGAAGGATGGTCCAATCAAGGATGCCACCTGGGAAGGCAAGTAGATTCTAGAGCATCCAAGTCTACAATTGCTTGAGGACAAGCAATTTTCGGGCAGGGAGGACCATGATGTCCCCAGTATGATTAAATAAATTAATATAATAATCTTCTAAATGTTTGGCCCCGACAATTAATTTAATTATCTCTCAGGCCCATTTTTCTTTTTGTATCCAAAGGAGTGAGCCGTGTTGACACATTTTTGTAAACCTTTGGGAGTTTATCCAAAGGGGTATTTATTCCAGCTTGTAGGTTGTAGTAGGTATGCATCTTGGAATATTTTATTGTATTGCGAATTCCAGTTGGAATTCAAGTGTACCCATTTTCCAAGTGAAAGAGCTTCCCTACTTGACAAACGTTGTTTCGATGGAAGTAACTCCTCACCCTATTCTGCTCTTCTCTTTGTGTTTCGGATCTAGCAAATTGGAAGCACTATCATTATTTAAATCTATGGTTTTATAACTAAAAAGTACTCTAGGCATAATGTTTCTATTATTATGGTATATTTGTGGCACTAAATCTCTATTACTCTCATATGGCAATATAATATGTGACAATCGAATGAATCCAGATCCTTATTATGCAGAAGAGGATCGACTTGGACAATACGCCATTACACTATTGTTGGTTGCCACCATACGAATTGGCTTCCTATCACCGTCCTCTAATATGCTTATGCATTGCATATTAGTCGTCCAGTGTAATCAATTTTGCCCCTGTACGATCTGAGGATCATCATAGTACAGCCTCTATCCTTGATTGTCCGCACCTGCAATCTATTGTATGCTACCTAAGCTCTGTCGTACGAACACCGACTAGAATTAATCACCATCGTACAGACTTCCTAATAGACCATATGCTCCCTGTGCTTTTGACTGGTTTACCATTTCCATAGTACACTCCATCATCTTGGTCTATCCTGAGACCATACTGCCATGTTGTTGGGCAATTGAACAAAGCATTTGGGCATTAAGGGTAGTTGATTCAACTGTTGGGAACATTACAACAGGGACTTATATTGATCAAAAAATTCATAATTTACAAGCTCTTGCACCTTAAAATGTCTATATGCTCAAACATCCTCAATGTGCAACACAACATCTAGCACATGAGCAAATGAACCTTTGGGATCATCATCCATGGATTTGAATGGATACAATTTGAAACCATATATAGGCTTCTCTAGAACATTGTATCCACATTAATGCCGATCAAATCAAGAGAAAATACCTTTCGTCTGAACTAGGGTTTGATCGCAAAATTCGGTGATAGCTCTAAACTCTGGTCGATTTCCTTCTGTTTACCGCATAGGTTAATTAAGAATTGCACACAGATAATGAACACGAACATGAACAGCAGAACTCTTCTTATTATTATTCGCATATGCCAGAACATTACATTATGCTTGAATGATATGATCTGATGATTACAATGCTTCCCGAAGGGGTTATAAATACTTTCCGAAGAACATTCCCGAAGGAGTCCGTCGGCCACATACAACATGTCGCTACATAACAAAAACCTTTCCGAAGGGACCCATCAGCTGATACAAAATTCCCTTTCCGAAGGGACCCGTCGGCTGATACACAATTTCCTTCCCGAAGGGACCCGTTGGCTGATACACAATTTCCTTCCCGAAGGGACCCGTCGACTGATACACAATTTCCTTCCTGAAGGGACCCGTCAACTGATACACAATTTCCTTCCCAAAGGGACTCGTCGACTGATACACAATTTCCTTCCCAAAGGGACCCGTCGGCTGATACACAATTTCCTTCCCGAAGGGACCCGTCGACTGATACACAATTTCTACCGACGACATCATCTCCCCCAAAAAGAAAAGTCGTCTCTTGACGACTACAGAACAAAACTCAAACAACTAATACAACAATATTGATCTGCCATATCACTTTCACATTCATCCCGTTGCATCTATAGCCTTTGCTAACACAATACTGACTCCTCAAGCTGACCTTGATAGCCACCTGTGCTGCTTCCTCTGCTTCCAACTCCTAGGTACCTTGAGCCAAGTGTCGCTGCACTGCCTCCAACTGGATGATCAGCTCCTCCCGAGCTCTCTACACATCCACCAAGACAGCCTCACGGCCAACACCTACTCTCAGTGCCTCTGGTAGACAGACACTCCATGCCTGCAGCAACTCTAAGTCTTCTCCACTGGTCAAACTCCCACGACTGATCTCCGCAACGACTGGGGGTCCAGGGGGCAACGCCCCCAGCAAGGTCGAGGGGCAACGCCCCCGCGGGGTCTTGGGCAGCGCCTTGAGTGCGCTCCCTGTTGCAGTACGGGGCGAGGTCGAGGGGCAACGCCCCTCGCCGCCAAGACCAAATGAGCACTCTGAAACCCACACAAAACTGCACGGAACGCACCATTTTTGTCATTTTCTGCCGATTCTACACTCTTTCTGGCAATCGTTGGTTCTTCCTCTACCCTGTGGCATCATTTGTTACTCATTCTGAGCATTCTTGATTTGTCGACGTCTTTTTTTTTTAGAAAACCTCCTGTCACCCTTACACCATACATCCTACCACTGTATCGACTCCTTCCTTATGCAATATCCTGTAACATCCTCCAAAGTCTGAATGCAATAGAAGCCGCACACCAAAACCCCACTCTTCAAAATCTGTAATCTTGCAATCCAAATCCGTACACATGATATGCTTGAAAAATCCATACAATTACCTCGCATTCCAAATTATAATTTTCGTACGCTGTCTTTACTTCCAAATTTCGTATGCGGTACGGCCAAAATCCGCAATGTCAATGGCTGTCCTCAAAAATCCGTATAGCACATGTAGAAATCCGTACTGATCAAACCCCTAAAAATCTGTACGGTCACTATACTAGAAATCCATACCATAACTGTTGTTGAAAATCCGTACTGGGATACCGTACAGTGATTTCAATAAAGTCCGTACGTTAACCTTCTCAGACTATTAAAATTTGTACGGTGGTCCCAATGTTACAATATGCAGCTCTTTAAAAACCGTACGCTGCTAAAAAAACCGTACTATACTAAAACCGTACACCAGCCTTCAGTTAAAATCCGTACATTGTATTGAAAATCGTACTACAGCAAAATCGTACACCTTCAAATATGAAAAACCATACAGTGCTACCTTTTCCTTCAAATATGGAAGCCGTACGGTATTCTTCCCTTCAACTATGAAATCCGTACAGTACTTTTTTTTCAAATATGGAAACCGTACAATATTCTTCCCTTCAACTATGAAATTCGTACGGTACTATTTTCTTCAAATATTGAAACCCGTACACCAAAAAGAAAACCGTACACTGCAAAAAAAAGTCGTACTTCTCATACTTTATAATATGCAAAAGCCGTACTTCCTCCATAATTGTACGGTGAACAGTTAAGAATCCGTACGGTGCTTTGTTTCCAAAATCCGTACCGTAGCTCCCAACTTAAAAACCGTACAACTCAAAAACCAAGTGAAAACCGTATAGTGAGCAGACAAAATCCGTACGGTACTTTTTTTTCATTCTTTTTTTTTTCCTTTTTTTTTTTCTTTTTTTTTTTTCTTTTTTATAATTTTTTTTTTTTTCCAAATTTTTTTTTTTCAATAGCAAAGTCAGTTTTCCCTCCGACCGTCGGCATCGTCAGTCTGCAATGACGAAGGGGTCACCCGAAGGCCATTCTCTAACACAGAAGTCTTCCGGCCGTGGTATACCTTCAGCTTCGAGCCATTCACCACCTGAGGCACTTCCTGTCCATCCAAAGTCCATAATTTTATTGCTCCATTGTCCCCTACTTCCCAGATTTGATACGGCCCGACCCACTTAACTTTGAACTTGCCTGGTTTGATCTCATTCCGGTCATCGTACTTCAACACCCACTGTCCAAGTTGAAACCTGCTACGCCTGTTCTGTGTCATCTCCATATCGCCCAGTTTGTTCCTGAAGCTCGCTACCATGGACTCCGTCAGCTGCCCCTTCTGTCCGTCAATAACACATTCACTCTGTACTGCTACAACTTTTATTGAACCCTTCCTCTTTGTTGCCTGTGCAGACCGTATCGTGTGTCTTCCTTGCTGCTGGTACCTTTCTGCTATATTTGTGGTTCGACGTAATACTTTGTTCCGGCGTAGTCGTACAGTAGAATCTTTCCTTCTGTTGGGTTCATATTGTATGTTCTATCCTTCAGCTTCAGTCATATCCGTGTTTTCTTCTTCGGCTTCTTTGTGTTGCTTCGAAAATTCATTTCTTCCTTCGGCTTCTCCATGTTCCTTCAAACATTCATTTCCTCCATCGGCTTCTCTGTGTTCCTTCGAACATTCATTTCCTCCTTCAGCTTCTCTGTGTTCCTTCAGACATTCATTTCCTCCTTTGGCTTCTCTGTGTTCCTTCGGACATTCATTTCCTTCTTCTTTCTTACCTTTGTCGATCTTTAGCATATTACAACTTGGAAAGAGCTCATAATCCTCTATCTACCAGTGGTAAAGACCATTTACTGAATCCAGATCGTCATCTCCTTCCAATCGTAGGACTCCCTCCTGATCGAGTTCCATACTATGCCTCCTCTCATCATCTTCTCCTTCGGAATCCGACAATAGAGTTTCTTCTCCAACCATCTGAGTGTGTAGATCGATGACATACTTTCGGCCTTTGCTTTCAAGTGATAAAGTATTTTTCTTCCAATCGTGTTTTGCCTTGGCTTGTATCAACCACCCCCGGCCCAGAATGGCATTATATCCTCTCCACCTTAGAGGAATCACAACGAAGTCCAACAGGAATGGTTGTGTTCCAATTGTCACTGGTTGCGCTGTGAGTATTCCCAATGGCTTGATTCCATGTTGATTAGCTGTTAACAACTGGAAGGTAGGTGGTCATAATGTCGGCTGTCCCAACTTTTTCCAAGTATCCTCTGGCAGCACATTGACACTAGATCCTCCGTCCATGATCGTGTCCGTTAGCACAGTCCCGAGAATGCCCATTTCAACAACCATCGGATAGCGTCCAGATGAAAGAGCTAACAGCATCAGGTCTCCTGCACTTGCGCCACTTTCCTTCTTTTTGTCCGTTGTACTTGCTCCACTTTCCTACTTCCATATTCTTCTGGTAGTTGAGCAGTGGGAACAATGTTTGTGAGTGTCGATCGGAGTTGAGGCATAGTGAGCAACAGATCACTTGTCCTGATGGGTATCTCGGCTTGCAATATTTGTCGTACAATGTTCTGTTCTGCGCAGTTCCGTAAGGAGGTACTCGGCATGTCCTTCAGGTGTGTCGTTTATGCCTGTGTTGCTTTTTGGATCTCTGCCCGTGCTTCCTCCAGTTTCTTCTTTTCTTCCACTGGGTCGGGGTACACTTTCGCTTGCTTCCGAGTGATTGCCAGAACTTCTTCCTCATCCATCCCAACAGTAATCAAGTTTACTCTGGACTTCGAGCACCTAGCATCTTCATGATCACCAGGTCCACACCATCTGCATAACAACTTCGGTGTGTTCGCCGTTGTACACTCTTGGCCGAAGTGACCCCACAGATTGCATGCGCGGCATTGAACAATCGGTCGACCATTCGCATCATACTGAATTCGACTCCTGCCTGTATTGTTGTTGCTGCTATTGTTGTTATTTTGACCGTGTCGGTTGTTTTTGTATCCGCCCAATGTGGCACCTTCTGTACTGGTGTTCCCGTTCCCTCCTGACGGGGATGCCTCCTATGTCAGGAACACTTGCTGCGGTGTTCTTGTTTTCAAGTTGAAAGGGCATTCCTTTACCGGGTGTCCCATAATTTGGCAAATCTCACAAAATTGATCTTTCGGGCATGATCCCTTCGTATGGCATTCTGTCTTGCACTCTGTGCACCATAGGTCGTTGCCCTTAGTCTCCTTGTTCATGTTTTTGAACTCCCTCATCATCCGAAGCATGTCCTTCTGAAGAGCACGGACTTTCTTGCTGCTGCCTTCATCGTCGCTGCTATCTTCTCCCGAAGGCTCGTCGTCATCTGAATCGAATGAGCTGGTCTTCTTCTTCTTTGTCTTTTGTTCACTTTCGAGGTTCAATGCCCGATTGTATGCTTCAGTATATGTCGATGGTGGCACGATCTTCATCTTTTTCCGCAGCTTCGGGTGAAGGCCTTCAATGAACCATCTTTTCTGGAGCCCATCTGCCGGCTTATTCTCCATTTTACTGATTAAGTACTTCAACCTTCTGGCGAAGACCCGTACTGTTTCATTCTTCTTTTGTTTGGTATTGAATATCTCCGCTACAATTTCATTATCGTCGCACAGAAGTTGAAATTCTGCAATGAACTCCTTAATGTTATCCCAACTGTTTAACTTTTGTGGATCAGTATCAGTAAACCAATCAATCGCAACACCCCGTAGGGTAGCGGGAAATTGTCAGATCCATTCGTTTGTATCTGTTATGCCATTTGCCCTCCAGATTGTTTCACATGTTTTACAATGTCAAATGGGATCAGCTGCTTCATCACCATCAAATTTAGGCAACTTTTCCTTCGGACCTGCCATTATCACTGTATGTTGGGGGTTTTGTTGTGTACCTGCGCTGTTTTGCACTCCCGCGCTATTTTGAGCACCCACGCTGTTCTGAGCTCCCGCGCTGTTCTGCACACCCGCACTGTTTCCAACACCAGCGCTGTTCTGCACACCCGCGCTGTTTCCAACACCCACGCTGTTCTGGACACCCACGCTATTCTGGGCACCTGCGTTGTTCTGAACACCCACGCTGTTTTCTACACCCATGTTTTCGACTTCCGTGCTGTTTTCAACACCCGCGCTGTTTTCGACTTCCGCGTTGTTTGGTGAAGAAGAGGTTTTGTCAACCGAAGTTGTCCGTTCCGAAAGTATATCTCGGACGAAGAGGTCACTCCATGCTCGTGCTCCTTCGGCACTCCGAGCCATGCGAGTCGATCTCCTTCCATCAAGATTCTCTTCTCGTGGCGTATGCTAGTTCAGAAACTCCTCCCTCGCTGCTTTCACCAAATCAAGCCATTGTTGAGTCTCCTTCAACAATCCTTTC
This sequence comes from Cupressus sempervirens, assembly GCA_028749045.1. Taxonomy (NCBI): domain Eukaryota; kingdom Viridiplantae; phylum Streptophyta; class Pinopsida; order Cupressales; family Cupressaceae; genus Cupressus; species Cupressus sempervirens. Next base: position 763,366,288 of record CM053783.1, on the reverse strand, counting down.
GTGCTCTTGTTTCCGTCGGCAATCTTCTGAAATCTCCTTCGACACTCTGTCTACTGAGCCAGAATTAAATTTTCTTGCGCAACGCGTATGTCATCTTTTTCCTTCAGCTTATTCTTATCTTTGTTCAACTGATTCGGCATTTAATTCATATCCGCCTGCCTGCGTACCAGGTCCATCGAGCAACGGCGCCAAATGTTTACCGCATAGGTTAATTAAGAATTGCACACAAATAATGAACACGAACATGAACAGTAGAACTCTTCTTATTATTATTCGCATATGCCAGAACATTACATTATGCTTGAATGATATGATCTGATGATTACAATGCTTCCTGAAGGGGTTATAAATACTTTCCGAAGAACTTTCCCGAAAGAGTCCGTCGGCCACATACAACATGTCGCTACATAACAAAAACCTTTCCGAAGGGACCCATCGGCTGATACACAATTTCCTTTCCGAAGGGACCCGTCGGCTGATACGCAATTTCCTTCCCGAAGGGACCCGTTGGCTGATACACAATTTCCTTCCCGAAGGGACCCGTCGACTGATACACAATTTCTACCGATGACACCTTCAACTCTTGTTCTCACTTGATCTTAGGATAGCAATGTGTGGAATAAAGTCTCCAAATGCCTTTTTAACTTGAAATTCGATATTTCTTCACTAAATGTCATTCATACTATAATCTCCCTAAAAAGCTAATAAGACTAGTGAGCTGTAAATTTGCTTGCGGTTTCAATACTGATCATGAAATTATCTGCGACTTCAATCACAAGCTTCATAAACTGATCTCTAACTATATCTACCATTATAATCAAAATTATTTTGATTCACATGGTATCATTAGATTTTTGGCTAAAAACTCCCTCTTTGGTCTATAACCTAATTTGCTAATGAAGAAGAATCAACACTAGAAGTCGGTGCGATCTTCCTAGAAGTGTCAATTTGTTCCTTTCTCACCCAAACCTTATTCATTTCCTTTCTAACTTACATCAATCAGTTTGCCTTTACTGTCATTCATTGCACTATTCTTGTCTATCGAATAATTCATTCTCATTTTAACATTATTGAATATGCAATCCTTAGCTACATGTCCATAATTATTGCATTTGTAACAAACAGCATTTTGAATTGCATACCTCTGATCAGTCTGATTAGTTCTCAACCTGCAGTTTCTTGCAATATGACCAAAGTACAGTTACCTCCACTTGCATTAGATCTAGCATCAGTTCTCACTCTGGATCAGCATTCTTTAGATGTGTCCAGACTGCCAACATGTGAAACAATATCCAGAAAGGGTGTAGAAGTTGAATTGCTTCAGCATTCCTTTGCCCTATGACCAAGCTTGTTACATGTAAAACATGTGTCATTAAATTTTCCTCCATGTCCTTGCATCAAAGATGTTTCCTTGGGTTTCTCAGCCTAATCTACCATCTCTTCAGCAGTTTTAGAACATTCTCCTTGTTCATATCCCAAACCATGCTTTTCACTAGGTGCTTTTTGACCTGTAATTTGTTCATCAAGCTTTGCAGTGCTAGATTTTAAATTCTCTTGAATCTCTCTTCCATCAGCCAAATCTCTACTCAGCATCTCATTAACTCTTTCTCATTCTTGTTTATTATGCTTCAACTCTTCAAGAAAAATTTGCAATTGTCCAGCCTCACTGTTCAACTTGTGGCATTCTTCAGTTTAGCTTGTCATTTTGATTGCCATAGCTCACATCTCATTCTTTAGATCATCTCTTTCCTTCACAACCTTCATCTAATCCTTAGATTTTTGCCTGCAGTAGTAGGTGCAGCACCATTGTCCTTATGTTATAGTTGATCAACAAAATTTATCCTCTTGTCCCTAGATTGCCTTAATTGTTCTGTTAGATTCTCAATGAACTTCACTGCTTCTTTCAATGGTTCTTCCAAATCAACAATGCGACCATTAGCTTTGTCAAAATCATTAAGTGAATTCAGGAGCTGAATGTGAATACTACTATGAGCTTCCATCAAGATTGTCCTCAAGTTGCTAAAGTACTTCCAAGGGACAAAGCTCTGATACCAATTGTTAGGATTAGGAAGCACCGAGAGGGTGGGGGTCTAATCGATGCAACAGTAGTCTTAACCTTCTTCAATTCAAACGACAACTTAATACTAAGAAAATGCAATTAAACCAAACAAGATACACAACTAAGCGTCATAACACCATCACTTGTTGTTGAGTAAAACAGGTTAAGGAAAAAACCCTGCTGGGACCAGTGGGGATGATACCCAAAAATAATTCAGTATTGTAGTAATAAGTGCCATGTTAAAGGAATAAGTACAAAAGGGGAATGCACTTACATTCAAGCCTATGACCTAGAGCACATTGCTCAATTACACAATCTAAAATATATCAAGGCATTCAGAACGTAATATGCGTATTAAGCATACCCTCTGATCACCACATTCACATCATTATCTTCTTCTATATATGTCTTCTCTATATTTTTGCTTCACAGCCCAAAATGGATCTTAAATATAAGATCACTACCCAAAAACTCTAACTCTGTCGGCCAAAACAAAGTGATAAAACGTGTAGACGTCTCCGCGCCAAAACAGGATCAAAGCTCAAATTCAAATGTTGGTAACACACACAAGTATCCTCCGATCTCGGCTCTATAAAAGCAATCACCAACTCAATAATCAAATTTGATTTACCAACTGTAAGGGCAATAGTTATACCGAACTGTCATGTTCTTCCCAAAACATTGTCAAACCAATATTCAATAGTGAATATCTCATGCATATAATGCCTTCAGGATCTGCAATGATCGGATTAGGCATAATAGTATGTCTGCATTCATACCCTGCAATTGTATCCTCTGACTCTCCAAAACTTGTCTGAACCAAACTGATCAATCTGAGTGACCTGATACTCTGTCTCCAGTACTTAGATAACTATAAGCATCAAATCCTTCGGTAAACTATGTTAACTGCAAAATGATGAAGAGTAAATAATAGTAGTTGCCATCAATGACAACATACCATGCATATCCTGTGACTCTTGCCTGTTAAAGTGTAGCTTCAGTAGAAGCGAAGTACACCTTGTACCTGATATATGAGTTGTGATTCTTCCATCCACATATATATATATATATATATATATATATATATATATATATATATATATATATATATATATATATATATATATATATATAATATTACTGTTATATATATTGTGTTGAAATTGATCATATGTATAATTTATCTCATCTCAGAAATATATATATACATATATCTACATATATATGTATATATACATATATAATTACTGTTATTTATATTGTGTTGAAATTGAGCATATTTATAATTTATCTTATCTCAGATATATATATATAGTATATTCTAAACATCATTATGAGTATCGGACTTGTTATTAAGTCCTCCAATATATTGTAACTTGTATCAGGCAGTTTGAACCATCGGCGGTTTACTTTAAGACTGCTCCAATGTCCACGTAGGGACATTAACCTACGTGGCCATTGGCCACGTAAAGTCATGTTCCTACGGGGACATGTCTCTTTACTACATATATATAATATATGAAATCACTGCTGGAGGAATCCATCAATAACAGAGGAAATGAGATCCTTCTCTGCAGCGATACAAACATAGTACCAAGCTATATTTACAATTTCATCAGATTGTATATTCAGTTAGCAGTTTTAATATACAATCTGAAATATACTCAGAATTCATAACTGATTAGAATCAATATTATTTGAAGATTAAGAACTACTGATCTCTATCAGAGATCCATAAACCTTACATTGCCAACAAATCGATACCTTTGAAAATGAAACCATAGTCTCTCAAAATCATTGAACTATTGTGGCAGTCAATACTGATCATAATAATTAAGCATTGATCTTTCGAAAAATGGTCCACAATATCATTAAATGGTCTCAATGAACTTGGAAGTTTACCAGATTTATTTTCAGCTGGAATTGTAGCTAACACTCAATAGTGACACAAGATGAGATATTTCAATGGATGCCAAAGGTTGAAAACCCAAACTGACCTCTAAAGGGTTGTTGTGAAGTTACAAAAAAAAATGAACGGCTACCCAGTTAGCAGTTTTAATATACAATCTGAAATATACTCAGTTAGCAGTTTTAATATACAATCTGAAATATACTCAGAATTCATAACTGATTAGAATCAATATTATTTGAAGATTAAGAACTACTGATCTCTATCAGAGATCCATAAACCTTACATTGCCAACAAATCGATACCTTTGAAAATGAAACCATAGTCTCTCAAAATCATTGAACTATTGTGGCAGTCAATACTGATCATAATAATTAAGCATTGATCTTTCGAAAAATGGTCCACAATATCATTAAATGGTCTCAATGAACTTGGAAGTTTACCAGATTTATTTTCAGCTGGAATTGTAGCTAACACTCAATAGTGACACAAGATGAGATATTTCAATGGATGCCAAAGGTTGAAAACCCAAACTGACCTCTAAAGGGTTGTTGTGAAGTTACAAAAAAAAATGAACGGCTACCCAGTAGTTCAAGGACCAATAAACTCTATGAAGTCGTGGATACAAGTGGACATTCAAAGGAAGAAAGAATAAAATATTTTTAAAAAACCATCTCATAGCACTAAATTGATAGACCTCTGCATCAAGCTGGGTGCTACATTAACCCAAGTTATTTTTAAGATAAGTCCCTCCTTCCTAATATGCAGATCATGGAAAGGTTTATTCAAATGCCTAGGGAATATGTTTCCTGAACTAGAGAGTAACAGCATCATCCAAATGCTGCCTACACATAAAACAGAAAAGGACTTCTTTGGATACGACCTCGGTAAAATTAGATCCCAAAAAGCCATTGTTATTAAAATTTTGAGCCTCCCGAGAGAAATATGACCTCAGTAATTAGATCACAAAAAGCCATTGTTATTAAAATTTTGGGTCTCGTGAGAGAAATTTATATAAGTAAAATCAGACAATCATATAAGAAAACAAAGTGTCTTATCACTAGGATTCTCAGATTCTTATGAATTGTAATCTACGATCAATCCGAAGAATCGGTACTGCATAAAAATTAGACAACAAAACTGGATGCAAACACAGAAGAGAGGACAAAGAAAAGGAACCAAAATAGATGAATAACATACAAATATTAAAAACAAAATGATAGGCACACAATGAAGATGGAAGAAATCAAATCAGTTCTCTCAAATAAATGAAAACCAAAGCGGTAAAGACAAAAGGCACTATAAGAATTAAGTTAAATGAAAAAAGACCAACCTCCAGTTGTTATGTAGGCTACTGTACCAGGACTGACAACCACACCTTCTGCATCATTTCCTGCTCTTGACTCAGCTACAACTGGATAATCACCAGGTCCATCTGCTGCAACAACAGCAAAACCATCCTGCAACATGCAAACTGCAAAGATTGAGCACGGTGAAAAAAGGCAGCACATTCTTGCTATGTGAACTGCATATGTTCATGCTTTTCTTTCTAATTCTAATTTTTACATATGAATTTCATAAAAAACTGAAAAGAGAAATTACAAACTGCAATATAAGTTTAAAGGTTTTAACTTTCCACAAGCATTGGTCTTCCAAACACAAGGGGAAAAATATTAAGAGATGTATTATTTTCAGCTTTTGTGGCAAACCCCTTCTAGATATAAGAAAATCCATTACAAATTAGCTCTTATTGTTTCGCTACTGTTCAGTTGCAATTATTCAATAACCTACAATACATATCAAAATACATGAGATTATGTATGTATAAAAGATATCAGGATAATGTCGACAAGTGAACTATTATTAAATTCAAACTTGAACAAAAATATATCCACATACAGACATTATATCTCATATATCATCTTTCAAATTACAACTTTAGTTGAAGAAAAGTAATGCAAATTTGATTAGTAAAAGTGGGAACAATTTAACTATGCAATTTCATATCGTATATACAAAGTTTGTTGTTCCATCTCTGGAATATATTGTGAATTCAGCTATAATAAACAAAACAGATATCAATTTAGCAGCTCAACATTTATCTATAAATTAAACAGAAATTATATATTTATACATTGTTTATTGTAATGAATTTAGTATTTCGTAATTAACTTAAGCACAATCCCTAGACAAGGCCTGAATCTCCAAGTCCATCCATTATGGACTGCCTACCGTATCCCATCCTAGGAATCAAGGCCATGTAATTCTACATAGAGACCCTTTGCACCATGGATATAGCATGTTACTAATAAAGCTTATAACAATTTGATTCAATTTCCATCTAGATCTCAAATTGTACATATGTAACTCTTTCCAGATTAACAACCACCCAGCCAATGTCTGATTCAGCTACACCAAACAAAGCATAAATAGTGTCAACATGCATCGGGAAAAAGGAAAAACTGTCATGGGAACATTACGCACATAACCTTCAGACTCTCAATAGTCCAAATTGTTAAAATAATCTATTGTTACTTTCAAAATAATTTACCCTTGAAAACAAATGGAAATTTCATTTTGTCAGCCAGAATGGAGGTACATCAAAGTTTTCATTGATTCTTAAATATGCCTACATACCACAGTTCCCACACTAGGTTTTTAGTTGTTCCCACAAAGGGATGCCCCAAGGAAGGTAGGCCAGGGATAGACTGTTCCTCCCTATTTCCAAAAATTTCAAAAAAAAAAAGTGGAGGCTTCCTAGGACACCCCATGTAGAAGGTGAACATCCGTTGAGAACATCTTCCATTTGCGAATTATAAGGGCACCATGGTGGCCATCCTAATTTCCCCTGCACCCAGAAGCATCAAAAATATTTTCTACAAATCTATTTGTATTTTCCCTGACTATTCTCATTTCATACTGTCATTTTTCCATTTCATGATTTTTGTTCAAGTCACAAACAACAGGGCCATCAATTGCTGTAAGCATGTTTCTTGCATTGTTTCAGCTTTTTGCAAGTTCAGATTTCACTACTATGAGCAAATTGTTCCCTACAACATTGTTAAAAGCAGGTTTTTTCCTATTTCAGGGATGGAGATGGCAGAGAACAGGGGGAACAATTTTTGGAGGCCATTTTATGGTGCAGCAAGGGATGGAGAAGGGAACAGCTATTTATAATATAGAAAATAAAATCTTAAAATATAGAAAATTCCAAATATTCATGTGACAAAATTGGTAAGGCATACATGATATACATTATAGATCCTTAGTATAACATTTAAGTTGTATAGAGAGTTGAATGAGAGTATTACATATTAATTAAATTTAGTTTCTTTCATAATTCATTATCAATGTGCATAGTATATATATTTGAATTTAAAAAATCAACAAATGACCCAAAGGCTCCAAATTTTAACTGCCACAAAAGCCAAAAAAATTATGTTGCTGACGCAAACTTGCAAAGAACATGTGCATCCAATGGCCTACCTCCCTTATCTTTGAATTGTAGAGGTTGACAAAACATAGAACAAGTTATTTTGTATTGAGATCCCAAAGAAGGTTGTCTCAATAAAACTATTTTTTTTTTTTAGTCTTCTTGCTAGCTGTCATGTCTCAGACATGAGGGATTCCTAAATAAATATCATTCCACATAAAATCATATTTTTGAAGATTTCATAATTTCCTTTAGAAAGCAGACTAGGGAACAGTGACTTGAAAGATTATCAAGCTTAGCAATGTAAGTGGATAATTAAAGCAATATAATGATTAGTCAATCAATGATGATTATTTAAGCATAGAGATAGTTAAAACGGTGCTTATGTTTTGTGAATGATGCAGGAGCATCTTGGGTTCAGAGCAATCTTGCATCAACCAAAAATATGTTGTGTTCAGTTTTGTCAGTTTTCCAGTCTATTGATCATTTCGGTGATCATTATTTTGTTCAAGTCAGAACTTGCAATGTTCAAAGTATGATATAGACCTAGTTTAGTTCTTATTCCTAGAATCCAAACTTGTTTGGACCTTTGATTGCTCGAGTTGCAATTCATTCTATCTTAGGTAGCATGTTCTTGTCAGTTTTTATAACTATTGGTGAATTTCAAACTTGCAATGGAAATCTATAATCGTGGATCTTAGGAAGCGCACTCAGCTTTCAAACATGCTATGTCACTTGTTCCTTATGATTTGGGACTAGACCTATTTCTTATAATACATTTCCTGATGTTGGGGAATGTTTTGGATCTTGAGGATGACTTGCGTGTTGTGATGCCTATATATTGTAATGTAATGTATCTTTTGAGATATTAGCTCTAAGTATCAAATTATCACTCATGAGAAATGAATCTAAGGTCTCTGGCCGAAGATTGTAAACAAGCAGGCATGTATAAGCCTGGCATGTAAGAAGGCCAATTGTCGAACCTTTGTACATTTGATTTTCTATGAATGAATGCTAATTTTGCTTGGTTCTCTCCAAATACTTGTTTCTATTGTGTCTACTCTTGTTGCACGATTGGACTAAACTCTTTGAGGTCTCTCCAACCAAAAAATTGCGTGAAGTGGTGTAAGGGTCGAGATTGTGTTCCTTGTGAACTTGTTCAGCCAAAGTTGTGAAGCCCTAATTGAGTTTGGTTGAAGGGTGGCAGAGGTGAGATCTGACCTACAATTGCAGAGGGTTGCAAGGAGGAAGAAGAGATGCAGATCCAACAATAATGGATATATTAAGGAAATTTTCAGCTAGACTTGAAGTAGCAGAAATTGTCCAAAGAAGAGGAAGACCTATTGAAGATGTGAGTAATAAAGAAATTAAGGAAGTTGTTGCAGGAGATACTGAACCTAACCTAGAAAAGAGGGATGAAAGATTTCTAAAAGCTCTCACTAGAGTTAATGCAATACCAAATTTCAATTTAACATACTGTGTTGGTAAGCTAGCTTTGGATGAATTGCTTGATTGGATTACTGAAATGGAAAAGTATTTAGCATACGAAAGCACAACTGTGTAAGATCCCCTTTTCTAGCCATTAACCTTTGATGCATCATTAGTCGTTTCCATCATGGTCTCACGGGCTAACCATGTCTTTTTTCGGGGGTGAGTATGAGTTTCAACATAGGCGTCTTCACCTTCTAGCAGATTGGAGACAAGATAGCAATGGTTCCTAATACTTAATCTTTGTAGTGAGTCACTTGGGATCCGTATTCCAGCTTTGTAGTATTGAACCTTGAGCATCTTGTCTAGAGCTTTTTGGCAAGCTATTATACATGGGTTTTTGAGTTCAATGGAATATCTATCTTAATGTCTGAAGATTAAATTGCTTTAATAAGGTGACTTCAAAATTAAAAAGGGGAATTAATAAGTCACTTTATCTTACAAAGTTATATTATTCTCTTAAGTGAAAAAAAAGAACGTTAAACGGGAACATAGAATAAAAAATGAAAAGACAAGCAAGGGAATATGAAGAGCCATCCTGATGTACTCAAAAGGGGAAGAGGGAGCTCATTTTTAGCATTCTTGATTAGTGATTTTGGATTTCTTTTCTCTCATTGAGAGCTTTAGGGAAGCTAGAGCTTTCAGCAAGCACAAGCACACAAACCCTCAAGCTTGGAAAGTGTACGAAAATCCATTGTGGGTTGGAGACATCGTGCAGGTGTTTCACGACGTATTCCAAGTTCATCTTCCTGTAGTTATTGTATCTACGACTAGATTGTATTCCTATTTTGCTGAAGATAATAGTGTAATGTTCATTGTGGAAGACTATATTCTCTGTCATCAATTTGTATTTACTTTTGGTTAATTGAAAAAGAATTGCATGCAAATCTGTTGTTTCAATTTTGGTGTTTCATTTTGAGATAAATTGGGGAAAATATCCAATCCAAGATATTACAGTGGTATCAGAGCATCGAACTTGCCATCCTATTGGGTATAATCAGAGGTTTCATCGGAAACATTTTTACAAAAAGGTTTTATTAGTGGTAGTTTTCCTGCCAGCCTAAAGGGTTAAATATATCATTTTTAGAATTAATTTCAGAGACAACTATTGCAGGCATATGTAGACAAAATACTCTGAATATTTACAATTCTTTGATAACTAAAATATGGGTTTGAGCCTTGCATGAGGTGATATTCGATACATAATCAATGGTAAAATAAATTTCTAAAGAAGTCAATTCATTCATAAAAGAATCACACTGAAAATATTTGAGAGCCTTCGTGGATATATCTAGGATAATAATTCTTGCTTACATTTTTAGAGCAAGAATTATTTGATATTCAAAACCATTGAGAACTATAAGTTTCCTGTAAATATTGATTTCGGGCTTCTACGATAAGGGTGCAGAAATACGTTGGTTTATTATTCCATATCTATCACATTAGAGAGTTGTCGCAAACAATATGTTTGCCGAAGAGATGGTAAGTATGGGCCAAATCTGTATTGGTTTTAGTCCCAAGTTTGGATTATAATTTTATTTTTAATGCGTGAGACATTAATTTCTAGTAAAGGTGAGTACTTTGGCATTACTTATAAAATGCAACTTTTTTATCATTCTCTTCAAGTTGTTTTTAATGCCATTTTTTATTGCCATTGCATTTTGCATTTGATTTAGTCAATACAGTTGCAATTTTTGTGCATTATAATTCTCCAACTTCCCACACTTGGCAAGCAATGAATCTTGACTCTAAAATGCATTCATTTGAATCAAGATTTGAAATCTGCATAAGTCTCTTTACTTCAATCATTTCTAAATTCGAAAATCTTCTTGTATTTATTTCAGATTTTGTGTTGCGATTTGCAGAGACTTCATCCTTTGTTTTTTGTGGAAAAGAGGCAAAATTTCTTGCAAATTTCACAGGGCAAAGTTGTAGATATATGTTCTTTTGTTTTTGTTTGCAAATCTATTCATTTTATTTTCAGATTTGCATTTGTTTCATGTATGATACGTGTTCCTCCTAGTTTTCGTCTTATTTCTCCAAGCACATGCAAGAGTGTCTCTTTTTACTTCCAAGCGCAACAGGGATTAAAAACCTTGTTGTTGAACAAAACTATCAAAGAAAGAAAGCTCATTCTGTACATGTTTTTGCCTTCGAAAAGCCCACTTTCACACTTGCATGCACTTCCTCCGTGTTTTTTATATTGCTGTCACATGATTTAAAACACATGATGGTGGTTGCTTACTTGTTTGTTCATGATAAAAACATAAACAATTCATTATAAATATATGTTATGCTGCTCGTTATCCATGCATTTTCCACACATAAAGCTTGTTTTATGTACATGCTATTGCACCCAAAATCTCGTTTTGGGGTTTTATCCACCATTTAAGAAGTATTTTGAGCTCAAATGGATATGACCATTTTCTGTCCCAAAAGTTTCCAGTCGTACTCCATATGCAATGCTCCAAGGAAAACTCCATTTTTAAGTTTTTCCCCCCTCTAAAGAATTGGTTTTATGCATGCAAAGAAGAAAGAATGATTATAAGCATAGAATGTTTCCAAGAAAAAAATGGTCAACAAACACCTAACGGAACAATTAAGGATGCATATTCATATTCCGGTTTGAGAAGCTTCCACCAAACCTGAGCACATAATTCATAAGGCATTCATTTAGCAACATGAAGACCAAAAAGGATTATGTAATAGAAATTGTGTCTCGTCAAGCACTTAGAATATTTTCATTGTGTATTTTTAATTTGTAGTTGACATATTACGTGTAAAGAAAAACAAGAAGTAATTGCATGTGATATCATCATGAGCAAAGTGTTAACACATAATCAAAATGCAAGTGCATTAGGCATGCAATTTTGAGTAAGTCAATATTAGTTAGAAGTTTGTTAGAGAATAACTCAAGGTGGTTAAGGGTTTTTGCCTTCTTTCTCCATCTTTCCCTCCACTCTTTTCCTATATAGAGGACGGAGCTCATTGTAAATAATCATCTTTTGGCAAGGCAAGAATATTTTGTCAATTTTTATGTGCACTCTAAGACTTCGTGCTTGGATGTAAATCAAATTGGTTTCAATAAAAGAGGAAAATTATTTTGAGACTTTGTACTAATTCAAATTGTTATGTGATGACATTTTCTTGAGTTGATTGTGAGTTTTAATGCTTTGATTCAAGAGGGATTTAAATTCAATTGTGTAGACTTTGAGTTGCCTATTGCATCTAGAGCCAATTTGAACTTTTGAAGATTTTGAGCTGCAAAAGGACAAATTGTGATAGATAGTAGCAGCAATTATTTAGAGCTGAAGACTTTAGGCTTAAGTTGTAGGTATTTTTATTAAAAGTATCCAATATGAATATCCTCATTTTTAGTAGGTTCCTACAGCTAGCTTGGTCAGTACATCATCGCGACCCTCGGAAGTTGACAATGGGATTTAAGGGTCTCATTTGTGGAGTTATTAGGCTTTCCAATGGCCTATCGTGAGTTTTGGCTCTGTTTTGAGAGACATACTAGTTATGGTAAGTCAAGAGATGGTTTCGATAAGCTCGAATGAGTTAGACGACTTAAGTGATGCCCTAGAGTTTTATTTCTAAGTATCGGTTTGGGCTCCACAAATCTTGGAGGGAGCATCTATTTTTATTAAGTCAACCCGTGAGATACATTCACCATCTTTCTTCATCAAGATCACCTTTCTGTTGTCAGATCTCAATTCTAATTGCTTCTTCAATCATTTTTGCAAGACGGGTGATTTCTTATTATTATTCAACTAATTGTGTTGAGGTTGTTATTTTTGTTGGTATTGTACATTGGCCACCTTAGTGTCATAACTCATTGGAACCAAGTTAAAAAGTTTTAAATTTTGGGCACAAGAAACAATGGCCTTGTGTGTCAAAATATCATGATATGGTTGATAAGGTCATTTTTGGAAGCCAAAGGAAATTAAGAAATTATATTATGTGCCTAAGTATAAAGCAAAAAGGCTTTTAAGTGAAAGGTGTGTAGTTGAAGCTGAGTTGCATAATTGAGATTATAAATATGGCTCCCATTATTGAGAATTGGACATCCAATTGTCTATTGTTTTTGTTGTCTTGTGAGGGTTTTCTGATTTGTGATTTCAATTCCCTTGTTAAGGTATAAGGGTTTTGATTCTAAGTCAAGATCTAATCTACAACTGAAGTATTGTGGATTATATTCTAAGATTTATTGTTGTCTTCCATTATTGTTTCTTTTGTAGCTAGGAAGACTACTGAGTGTTGAAGTTATTCAAAGTCTACATTTATTATTTGGGGAGTTGTGAGAATTTATGGTAGATTTATTTGTCACAAGAGGGTTCGATATGTTTGAAATACTATTATTGCATTAAATACCCTTGTGCTACTAATTGGGAGTTTTTTTAGTGATTGAGTGAGTTGTCATCCTTCATACTGGGCAGTGTTTGGCTTTTTCGTTGGTTGTATTTCATTGTGGGGGATGTGTGGTAATTTGCAAGCTTGCATCAAACCTTTTTGAGGCCACGTTGTACATTTGGAAGCCTCCATAGTATCATCAAGGAGTTGCGTCCAAGTTGGCAAACAATAGACACGTTATTTTGCCCATCACGTTATTGTGCCCATCATGAGTGTTGTAGGGAATGGTTTGAGGTTGTTGCGATTTCATGTGAGGTTTGGGAAATATAGCTGAGGTGTTTCTAGCAATTTATGAACCTCATGGACTGCATATTCACCAAGTTCTAATTGTAATTAAGATCAATTCATGCCATTCATTTCAGTTGTTATTTGTGCAAACAATTAAAATTGCATTTAGCAGTAAGTCATTTTCTAAGCATTGCATTGTATTTATTTTATATATTTGTTCAAAAAATACAAAAAAGCACAAAACACAAACAAAACCATCATTGCATCAACAATTGTAAAGCAAAGGTAGACTAAGGGTCTTTAAACAGTAAGAGAATTTGTGCCCTACTAGCTAATCTGCTCAAATCCTCATTCAAGACAAGCACATAAAACTTTGGGTTCCTATTTTGTTTCACAAAACACAAAAAGTTGCTGCCTCTGGAACTGCTCTTATGTCAATTCCAAGGTCACTGGTATTATCGTAGCAATAAAGCACTTTTGCTAAGTTAGAAAGTTGTAGTTGTATGCAAATCATTCTTGAAAAAAGAGGAATTGATTAAGAGAATGCCCTTTTTGGAATTTTAGTTAAGTTCCTATTTAAGCCACCTACAGTAAGAAGGGAGCATCCCGAGTTGTTGAGACGAGAGACAAATCTCATTAGACATTGCCTAAAGTCACAATTTTGTAAGTTTTGGTAATAGTGACTTACAAAAATTTATACAACATACTCAACCCTCCTCAGCAAAGAGTGGATCCAACTCGCCCCTATAGGCTCCAGAAAGCCCCCAATCTTCCAATATTGCAGGGGTCTTTGTAGAAGACCATCCCTAAGACTCAAAACATCATGCAAACTCCTTGGTGCAACCTCCTATAGAAAACACCAACAATCATTGTACATCCTGATCCACCACTTCATGGGCCCGTAATTGACTAGAGACCACAATCCTTTGTACGCCTGCCTCCATATCCGCCAAGTATTAGTTGAGGTTACTAGACTCACAATGAGTCTTAAATACCTCGTGCTAGATGGTTGCATGAATCCTACCCTCAGACTCCTCCCCTCATATAGCTATGTCATCCTAGAGATCTATCACCAACTCCCTCAAGTATGGACTCCCCTCCTTCAAATGTACAATCTTGTGAGGCACCGGTACATGTCATCATGGTAAAAAGGATGCAAGTCCAACAAGTGCCAAGGGTGTGAGTTGGAAACAGGTGAGTCAAGCGTCCATGGTCTTTGTCGAGGCTGGAACCTCCAACTCAGTAGGAGTGGTCCCCAACCTCTCAACTTTGCCATCTCTCAACAGCTCCTTTCATGTCAGTTACTCTGTAGTCTCAACCACATTTATGACCACCTTTGTCTTAGCCACACCTGTCTCCACCACCTTTGGCTCAACAATTGTTGGCTCTGCAACCTTTGGCGAAATGATCTCAACTATGGTCGGTTGCTCCACGACCATAGTGCTCATACTCGGGAGTGTTAAAATGATAGGGTCCCTCAACTCCCCAAATCTTGAGATGGGTAAGGCTCCCACCATCACCCCCAATGAGATAGATGGAACCAACAGGTTGGCCCCAGATAGAAGAGTTGGAGCAGAAACAATTGTCTGTGCACATTCTCCTGAAAGTTTAGGGGTACTTAATACAACTCTTGGAAGGCCCTCAACTCCAACCTCTAAGTCCAATGCCTCTCCCTTGACCAAGTGATTCACTCCTTGGCTCACCATTTGAAAACTTCTTTTGCTAGCCCTCAACGTATCCCTAACTCCTCCTAGCCACTAACGTCACCATCCTCACCATCTATCTCAAATTTTGTTTTTGACACCACTATGTGTTGCTTGCATTTCTTACTCAATTGAACATCAACACCAGCTCCCAAGATATCTAAATGCATCCAATAGAAAATGGTTGGTTGGGATGGGTGCACATAGCCTTGCAATACCAACTTCTGTAGGTGGGGAGACACTTGTGTTCATACAGCCTCCAGAAAGAACCCAATAACGTGATGAGGCATGTAGAAAGTCCTATGTTGTAGGGTCATAAACTCCTCCATCCTGTATGCTAATACATATGCGCAATTGTATTTTGCGCCACGCCTCAACCCATTCATCAAAGCTATCTATGCCACTGCAATAGCAAACGTGCAGCTAACTCCTGCAAGTCAGGGCCTCAGCACATCCAATAAACACCTCCACTCACCCTGTGCAAGAAATGACTTTTTCAGACACTACCCTCCACTTGCATGTGTTAAAGTGTCCATTGTGTCTATGTCAAATCTGTTGGAATTATGATATATTTGTCATTAGTGCAAACACTTATTCAATTCTGAATGCTTATCTAGCTCATCACTTAGTCTACAGTGTATATCGAGCATTCAGTGGTTACCCTGTAAGTTCAACAGGTAAACAGTTCTCACCGAGCATTCCAGAGGATACCAAGTGAATGAGAAGTTCAGCAGTGTTTACCGAGTGAAAAAGGTAAACGAAGGACCCAGTGTTTACCGAGTGAAAAAGGTAAACGAAGGACTCAGTGTTTATCGAGTGAAGAAGGTAAACGAAGGACTCAGTGTTTACCGAGTAAAGCAAGGTAAACGAAGAAGTTAGTTTCTACCGAGTGACACTATATCTACCGAGTCACTAATGGTTACCGAGTTTCAAGCAATGTTGTGTGGCTAGTATGAACCGAGCTTCTACTCCATCGAGTGCATGATGATGCCGAGTAACGTAGTGGATGCCGTGTATCAGAAGGTCACCAAGTCAACTTGAGGAACCCGAGTTTTCTACTATCTGGCTGACTGTAATATTTTGTTCACTTAGTTTTGGCCGACCTTGCAATTGTAAATATTGGAATGGTATATATGTAATGTATGATATCATTTGCAGCAGGAGGGAAATATATGAATAAAAGAGAGTAATGTTCGCATATGAAGAAGGTATTGCTATATTTTGAGAATAGTGAAAGCGAATCAGCAGCAGAGTCAAAGGAATACAGCAAGGTCAACATAGGAGCAGAAAAGTTATATCTATCACATCAGGTGATCAATGCAAAAAGGGCTCTTATCAGCAAACAGTTGTAAGCAGATCCACTGCTTCATCCTAACAGGTGAATCAGTTTATAAATCCTTTAACAAGGTAGACTTAACAATCTTTTTGTAAATCTCCTAACAAAATGCATACTTTACTCTATGTTTGTAAATCCTCTAACAAGGTGGATCTAGCAGTCCTAATTGCTCCTAACAGGGCAGATCACCAGAAGTGATCATTGTAAGCCTTAACAGGGCAACTTTATGCTGCAGTATTGAAGTTTTGTGGGCATCATCCCCACCCTAGTTTTACTTTCTAATTGGAAGGTTTCTGGGTCACCAAATCATTGTGTTCATGTGTTATGAATGTTTATCGTTCCATGCATACAGTAAATTAAATAAATAAATGGTTAATGCTTTCAGTGCTGAATTGATTTAAAGTTTTAAAGTTACTGGTTCACCCCTCCCCTCTCAGTAACTTAGCTAGTCTTGATTATTTCCAACAAAATCATCTCAACACATCATCCGCAAGAGAGTGTCTTCCTATCCAATTGTCATCTTTGTCCCCTTATCAATATTTTTGCCCTTTGGCCTAGGAATGCCAAATATGCTAGTGAATGCATGGGCTGCAAAAGAGACTATAATTTGGCATCGCTAATATAGGAACATTGATTGTCGTCTATGTCTATCATCTGACCCAACCGTTGCTCTTAGTGGTACGTCAAAATCTCTTATACAAATGACTGGCATCTGAATGGCCCACTGTACTTGTGCACACCTAAGGGATTCTTTCACAAGGTAGTCGCGTGGGTTCTCCCACCACCACTTTCTACACTCAATGTCATTTAAATCCTCGAAGGTGATTGTGTCTATCATCACATTATCCCTTTGCATCTAATTCTAAATCCTTGGCCAAGTTTTATTTCCCTTGGCATTCTTCCCGAAACGTACGAAGGCAATGTCTTCATTCCTCTATCCATTTTTCCAGAAGGTGGTGTAACTGTGCTAGGTAATTGCCATAACTGATTTCTCTTGTTGCCTTTTTTATGGGTCCATCAATTCTCTTTTTTCACCTTATGAATTAAATTAAATATAATATCAAATGTATCGATAAGGGCAAGAACAGCTTCTACCTCACAGAATGATCTCTCTATCTATGTGTGTAGCATCCTCTTCCTCTTTGCATAAGGCACAATTGTTTGTCTTCAATTTCAATCTAGAATAATTTTACTACAATAGTTATGCAAGCTACAAATGTTATGTTCGTATGTGTTTGAGCAAACAATGTTTGTATGTTCATCCCCTCTAATTCTCCCTTAGAACTAGTCTTTTTGCTTTCCCCGCCAGACTGTATCTGCGCAATTCTTGTTTCAACTGTACAGTAATCTTATAGATTTGTGTAGCGTCTTTATTGTTGTATGATATCTTTGTGTTGTTACCCCACTTCTCCCCTGCCCCCCCTACAGAAATTTGGCACACTGTTAGTGATATGATGTCCGCACTGTGTTCCGGACTGTACAGTGATGCCTCTTTGTGTAGTGTCCTTGTCTCTGTGCATTGTCGTAATTTCTCCCACGGTTGGCTTCCAATCTATTCGTCGAATCTTCTTGCCTTCATGCAAGTTTATATTGGAAAGTCTTCACCTATGTTTCACTTGTTGTCATAGGGTATTCTTTTTCTACCTCTATGCCTTTCTTTTTATTTTTTGAGATCTATTAATTACATGTTAGCAACTCATTGTACGGTCTTCTATATTCCTCCTTGAAATGCCTTGTAGTTTCATCTAGTGTCTTAGTATGCAGTTATGACTCCTTGTAGCTTTCTCTTGTCCATCATAGACTTTCTCTTATCCACTGTTGTACAGTGATATGACCGATGGTCTTTCTTTTTCTTTTTTTAACTGTACTGTGAATTCTTTCTTTTTCTCTTTTTTTTATAAATTTTTTATTTACATACCTTCGTCATTAGTTCGAACTAGGTTCTCCCTCCGTCTTTTTTTTTTGTGGTACAATTTCAACTTCAACCCATTCACATCCTGTACAACCTCTCAACAATCCAATGTCGATAACTTTATTGCTCCATTCTCTCTGACTTCAAAAATTCTATAAGCGTCAAACCATCTCATCTTGAACTTGCTTAGTTTGATCTCATTACGCCCATAAACCTCATCTGTCTAATGTGCTTGTCATACCAATGTCTACAACATTGTTGCACTGCATTAATGGCCTACTGAGCCATCAACCTTCACTTCTCTAGCTTATTCAATGTGTACCACCGCTCCCTTAGTATATCCATATCACCCAACCGGTTCTATACCGCCATCTATAGGCTTGCTAACATGAATTTGACCAATATAATTGTTTTTTTGTCATACATCAATTACAAAAGTGTTTGGCCTGTCGTGAACATGTATGTAGTTTTATAGGCCCATAACACTGACAACAACTTCTCCCAATCCTCCTCAGCTTTGAACAACTTATAAATCATTAAGACTAATATCTTGTTGGTGGTTTTTGCTTGCCTGTTTGCTCTCGAGTAGTAAGGAGTTGGACAATGAGTGGAAGATCTTGAACTCAGTTATGAGCAATTCGATGACATGGTCTACAAAACACCCACCTCAATCACTAGTTATTTGGATTGGAATGTCGTATTGAGTGATGATTTGCTTATATAAATTGTGTCGTACTCAAGGCTTAGTTGGTCGACAAGCCTTGTGCTTCTACCCACTTCATCAAGTACTTCATCGGCACAACAATATATGGACAACTATGTGCAGGGTTAGCCTCCAATGGCCCAATAAAATCTACTCCTTGTCGCTTGAACAACTCCTAAGCATGCAAGGGGTTTAGGGACATGAAATTCCTCTTCTGTGATTTCCCCACCCTCTAGCAAGTGTCTCACCCCACAACCCATTCTCGAGCATCATTGTACAATATAGACCACCAAAAGAAAACCAGCAACATCGTTCAAGTTGTGGTGTATGGTCCCATGTGGCCTCCAACGGAACCCTCATGTATCTCTCTCAGACCCTCATCTTTTATAACACATCTCCTCAAGACTTGGTTGGGACCCATCTTATAGAGTAACCCATTGATCAACTAGAATGTACTACTTCTGAGGACCAACTTTTGGCACTCTCCTGGTAGAATGTCCCTTGGAAACTATGAGGTTGAGATATACTCTCTGATGTTAGTGTACCATGAGGGTAGTATAACTATGTGAAAAAGATGAGCATCTACAAAATCATCACTCACTCGCATTAGTGGCTCTCCAGACTTAATCCTCGACAGTTGGTCGATAATTATGTGGCTTCATTCTAGTTGTACAATAACTCTGATAGTAAACTCTTGATGTAGGAGGAGTCATTTGCTAATCCACACTTGTATAATGGTTTTATTGACGAGGTATATAAGCGCCTGGTGGTCCACATAAAATGTGAATGAGGTCACTGGTAGGTAATGACAGAACTTTTGTGAGGTATACACCATTCTAAGAACTTCCCTCTCTATCGTGCTATAATTTTTCTCTGCCTTGGATAATAATCTACTTGCAAAGTAGATGGGATGATCGAGTCCATGCTCCCCCACCTGTGCCTGTGGCCCTAATACTGTAGTTCAAAGCATCCACATCCACGTGGAATTCTTTATCCAATTTCAGGTACGCCACAATGGGTGCAACCACTAATCTTGTCTTCATTTCTTCAAAGGCTTGTCCTTGTGCGATCCCTCAGGTGTATGGCTCGCTTTCCTATTTGAGCTTGTCCAGAGGGTAGGAGACCTTTGTGAGGTTCTCTATGAAACTTTGATAATACTCGATGTGTCTAAGGGAAGACATGACCTGATGTGTCCGAGGAAAGACATGACCTCTGTTACATCAGTTGGGAGTTCCATTCCAATAATTACCCTGACCTTATCCGGATGTGTCTTCAATCCATCCTTGCACACAATGTATTCGAATGAGTTCCCTTGAGGCACCATAAACCTACATTTCTTCGAGTTCAATGCCAATGGTGATTTTTGACATTATTCAATACATTCTCTTAGGGTCATCAAGTGGGTGTCCTATCCAGTATAGATGGACCAGTCATCAAGAAATGCCTTCAAATTTCCCACAAAGATTTTATCATAATTGTGTAAATTAATCCTTTGAAAGGTTGAAGGGCATTGAACAACCCAAACGACATCCGATTGAAGGCATAGATGTCGTTCTCCACCACAAATGTGATTTTCAACTTGTCCTCCACAATGGAAATTTGATTGTACCCGGAGAAGTCGTCTATAAACGAGTACATCTCATGCCCGGCTACCTCCTCGAAGATAATGTATGTGAAGGGTATCAAGAATGGATCTTTGATGGTGCCGACATTCAAACATCGAAAGGCCACATAGATCCAAATTTGATTACGATCATTTTTCAATGATATCACTATAGGTGAGACCCATACACTTGTTTGCACCCGAAATATGATGTCAGATTCCAACATCCGCTCGATCTCCTGGTTCACCTTCAGTACATAGATTCTGTTCATCTAGTGCAATCACTTCTGCATCAGTTGGGCTCGAGATACAAGGAATCAGATGCACGCATAGTTCCTAAGGCACCCCTTTCAAATCTTTGAAGGTCTATGCAAAGACATCCTTATACTCCAAAATAAAATTGAAGGTTGTATCCTTCAACATTGGGTTCTAATCATCCCCCACCAATATGGTCTTCTGATTTTCTTCGTCTCCCAGGTTTGTCTCCTTCAGCTTGAGCTCCTTGTACTATATGAATTTATCTTTGTCAAATTGACTTTTTGAAGTATCGTTGACTCAAGGCTCCCCTTCATTATATTCCGCATACTCACGAGAAAACACACCCTTCTCTCCATACTTCTCTTCAATCTACAACATGTTACATAATGGGTGGAACAACTCGTAATCTTCCATTTGACAGTGGAAGAGCCTGTTTATGAAGTCTACATCATGTTCCAAGCAATCTTCTAATTCTAGGACACCCTTCTCATTTGGCTCTATTTGTCGTCTTCCTTTGTCTACTCCAATTGATTCCCTTGTTGATTCAAATTCTGAGGATGTCAACTCCTTGCTCACCACCTGTGTTCTCAAGTCAATCACATATTTCCACCTCCGCTCTCCAAGGACAACATGTTGTGTTTCCAATTACGATTCACTTGAGCAGTAATGAGCTATCCAATCCTGAGGATAGCATCATAGTCCTTTTTCAATGGAATTACCACAAAATCAAGAATAAAAGGTTGTGTACCGACCGTTACCTGTTGTGATATTAAAGCCCTGATCAACTTGATGTCGTATTGGTCGGCACCATCAAATTAAACGTTGGTGTCCACAACATCAACTTTCCCAACTTCTTCCAAGTCTCTTCAATATGCACATTCAACCCTGATCCTTCATCACTAATGGTGTCAATGAGGATGGTTCCCAAGATGCCTATCTCCACCATTGCGGGGTGTCACCCACTGTTTACTGATGGTAGCATTAGATCCATCTAAGAGCTGACCGGAACTTCCACATGGTTTGTCACACGGGTAGGCACATGTATGATGCTCAAGATGGTCATCCTCAACTATGTCATAGTTTCTAGTAGGTCCTTGATTTTCACAAGAACTTCCATCTGCAACACTTGTCTTCTAGTATTTTGTTCATAATTTGTGTGTAGTAAAGTATTGGCAATGTCTTCCTTAAAGTTGACCTTAGCCTCTCGTCGCCTTTCTTTCTCCATACAAGCCAAGTATGTGGCCTTTATCGCTTGTGCCCTCATAAGTGTCAATACCCCTTGTTATCCTAACCCATCAGTGTTCAACAAGTTTGTCAGGTTGATATTTTGCAAATGACAGTTTCGCTAAAATCTAGTCGCAAAATAAAATGACCAGCCACAACGTATGAGACAAAGTCTCTCCTACATTAAAGGGAAGGCTCCCCCTTCTCATTGTTCCTTAGATCAACTCAAGGTAAGCAAGAAATTGAGAGATTTTGAAAGGTGTTACCAATATTCTTTCCTCTTAACCTTTAGAAAAGAATCCACTTACCCGCTGAATGAGTAATGAGCAAGATAAAATCTCTAACTACAATTCAACATAATAATTGAAAACGGTAATACCAATAAACCAACACTAACTCAAAGGCTAGTTCAAAGCATACCAGTTTGGCTCCAAGTCATGTTTAATTGAGTTTGGCTCTAAGCCAGAAGTAGGGAATTTAACTTTTTTTGTGAATTGAGAAGGTAATATAAGCTACAATCAAAGCTTCTAGTCTATATATTACCACAATCACTCTCACTCAAAGCTTTGGCTCCGATTGTATCTTAACTTACTATGATCTATGATTAAACACACAATAATAACATGAATCAAAGACAATAGGCACAAATTACAGTCAATGCTTCTAATTTGCACTATCACAATTGCTTCTAGTCAAAGCTTCGAATCCAATTGCTTCCTTTATTCACTTTCTCCCAGATTGGTACTACACAATCAAAGTTATGCTTGCACAAGTTTGGTAGAGTTTTCTTGCATACAACAAAAGATTATTTTACAATGAGAGGGGCAATCCTTTTATAGAAACAGAAGTGAGAGAAAGGAAGTGGAAAAAGTGGGAGCAACTCAACCACTTTGACTGAGTAACACTAGGTGAGAAGAATTATTCGATTACATGTCATGAGGACATGCAATCGAACTACATGCAATTGCATCACATGCGTTTGAGTTGCATGCGATTGGATTATAGGCGATCCATCTTCTGCATTTACAAAGCCAAAAAACACTTGAAGAAAATATGCTTTGAACTTTGTGATGATCGTGGGATCAGGGATTCCTATATTCTGCACCACTGCATTCTCTTTAATGAGTTTCTAGTTGTGTTTTGAAAACTCGATGTGATAAAGCTTTTTCTCATTCGAGTTGTCCTAAATTCTCCTTTGTAGATTGGCACATTATGGAGTCTCTTAACAATTTGAAAACCTTCTCAATGATGTCCAAATGTAAACTCCAAACAACTTTCCATCAGCACTTTTAACTCTTTTCTTTTTTTTAAAAGCAAAGCAAAGTACTTGGTGCATTCCCACACGAACTTAGGTTCTCGAACAACCATTGGGAAAATGGAGACCAAATGAATTACTCATGTTGACTCGAAGCATGCCTTCTTGACAAGATGTCTCTATTCTTTGAAGAAGTTTTGACATATCTTGAAAAGTGCATCGTAACATGAAGATGAAAACATCTTCCAATGAAATTGGATCCATGAAAACTTTGGGATTTGAATTACAATGACAGATCCATGAGGGATGAGTATTCGAAGTATGATTAGATACTTATGAAACATATATGATTGCTACAAATGAACTAGAAAGCATATGTATTTGCGTGAAAAGGGTCAAAATCGGACTCTCAAGGGTGAATTGAATGTGGGCAAAGATGGGCTTTTGTGGGTATGGCCAAGAATGCAAGTTGGGATCCATATGGATGTGTACAAATGGCGACTTTGGTGTTTAAAAGTGTGACCTTTTACCAAAATCAGGTTCTCTCGAGGTAATTACGTATAGTAATTACTTAAGGTACACATGTAATTGGGTTCAGAGGATGTAATTGCATATATTGGAAAACGGATGTAATATGTATTGACATGGAAAGATGAAAAGTGAAGGGATGCAAATGCACATACATTCTTGGGTAGGAATTCGCAACTTTCTTCCCAAAAAAGGAAACCAAAACAAACAAGCAAAGCAAAAAACATACCTCTTGCTTTGACTTAAACTTTGACAAACTTCAAAAAGTTCTTCTACATGCAAAATCATTTTTGGAGTTTGGAAAATTTTCAAGCATTTGAAATGAGAAGATTTCAACTTATTTAAAGAAAAATTGAAAACTACATGGCATGCCTTTGAACAAATGGACAAAGATGAGCCAAAACATGCAATATAATAGCAAAGAAAACAAGAAAAGTAAGGAAACTTGAAATCTTCTACTTACTTGGAGCTCAATGAACCAAAAGTGGAGGAAAGAGAAGTTAAAATGAACAAGTCTTCTTCAAAATCAGGTTCTCCAAGTGCAAATGCATGCAACAACTAAGAGCCTTTGAAAAGTTCAAACTTTTAATGCAAGACCAAGATATTTGTTGCAATCTTCTTTCTTCCCACATTTTTGGTGCAAATTGGATTTAGGAAGCCCAATAACATGAGTGTTTTGACTTGCAATCTCCAAAATGTGGTCTCCAAACTTGCATGCAAAACGTTTTTGCAAAATACATGTATTTGGGCATTTTGATGCAAAAATGTGCGCTGGAAATGTAATAACTTTAAGTGTTTTTGCTTGCTTTGGTGAAAAACGTGGATTCTAAATGCGTTTACATGCATTCAAACTCCAAAATGCCTCCAAATGCAAACACATGGGCTGGAAATGCAATTTTCTGGACATTTTTGGTCTAAATGTGGCTTTGAAATGCATATATATTGATCGTTATTGACTTGTGAGTGCAAAAATGTCTTCCCCAAATGCTAAAACATGGATCCAAATGCACAAACGCAGATGAAATTTTTTAAGTTTAATTAGTTTATATCAGATTTGAGACTATGTTTGAATAATATTGACTGATAACAGATTAGTTTGCAGGTTCGAACTTCAATATCAATGGATCTGAATTACTTCAGATTCTATGTACTTATTTCTCAGTAATGCAATGGAGATATTCTTCAATTTGAGATGCTTACAATACTTTAGATATGCTTTGCATTTATCGATTTCCAATGCTTAGCAAGATTGGGCAGATCGAGTATAATTATCAATGAAGGGTGTGATAGTGAATGGGCATGTCTCCAAATGGAGAAATGACCATTCATTGTCACACCTATTCGGTGTTTGATTATCATACTTGTTCGGTATTAGTTAAACATAACAAAAGTCTAAACTTATACCAACGACCATAATAGACTCGTTTCATTCACAGCCCGATAATGATATTATGCAGATCGATATTGATCTAAACAAATAAGGATCAGAATACATTGCGATTGTTACTGAGATACGATCTCAAATGAAAGTATATATATATGAACATCGGTTTAGATACAGTGATTATCATATGCAAAATGCTATTCAATTGGATTATATGTGTATATATAAGATATCTAGATCATATTGGTGTATATATATATATATATACACATACATATGTATGTATTCTCATATCATCGATCACAGAGGTTGTCTAACCGAAGCTACATACATCAACAAAAATCCAATTTTTTGGGCCTTTTTGGTGAAAACGTGGCCAAAAAATGGAAGTAGTTGAGTCGTTTTTCACTTAGGAAAGCAAAAATGGGTTCCTCAAATGTATTTGAATAAGTTGGAATGGTGAAATCGGACCCTATAGATGCTTTTACATGTAAATAATGCATTCATATGATGGTTGGAAGTGCAAATCGCACTCTCCATAGGCAAACGTGCATTTTAAAAACACATATAAATTGTGTTGGAGAAGTAAATCGCACTCTCCCAACACTATTACATGTTTTAAAAATATGCAGTATGTTTATGCTTTGAGTGTTTTTGGCCTTGGAAGGCAAAATCGTGGACTTGGAATGCAATTACATGTATTTGAATGTAAAATCACACTCTCTAGATGGCATTACATGTAATGTATAATATGTAAAAAGTCATTTCTATGCAAATCGCAACCTTGGATGGCCATTTCATGTTACATATTTGGCTAAGAAGTCTATTTACAAGCAAATCAGACTCTAGGAAACCCATTGCATGTTTTAAAAACTTTCTTTCTATTTGCCTAAGTCCACAAATTGCCTTCTTAGTGCAAATCGCACTCTCAAGATGCAATTACATGTGAAGTGATTTACATGTAAAGGAGATGTTTCATGCAAAGTGGATTGTAGGAAGTCCGTTACATGCATTTCTAGTGCAGATCGAACTCTAGGAATGCATTTACATGTAAAAGACATGTAAGTTGAGTTTGCACAACTTAAAAGGCCAATTAAGCACATGTTTAATAGATTTTTGAGGAAATATCACTTAATTGGGTCAAATATAATATTTACATTATATAGTTTATATATTATGTGCAAATATTATTCAAGAAGTTATATTGAACTTAGATGTTTTAAAATAAAACATAAAGTAATACTCAGAAATAAATTAAACTATATAGTTAATAAAGTCACTTAAGTGAAAAATTATAAAGCAACTCAATGAAAATATAACATAAAGTGCTCTACAGTCACTTAAGTGCTAAATTTAAATGATAAAGTAACTTCAAAACATAACATAAAGTCAATTTATGTTATATTTTTCAAAAAGTGAACATTGAAATATAACATGATATTTTAAATAACCAATTGCATTTGGAGAGTCCACCTTTTGGGCACTTAAATGATCATATCTATTGACTGCCAAGTCCAATTAAGCCCTAAGATATACCAAATCGAAGGGAAAACCGAAAGCAAGAGATTGAACAAAACCAACAGTCTAAAAGCAACTAAACACACATGAAAACACAAGAACGGACGTTGAAGGCTTCAAAAATCAAGCATAGGCTTAATAAAAATGAAAAACAAAAAGGACTTGACAAAAGCCTTCAATAAAAGGATTCATTATACAAATTGGGGTCAATTGATTGATCGATGTTAGCCAATTAAATAATGAAATATCTCAGAGAAATGCGAAACTAAGTTGAAAAAGTTTCATACTATTACCTACACTTTGTGGTGACAAAATATAGGACAACAAAGTTCACTCTTGGCTTTGGCAGTTTGCGTCCTCATAGTCACCAGGACCACACCACCAACAAAGGTTTTGGGGGCTCTCCTCCTTATAGCATTCACACGCAAGGTGTCCCGATTGATTATAGACACGACATTAAATCATTGGTCGGCCTTTAGCATTGTACTGGTTACAGCTTTTGTTGTTGCTATTATTATTATTGCTTCTACCGCCCCTTCAGTTATATTGATATCCCCGAAACGATGCGGTTGCGCTAGCTAATTGTTATAAGGTGGCTAGGGTTGTGTTGTCAATGGTTGCTCTTGTGTGAAGAGTACTTGTGCACTTCAGGTCGTCATATTATATGGGCACTCCTTGGTGGAGTATCCCATCATAAATAAATGTTGCAAAAGGCTATTTAGGAGCACATGCCTTTTGCATAGCCTTCTTCTTTAAAATCCATGCACCATAGTTCCCCTTCCATCTTGTTGTTGTTTCCCTTTATAGCTATAAGTTCCTTCATCATTTTGGGCATATCCTTCTGCAATGCCTATACCTTCTTGTTGTCCACTATGTCGTTGTTACTCCCTTCAGAGAGTCATCATCATCAGACTCGTGCTTCTTACTCGATGTCTTAATCTAACTTTCTATGTCCATAGCACAATTGTATGCATCCATATATGACAAGGGAGGGCTTTCTCAAGGAGCATTTCAATCCCTCCACGAACCAATGTTTCTTGAATCCATCAACCAATTGGTTCTCTATTTTTCCCAATAACTCCTCGAGTTGTCGGTCATACATCTACACGTTTTATGTTTCCCTTGCTTTGTGCTATATATTTCTGCACCAATCTCGTTGTCATCGCAAAGCAATTTAAAAACCTCCTAGAATACCCTCTTTAAGTTGGTCTAAGGGGCTACCTTGGTTTTGTCAACTTTCGAAAACCAATAGAATGTCACCCACGGTGTTGAAATTGTATCACCCACTCATCATGATCGGCTTGCCCATTGGCCGACCAAATTGTCTCATGTGTTCTGCAATGATGTACGAGATCCTTCAACCCATCACCCTTAAATTTTGGCGACTTTCAATTTTTGACATTGTAGACCGGCTTTGTGTATTGCCTTGCATAATAGGTTGCGATGGATTGGTTCTCAAGTTTGGTGCACTTGACCCAAACAGATCGTTCTAACTATGGCACCCCCGTATCCTCCTAACACCTTCAGTCATGATTTGATCCCTTGTGCGTTTGTCTTCTTCAACATGCTCCGCACTATTTAGTCTTCCACCCTCTGACCCCCTAGACTCCCTTGCATACAAGGTTTCTAGTTCTGCCCCCCGAAAGTCTCTAGTTGTTGGCACTGTAAGTGTGAGATGTCCCAAACGATGTCAAGTATTCTGATTAGTTTACATACATGGTCACCCTCTACCACTCCTTGTGCACAAGTACCACCTTCAACACTCTACTTCATACCCTTCGATACCACCTTCGATGCATTCATTCACTTCAATACTTCCTGAATTTCCTCCCAGGTAATTTCTTCCTGTTCAGGCAATCCTTCAGCTAATCTTCTTAGGCGTCATTTTTATCTTCTTGATCCTCTAACCTCAAGGCTTACAAAATGCCTTGGACTCGTCTACTTATCCCATTTGAACACATTTTCTATCTTTATTCAAGGTTATTGGCATTAATTACCCCTCTCCAAGGGATTAAGGATGTGTTGCCTCCTATGACTCTTGCCATGCTCGCTTCCCTTAGGGTGTGCTAATACTGCTATAAGATTTGTTGATGGCAATTTTCTCTATTGTTTTCTTTTTGCGAGTTACAAAGGGAAAGGAAGTGTTATGTCAATAGCCTTGGTAAGCAGCACAACAAATAATCCACCATTGGACACAGGCCCAGTGATTTCCACACCACATTCTCAGGAACTTCCTTTCATGTTGCCTCCCTCTGTACTTATGATCCAATGGATGCTTGCAATATGTTTGCACTCCACCGTGAATGCTTTTTCTCCTTCAAACAATTCTTCATTACTATTACTCGTGCCCTCGTTGCTCACTAATTGACCCATTATATTATTCTCACCATGTACTATCATTCCCAAATTTGTCTAGGCAATAGCACTATATGTTTGCCTCATAGAGTCTACATTCAAAATAGAATAAAATGCATATGAAATGTCATTTTTCTTAGAGGGTTGCAAATGTACTAAGCACTACCAATGTATGGTATGTGTGTTTCAAATGGCAGCAACCTCTAATTTATAATAAGCAAAGACTAGGAGGAGACATATCCCTTCATGAGACATGTCTATTTGATAATTAGATATTAACAAATAATAATATTTCATATAATATTATTTAACTACACACAAATATATATATATATATATATATATAACTTCAGTTTAGTATCATGAGCTATTCCAACTAAAGCTACCCAACATTAACACAACCTCTTAGCGAGGGAGGATAAACACAAGATGTATATTACACCATTGGTAATATTAGGAATGACAAATTTTAAGGATATCTTTAATCAGAAGATATCCACCATTTTGATATCACATTTGATATCAAGAGTATTGATCTTCCAAAATATCAATACATGATATTCACCAAATATTCTAAGTTTTGGTATCACATCTGATATCATGAGTATTGGTCTCCTAGAATATTGACAATCGATATTCGCCAAGTATTCAAACGGTTTTGATATCACATCTTATATCATGAGTATTGATCTCCCAGAATACATGATATTCACCAAGTACTCAATAAGGTTTGATATCATGAGTATTGCTCTTCCAGAATATCAACGATATTCACCAAATATTGTGAGTAATGGTCGTCCACAACATCAAGTCGCATGATATTCACTAAGTACTTTGTGTAATGCCCCTCGAAAACATCAATACGCATAACATTCACCATGTACTCAAAAAATGTTTATAAGATATGTGCACACGCATTCTCATAATGCTTACCATATAAACATCTACCATGCAAAGTATAATATATCATGATCTGCATAGACATCGTAAGATATACATCATAATAGAAAATTAAGTTATTGTAAGATCGTGACCTTTCAATAACTTCTGCAGATACAAGTGATGATCATTTGGAAGTTGTCACTTCCTCATGATGTACACAGGGGGTAGGCCCATTGAATCATGCAATCACACACATGATACCAAAAGTTTACATGAAGTCAAAACTCCCTTTGATTCTAATATGATCGAGATCTTCAACGATTAGCTGAAACATATATTTTGTTCGCTCTTTCAGACAGATGTGTCAGTGTCCTTCCGAACATCAATCTTCAGAGCTCCTCATCCAAAGTTGCCTTTGAAGATGTGTCAAACTCCCACTTTTTTCCTTATTACTCAATAGCTGAAATCCTCAATAGACCTTCAATATGTCTTAGAATAATCCCTTAGTTTAAATATGTGAATATTCGGAGATTATTCATAGTTCAAAACATATCTGTGATGTGGGTCCAGACACTAAGGTGATATGTGATTGGTCCATTTTCTCATGTATTAATAGATCTTCCCATGGTGGCAATAGCTGTCATGTGGGGTATAAAATTAAAATTAATGTTTGTTCAAACATCAACGGTCCATGTTGGATGACATTTCAAGGTTTGGTCATATCCTAGTTACACTGGTCATCCAATAGTGTCTCCGAGTAAGGGGTCGAGTGATTGAGTGTCACCCTTTTAATTTGCCCGTTGTTTTCTTTTTAATTTCTCCATTGACTTCCACGTTTCCTTATACGGACATGCTCTCCAATACATGTGACAGCACCAAGCCAACCCTTGCACAATACAGAGGAGTCTGTTGTAAAGTTTCCACCACCAATTTGGTAATAACATTTCCAGGCACATAATTTGTGTAGGGTGATTGCTATTCTTTGTTTTTGACACGTAATTTTTCCATCACAATTTGGATTTCCATTACTACAGAAATAATCATCACTACTAATGAAATGTATACCACAATGACTCCAGCAATAACCAACTGCTACATGTATGTTCTCGTTATGTGTATGATCTTGCAACTAAGGACCAAGAGTGTGAACACGATAAGTCTTGGTTTGTTCCAGGCCTGATATTCAGTTCGCATGTGGTGATAGTCTTCACAGTAGCAGCAAATGGATCTCTTCACACTCGATATGCAACTCACGGCACCAACATATAATTGCAATCACGGTCTAACCGTTGACAACTTGTCCCTACAACTCAACTTCCATCATAGCTTTGATTCAACACCAACAGTTAACACGCACTACTCAGTGTGGCTGAGCACAACATACATGAACATACAGTTTGATACCGACATAATTCTTGTTATCGGTTCAAGCACAAACTCTATCCTCCTCAGACTGTTCAAGAAGTGCTAGACCAACAAGGACTTACACGCCATAGAAAATAGATTGGCTTATTATGATTACTCCATCTAGCTGATTCTTGGTTCAGTTAATCTCAAACTCCCAACGTAGCTCTATTCATAGCTCCAAGACCAATACCAAGCAATGTCGTCAAAGTTGTCAGTGTAAGGGGGTGACATCCCTCAAACTCAAGTAGGTTAACACCAACACGAATTACCAAAATCCAAAACCTTCTTTCTTCCTTTTAGTATTTGATGGCCTCCATAGTTTGGAACCATGGATGATTTGTGTTAACCATTTATCTTCTTTCTCTGCATTTCTACTTTGTGTTTTCTTCCTTTTAGCCTGTGATTTGGCTATTGCTATTTTGTTTGCAGATCTCTAATAATACGTAGGAATAAGATGTAATTCTTTATTCATGCATTTGCAACCTGGCTCTAATACCACATTTTTCTCAAACCACCACAAATGTACTAAGCACTGCCGGTGTATGGTATGTGTGCTCCAAATGGCAACAACCTCTAATTTATAATGAGCAAAGGCTAGGAAGAGGCATGTCCCTTCATGGGACGTGTCTATTCAATAACTAGATATTAAAAAATAATCACATATTATTATTTAACTACACACACACACACATATATATTGGATATATATATCACATAGATATATCGCATATATATAACTTCAGTTTAGTATCATGAGTTTATCCAACTAAAGCTACCAAACATTAACAAACATAACAGTAAGCATACAAAATATTATTGACAGAACTCAAAATTGTTTATTCATTGGTTTCAGAATCCTCAGAGACAATATTATGATCAAACCACAACATAACATCCCAAAAACACCATTGAACGTAAGTACAATACATATAGAGAGAGGTGTCTGGTGCCAACCATTGGCAACAGTTGGCCAACTACCAACCCCTCGACAACAACCCTTCGACTAGCAATGTTGATTACCCAACAACAACATCCTCATGGTCAACATGTAAGGCAAGGTTCGGTTGTCTAATAGTAAGGAGTGGCTTAATACTTTGTAGGCTCACCCTATATTTGTTAGAGGTTCACAAATTTAATGTCATGCTCAATATGCAACTGTAGGGGCTCATGATATGAAGATTGGCACTTGCATGATTTTCCAAGGGCAATAAAAGTTTGAGTGTCAAATGTTGTGCCGCAAGTGAATTGACTCACCTAACTACTTGCATCTATTGCCCACAAACTCACCCCTCCCTTTCTCAATAGCATTAATGCCAAAGATGTGTACAAATAGAAAATGGTTTTCCATACTCCTTGGGAATGCAAAGCACACAATTCGTGATGAAATTAAGTTTTGAAAAATTAAGACTCTAGACATGACAACTTCCTATGATTGCAAAGGATTGCAGATTTCAATGCCCACACACAAGTTTACACATTTCCTTTTTCGGTCAACCTAAAAAACGATATACAGAGTTTTTTTTGTCTCGAGGGGATTCCTTCTCAATTTCTCTTTATAGAGTCGCACTCTCTACAACTCTATTATGTAAACATGCTCCATGCCTTTGAATTGATTAAATCATTTTGTTCACCTCTTCTCAGTTCTAATATGTTGTGTTAATTCTTCCTTCCTTAATGTTTAAATTTGTCTACTTTTCTATAGATATATGTTACGAAATAATAGTTGTATGAACTATTAATGGATTCCCTCTTTTCTTCTAATGACTAGCAAATCCTTTACCTCCATATCTATCTATAAGAGCTACCAAATGGAGACTTGTGTGAGTTTAGTCAACTTTAATGGTCCTTTGTGATGTCACAAGTAAGGAGTAAACTCCTTCAAATCTCAATGCATCACCTATTTTGACTTTTCTACAATATTTTCCCTAGCAAATTGGTAGAATAGGATTAGTTTACAGGTTCAATCTATGTTGGGTTGGATCAACACATGCACCTATGTTTAGTAAAGGAACCAGCCTTATGAGGAGGTTTGATCTCAACTGCAAGGATCCCACACCTTGAGATTATTCCCATTGTGTCACTGGAATGCTAAGCTAGCTTCAACAAAGGTTGCAATTTCAAGTGACAGTTGCCAAACCATGAAAATGAAAAGACGGGTACTTGTTCGCTTCAAATTCTCACGGAATGACATCAGGTGGAACCACCTCTTTTTACAAACTCACAATGGCAAAGGACTGCCGTATGCAGAACTACCATACCAGTTTTAAAACTGCTGCTTATAAACAGCTAGTGATATTCGTTGAGGTTTTCAATGATAATATAGTGACAAATTTACTGAAAATGATTCATTTAATTTTTATGATCACTTTCAGGTCACACCTCCATTCCAAGAGGACCTTTTGCCCCCCAAAAAATTACACTAGAAATATAAAATAATCT
Source organism: Cupressus sempervirens (assembly GCA_028749045.1). NCBI lineage: Eukaryota > Viridiplantae > Streptophyta > Pinopsida > Cupressales > Cupressaceae > Cupressus > Cupressus sempervirens. The sequence continues at coordinate 763,332,251 of CM053783.1, read as the reverse complement.
CTTCCTCCATATCAGAAACTTTTGTCCTTGTGACTAGAATACTCTCTGACATCAAGCTAATGTCCAGCAATTGAGAAGCAGTGGTATTCTATCACACTTCTAAACCTGCAATGACAACTCACTAAAATTTCTTTGGTGTCTTTACCATACTCTGTCAATGGCAGTTACTTGCCTTTACAAATTTCAATGTTAGCTGCAAATTGCAGACCCTTACTGTAAAGTTTATTACCAGATTTAATTGATCGCTGAATTTCGTTGCAGGTCTGAACAATAACACCAATGGAGTGAATGGCTTCCAGAATCTGCAAACGTTAGTGCAGTAATAACAGAAAGGAAATAGTATTAAACTCAGAATTATCTTCAATCCTTTTGAATCGCCTGCATTAATAGATTTCACATCGGGCAGATTGGATAAATACCAACAGAAGGGGTGTGGGGATGAATGGCCATGTCTCCGATGTCTCCAATTGGAGACATGGACATTCATTCTCACACCTGTTCATTTAACTAATACTCATGTTTAGTTACTGTCATAAACACAGTGATTAAATGTATAACCAATCATTACATCTGCGGCTCAATATAAAGGATAGATCGATCATGATCTAAACATCAAAGGAACCAAAAATAATCTCGATCATGCCTTCATGATCTGGGAACATATATATATCTCATCGGTTGCAAACTGTGGAAGGTACAACAGCATGTACATATGCATATATGCATAACAGCATTGCATCATGCTGTTGTACGTATATACATAGGTATGTGATTATCACAGTAATGTCAAACCGAAGCTACATGCATTAACACTTACCATAAATGGGGGTGAAGCTCTACAAATCTCAAGGGTTCATAATCTGCCCTGATACCACAATTGCTCTATATGCTCATCAACTTAAGACTTAGAGAAATTAAAAACCAACCAAAAAGGACTATGCTACTAATCTATGAAGTAAATGACAGACAGAAGAAAAATTCCATAGAAAAGAAAGTGAACTGGAATTTTATCCTGGAAAATCTTATTCTGAATAAAAAAACCAACTTGTGTTAGGAGCTAAGTCACAGGATACGCAAAATTTCATTAATGAGATTCGAATTTCAGCGAATTTTTACCCTTTCCGAACTACATCCGAATTTTATGATATTTAATATAATACTGTTATTTAATATAATATTAATTTATTTTACAATAATATTGGATTATTTAGTCAAATTATTTAGCAATGTTAAACTATTTTGACAATTTTGTGGATATATTACTAATATCAAAAGTACATAAATATATATAACTACAATTTAATGTCAAATTTTTTTCCCCGAATTTTTACCCTTGCCGAATTTCCTTCGAATTTTATGATGAATGAACTCAAATTCAAATTTGAACCTTGTGACATAGGTCAGGAGCATGCACTTCTAGCAACTCTTATTAGAAGTTAGGCAAGTAAATAAATTGGACGAGAGTGTGGATAGCAAGTTGCCCCTTCCTTCCACAAATACATACCTAAACAAGCCAAAGCTTCAAATTACATTTGGAATCCTACTTTCAATGCTTATAACACTCAATTACCTCCCACCAACTCAATTGCCTTCTTCAGTTGTATTTATAGATGCTGAAGAGCCCTCCATCAAACCACAAAAAAGAAGGGACAAAAGCGCCATTTCACTTTGAATTCTCACAAAATGACATCAAATAGAACCTCAGCTTTTCACAGTCAAAACTGTCAGGTAGTTTAGGATTCATCACGGTAATTTCAAATTGTCACTTGTGGAAGCAGCAGTGCCGAAACTTATTGAAAATGATTTTACATGCCAAAATTTACTGAATATAATTCCTTTACTTCTGTAATCTGTTTCACATCAACTATACCATGCAAATCCACATGAAAGTTCAGAAGCCCCGTATGGAAAAGATGTTTCTACCAAATCCAAGCTTGACCTCCCATCTAGAAAAGCCGAAATCTTGCAATATTGACAAGAGATTGTTTGATATGGCTGGAGAGGCTGTCAGTTGATGCTGCGCAGTATTTTTCTAGCTGTTTGTACATGTTTTTTTATCAACAGTTCAGCTTCTATTCGATGTCTGGAGAAAATGTCTGGGAAATAATGACAAATAAGAAAGCATACAAATTAGTAATTGGAAATCTATGTTTGCATATAAGGGCATGTGGCTTGCCTACATGTGTCTTTGTGTGTGTATCAGAGAGAAAGACTGGGAGAGTTATGGGAAGATATCACACAAAGTATATTAACAATATTTGGCGTGCTATTTTAGCAAAAATATTGTAATACAATGCACCAATCAGTTCTGTAAAAAATTACTTAATAATAAAAAGCTCCGACTTAAGTATAAGCTATATTAACAATATTTTTGCTGCTAGTTTATCAAAAAATTCAACAAGTTGATTGGAAAATCAATCGCATGCATTTTCCTCCATTAGTAGCCTTTCTAAGTATTGAGTTATTCAAGCACGAAATAATTAATGAGCTGTCATACAAAGAATGGTAAGAAAAAATGTAATTTGTTCAGTACCGTACCTTCATAGATGCTCGGTAAGGTGGTAATGGATCTGGAGCCTGTAAGTCAGTAGCTAAAATTAATCCCAATGCCTCATGTAGTGGAACTGTGACTGGTTCTAGGCATTTTGTAATGCTCAGGACCAAATTCATTGCGTCCTCCACAGAGACCATTGAATATGGGGGGCACGTAGCTGCAGCATGAAATTTATGCTCCTCTGCCATTGGTAGTATTTACAACTATACAAGAATCTTGAAATTGGCTGCCAAGTTTATGGGAAAACTGCAGGGATGGAGAACAAGTCAGCAATAAATACAAAATAATGCAGTAGAAGCAAACTTCAGAGGCAAACTAGTAATTTCCATTGAGTTAACATTTATATTATCTAATAGCAAACAAACTATGATTTAGTTCTTTGCTAACATAAGTTGCCAATAACAGCAATGCAATGTAGAATCCAGAGTCTTTTGTTTCCCATCAACAGCCAATCAATCCTTGGGTACAAAGATTAAAATCAACCACGAGGACTATAGATTGTTAAGAAGATTAGATAACCAATCATCTAATGCTTTGTTTGCAATCAATAGTTAACTGAACACTTTGATTTTTATGTCTGAAATATATCACAACTCAAGGGTGGGGTCAAAATGTTATCTAGTTTAACTGGAACTAAAGGTTACATTTTGGAGGAACAACTCCAATACTGAACAAAAAATGTATATATAAATTAGCCAAAATATGAAATTTGTGCATCAGCAACTCATAAACTGTCAACATTATTTCCAGAGAACCATTGATAAGGGCAATCATTATCACTGATTCTTTGACATTTTAACATTCATATGCTGATTTGGCTGATCATTATCATGGGCTAAAACAGCCTCAGAAACATCAAGAAACAAAGTTCAAGTGGTTGCTGCAAGGTTGGTACAAATAACTGAAAAGAAGAAACACTCAAAGGAACAACTAAGCAACAAAAGAAGATCCTCACTTCTTATTTGAAGGCCATTGTAGATACCACCACCCTGCCATTGATTGTTGAGAAGTTATCAGCAGTCACGGGAACATACGGAGAGATTGAATGTGGGGTAATACAGAACATTCATGAGTATCAACTTAAAGAGTAGCTGAAAGGTGGGTTGCAAGAATCAAGAGAAATGCATCTAACTTCTTCATAAGAGCCAAAGAAGATGAAGAAGAGGTCAAGAAAGAAGCAGTCAAGAAGTATCAGACAAGAGGTATTAGTTTATATGGATATCCTGAAGTACCTCAAAGTGATGACAGAGATAGATGCCAACATCCTGGTAGCTGAAAAGATATTCCCAAGTATAGAAGAGAACCAAATTAGGGTCCTCGCTCAAAGAGCACGGAATGGAAGTTGATATTCATCAATCAAGTTTCAGAAAAACATGAGAAGCTTGTGATGACTTGTTATGGGGTCAAGATGAAGAAAGCTCTCCTCAATCTGTCCTAACATGTCAATCATGGATGAAATCCAAGCTATACAGGAGAACCTTCAGGATATGATTGACAAGGAATTGTTTAGAAAAGAAGCATTCGATGAGGAAACGATGGAAAGGTCAAGTAACATCTCACCACTTTGGAAGCTACTAGTGCTCCTCTTCTTTTGTGAACTTTGAATTGGGGGGTATTCATGAGAGCCAGACCACCTGGACAATAAGAATGACCAAGATTGTTATCCCAGAGAACAAGTTAATCGCTCCTGCCATCAAACTTTTCCAAATGTTCAAGGAGAAGTCCCTTATTCAACAGATTCAAGCGTTGACACCACCTACTTCATCAAAGACACCACAAGCAAGAGCAGAATGACAATGAGATGATTATAATATTTGATGTGTAGTACCTAAGTTGTCATTGATCGATTGGAGTGTAAGAAGCTGATTATTTTTGGCAAGAAATTTGGGCCCCTGAAGATAAGACCTGAACATAAGGATATCCATATGACATCAAAATATATCGTAGTTGAGAGAGTAAATTTCCACAATCCATAGATGATCTTTGTACGTTTTTCGATTCAATTGTATTGCTGTTTTTGCATCAACGTTTCGGATCACACTCCGTGATCCATCATAAAGATGAATGATGTAGGTCTCTATCATTCATCTTGATGATGGATCACGAAGTGTGATCCAAAACGTTGATGCAAAAACAGCAACAGAATTGATTCATTTTTTTCTTTTGGTCTCCATCATTCATCTTGATGATGGATCACAGAGTGTGTTCCGAAACATTGATGCAAAAACAGCAACACAATTGAATCCAGAAATGTATAAAGATCATATCATAGTTAACAACATCATAGAGACTCTAGATTTGAATTGCAAGTTATAAGAATGCAAGGATATTTTTCAACCGCCAAAGTGAGTGCCTACCTATTGTGTGGTAAGACATACTATCATTTTAATTCCTAGACTACCTCCACCTAGTGCCTTTTCGTACCACAAATAATTTCTAGATAATGTGGAAATCTAACAACAAAGCCATGAACTCGTGTATAAAGGACATATCAGGCCCAACTCATTGCATTGTGATGGTCCAATTGTGCTTGCACAAATGAATACATCTATGACATCTATGGGTTTTTTAATATGATGTGTACCACCAAGAAAGGCAGTACGGCATAGTCGGATGAAGTGTAATCCTTGGCCGACCATCCCTGCTCTTCTTTGTAATGAGTGTATAAGCAAAAAAAAAAGAAATTTAATCCTGAATATGGTACACATTGCAGTCCTTTTTCTTGTTTCATGAATGTAATTTATTAGATCTAGCTGTAAACATTTAGTGTTGTTATCTTACAAGAAATTGGATCAGAGTTGAGTGATTCATGCTTTTAAATCCCAATAAGGGCAAAAAGAGGCCAAAAGGTAGTCAAGACCAAGTGATTAGACGGCCTTTAAGGATTGTACAACAAAGAGAACAAAGAATATTACAAGAAGGATTGAGAATCTATCCATCTCAAGGGAACCCGGAATTGAAGCATATGAATCGAAGATCCCCAAACAAAGGGAGACAAGAATGAGTTGGAGCCTAAAAGCATTTGAGGTGTTGGGGATGTTGGAGATGGATCTGTAGGGATGGGCACATGGCCAAGAGTGTAAGGAAAGCACCAAAGCTTTGCAATGAAAATTGTCCACCCAGGACCAACACACTGGGGAGCAAGCGGGTAAGAAACATGATGACACCTTTGGCAAGTCCGAATGTGTATCGACAAAAATCACCGAAGTTCATGGGGAATGGATCAAAAGACCTTATCAGGCATTACAGGCATGGGAGACTATCTAGGTAGCAAGCATTTAGGAGGACTATTGGCTAAGAGCATTCCTAGCAATTGATTGGTTCATAGAAGTAGCATTGATGAAGCAACAAATGTCCAAGCCCCATAGTGAGATATGATGAGAAGGATGGAAGAACTAAAGGTTGGGAAAGGAACCAATGAAGAAAGCAATGGACAATGGTGTACTAAGTGCAAAATTGAGAGACACACGAAAGGTAATTGTCTAAGATGGTGTTCTATGAGATTTTCTAGGTAAAGGTCTTTCAATAAAGGAACGTCCATAGAATTTAAAGACTAGAAGTATGCAAGAACTCTTCACACAAGGAGAGTCCATTCCATTGAAAGCATAAAATGCATTAAGAAGCAATTATGAAAATCAATGACGGAATCAAATATAATACAACTCCAAAGGATATCCTATCATACAGTGTCGACAATGTGGTGAATAGGGACGCTTTACAAGAGACTGTCAAAATAAGAAAGACAACGTACGATTATTGTGCAAATGGCACAAAAGATAACAATTGCCACCCAATATTTTTCCTTGGATTTCGTTGTTATCTAGTTGGAAAAGGTGTATGCAATGTTCCCAACTAGTACCTTACTTGATTTACCCTAAAATTCCCAACTAGGATTGCATTTGGAAATGGCAATTTGCAACATTCTTTGCTAGAAAAATGCCAATTCCCAAGGACTAGCATACATCACTATGCATTTGAATCACATTATATTAAGAAGCAATCATTGAGTCATAATATATACGTCAGCCCTAATTCCTTACTTCTCTCCTAATCAATAAGCTTAAGAAGGATGGGGGTTAACTTGTCATGGGGTACATGACACCAATCTACAAGTAGCTCCCTCAATCCTTCAAGACCCCATCCTTATCCCATCTTCAGATTTTCCTTCTACAATTGTACAGTTTTAATTTGTCTCTTCCTACACAACACCAATCTATGCTCTTAATTGTATTAATGTGTAATTAAAGAATAGAATACCTATATAAAAGTAAGCCAATATGCTTCTCCTATGAAATGAATGTTCAAATGCACATGCATTAATTCTATCACGCAGTGGTTTTGTGTCTCACATCCATACCACTGTTTGACATGTTGATGAAGGATGCTCCCCTTAATACCATAAACTCATAACAGAAACAAAGAAACAATAGAAAATGCGAGAACAAAATATGGACTTCTTATTTGCGCCGCAAATGCGGAATTACAGAATTCACAGGTACAATATGCTAAACCACATGAGCACCTTCATTACAATAATCTGCAAGACTAAGCTACAAACTACCACCCCAAAGCTATCCTAGACAATGTTTGGGCCTTTCTGAAAATGGCAATTTTATGCCGCTCGAGAAGGTTCTAGATGCTCAAACTTAATACCTAGGGCTGATAGACTCTAACAATACATATAGAGTCGGCTAAATACATCTTTGACAAATTATTTTTAAAATTTCGATAGCCCAACTTTGGAAAGCCATAACTCTTGAACCATTGCTCTGATTGGCTATTATAACCACTTCTTGGGAATGCCAGCTCCTAATCTATAGACTAGGAATGCAAAAGCACCCTTCCATCAAGTTTTCGGACCTCATTCAAGCACTCTAAAGCCTCCAACGATGAGCCTGAAGATTTTTCTGCAATTTTTTCCACCAAAAATCCACAATAACTTCTCTAATACTTAAGCTGGAGCAATGAGATTTTTATGGTAGGCTTATAATTCCAAAATGAACCTTCATGTAGAAAATGAGAACATTCCGAGCTCGTATGACAAACTTACTAAAAATAGCAAGTTCCCATAAATAGTAACCACCCTGTCTACTAGTCCTGATCAAAATAGAAAAGACTAAAAAGAAAATATTTTCACGTGATTCAAGATTGCTCTTACACCCAGGATGCTCCTGCATCACATGTGAAACACTGGTTTTTCTGATCTCAAGCAGATTTCAGTATGTTTGACGTGATAACTCACATCTGTATGTCTATCTATTGTTAGGCTTGATGGTTGTCTAACGCATACCTTAGTTTATGGAGTAGTTTTGATAAAAACTGCAAACCTGTCGCCAATCCTTTCCTGTAGTTTTGCTAAAAACTATTGTGCCATCTAACCGATAGATGGTACACACCTGCACAAATAAGCCATACAGACATCATGTTTCGATGGACGCCCATACCTTGTTTCAAAGTACAATTTCTAAATCACTTTCAACAAGTCTTTCCCTCTGAGCTTGCTCGTGTATGACCAGAAGAAAAACCAGTCTCACCCACAAAACTGGTTCATCAAACCATGCTCAGCCAAAGTCGATTGTCCACCTCCTCACGGTGCCATGATTACAGCTACTTGATTATATGACATCAATTTGAAGACATTCAGTTCAAACTTTTTAAACTTTTTCCCATAAACTACTTTTTCACAAATGCCGTCATGGTAAGATGATGAGATGAGCGACCACTTGCAATTTTCCATCAAATTGTTCATGTATCGATACTTTAGTTATTTGAAAGACTCTATTGAATGATCTTTTTTTTCTTTTTTTTCTTCCACATTGAGAGCATTAACTTTAATATCTGAAAACTAGACCATTACAATAATTTTTGAATTGCATGGGACATTATCACCTTAGGGCACTCTATCACACACTTCAAATATTTTATATATGCTGCACATTATCTTACATTGTTCAAGCTTCCATATTTAGCACGATAAAGAGGATGGCTGCAAAAGGTTGCTGAATTGGATTTATAGTTATTTTGTGGTATTTGTGTGAAAGTTTTCAAAGACTTTTTGGCAAACTCATTTCTTTGAATATCAAAATCATCACACTCCATCAGTTGACATCTCTATGGGACGTTTTTTCAAACTGTCCAACCGGTAATGTGCTTGCTCAAACCTCCTAAAATACATTTCCAGCTATAATATCTGACAGAAATCTCTTCTCTATCGGACTTTAAAGCATACCAGCTACAATTTATTCCATGTTTCCATTTTTTGCAAACATGGACCATGTTGGCAAAGCTTTTTAGATTTGAATTTACAAATGTCCCTGCTATCATTGCATGGCATACGAGCTAAAACATATCTGGCGGCTCACTGCATCAGATAAGATGGCTCCAACATCTTGCTTCCTATGTTTTCTGACTTACCGCCTGCAGTCATAACATAAACTAAGAATTATATTTAAAAGATGTTTCGAGGTTTATAAAGTCATTTTGAAGAAGCATTATTTTTCTACAATCAATCATGTGATACAGTGCTCTGACAAACCACACATGCCCTTTAGTTTTGTCTCTTTTGCAAATTGAAGGAGAGGAGAATTTGTAACTTGAGTGCTACACATTCTGCCTCTGATTTGACATTTTGTCAAACAACTTATAAACCAGTATACTGCTAGAATGGGTGGAGGTCTGCATAGACATTCACATTGATGTTGTCGCATACTATCACACAAATCACATACATGTCAAACTCCAACTTAGAGCCAAACTCCTTCCATCATTTACCACAGAGGAGCGCACATGTATGAAGAGTACATAAAGACTGTGTATACATAGTTTCTCAGCCAAGGCAACCAGTATCACAGAAGTGGCAGTTGGGATTTTATTCATTTTTTGCAATTGGATGAAGAAATAGTTGTCACCCCTCCCACCACCCCGTCTTAGATGGATCAAAGCCCCCATACCTTGTCTCTGTAATCAAACAGAGTGCATGTGAATTTTAAAACCATCAAACTCCAATAGTTTTGAAAGCATGCTTGCATCTGATTTGGCATCAAAATTTCGTTGAGCTCCACACAGATTTGTTTTTCCTATTTAGGATCTATGTTTCCATGAAGTGATTTGTGGTCATTTTGTTGGGGGGTGGGGGGGTGTTAGATGGTTGTGAAAATGGGGATGATGCCAATGAGTTCATTGCTCATGTTGCTTATGGAGAGTAAACTAGCGTATATCAGCATTAACTATAATCTTCTGGATGATTATATCACACTTTTAGTTTTTTGATCACCAAGATTTTGAACTTTGAAATAATGTTGATTTTACTAAACTAGATGATTCTGAAATACTCATAATGCTACCAGATGTATCCCAGTTAAAATTTCTGTACTGATTGAAGAAACAAAACTAATCTAAAAAGTATATTAATAATGTGGATTTAATAGTTTATGTAATTTTTTATTTTAATAGTGGCCGATATGATGTTATCGAGACGGAAAAAAATGCATTTAATGGTTTATGTATTTTTTTGTTTTAATAGTGGCTGATGGGATATGTTACAAAAAAATAAATTGAATCCCCATAGGCATTCTTGTGCATTAAGTACCAGCATAGATATTGTTTGAGCAATCTGAATACACTTTCTTATCACTTGTAGCCAATGTACTTTTTTCTTTTTATGACAATCCTATTTATTTGGGCAACAATGACAACTCTGAATTGCAGGTGAAAATTTATACTAAAAAAGTCTGTTATAGAGAGAATAGTAAAACAAATTATAGCAGATGAGGAATATGAGTTGAATCAGCATATATATATGTGTGTAAGTTAAAATAACTTTTAACATAATTGTGCATTTAAGTTTCAAGTAAGGTTTATTTAAGATAACTTATTTTATTTTTCAATACTGATATACAAAATCATTATAAAATGTTGCATAGAAATTAATAGAATTTTAACTTCGTGAGATATTTAATTTAATTTTACTAATATTTGATATTTATATTAATATTTCTTTTTTGTTGTATAATTATATATATTTTATTAAAAAATATGGGTTTTTAACTATGCTCATGGTTCTCGAATTCAAGTCACATACATGTATTGAATTCTCATATAATTCTTTAATCTTTCATTTTTGTATAAGTATTGTTGACTTTGGGCAGCTATGAGCTACGTCATCTTGTGGGCAACCTTCAACAATAAAAATGGACCTGACTCTTTGAAGTCAAATTGAACATGTATATATACAAGGAAATATTGTTGTATTCAACTACATAGACTCTACCTGAATAACCTTGACAATAAGTTAATCAATAAATATATTACCTATGTATATTCCTATCAGCGTAATCATTGCACCTTATTGGGGTACAATTGCTAGTATATATAACACAACATGACTGACATATATTTCTGATTTCACTATTATTAACAGACATATATGGCAGATGTATATATTTGACCATACAAGGGTTCCTTATCCCTAATAGATTTCAGATCTAACATTTTGTAAACAGTATTAAACTTGTACATACAATACTACATAAATTACTGTCACACAATGCTTGCCAGCAATCTACATGCTTCATATCTTTTCTTATCTATTCCTTTATAATGTCCCCATTTCCAAGATCAATTTTAATAATAATAATAATAGAATTAATGTAAGATCAAATAAATAAATTAATATAATATAATTATAATACAATTTGTTCTTAAATATATTATAAATATAGTAAGAAAGAAAATTGATACAACATTCATGAGTAACATTATGTTGTTATCATCGTATTATTATTAATATAATAATATGATGTATACATTAACAAAATTAAATATTAGAAAGTAATAACAAAATATAATGTAAAAATAATATAAATTATAGTTATGAATGATATATATAATATTGGGTTAAGTCAATCATCTAAAAATCACGTCCATTCAATATATAAGATATATAGGGGAGTTACATCTGAAGATAAAACAAGAAACAACTCATTGAATTCATCCAACCAATTATAATCAATCCAGAAGATAGCTTGCAGCGAACAGGAATCAGAGATTTAATAATGGACTCTTATTCACCATTCTATAATATATCAATCAGAGGCAAAAAAAAGAACTAAATACGAAAGCAAGAGAAAAACTACCAAGATGCAGGTACAAGTCAAGAAAGCCAAGGCATTGGATAGGAAATAATATAGGAGAGACGCAGAAACTAAAATGAAAAATAAGGAAGTGATCAGAAGACACACAATCAACAATGAAAGATAGAGACGCTAGTTTTGAAGAATGATCGTACACAAACATATATTAGTTTTAAGCAGTAACATTATTGAGTATTAAAGAAACGCTCATCTCACCAAAGGAGGGGTATCGAATTTTCAGCATATCCAAAACTCAGAAGTGTGATATATTCAGCAAGCAGAATACACGGGATATAGAAATTGAAAGCATAGTGGTAGTATCCAAAGTAGAGAAATTGAGAAACTTAAAGAAGACAACAACATACAGGAATAACAAAAATATCAATTTGGGCAAAATAGAAGAATCATAGTGTCAATGACTGATAAAGTTTCTTAGATGATTTTGATGGGGCTGAGTATAGTTCTAAAGCGAAGACTATCAATCATGCTATGTTGTTGGTAAAACTACACCACAGCCGACGGGATTAGTTAGTGTCCAAAAAGTTGCATGACAATTGAGTCACCCCTTCGGGAGATATATGTACATCGTCAGAATGGAATTATGAAACATCATTGTACTCGTGATTGTATACTCTTCTTATATGAATAAAGTACTATCTTGTTCAGTGTTACATTACAGTCTCTTAATGCAATAAGTATCCATTTACCCTATACAGTAAACATTTGGCATCGTTGCCGGAGACTGTACTATGAAGGGAACACCGCAACTGTTGTGCAGATGGTGTGGTCCTGGAGACCACGATGACTCAAAATGCCCTAAACCCAAGGTGAACTTGTTGACCATAGAAAGATATGAGGAAGAAGCATTAGCAATCACTTGCGCACAAGCAAAGAAGGCAACATACGCACATCAGGAAGAGGAAAAGAGAAGGGTGCAGCCGGCAAATACAAAAATAGAAAAAGAGATGGAGGCTGAAAAACACAAATGAAGGACACTATTGGCACTTCAAGAAGAACCCAGACAGAACAAAACATCATACGGCAGGTAATGCAAATTGAGATGCCTATGAAACTAAACGACCTTCTTCTTGCAATGCCTCGATTACGAACAGCAATCTTAAACATGACACCATCACTGAAGGCAGTGGACAAGCTAAGGAAGAACACACAGTGGAAATGGAACGACCACGGTAGACCCAATGTTACTCCTGCTGAATACAAGAAGACACCCTGCAATAGTTGACATGGGTATTCTGGGAACTATCCTCACGGCCATCATCGCAGATGGAGGATCGGGCGTAAATGTATTGCTTGAAGAAACATGGAGGAAGTTGGAACAACCAACCCTATGGTCGTCTACATTCCACTTGTTTACCGTCAATCAACACAGAATCAAACCCCTCAAAACTCTAATGGCGCAAACTGTAACGATTGGGACACGACCTTTCTTACTCGACTTCGTGGTCATTCTGTTGAGAAGGAAAGGGTATGACGCCATCCTCGGAAGGGGCTGGCTAGTACAAGCAAAGGTGAAACACGAGTGGAAAGGAAACACTTTGTCCATAGAAAGAGGAGGTCGGAGGTTCGTAATTGACCTACACACCCAGATGGTGGGAGAAGAGGCGGCGTCATCAAAATCCAAAGGTGAAGAAGGAGACGACGAAGGAAAGAAAAGACTGGAACCCAACGAAGAAGGAATCTTGAAATTGGAAGGAGGGTTCGACGATGACGACTTGGACTTCGTAAATGGCCTACTCCATTGGCAAATGGAGGACTATGAACTCTTTCTAAGCTGTCACATGTTAGGGGTTGAAGAAGGAAATAAGGGAGAGGAAAAGAACGAATTTCCAAGGAATACAGAGAAGTCAAAGAAGGGGAGGTGCAGATAGATGAAACAACTACACGTACATTTAGGGACGAGAAGCCTATTAAATATGAAGAACCCACGGTGAAGACAGTGAACTTAGGAGACAAGGTTCATCCAAAAAACATATTTGTGGGAGACAACTGGAATCCAATTTTGAAAGTTTTGGCATTTAAGATATTCATGGAGTAAAATGATGTTTTCGCGTAGACATACAAAGACCTGAAGGTGGTACCGCCAAAATTGTGTGTCCACCGCATCCCATTAATACAAGGCGCAGTACCAATACGGAAGTGACCATACTACATAAACAAAAACTATGTTGCACAGGTCACAGACGAAATTAACTGGATGCTTGATGCAAGCATTATTTTTCGGGTACAAACAAGTGAGAAGGTATCCCCAATTGTGATATCACTGAAAAAGGATACCACTCAAATAAGGATACAAGTAGACTTTCGCTGTCTGAATGCAATAACAATTAAGGATCCATTCCAAATGTCATTTACTAATAGTATTTTGGAGGAAGTTGCGGGGCATGAAATATACTCATTCATGGATGGATTTTTCGATTACAACCAAATATCCATCACAGAGGAAGCTAAGCTCAAAACAACCTTTGTGGTGGAAGACAAACTGTATACCTACAATAGGATGCCATTCAGTCTGTGTAACGCACCAACAACGTTTCAAAGGATCATCATGCACATCTTTGATAAGATCTCGATAGGAAACTTCAAAGTGTTCTTGGATGATTGGTCATTTTTTAGTACAAAGGACAACTATTTGACCGCACTCAAGGAATGTATAGAAATATGCAGACGGGCATGACTAGTAAACCCTAAGAAGTGCAGATTTATGGTACCTCAGGGAAAACTATTGGGACACATCGTGTGCAAGGCAGGATTGAAGACGTATCTGGATAAGGTCTGAGAAATTCTGGAAATGCCACCTTTGACAGATGTGACTGAAGTAAATCATTTCTAGGACACATAGGGTATTATAGGAGGTTTATTAAAAACTTCGCCAAAATATCTTACCCTCTTGACATGTTAACTTGCAAAGTTGAACCCTACAAATGGGAAACAGAGCAAGATGAAGCCTTTCAGGGATTGAAAACACGACTAGCCACAACACCTATTTTGGCTTATCCAAACTGGGACAAGGAGTTCCATGTACATGTCGATGCGTCAAACTACGCAATCAAAGCAACGCTGGCACAAACAAGTGATCACGGATTAGACCACCTGGTATACTTTGCAAGTAGATTATTTGTCAAAAGCATAAAAGAATTATAGCACGATGGAGCAAGAGGCTCTCGAAATGGTGTACATCGTACAGAAGTTCAGACATTGCTTACTGGCTACCCCATTCATGTGCTATGTAGAGCATCAAGCCTTACTATATCTCATAAATAAACTGATCATTCAAGGACGGATAAGTAGATTGTTACTGCTCTTGCAGGAATTCACATTTAAAATTGTGGTATGGCCAAGGAAAAGCCACTTGAGTGTAGATCATCTATCCAGGATCAATTCGAGAGAACCTCCGAAGGAAGTCAATGATGACTTTCCGGATGCACAAGTATTTTAGATCGCCATACTACCATCTTGGTACGCAAGTATCAGGGAGTATCTTTCAACAGGACAATTCCCTAGAGAAATGCCACCAAACCAAAGGAGGAAACTCGTGCTGAGAAGTCGAACATTCTTGTTGATCAACGGGGTGCTATACAAGATGGGACCCGGCCAGATTCCACGACAATGCGTTCTGGAAGAAGAAATACCGAAAGCATTGAAAGAAGCACAAGAAGGGCCCGCAAGTGGACATATAGGATCAGACACAACTGCACACAAGATACTTCTCGCAAGATTGTGGTGGCCAACCGTGCACAACGATGACAAGGAGTGGGTCGTTGCATGTGATACATGTCAAAGAGTCGAGAAGCCACTAAAGAGGGATTTTATGCCTCTGAACCCCTTACATGCGCAAGAACTATTTGAACGGTGGGGGATGGACTTTGTCAGGCCACTGAAGTTAAGCAAAGCTCAGAGATGTAGAGACATTGTTGTAGCAACTGAGTACCTTACAAAATGGGTAGAGGTACGGGCCCTAGCAAAAAACTCTACACTGAGCATAGCAAGATTTATCTACGAAAAAATCATTATGAGGTATGGAATCCTGATACAACTAACAAGTGACCGTGGGGGACATTTTTTCAACCATGTCATCTGACTACTCACTACGGAATTCAAAATCTACCATTCCCTGTCAAAGCCCATACTACCCGAGAGCAAACAAGCAAGCGGAATCGACAAATAAAATCTTGGTTGCAATAATTTACAAGTCTTGCATAGTTGAATGTGAAGATTGGGAGGAAAAGTTGTCATCGACATTATGGGCATACCGTACCTCTTACAAAGTTACCACAGAACACACTACATTTCAGTTAATGTGGTCAATAGGTCGTAGTACCAACAGAGTTCTAGGTACCGAGTTTGCGAATAGCGATTGAAAACAAATTAGGAGACATTTAAGTCTCAGGGAGAGGTTGTATAACCTGAATATGCTTGTAGGCGCAAGGTTTGGCATGACAAGCACTTGAAACTAAACAAGTTCCAACTAAGACAACTGGTATTAAAATATAACGGGCAGAATGAGATCAAACCTAGCAAATTCAAAGTAAACTAGGTGGGACCCTATAAGATTCGTGAAGTGGTAGATAATGGAGCAATAAAACTATGGACGTTGGACGGGAAGGAAGTGACCGACCCAGTAAATGGTTCAAAGCTACAAATTTACCATTAGAGGAATGACGCTTGAGGAAATGATGATACCTGGACGAATCAAATGTGAAAAATTAATAATAATAGAGATAATTCATACTCCTCTAAGGAGATCATAAAACATCAAAAGCAAGCTAAGGACATCGTACAAACCTGAGAAAAGATGCTAAAGACACCATACAGACTTGGGGAAACGTGCTAAAGGCACCATATGGACTATTAAATGCACACTGTGCGAACACCGTACGAACATGAGAGGTTTACGCCGTACGGTCGTATGGCCACAAGGGAGAATATGTAAAAAGCCAAGTTTTAAAATAACGTACGGCTACCAAGTGCAACGTACGAAGGGAAGGAGAAAACACCATACGGCTTGGAGATTGGGTTGTTACAAGTAGACCATACGACAGGTGAAAGCATTATGTCTAAAGTGTGATTGCAAGTACCATACGACAGGAGAGAGCACTGATTGCAAGCAATGGGTAATAGAATGCGGTGACCGTACGACCATACGACCATGATGAAAATGCATTACCAAACAAGCCTTCTAGCCATCGTATAGTATTCTGGCATTATAAGTAAAAACGAACACTACGTGGAAAGAAGGTAATAGAAAGGGCAGAAGAATTAACAAAGGTACTGAGAGGTGGGAAAACAACATAGGTTACATCCATTTATAACTGTGTGCACCGTACGACCACGCAAGCACTACACACATTAGCCACAAATCATCACCACGAGCACCTACACGACTTGGTCTTGGTCAAAAGCGTTGAGCACTGGAGAAGCAAGCAGTTTGGCCTTCATACTAGAGAAGCACACAGTATGGCCTTCATTCAGCAACATACGGAGTCTCACGCAAGGTAGAATCGTACAGATTATTAGGTCAATATAAATTTCATCCAAGGAGTTGTACGAAGCTAGTGAGGTATGAAAAACCTAACTGGTTTTTGGCAAACAAAAAGAAAAAAGAAGAGACGGTTATGGAGTCGCCTGGGAAGAGAGCCTAGAAGAAGAGATTGGAGGAGGATTGCGCAAAGATGAATCGAAATGTGAAGACATTGCCTTCAGGTGTTCTGGTTGCAGGAGGCACACGCACAAGCACAAACAAAAAGAAGGGCAAACAAACAACACAGTTGGCAGTTGCACCAGTGCACCTCACACTACAAAACATTTCTTTCGAAGGCTTGAATGGAGTCAAATGTAGGAGATGGTGGCAAGATACGCCCAAAGACCATCTAGTGAAGAATAGCATCAAAAAGGCGCAAGTAGAGTGGGCGATAAAAATGTCAGTTTTTTGCATTCGTGATTATGAGGGCTTTTTGCACATGATGGTAGAAACCTATGACCAGTTCTCTAGAACCAGTTCATTCTCCTACCTCGAGCGTGACTTGGCAATCTCGTTTAGAGCACTGGACTTCACGAGGGTATTTGGAACACCTGACCATGCAGAGTGAGGCAAGAAAATTGATAACAAGCCAAAGAAGCTGAGCCGAAACAAAAGCCTACCTGGTAGACTAAGTAAGCCTACCTGGTAGACTAAGTATGCGACACATTATCTCAACCAGAAAAAGAAACATTGATGGACACTTCGAAGGGCAGAGGGCTGAAGAACTCTAACATCCAAGAAGGACATTGGTGTTGCTCATGGACCTTGTTAAGAGTAAGCTCACGGGATCGAGCCACACGTTTGATATCTCCTTTCTGTAGGTAGCAATGATGAATGGGATCCTAAACAAGAGAGTATACAACTAGGCTAAATTACTAGCGAAATGAGTGTATGAGTTCATGACGCTTCAGCACAAGACATTCTACATGCCCCACTACGCTATTGGATTATTCCTGGATGCGATAGTGCAGATGATTCCTCTTAACAAGTTGGAGGTCAAGCTTGGCCCGCTTGTGCCACGTGACCCCCCCATCATGTAGTGGAGACGCTTAGACCCACCAGATGAGCAAAAGGCCACGGTCGAGCAAAAGCGACCCAAACAGGAGCATGAGACATCATCTAAAAATAGTGAGACTGATGGAGAGGAAGAGGATGAAAAGGATGACGAAGAGGTGGAAGTCATTACAACGACATTGTTGCTATTCCCACAGCATGCACTCTCGATGACAACAAATTTGGTCCCTATAAGTACGCTCAGTGCACACATCCTAGGATTTGGACAGCTTAAACAACCAATAGTGATGACCCCTATCATAGTAGCGGCTCAGTCGATTGCAACAACCCCGACCATTCCGGAGGTCGTGGCTACAGTTCAAACAGAGTCCCACCCATCACTGCCTATAGCCTTGCCAGACGAGGTGATGGAGATACCAACACAAGAGGTTCCTAAGAGTTCAGGGACACTGCAGGTCAAATTGGAGGCAATGGGATCCAATGCGATGGTCACTATAGATAATGCATTATTGGCTACCAGTGAGGGTACTGCAGCACAGGACTTGAGTGAGTGGAACTTGAGTGTGTACTTGAGTAGGAGATTCAGCATTAGACCAGTAACACCGACATCTAGCACTCTCTCACCTATGAAAGAAGTATCTCAGGCGATGGACCCTCTAGCCCCACCAAAGGAGAGTCATCCTACCATTGCAGTTGAGCTACCACCCCCACCTCCGACGAGAAGAATTGCAAAGAGGATATTAGAAGCAGTAGCCGGCGATGGCCACGGAGGACCCCACATCATCAGGCCCCTCAACAACTCTAAGGGAGGGTGTTGAGATGTACTGAGCGGACATGGTGACTCGAGGTCGTCAAGTAGTGATTTCAGCACAGGCGCATGCTTTAGAGGCAGTAGTGCAGGAGTTGGAGCAAGTTTTGTCATTCATGCGGGTTGGTTGTCCAGTGGCCTTCTCAGTATGTTTTGAGGCACGAGGATGGCTGAACATAGAGACCCCAAAGATGTGACAAGAGTGGACTACCAAGAAGCTTGTAGTAGAGAGCAGAGTTGAGAATTTGACACGAGATATAGTACAAGTTAGTCATGGTAGAAGCCAGTTTAGTCGCGCAACAGTCAGCTTGGGAGATAGAGTGGGCGCAATCATTGCTGAGAGGGAATAAGAGAAGGCAACATTCGTATCTCAGTTGGGGACGCGAAGAGGGAGTCGAATGCAAAAGAGGTGGAGCTCTGAAATATAGCTAAGATGATGAAGAGAGCATTAGAGCTTCCAATGTAGGCTAAGGTGGATTTGAACACTCGAACATAGCAAGTGCACGAGTTGCAGGCACAGCTAAACGAGTTACGAGCACAAAGGACGGCTACTACACCCACTTCACCAGGGGCGCACCATTCTCAGTTCTTGTCTTGATGTACTTAGTAGTTTAGTTGCTCTATTTTGTCATCTGGAGACGACTTTTCTTTTGAGGGGGATGATGTTGTCAGTAAAATTATACTACAACCAACGAGATTAGTTAGTGTCTAAAAGGTTGCGTAACGGTTGAGTCACCCCTTCAGGACATATATGTACATCGTCCGAATGGACTTATGAAACATCATTGTACTCGTGATTGTATACTCTGCTTATATGAATAGAGTATTATCTTGTTATGTGTTACATTCTAGTCTCTTAATGCAATAAGTATCTATTTACCCTATACGGTAGACATGCTGCAGATATAATTCATTTGATGTGGGCATGTTTATGTGTGAAGCTTGGTCACTATAACATCAATTTTATCCTATCAGAAACAAAGAAGAATTCACAGGCATCAATATTAGTAATTAATGAGTGAAATAAGTAAACAATTTGTGAGTCATTAAGGAGATCATCTTTTCAAATGCCAAGGTGCATACCCACTCAAAAGGGAATTAGTGCATCGGTGAACAGATCTATTCCTTCAAAACAGCGGGTAAAGAATTCAGATTTACTACAAAGATTTTGTAAGTGAGGTTTCCCTCTTGACTATCACACGTGACAACCATTATTTATGAATCAATAATCTCCAACATAAGTATGCATAAATAGCATTTGATATATAAACCAGAAACTATTATATTAACAAAAGACATTAGTGATGTTAATACAAATTTCATTAAGGCCTGCAAGGAACAATAGAAGCCACTCACATGATTGTCATAGAAGAAACATTATACTTGGGAACATGATTCATATTCTCCATTACATAGCACAATCATAGAGAATAGATGGAGCTGTAAACATGAGGAATTGCAGAAATTGCCCAATATTTAATAACATCTTATATAAGGGACATTAAACCGTTGTGAAGAATATTAGATATATTTTATAACCTCTATTCCTCCCCATTGATCCTTCTTACCCGTTTATATCTTTTGTGCGTAAGGGTCCACATATTCGCCATGTCTAACCTTTCCAATGGCCACACTCTTTCACAAATACCACCCTTCAAAAGGGTCACAACCCTCCGTCATTGCTGCCCCTTTGGAAGTTGCTTCCATTGATCCTTCCTTGATTCCTATGCTACCTTTATGCATATCAAAAATCACTATGATTACCTTCCTTATGATGATCTCTTCACCCATGCCTTCAACAAATAACGTTCCCTCCTATTCATATCTTCGTGATGGGAGTCACAAACTTTCATTATCACAACCTTTCGAGAGAGTTACAACCCTTCATCCTTTATGCCCTTTAAAAGAGTCACAATCATTCATTGATTCTTTCCACTCCAATCTTCTTCCATTACTCCTTCCTTAGTGCCCACGTCCTTTCTTTCCTCTTTTCTCCATTATTTTCTCCCTTTTATATCTTTGTTTGAGGGAGTCATACCTTTTCATTTCATCCCTTTTGACCATAATTATATTTTAACTTAACTCTTTTTTTTTCTTTTTTTTGATCGGTAAATAGTCGAAGCCTAGATTAGTTATTTGTTGTAATTAATTATTTTAATGTGTTATGCGAATTTGAACCCAAGACCTCCCACATGAGAGGCTCACAAGTTACCATTGTGTTGTAGGCTCTTGCCTTTTTAACTTAACTCTTTTATATTCTAATTTAGATTTTATTTATATTCTTTTCATATTTCAATATTATTATTATTTATTATTATATCATATTTCAAAAAGGGGACATCACAACGTATGACACGCTTCTTGGGAGGGGTTGGTTGAGCACAACGAAGGCTCAAAAGGGTACACTTCTAACTGTGTATGTGTATATAATAGGTAGGTATGTGTGTGTGTGTGTGTGTATAATAGGTATGCCAATGTATTCAACAATTAGAAGAGGAATGCACTCTCAATCAAGAGTAAAGAAGTACATTGTCAACCTAAGAAATCAAGCAATGAGCAAAGTTGGTATCATTTGAATCAAAGTCTAAAGATGAAGAGTCGTGTATGAATGAAGTAAGGAAAGCCATGGAATTAAACGATGTATGGGTGCTCGAGTTAGAAGATTTTGTTGAAGACAAAACAAGTTCCCTGAATGGACTATTTCACTAGCAAATGGAGCACTATGAGGCATCCCCCTAAATGTGTAATTTCCTTGAAGTCGCAACTCTTTGTGAAGAGCAATCTTCTAAAGTTATAGACTATAGATGTGAGAGTACAAAAGAAGGTCAACGGAAACCCAATTCAAGTTGGAAATTCACAGGAAAAGGAGGAAATCAGGAGAGATGAAAAATGGAAAGAAAAAATAATGAAAACTAGGAAGAGGTCATTACTTAATTCATATTCTCGAGAAATGAATGTTTATTCTTGGCAGAAGCAGTGGAAGGTAGTTTTGATGGCTAGAGAAGTTCACCCACTAACCTCCATACAAAGTAGAATACTCTTTGCATGAATTGGGAAGTGTCAACATCATTGCACTATACAAGTTATAACATATACTACCACTCCGTTGCCATCACTATACAACATGTACGGCAACTTTGTTCACTACATGTGGACTTATAAAGATTTTATATAGTTTTTGTGAACTCTAGTATAGAATGTGAAGTTATTGTCGTTGTACAATCCTTGTAACTCATGTACAACGTACAATCTGGTCTATATGGCAAGTTCACAGTCGCTAAAATGCTTACTATACGGCCAACTGACTTTGTCAATCAATCGCAAACACTCACATGCAAAGCATCTTTTTTGCGTGGCATACAGACTCCTGACATACAAACTCTGCAGTATGGCATTTCCCATGAAATTTGAGGCAAATATATGGCATATGGATCCCTCAAAGCAATGTACGGACTCCTCTAAATGAGAAATTGGGATATGTGTTTCCGGCAAGATTTGACCTATCCCGGAAACTTAGAAACTTCCAAAAACCTTTGCCTTGGCTGTCCCATAAAATTAATGTTTCAGTTTTGATAACTTGTTTGATTTCCACTGTCATGTGTTAAATTATTTAACACAAACATTATATGTTAAGTTTCTATATTTATATTAGCATACTTTATTCATGTTTTTATATGAACATTGAACATTTCCCAATATATTTTGAATTTTCCCTATTTTTTATATAGCTATTCCCAATATCGTCCCCTGCTTCGAGGGAAAAAAATCATCTCAGAAACCTATTTCCCATCCCCTCGTCCTAGAAACTTCAAGTAACATAGTGTGCAACACTATCATTGTCGCATATTGTACAACATAGATCAGGGTTTCTCACACATTTTGCAATCTTGTCGTACAGTGTATGAGAGCACTCAATGCACTATCCCTTGGGTTTTTCCTACTGGGTAGAGAGGACAAAACTAAACTCACTATCACTCATCTATGTCGTACAAGGCACAAAAGACAACCTTGGTTTTGTCATACAATGTTCAACTACTTTGCATCGAGTACTTTGTACAAGTAATGGGTCTAGTATGTTCGTGAAGGACTTGGCAGTAGCATTACACCTTGGCAGGACTATAATGTGGTCAAGCCATTGGGTGCAATGGCATTATAAGTTCAAAATCGTACAACTTCCACAACTTTTGCATCATAATTTTGACATGAGATCTCAACTTTTGGGCTTCTTCAACATTATTCACTGCATCCTAAAAAGTCACAAAAATGATACGCACAGTAGAGTTCTGTGCAGATTTAAAGGTCTTCATTTGGTCTTGGCGGTAGGGGCATTGCCCCTCAACCTTGCCCTATATCACGAAAGGGACCACACCCTGAGCGATGCCCCGTAGCCTTGCTGAGGCCGCTACCCCTCAACCCTACTGAGCGCTACCCCAGACCCCCACAAGGGGCCTTGCTCCTTGACCCCACTAGGGACCCCATTTGATTTTTTAAGTATACTACGGTGTTAAGTTTGCAAAGTACAAGACATTGTCTACAGTCTTTCCACTAGTCTTCCCAAATATTACTTGATGTATACTCGTCGTCTGGAATCTTATTTTTTTCTTGAGGTGGTGGGGGGGAGGTGATAGGAGGGATGATGTAATCAGCATACAATGCCTATTGCTATGTTTAATTATATTGGTTATCGTGAATGTGGTAATTGTCCTTGTTAAGTGTATTATTACTCGAGCCGCTGTGAGTGTCGATTGGTTAATGGTTGTGTCCCTCTTGGTATCGTTGGGTCCTTTAAATATGTTGTGTACTGCCAAGCAAGGTAGTATGGTGTAGTTGTATGAATTGTAATCCTTGGCAGACCATCGATGCTCTTCTTCTCTGTAATGAGTTTATGAGAAAACAAAGACATTTTTACTCTTGTATTTGGTACGTGTTGCCATCCTTGTTATTATTTTATGCATATAATTTATCAAATGTAGCAATAAACAACCATTTCTTCACGCAAAGAGAAAATTGAAGAAGATTGAATGGAATCTTTCCTTGGTTAGAGAAAAGATTAACCACATAGTATGAAAAAATTAGGTTAAGCCAATTATTCAAGGAATTTGCATCTATCTTGCCTTCAAACATGGGGATGTTTGATGAGCTCAAGCTTTACACTCAAAGGGGGCGGTGAATGAGTATAAGACAATCTTTTTTAAATTTTCAACTTAACAACCATAGTAATAACAATAGCACAACATCAACAATTAAGAACACAACATTTATGTGAAAAACTTTTTAGAAGAAAACCACAGCAAAGATTGATTATATAGAATTTATTACAAACTTTGTAGGCACCAACCTATTGGAGAAACCAGTCCTTGTTATCCTTTGAAGGCACCAACTAATTGGACACACCAATCCTCACAAGTGACCACCAACTCAGAAAAAGACACCAATCTGAGGTGCCAACCTCTTCTGTACGAGGCAACAACCTCCAAAATATTTCCCTTTCTTGAATTTGCTCCTTCAATTTATGGTGATCACATATGCCTTCCTCACAAATCTGTTTTTATTATATATTCATTCTTTTTGTCATGCAAGGGTGCTTGAGTTAAAATGATATATCTCCTTGTCCCACTCTCGCATCCTCTATCTCTCACAGTTCTGCTCATGCATACATTCCCGTGTACAATTATACTCGCAAGTATATCATTTTCACAATTCTACATATGATCCTCTTTTCAAATCTGTTTAAACATATTTATGTGTCCACTGTTATTAATTCTGCTTTGAAAATGGACTGATATATCCTATTTTCTACTTGCATTCCAACACCCATCTTATCCTCCTCTTATAGCATGTCATTCCTCTTCAAGAGCAGCTACTATTCAAAAAGTACCAATCCTCCCAAAAGAGACAATTCTTCAAAACGGACAACCTATTAATAGTAGATTTGATTTAATTTAATTTCCCTAAATGGGCTGAACATTCCAAAGAATCAGTGTCTTGTTGTGGATGCTAACACTAGGTACTTAGCCTTTATCAAAACATTATACTTATTTCTTCAACAGTGATTTCTCAATGCAATCGGCCAGTATGCTTTCCTGTTAATATATAATCAGCCACCACTTACATAGGTAAATAAAATTCCCCAGGGCCCAAGACATGAATAGGTTATTTCACATCAGTGACAACATTTTCAACAATATCTAGATCGAATTGTACCATGTATGTAGTGTGAACACCAAACAGTTGCTCTGAATTGGAAGGTTTTGGACCTATCTGAAGAGCAGCAAGAATTTACCAACAATACACACTCTTTCACAGGCATGATGTTCCTCCAATTCTTCTCACTGTCTTTACAATGTGTCCTCTACCATTTTCTAGGAAATCTCTAGGGGTGGCTTCATTAGTGATTTATCTCCTGCCTAACCATGTGTAGGACACTATGACAAAGGGTCACAAGATTTAGCCCCGACTCTCAGTATTAGACCCCATATGAGTGGGCACACAATTAGAGACAAAGTTTTAGAAGCCACTGCAATATCACTTGGAAACAATATGAAGCAATGTAGCTCTAATAACATTGGTTTAGGACCCAAGGTAAAATCTAGTAAACAAACCAATCAATTGGATTCAATAAGGTTATGCATGGGAACAAGTATGTACATAATAGAGATTTAAATATGCATGGTGCGAAAGAACAAGGAAAACAGAGAAGACAATTGAGAGCTGAACTAGAACTATTATAGCAAGTTTGTATTATGTTACTTCCGTACATTATATGTGAGAAAAAATGTGTGTTATTGATCTCCTCATCTGACCAACTACAAAGATTAGCTATGACTGTTATCATACAAAGAGGGAGGAAGATGAAGCATAAGTTGGCAACAAGACACTTCATATTCTACTTCAACCATCACAACCACTCATAACCTCCGAAGATCAGTCAAATCTTGCAAAACTATAGAAGTTGAGTCAGTACATGCAAGCAGTTTAGAACATGGGTGCTAAGCTAGAAGCTGAACATGCTGATAACACAACAAAGGCCGCCATGAAACACCTTATGGATTTGTGGCATAATTGAGTGACATAGATCTTCCCAGATCAAGGTGGCCGAGTACTTCTTGCCCAAGCCCAAGTGGGGTGACCAATTCTTACTTCAGCAATATCTTGGCTGGGCAGGCACTCATCCTTTCAGAAAGAATACACACAGAGGAGAAAAAAGATATACAGAATTTTCTCAGGCCAACATCCCAACAGGTTTAATCTATAAATACTTCCATCATATAAAGTTTGTGATATGAGATAATAGAAAAGGAAAATATTAGTTTGATATATGTAAATAATACATACATGTCTTGGCTGGGCAGACACTCATCCTTTCAGAAAGAATACACACAGAGGAGAAAAAAGATATATAGAATTTTCTCAGGCCAACATCCCAACAGGTTTAATCTATATATACTTCCATCATATAAAGTTTGTGATATGAGATAATAGAAAAGGAAAATATTACTTTGATATATGTAAATAATACATACATGTACACATTCATACATACATATAGATAGATTTACATCCATTGCTTCGCATGAAACAAACGATGTGTCCAAACAGCTGACAACCATTCCTATAGGCTATCGCATTCACGCTAAAACATGTAACGCGAGCATCTACCAACTGTAGTTCACAGGGGCCAAACCCTTACATTAACTAATGCAGTGTGCTTGCGGACTATTATCGATGATTTACGGTAAAATTATATTCGGAAGACGGTAAATCTCATTTTTTAAATTTCATAATCCACCCAAACACAGCCAATAAGCTCAAAAAACCCATTATTGCTTAAAACTATGAGCCAAAAGCTTTCTTGATATTCCAAGCTACTTTTTCAATGGATTATAACAGATTTTATGAATTTTCAGAGGCTCTTTATATAGATTATATCCTGCCCTATTATTGGATTACGAAAAGAAAACTAAAGGAAGTTTAAGCTAACCATACCTCTGTAAATCCTCTCCGAAATTAGAATTGATGCGAGACAAATTCCATAAATGAACAAGCTATTATTTTCGATAGATGAATTTTCCCTTTTCCTGTGCAACTACTGAGAAATATTTCTCTTTCACCATCTTTTGCTGGTGTTTAGAAATTTTTGCTCGCGCTTTATTTTCTCACTATCTCATGCCGACTTCGCAGTCTGGAGCAGGAATTTTATGGAATGGGTTCGACATAATCTTAGCAAGTCTCCCGGAATATATTGTGCATGTTTGACAGTCGACTATTTCTAAAATCTGCTGCTACCAAATTTTGACTTGGCACGAAAAGATTTGCCGTACATCATGGTAGAAGAAAAAACCAGTAAATGGGCTGAATCAAAAGGCATAAGAGCAAAAGGGCAATTTAGACCGAAACATTTTACTATTGTCACGGCATCATTCTTATAGAGAAAGTTTGGGACACTCAAGGGGCTCAGGGTTCTGTGGTTTTGTGGACTTGTTTCTGTCGTTTTGTGGACTTTAAAAAAGCATTTGACACAGTGTCATATAACAAATTTTAAGACAGAATGGAAGAGTTGGAAGTTCCTAAAGAACTTAGGTCTGTTATTCACAGATTGTATGAGCAGGTCAAAGCTAAAATCAGAATGACGGAAGGGCTATCAGAGAATTTTGGCAGCAATATCGAAGTTAAGTAAGGGTGTCCGCTATCTCCAACATTATTTGGGCTCTATATTGACAAGTTAGAAGAATGGATAAACAAGACCAATGGTGAGGGGATACAGCTGGCCCACTTTGTGATAAGATTGCTCTTATATGCAGACGATCTCATAATACTTGCTAGAATGGCTAAAGGTTTGAAAGAACACTTGAAAGCACTAGATAGTTTTTATCATGAAGTGAGAATGCAAGTGAAAACTAGCAAAACCAAAGTTATGATCTTCTCACTGAAGAAGAATAGGGGTATACAGGATGAGCTCCTATTTGAGGGTAACTCTCTTGAGATTGTGGAGGAGTACAAATACTTGAGCATAGATTTTCATAACAAACTCAATTGGAATACATGCAAATCAAAAAAGATTCAAGGGGGTTGGAAGGCATTATATTCTTTACAAAACAGGTGTAGGAACACAGAATTATTATGGAATTGGACAACCATGAAAACTCTTTTTGGTTTGTTGGTCACTCTGATTATTCTATATGTATGTGAAGTGTGAGGTGGTAGTATGTTCGAATAGAAATGACGATAGGTAGAAAGAATTCAAAAACACTTCATCACATGTAATCTCTTATTGGCGGATGTGGGTTCCTTTCCGTTAGAAGTCGTTGCATTAGTTTAGATGCTAAGCTATTTAAAGAAAAACCAAGGTTTAGAAACACATTGCTCGCCCAAGCTAGTCGTAGAGGAAAAACTTTTTAGACAGAAAAGCACATGGATGAAGCAAAATGACAAATGGATGTGAAAGTGGGATATCAACATTCATACTTGCCCGGATAACATTAAAGAAATAAAGAAGTTTGTCATGGAATATTTTTGCAATATTTTATGGACAAGGCACGTAGGGTGGAAAAAATCTTATTACATTAAAGAATTTAATACCACTTCTAGTCATGATGAAAAGGCCTATATAAGAGCACCTATTAATTGGAAAGCAAAAATGTTGATGGCATAACTCAAAACTAGTTCACATGGGTTGTGATGTGAAACTGGTAGATAGCAAGTTCCAAAGGAAGAGTGGGCAAATAGAACATGTTTATTTTGTAATATGGGAGTAGTAGAGACAGAGCAACACTTTGTCAAGGATTGCCTGGCATATAGTGACATCAGATCTAGTTATACAGAGATATTGCAGAATAAGGACTTCAACTACTTATTCGAGAAAGATCAAGTGAAGAGAACAATGACTCTAATTATCAAACTTCAAAAGGAGAGACAAGTTAACCAAAACTTTGCAGCTAGATTAGTTTTGCTCCTGCCTTGAGGGGGTGATTGTGTGGGTCCCATAGGCTACTTTAGCCTCGTAAACATCATTAATATCTATCATATCATAGGCTAGCTAAGTACTATTGTATCATCATTGCTCATTAATTATAATTTTTTATATTTATATTTTATCATAAAAAATTTATATTTTTATATTTTTTAATTCTTTTTATGTATGTTGAATCGTTAATAAGTATTTAAGAATTATTTAGATGTTAAAAAATATAATTGATATAACTTTTTATTATAAATATATTATAGATAAGTTGATTAGTTATAGTATTTTTTATAAAATTATAATAATATTTAATTAAATTTTATAGATATTATTATTTAGTTTTTTAATAAATGATTAATTACTTTAAAATATTTTTTATAATAAAATAATTTATATAATAATATTTTGTTGAAAATATTTGATAATTGTAAGATATTAATATTATAATATATCTTATTTGTAATTTAATTATTTATTAATATCTACATATTTAAAATTAAAGAAAAATGGCGAGCTCTACACTCTTCGCAAAATTAGCAAATTTGGTGAATTCTTATTTTTAAAGACCAAATATGCTTTTAAGGAGATACTGTGAACAAGTAACCAAATTGGTGTTTTATCAATGCCTACAAACCAAAATAAATCAAACCCTAAATCCATGAAACAAGAGGTAGAAAATCTAGGTTGAAACAACAACCACATGTTTTTTCAAAAATCAGGTATTCAAAAATAGAGAGCGAAGCAAAACAGAAAGAAAATGGATGGATCCCTATTATTTGAAAGAAAAACCATCTTGTGCATACATCTAGAGAGTTTAACCATAAACTTGGAAAAATCTTTGAAGCAAATCAAATTCCCCTTGGACATCCATAGTTGCTTCACCAAAACAACCTTAACCCTAGTTTTGCAAAAATCAAAAGTCATACTTATATTCCCCCTCACCGTAGATATCGTACCCCCTGTTCTAACCCTGTTGTAATACCTAACCCCCATATTCATAAATAGCATTTTAGGCGAGCATTTTAGAGAAGATTTTATATCAATCCCCTTTTGTCTCTTTAATGCATACTCTGTTAAGTTTATCAAATGGGAACCTAATTTCGATGAATCCATAGCAAAAAAAATATTCAACTCCAACTAGGATATCGATAGACAAAATACCTCCAAAAATTAATTATTTGGATATCATCAAATGGATTGGATCTTCTTTAGGAAATCTCATAGAATTAGAAGCAAATTTTAACAAGAATAACAACATAAAAATGCTAATTAATCTGGAAATAGGTCACAATGAATTCCAACCCATAAAAATAATAACTAATAGATCCTTATATAATCTAAATATTGCTAGATATGAACAACATATTAAAATAGATAATCATCAAATATCTAATCTTAAAACCCCAACTCCAACATCTCATTTACAAGAAGTATTTGCAATGATAAACATCAAAACAACAATCTACAATTTAAATAGAGGCAAGAACATCGAGATGATGAAAAAAGAGGAGAGTTTGGTAAGGGAAGCTACAAATTATGAAGGCTATACAGACAAGGAAGATCGCAATGTAGAAGAAATTGAAGAAGGGGGACTTATTGCAAACAACTAGCATACTTCAATAAATAAAAACTTACTAATATTGCAGGTAGTGCAAGAAAACATAGATCAAAGTATGACCAAATTCAACGTGATAGAAGAAAATATGCTCCTAATGCAACAATGTGAGGAATACATCAAACAAAACCTATTTATAGAAGACATCAAAAGTAATTTGGCACAATACATGAGGCTCACTCATGACATTCTACTCATTCAAAATGACATAAGTGATCAAATTACAATATGGGAAGAAGTCCATAAGGATCACAAGACAAAAGATCAATCTTGAATGATGAGAACAGAGGAAGAACATGATACAATCATTTATACAGAGGCCAAGCAGAACAAATCTGAGGAAAAAAAAGAAGACAACCATCAAAATTTGGACTTCAATAATCAATATAAGAACAACAATTCATAGCTAGAAAAGGAAATGACAAAGCTGGAAGAAGAAACTCCAAAAGTTGCAGAGGGTAGAATTCAGTCAAATCAAAACTCCAATGACATGATTACTCAAGTACCACTAGACAGGGTAAATGATATAATCTCCATCGCTTCTAAATCATAGGCAAATTCTCACTTTCAAGATAACTCCCTAGTAGTTTCAGAATCAATAATATATAAGGAACTAACTACATATAGAAAAAGATCAAAAGAGTCTAGGAAGAAATACAATAAGTTTTGGAAAACTCCCCAAGATGGGAAAGACCCATTTGCAAAGATAGATAAAGGTAATAATTAGAGTTGGAATCAGATTCCTCTGGAAGTAGAAAACTATATCAATGAGAATGGGATTGAAACTTTAGATTTTATGGGTAATCCAAAGGCTAAGGAATTCTAGGGAAAATTTAGGGTACAAGAACAAGACAATTTCCAACAACAAAGAATAATGGAGATTCGAGAAAAATGGAGGAAACTAGATGAAAGAAAGAAGTCATATCTAAATGAACAAATAATGAAATAAAATGGAGAAGAAAGAATCTCAGAAGACAGGTCAACTGAAAAAATCCTAGACAATGCAAGAAACAATAGAGATTCTCTTGGACTAGCATGTAATATGGAAGGAATTAGTGTCCCACGTTGTGGCAAACTAAATAAAAAATGAGGAAGGAATTTTTTAGCTGAATTAAGAGCAACTATTGGAAAAGTAGAGAATTAGAAAATGAGCCATGAAATATTAAAAATTGGGAAGGGGAAGATCCTTCCCATAGGACAATGAAGTTGACAACATGGAATGTTAGGGGATTGGATGCTTGTAACAAAAAATGTTTATTACAAAATAACTTAACCCTATTTGAATCAGAGATAATTCCTTAATTCAAGAAACAAAATTAAGTAAAACTGAAGAAGAAAAATTAAATAGAAAACTCGGGTTATGAAAATCTAATATGGTAGAATTTGACGGTGCCTCAAGTGGTATAGGGATCATATGAGATCCCAAGAAAATAGAATAACAGAGAATAATAGTAGATGCAAACTAGATGGGAGGTAAGATAAAGAGTTTTAAAGACAATCTACATTTCAACATGATCAATGTTTATGGACCAATATCAACAACCAATTAAAAATCATTATGGAACAACTTAAGCACTTATATAAACAGTCACAGTAACAAGTTTTTTTTTATTGGAGGAGACTTCAATGTGATATTATCCTTAGATGAAAAAAGAAGAGGTGTACAAATATTGTCTTAGGTTATGATGGATTTTAGAGATTGGTTCTCTAAGGATAGTATTATCAATTATTCCCCAATAAATGGACAATTTACTTGGTATAACAAAAGGAAGAACTTTTGTCAAGTAACAAAAATATTGGATAGATTTTTCTTCAAAGGGGATCTCAACGCATTCAATCATACAACTCAAATAGTAATTCTTCCTTATGCAGGTTCAGACCACTATCCAATTCGACTAGATTGTATACTATTTCCAAGCAGGTCTCCCGAAATATATCCAATATGTTTGAGAGTCTACTATTTCTAAAATATGCTACTACCAAATTTTGACTTGGCACGAAAATTTTGCAGTATATTATTATAATTGTCACTGGCTAACTAAGTACTATTGCATTATCATTGTTTGTTAATTAGAATTTATTATATTTATAATTTATCATAAATTATTTATATTTTTAATTCTTTTTATTTTTAAAAATTATTTTTAAAATATCAATGAAAATTTCTATTTGATGTATGTTGAATCGTTAATAAGTATTTAAGAATTATTTAGATGTTAAAAAAATTAATTGATATATTTTTTATTATAAATATATTATAGATAAGTTGATTAATTAGAATATTTAAAATAAATTATAATAATATTTAATTAAAATTTATAGATATTATAATTTAGTTGTTAATAAAATGACTAATTATTTTAAGATATTTTTAATAATGAAATGATTTATATCATTATATTTTTTTGAAAATATTTGATAATTGTTAGATATTAATATTACAATTATCTTATTTGTAATATAATTATTTATTAATTTTTAAATTAATTACAATACATGTAAGTTTAATTTAAGTTATAGTTATAATTAAATTACATATATTATTCAAACTTTAAACGCTCACTTGAGGAAAACCCAGAAAGAGGAAGGATCATTTTCATTATGGGATGGATTAATAAAAAAGAATTGGAAAAACCTAATTAATCCTCCACTTATTTACAAAAAGAAGAATAAAGAGGTGAGGGACAAATGTAGATGGATCCCACCTCCGACTAGGTGGACCAAATTAAATTTTGATGGACCCTCAAGAGGCAATCCAAGTACTGTTGGAATAGGATGTATAATTAATAATGATTCTGGCAAGTGGATCACCAAAAGGGCTAAAGCCATAGGATCAACCACTAACAACCTTTCTAAAATAGAAGCTCTGCAAGAAGGTCTCCAAATTTGCCTAAATCTAGGTTTATCAAAACTTATTTTTGAAGGAGATTCATAGATTGTACTAAATGCCATTAGGAAAAGGAAAATGCCTAATTGGGTTTTAAACTCTAAACTAGAAGAAGTACTAAATATTCTAGACCACTTCAAAGATATTTAGATTCTTCATATCTTTCGAGAAGGTAACAAAAAGGAAGATCAACTAGTAAATAAGGGAGCCAATGATGTAAATATTTTAATATATAAGGATTAATAAGGTAATCAGGAATCAAACAACCATACTAACATAAACGGATTTAGGAAAACTACTCTTTAATAGGGATTCAATCAACACTGTTAGGGTCGAGTTGGTAATATAGGTGGATATTATATTAGAATTTAAGTAAGAGCATTCTTAAAATGTACTACTGATCAATAATTTTTGATATAATGTTAAAGGAAAGAAACATAGGAATCTCCAACCAGGAATTCAGGTATCCAAATCAATGTTTTTAATTAATAGTGCTAACATTCACTTTGAGTTGCATTACTAATCAATGGGTTAGCTAGATGTTATCACTCCATCTAGGATTGCTAAAGAAGAGTCAACTATAAAGTATATATAGATCTGCTCGAAGCAATCACTCTCATCTCAGACACTGAAGAGCTCAAATGACCGTTATAGAGATCATTGGAGCCTGTATAACTCACAGAAGAAATTAAACTTTTATATTGTACTCAACAACAAAAATTGGAAATTGGTGACTACAATATGCCCCTTTTAATAATGTAATAATAAAGGACTATGGTCCTAGGCAAGACTAGAGGTCTTCTTCTCAGTTCTTTCCTACCAGTGCCTGTTTGAACGAAGATACTCTATTGTATTTTTTTTTTTTATTAAATTAATATGATCAAAGGCTTCGATTGTTTATTGATAAAAAAAATAAATTACATATATTATTTTTATTTAAAAATTATCTAACTAACAATCAACTAATTATAATAATTACGCCAAGAGGCATAAGCTTACAATCGTAGTAGACCTCCACTATAGGAGGCCAACAAATGTAATGGTGTAAGAAAAAAGAATTGCTTTGCATTCCATACCAATAGTTGTATAGAGGCTTCATTGCACCAGTTGTTGCTCCATTACATACAACAACAATAAATTGAATTTAATCCCCACATGACCTTATAAAAATGTTAAATCATTTTGATGTGTGACAGTACACTTGAAACCTACAAAAGACAAAATGAATGAAGTTATGGATACACGCGGTTGTCATTATGTATTTTTCTATGCATTTCAACCATGCATTTCAAGTTACCTACATGTGGCTATTGTTGTGTATTTTAATTATGTATTTGACTGTTTTTAGAGCGTAACTGGGCAGACGACTTAAACATCACACACTAAGGCTTGATTCCTAGGCTAAAAGTGTTAAATAGTCAAAGTTGACTTATTTTTCAAAGCTTAATTTCTTCCTTAGTGTATGTGATGTTTAAGGGTGGCCGCAACTGGGGGGGAGGAAGATAAAAATCATAACTAGGAGAGGTGGAAGAACAAAAAGAACTAAAAAATAAACTAAAAGGGTCGCCTACCTTATTTTATCTTGCCTGAATGCATTAATAAATTCAAAAAGATGCATTTCATATTTTACAAAGAAATTGAAGAAGAGGCATGTCACATTTTAGAGAGAAATTTATATTCGAGTCACAATCACAAAATACTCAAACTGTAAGTTTGTTTAAGTATTCTTCATTTCGATATTGCTTTTGTTATAAAATTTAAGTATATAACTTAAATTTTCTATCACTCATGTCTATGCAATAGCTACGGTACTTGACACTCACCTTCCAACATTTAAAACAAGGTTTACAAGTATGCTCTTAACATGTATTTGAGTGTTTTTATAAGTTATGTCATATAATTTAAAAATCTTCAACTACAAATTCCATACAATAAATATGTTCTCATGATTACATCTACATCATTAAGCTACAAAGTCTGTGTAATAGTGGGATTGGATGTAACGAGTCACAAGAAAAAGGTAAATTATTTGAACTTCTCGAATGAAATATATTCACAACATGGTGTTCTAAATCCCCATTTCATCTTACCTTTTGCAGAAGCAGGAGAGCTATTCAGAGTGTTTAAAGTTAAATATCTCATCTTTGTTATTTGAATTAATTTTTATTTATTTATTATTATTTTAATTAATGTTTTGAATCATGCCATAACATAAAAAGAAGAATAAAAAATAGACCAAGAGGTTTCTTAAAATATTACCCTAAATCAAATTGAACTCAACTAAATCAAGACTTATCTTTAACCCTAGACCACGTTTAACCCAACCCTAAAACACATTTAATAGTTACCCTAACCCAAATCCAAATAAAAAATTATACCTAAATCCTAACTAATATTATTATGATGAAAACCATAAACCTAAATATAATTCTAACCATGTCCCTAACTCATAATCCTTACCATAGTCCTAACCTTATTTTTAATCAAGATCCTATCTCTAACCCTAACTCAAAACCAAAACTTAACCCTAACCATGGTGTAAACCCTAACCCTAATAGAAGTTTAAATTATAATTTTAAATCATAACCCTAACATTAATGTTAACTTTAATCCTAATGCTAAACATCTCCCTAGCCACACACTAAACCCTAGACCCAAGCATTATGTAAATCCTAAGTAGAATCATGATCCTAATGTGAAACCTAAACCCTAACCATAATCCTAATTGTAACTATTAACTTAATCCTAAACCCAACCCAAAACCTAATATGAAAGTATTACCTTAACCCTAATCATAATAATGATTAAAACTATCCCTAACCATAATTCTAACCATAACCCCAACTCAAAATTTCTCTTGATTATAATCCTAAATTGTAACTCTAACCATAGAAGAGGTTGCTCTGAAATCTGCCAGGGACTAGGTGGACCAGGAGGATGCCTAGAATAAGAATCAGGAAGGAGTGGATAATTAGAAGGATAACGAAGTTGTAGAAACTCTGCAGGACCTGGATAAGGAGAACCATTAGGTTGTTTCTCCTTTGGTTTTTCTTATAGGGTAGGCAGCTGGCTTTTGCCTCCTGGCCTTTGGCCTTTTTTTAATTTTGGCTTTTCGTAGCAGTTTCATGTTTGCTGGACTTTTTTAATCTTTATATTTATATGCTGTAAAACTTTTGGGTTTCAGGATCCTTGTAAAACCTATTTTACTTAATCAAAAACAATGATGTTAATTCCTATCCAAGATCCTAATCCTAAATATTACCCTAAATCCTTAGTGTTAAACCCTAATCACAACTATAATTATTAAATTGTATTTCCTAAACTAAGCCCTAGTCCTAAATGATAAACCCTAAATGCTAAACTATAATCTTAATCCTAATTACTCAACATCCATAATCCTAAATGTTAGACCCTTATCCTATAGGTTAAACTCTAATCCTAAATGGTAAACCTAAATCCCAACTCTAAATACAAAATGTAACCCTAATACAAATCTTAACCCTAATATAAAATGTAACCTTAACCATGATTTAAACCCATACCCTAATGCTAATTCTAAACATAACCTTAAACACTAAACCTAAATATAGAATTTCTAAGCATATCCCAAAACCTTACCATAATCCTAATCTTATTCCTAATCAAGATCCTAACCCTAACAATAACTCAAAACCAAACCTTAACCCTTACCATGGTGTAGACCCTAATAGAACTTTAAGTTATACTCTTAAATTGTAACCCTAACCATATTACGATTTATATCAGCGTTTATTTTTTTCATAATTCACCTTTAATAAACTAAAGTTGGAAAAATTAAGCATGATGTGTTTTAAATATAAAGTATATATTAGCTAGTTATGTGACACTTTTAATCACTATTATTAGTATTTTCCCTAGGCTACGTACTCTTCCAATCAAATTTTGTTAACTAGTTATTAAATAAAATTTATTCCAACAAATCATCATTAAGTTCTTTTTTTTTTTCAAATCAATCTAAACATGTGAAAGTTTTATGTTATGAATTTATGAAATTTATTTTTCTACACATTCATTGGCTAATTAGCTTAAGGTCTTATACACAGATTTTATGGAGGCAATATGTCACTCACAATTTCTTACACAATTTTATGGGGCACATTACCTAATATTTATTTTAAAATATTCTCAATTATCTCTTACACAAATAAAAAATACACACTCATTTTACATAACAAATTTTAAAAATATAATTTATGTGAGCATGAGATTGATGGTTAAACATAAATCTAATTTATTATTTTCATATTTTTATTCTATCAAGTTTCGTTTCATTTAACATCAATTAATTTACAAAAGATTATTAAAAAATATTGAATATTATATTACGAATAATGAATATTAAATTAAGATTATATATTTTAAATACGTATTAGTAATTTTTTTAATTTTGTATCCCTGGTAAATGTTATACCTTATAACATCGATGATAACACTTCGGTTTTACTTTTGCACAAATGAATTTTTTTTTGCATTCATTAAATTTCGTATTAAATTTGTCTTCAGTTATGAATTCTAGAGTAAGAGAATTAAAACTTAAATTACAAATTATAATTTCAATTTGGAGTTTAGACAACTTAAACATTAAAGTAAAGTTGTGTTATTTTAGTGAAATTTTAAGTGATGAAATAAATTAAGTTATTTTATCTATTATTTATTTTTATATGATAATTTTTTTATACTATTTATTCGAATAATTGTAAATATATTATATTAAATTACACAAAAAAAAAATCATCATTTTTATAGAGTTTAAAGTAACATATAATAGTTTAAATTTATAATTAAAATAAGTGATATAAAATAGTTTTTCTTATTCTAACATTGCAAGAAAAAATACATAGACATAAATATCATTTTGTATATATCATTCACCTCCCTTTGTTTTAATAACCATTGTCTAATCCATATATTATTATTATTTACAAATTTAATTGCATTCTAAGAAAGCTTGTAGTTGATATGTTGTTTATTCTCATTTTAAAGAATAGTTTTTGAACTTTATATTTACACATTGTAAATGTTATACAATGTGTGTGTGTGTGTGTGTGTGTGTGTGTGTGATAGAGAGAGAGAGAGAGAGATAATGTTTCAAGTAGAAATAATTCTAAAATATTTTTATTACTAAACATATTCATAAATTGTTTTATTAGCTAACTCATTTCATTTACTTGAATAATCTTTTAAATCTTTTTCACCAAGGTGTAGTATTATAACTAGTCTAAATGGTCTAATCATTTCTACAATAGATTTGATCCCAAAAAAATTTACCATAGATATTGGCTCATCATGTTTGATGGCTTATTATAAAGCCACGTGAAAGACCACTTTCTTATATTCTATTGAGTGACAAGATCATTTGAGTTTCTTATATGTAGATCATTATTATATTATTGTGATATTACATTTTTTAATAGTTTAATTAATTTTATTTTTTTTAAATCCATAAAAATTAACTTTGAATGTTATTCTTTCTTTTTATAGTAGATAATATCATACCAATAGAACAATATTGTTTATCTAAAACCAAATAGAATTACCAACTCTAATAACCACTAAGTGCCCCATTATGCTTTTCTTGGATCAAATTCTCCCTCATCGACCCTCTAGGAACACAAAATTGATTGTCTTTAAATAATAGATCATTTTGCAATGTATAATTAGAGAACTCATCATGAAAATTGTTTTTGAACTCTTTACATACCTTGTAAATGTGGATAAAATCCTCATTATCAGTATAGAGATCTTTGAAATTGTCTATACCTATGCTTTGAAGTTGAATTTCTTGGACTATGAGGATCCTTCTACTCAAAGCATTAGCTACTTTGTTTTATACCCCTTTTTGTGCTTGATTGTGAATGTGTAGGCTTGCAAATATTCCACCCACTTCATATGCTTGCTACTTAGTTTGTCTTGAGAATTTAGGAAGCTAAGGGCTTGGTTGTCTGAATACACAAAAAAATTCTTTTGGAAATAAATAGTGCCTCCACTTATCGAGAGCTTGGACTAGGGCATACAACTCTAGGTCATAAGAGGAATTTTCTCTTGGGGCTATTGAGTTTCTCACTATGAAAAGCCACTGGTCTCCCCTCTTGGTTTAGGACAACTCCAATGGCTACATTACTAGCATCACATTCCACTTGGAAGAGTTTATCAAAACTAGGGAGTACTAATGTAGGCAGCTCTGCTATTTTCTTCTTGAGTGTTTCAAAGCCTTGATTTGCTTGAGGTGTTCAAATGAACTTTCTCTTCATTCCTCCCTTGATTGTGTCCAACATAGTGTTAATCTCATTTTGGTTTTGACAAGGCAATGAAAAAACACTTAGTCAATATTCAATAGAGAACAGTGCAAGTCAAATGCATAGTGCATGCCAAGTGAACGGAGCAAGTCGAGTGATCAGTGTCAGCAAACCAAATAGAGCATGTCGAGCATAAGTCTCGAGACAATACATGTTGAGTAATATGATAGTGTGTGTCAAATCACTTAGGTGATGAGCAGTCAGAGTGTGCTGAGTGATTCAAATTCCAAACAAACATACTGTGTTGAGCTATTCAGAAGTCAAGTATATTTATATAGAGCACAGTGAAGGTTAGGCATCATAGCCTATGGATACCGAGTGAATAGTTTATGTCAAAGATGTTTGTAATGGCACAAAATTCTATGTAAACTATTTTTGGCCGACATAAACATGATTTTTTTATTCTAAGGAATAAGGAGGAAGTCATATTACACATCCCTATGCAATCCATGCATTCAATTAGATTGAGGGAAGCATTCGGCATAAATATGGATCAACCACAGCCATTGATTCTAACCTAATTTTGTCTCCATGATGTTTATAAAAGGAAACCCTAAGGGTAACCTAATGTTGCAAATGAGGATACTAAGGAGAGTATCTAGTGTGGAGGAGGCACGAAGAAGATGACTAAGATAGAGTTTTACAATGAAGAATCATCCTAAGAGGAACAAAGAAAAGTAGTGAAAGGTTAGAGAAGATAGATATAGTCAAGATGATCAAGAGATAACTAGTAAAGAGGAGATATGACATTAAGCAGTAAGGTGCTAATCGAAGGATCAAGTGTTGGATCATTCTAACAGGTGATATAGATTAAATCTCTTAATAGAGTAGTCTTAACAAACTTTTGTAAATCTCTTAACCAAGTGCTTACTTAATTGTGAGTTTAAATCCTTTAGCAAGGTTAACCCCTAATAGTCTTTGTAAGCCTTTAACAGGGTAGATCTCTCATAGGGTAGATCATAGTTTATGATCAAAACATTGTAGCCATAATAGGCCACACTTTACAATTGCAATAGTGAAGATTTGCGGGTGTCATCCCCACCCCAGTTTTACCTTCTCCTTGGAAGGTTTTTGGGTAACCAAAATATCATGTGTTATGTGTTGATTTATTTCATGTTTTGATGTGATTAATGGTTACATATTTTAGTTTTCATGTTAAGTTATGAGATGGATGTTTGGTGAAATGTTTTAGAGGTAAAATTTTTAAGTGTTGATTCACCCCACGCCGCCCCCCCACCACAAAGTTTGACAACTTTGGAGGTAAGATCCTTAAGATGGAAGTCTACAAATTTGGAAAGGCTATTGAGACGTAGAAGATTGAAATACAACTTTCCCTACATCAACTCAAGGAGGCAAGAGATGAATTGCCACATTCATTGAAGAGAAGAGAGGAATTGGCCATTCAAAAAAATGACACTCAATATCAAGAAGAAGACACTACTAGATTGTTTGAGGATAGAAACTCAAATGAATTTGATGCAACTACTACAGATCTAATGGAAAAGAATAATGCCCCAAGTGAAGAAGTCAGGAATCTAAAAAGGGAATAAAAAATTGAGTCAGTATTGTTATGTGAGACAACTGAACTGAAAAGAAAGAAAAAGAAGATAGAGTCATGATTGAAGAAGACAAAAGACTACTAGCTAATAGACTTGAGGAGAAGTCATCAGATGTGCAAAAGTTATCAAGGATTCAATTAGATATGATGAATCAGTTGATGATCACAAATCAAGAACTTAATAGGAAAGACATTGAGATTACAACTTTGGAAACATAGAATACCCTACTATAGAATGAATTGAAGACTGAGAAAGAAAAACTTAATAAACCTGGTGAAGCCATAAAGTATTTTGAGAAACTAATGGAAACACCAAGGTCAAACAATGACATAGTTGGTTTGGGCTATTCTACTACTAAGAAAGGAGAATCATCTAGAAGTGGTGAAAAAAGGAACTATAAGGGAAAGAATATCGAGCCCACTTGTCATCACTGTGGAAAATGGGGTCACACAAAAAATGTTTACAAGAGTAATGCTGGAAATCAAAATCCTAAGCAAAAATTCAAGGGACATTGCCATAAATGCAAAAAGCAAGGACATCAAGCACATGAATGCAACACCAAGACCATCAACACTCAGAGATTTGAAGGATACTATTACAACTATCATAAATATGGACACAAGGGATATGAATGCAGATCTAAACCCAAGTAGACATCAAACAAGAAAACCAAGGTACATCATCATGGGAATACTTATGATTGGGATTACAACACAAGGTACATTTGTCATTATTATGGTGAGTATGGTCATGTTGTTGTAAATTGCATTAGAACACATTTTAGAGGCAATTATGAAAGGTGGTTGAATGAGGTTGCATGCTTTAGTTGTCTTAAGACTGGTCATGTGAGCAAAAATTGTCCAACTCAGTCACCTGCACTGAGTAGTGAATTCAACAAAGATAAAGCAAAGGTAGATGTTGAAAATAAAAAGATGTAGATGAACAAGACATGGAAAAAGAAAGAAGGTTGCAACACATCAAGCCAAGATGAGGTCACTTCATCCAATGGATTAGGTGATCACACCACCCCCAACTAGGAAATCAAAGGTATGTGTGGAATCGATATCTAAAATGATATATTTTTTTGAAAATAATTGGTTAATTATGTATTGCCTTTGACGTAAAAAAAAATGTCATATCATTACCAATCAGTTTATGTCAAGCTCACTCGAGCAATGAAGATAGTTTCTTGTGTCTGCCGAGCATTCTAGAGTTTGCCTAGTTTAGAAGACAATGTCTACCGAATTTACTCGGGTGACAAAGAGAGGATCACAAAAGTTGAGTATTAACCGAGCTTACTCAGTTAATGAAGGAAAAGTTGGACAAAACTAGTACTAACTGAGCTCACTCAGTTACCAAAAGAACTTTGTGAAAATGCACTGTTAATTGAATTCACTTGGTTAACATAAAAAAATTGTTTATGAGTTTGTGTCTATTGAGCAGGGTCGGCTAACAAAGGATTTTCTTATTTTGACATATTGAGTTTCTTCGTTCTAGCCAATCGAAGAGATGAATATTAAGTATTCTAAGTTGTATTCAAGCTGACTTGACAATGTGTATGATATAAATATAATGTCAAGTTGAGGATTGAATGAGAACAAGTAATAGATTCTAAGATACTTAAAGGAAGTGAATTAGAAGGATAAGCAGAATATCATTGTTGAGCTGCAAAGATACATTCGATCAAAAAGGATAGAGTACACAAGTTACAATTAAGATCTACAATTAGCAATTTAGTTGCATCATAAATCAAGTCATCTCATTGTTACTCTCTAATCATTGTAGCAGTGATCTAAATCTCTTAACAGAGTTGGCTTAACAACTATTTGTAAATCCTCTAACAAGGTGGCATTTCTAGATTGAAGTGTCTAAAGACCTCTAACAAGGGCACTCCTAATAGGGTGATTAAATCCTCTAATAGGGTCACACCTAACAGTGTGTTTTGTAACCTTTAGCAAGGTTGGCTCCTAATAGGGCTTACTTCAGAAGAGTCAAAATTAGTAACTAGTTGCAATTGGTGGTTTTTTCCAAATTGGGTTTCCACGTTAAATCTTGGTGTCCCTTGTGTTCATGCTATTTCTTTTATGTGCATCCAACTAAGTTAAATAAGGTTAATCACAGATAATATCTTAAGATTTGCATTTGCCGAGTTATTGTTGCTATTTTAGTGTTTGCCAAGTTTCACATTTATTAGTGTAAACCGAGTTCCTATGTATTTATCGAGCATTAGTATTTTTAGTGAAGTTTATGTTATGTACAGACATCTAAAGGATCTGGGATTTATTTTAGTGGTAACTAATTCACCCCTCCCCTCTTAGTTAGCCCTCTTATATTTCCAACAATTGGTATTAGAGCTTCTTGGTGCTTGCAGATAAACATTTCAAGGACCTAAGCTAAAGATTAGGATGTCTTACATGAGAGAGATTGCCAAGCTAAACAAAGATAACTTCCAGAAATGGTAGGAACTTATAAAGTTACACTTGGCCACCATCAGTGATTCAAGTTTGAAATACTTGGAAAATGCTTACAAGGTTCCTATTGGAACCTTGATTATAGAAGAGATAGTTGAAAAGAAAAATCATAACATCATGATGATTGACATTGCATCAGCTCTCAACTATGTTGAGTTTGACAAGGTCAAAGGATGTGCTATTGCTCATAACATGTGGACCAAACTAAAGGATATCTATGGAGGTGCTGATAACATTGCAAAATATGTTGAGAGAATCAAAGCTAGTGTCATTGCTATCAAAGCCTCTAGAGGAACAATTGAAAATGTAATAGTGATAAGAAAGGTACTCATAACCCTTCTTCCTATCTATGTAATAAGA
Organism: Cupressus sempervirens; assembly: GCA_028749045.1. NCBI lineage: Eukaryota > Viridiplantae > Streptophyta > Pinopsida > Cupressales > Cupressaceae > Cupressus > Cupressus sempervirens. Next base: position 763,288,017 of record CM053783.1, on the reverse strand, counting down.
GTGTCTACTATTTAAGAGATCAGATGTGATCCAAATAACAAGTTAACTTTGGATGCTCTAGTTGGAAGATTGACTACATTTGAACTAGATAACTATGATAATTATACTCCTAATTATGGCAATCTCGAGTCTGCATTTGAAGCTAAGGTATCACTCAAGAAGAAACCTAAAAAGTCTAAAAGTAAAGAATCTAAAAGTGAAGAGGAAGATAGTTCTGATAGTGATCTTGAAGCCATTAAAGCATTGCTTGCAAGAAGTTATTCCAAAGGCAAAGGAAAGTATAAAGGTAAAATCCCTTTAATCTATTTGTCTTGTGAGGAAGTTGGACACATTTCTACAAGATGCCTGAATAGAGAAGAGAAAGATGAAAAGAAGCACAACAAGTACAAAGGCAAGAAGGATTTCAAGAACTTCACGGACTACAAGGACAAAGGTGAGAAATCTTGTTTTATAGCTAAGGATTCAGATAATAGTGAAGATGATAAAATGGTTTATATTGTTGTAAAAGATGAATTTGATGACGAAGGAGATAAAATGACACTTATCTCTCATGTTAGCAAAAATGATACATGGATTATTGATAGTGGTTGTTCATATCATATGATTGGAAACATTATGATGGTGGAAGTGTGAGATTTGGAAATAATGAACCATGTTGCATAAAGGGAAAAAGTATCTTACTAACCAATGAACTTAGATGTGATAATGCTTATTGGGTTGAAGGACTAAAGCATAATCTACTAAGTGTGGTACAACTGAATTACATTGGATTCAAGGTAGAATTCATGAAAGGGAAGGCCAAGCAACTGGATGGAAAAGGAAATTTGGTTGGGTTTGGCAAAAAAACAAAAGGTAACCTATTCTACCTAGATCTCAATGAAAGTTCATGTTTTATTGCTCAAGTAGAAGAAATCTAGTTATGGCATAAAAGGTTATGTCATGTGAACTTTGATAATCTAATCAAGATAGACAAGAAGAAAAGAGTAAGAGATATTCCTAGTTTGAGGAAACCTACTATGGGCCTATGCAAAAATTGTCAAATTGGTAAGATGGGAAAGACAAATTTCAAAGGCAAGGACTATCATTCTTAAGAAGTCTTGGAGCTAGTTCATATAGACTTATGGGGACCTATTGGAATAAAGAGCTACATTGGAGATAAGTATTTTATTCTTTTTGTTGAAAATTATTCTAGAATGATGACTGTAATGTATCTGAAAGAAAAGTCTAAAGCATTTCAAAAATTTAAGTGGTATCTAGAAAGAGTAGAGAAAGAAACTAGAAAGAGCTAAAGTGTTTGAGATTAGACAGAGGTGGTGAATTTCACTAAATTTTGCATTGAAAGACAAATTAAGAGAGAAGTATCAGCTCTTGATACACCATAACATAATGGTATAGCTAAAAGAAGGAACATATCCATCATGGATTGTGCAAGAAATTTAATGATAGAAAAGAGTGTTGCAATCAAATACTAGAAGGAAGCAATCAATACTGCAGTGCATACTGATAGGCCAACACTGGGGAAAATAATAACAAAAGAATTAACAACTTTATGATGAAGTTCGGTTGGTCTATACATGTCAGTCCGAGAGCATAAGCTTGTGAAAGTTGACTGAGCAGTACACCATCAAGGGATGATAGTTATGAGATGAGGGATTATGAATGCAACTACAACACACGAAGAAAATCTATGAAAGACTAAATAAATCCCAACGATAGGAACTGTCACTTCATGGCGACAGGAACATTAGAAACAAGAATAAACATTAACAACTATGAGGATAATGAATGTAACAAATCACAAAATCAACTAGTCTAGAGGAAAAAATACCAACACTAGGCATATAACTAATCTAATATAATAGTTTACTAGTATAAATATGATATTGCTATATTAATTTATCTCTTAATATGATAGCAAATTTAGAATATACTGGGTATTATTAATAATCTGTATAATAATGTGAACGTGATAATCCATCTTACCCAACTGTGATATTAATTAGATTGCAAAGATATTAATATGAATTAACTATTATTTTAAAATAAAATAGTATTCTACAGCAACTCAAGCACAACAAACTTAAGCTACAAAATTCACTTAGCAAACAATCCAAAATAACTTGCAATATTAACAACCTCACCGAAAATTCCAAGAGTAGGCCCTTTCTTTGGGCTACATGGTGAGCTAAAGAAGCTTTGATGTTCTACATTGAATTAATCAGAAATTTTTTTTATTTCATTTCTAGACTTTATAGAGGGAGAATGATACATTTAAATCTACATTGGGCTGCTTATATACATGCAACAGATAACAACTTTACAAATTTAGACTTGTTAATAACTCACAATGATTGTTGTTATAGCAATAGGATCAACGAGTTTCTCCTTAATATCCATCTCCCAATAAAAACAAAGATATATAATCTGGAAATGAATGGCTATAGAATGAATATCAAATGGAGGTATTTCACGCCAAGAATAGGTAATGCTTTGCAGCAACAATATTATCTTTAGCTAAAATGATTTGCAACAATATAGATTTGAAACAGTTTGTTATGGATGATTGATTTTGATTTCTACATCAGACTTGCATTGTTAGCAACAACATGGAATAATATTTGATCAAATTTGTTTTATTGATCACTCATATGCTATCCTCCTTGACGTCTTCTTGCTGTAGAAAACCTTGTAGCACAAATCTGTAGTGGAGAGAACCATGGTTTGTTTCCAATTGATAAATATGGATCACAGGTTTTTTAACATGCATCCACATAATTTCCCTTGCTATCATCTCCACGTATGAGTTCAGCTAAACTGGAGGAGTTCTATGTTGAGCTAGTAACAACAGCAAAAGAATTAACAAACTTTAAAAATTGAACTCCAAACCCGTAATAGAAAAATCATATTTTGAAAATGGCCTCTAACTTTTCCATCATGCACATTCTAAAGATTCTGCCACGAGGGATTGTAATTGGGCATGTTCTGGACAATACCTATGTCTCAGATTTGTGAGATTCATCCATATTTGTTCGCAAAAGGAAATGCAAATATGACTGTCCTTATTTTTAGTTGGTAATTATTCCTATTAAGTTCTTTCTCAACATACTCCTTGGTCAATACTCTTGGAAGGAATAATGCTTTAAATTGTTGAGGAAATAATGAATGCCAATAAGATATAGCAAGCAATACATTTCAAAGTGGATGGAACTTTGTATTTTTGAAATAGCTACAGGAAGATGCACAACGGGCAATAGGAAGAACCATAACTTGTTAGATAAATATAATTTCATCTATTTATTCACATATTCTATCTAATAACTATATTAAATATTACTCATAAATATTCAATCATACGCAACATAGAAGGAGAAAATGGAATAGAAGATGGGGATTGAAATGAGTGTGAAGGCTTACACGAAGGTTAGAATATGGTATAATTTGGAACATAAAATACTCTCATCATTACCCCCAACTTAGCTTATTGCATGTCCTCCTGCAATCATTATGATCATGAGGTCTTTAGTTTTAACTAAAAGCACTTTAGGTTTATGGTTTTTAGCTTTGTCTCCACCCTAAACCATGATAATTCATAGATGAACACAAATCCCTTTCTTTGCTTTACATGACAAGCTTTGTTATGTTTCTTCTTCAATAGGGATATCACTTTCATAAGGTGTTTTTTTTTCTCTTTTCTTTTTCTTTTTCAATTTTTTTTTATAGCATCATGGTTCAAAGGGCTACATATAGGAGAAATTTATCTCAATTTGCACAAGAGGAGTTTAAATGGGCGAAATAGGAGAGATGAAAGACAAAAAAAAGGCTATTATACAATAGATATTATGGATAATAGGATGGGATTATTAAGGGTGATGGATGGAATATAAAAGGATGATAGTCCTTCCCCAAACTTAAAGGTTGACTATACACGGGAAACAAGGAGAGGCTAGGAAGGGGTGTTGCACAATGATCAATATAATAAGCAATACAAATAAAGTTAAGAGATAAAATAAGAAGAAAAAAAAATCATTTTTTTTACCAACATGCATGGGTAGAGAGACCAAGGTAGGAACATAGAGTAACTTAGCAACTATCGCCACCAAAAGCGATGAAGCAATCAACAATGAATGAAGAAAGGCAACCAAAATAGCACTACAACACCACAAAAGACCACCATCTGACTGAAAGCAGCAAAGATAAGACCATTAGAAGCAACCAAAAAACTAGGAGAGTGACTACAATTGGAGGGGCCACCATCATCAACTGAACTGGTATAGATCATATAGGAAGTAGCGCATTCCACTAAAAATACCTCAACTAAAAAAGCAACTCAAACCATGGGTGATCAAAGATGTTTGTATCATGTTGAGGAGGAGTAGAGTTGCAGAAGTGAGCGATAGGAGGTGAAAAGAACCACTGAAACCAATGAGTGTTCCTGAAAAGAATGATTAGTAGAAAAACCAAGAACACCAATTATTGCTTTTCTTCTCTCTCTCTCTCTCTCTCTCTCTCTTTTTCACATTTTGATAACAACAAGTGACTATTGGCAAGCCAATTTTCAATCACTCACTTCTTAATAGCACTGTAAAAATAGTCTTCAGCATTAAGGATTTATTTTGTAGTTAACATCTACCAAAAATCGGTTTTTAGATATTAATTGGCCAACAATGTCCCAAGGTTTTCATTGTTGGATCTTTTATTTCTTTTTTATTTCTTTTTTTTTTTTCCCTTCAATAACTGCATAGAATGACCAAAGAAATGAAATCCTGACATGGATGATGAAAAATGATACCATCCAAGGCTTGATGACCTCACAAAAGGCACTATTGAAGCTTGACTGCATAAGGAACTTTAAATGATCACTAAGAATAACCTCATCAGAACTGAAACCACAAAGCACTGCACTAGAACATTTTTTGATCTATGTATCTCAAACCATCGAATCTAAAAACTGACTGGAGAGCTTCATAACATCCTAGGACACTTGGGTAAGAGTATTACTCACAAGGATGATGATTCTCATATTTCTCTATGCTTACAGAATAAGATGACATCTCCTGAAGATATGAAATCCTATTCTTGTGAAGCTTGGGAAATATCCATTGGATGAAAATGGAAAGTTGCAAGTAACACACCTTCATTACCAAATAAATGAGTATGGAGTGAAAACCAATAATAGTCACCATTGTGTCCATAGAACTCCAGAGAGACACAACTTGAGGAAGGAGTGTAGTAGTTGGCATTGTATTCAAAGTATCATCAGATGTGTTGTTGAATAATCATGAATCTCACAGACCATGTTGCATATTTTCCTCCATGTGAGAAATCACCAAAGAAAGGAAATATCATTTCAAGGTAATGAACACCTTTATGTCAAAATCTACATGTGATCTTGAATAGTGAAGCACCAGTGAAATGGATATGCACCATATAGCTAGCAAGCCCACATAATGTTAGCAAAGTTAACATAGTGTGTTAGACAATGCTTATGTAGAGAAGCATCATCAAGTGGTATTGTACCTGACTAGAACAATAGACCTATAACCATATTCTCCAAACCAAGCATATCACGTGTAGCAATATCAAATTAATAACCCTATCATTAAGTGAGTAGTGCATTTATACAAATGGTAGATAGAGTCATTAATATAAATAAACACTTGATAAAAAGAATGTGATTACAATGATTATACCAATGTCAATCAACATAAGAATACATACCTTAAATTGTTTGGATGTCACATGGTGAAGTTTGCTAAAAAGACCAATAAAACAATCAATGAAGCTTGATTTCAAATCATCCAAGAACCACAAGATTGGAAGAATTCCCCCCAACTTAACTTCATGCTACAAGGTTATGAAATCATTAGGATAACCAAAGAAATTAGATAACCCAAAGAGAGTAACACATCTTTAGAATTTTGTGAGCCTTATTGAATCAAATATTTCCATAATTCGATGGATGGATTCCCAAATAAATTGTAGGTTATAAAAGCAGAGGGAAGTCACCTCATCCAAGGAATCAAGAAATTAGCATATATAATCAATGAATGATCATTGTAAGATACAAGAACCAAGAATAAATAATATATGGATATTAATACTTTGATCCTTTTTAAATAAATGAATCATCCATAGTTTATTTGGTCTTCTTAGGACAATGGGAAGAATCAACAATGAGGAATAACAATCATCTAGGTTTGACATTTTGGCCATTAATGCATAGGATCCCTTATGATAATGCTTAATCAATTATTGGTCCCAAATCAACAAGTATGTGAGGGATGCACCTTTTAATCACAGATCTCCAAATATCAATATGTATAAGTACAAAAGTAATAAAATATAGATATTGGAAGATTTGGCAGCATGTTTGTGGAGTATGGAATGCATATGGCTTAAAATTACTTAATGCATGATTGATATTAACACACCTACTCATGAGTCCATTAATTAAAATTGATGCAATTTGAAGTATGGGCTCATTTGTAGGTATTTGGAATTCACTAAGTAGAAAAGAAGAACAAAGTTGATTATATTTCAATAAATAATAATAATATTGTTCTTATAACTTAATTAAACCAAAATCCCATTCCTTAAGTGCATCGATATATTCCAATGTTGATTTATCAATTTCAAGCACATCATTATATGGTAAAGGGATCCGTGAAAGTTTATTAACCACCTTATTATGAAGTCTTGTATGAGGCAATATAGTTGCATTTGGTGGATATGGTGGAGTGGGTAGAATATGATGTGAATAAGATAATGAATATGGTAATAGGTGTGAAAGAGATAACGTAGATGAGATTAAGTAGGACAGGTGAAATGAAGATGGTAAGGATGGGTATAGTGGGTGTTGTGAGTATTCTTGATTCATTTATTGTGCATATCATGTAAAGATTTATATTTTGAAGAAATGTGTTGGCTTTTTAATGAAATAGAGTGATAATATATCTTACCAACATAATGCATACCTTGATCTTCTTGGATTGGTATTTCAAATGGTTCATAACTTACAAGGAATGTTTGTTCACTTCCTCCCTTATCTTGGTAGGGATCACAAAAACTTTGCACCTCATTCACCACTTGCTCTTGATTGTTCAAGCATATGCATTGGTCATCTTTCTTGTAGCAAAGAGAACAACAAGTGGTTTAATTTTCATCATCAAAATCACATTGCTCTAAGAATTCATAAATGATATTTTCTTGGTCAGCAATAAGGATACCCTTTGTACATACTGGTGATGATGGAAGATCAATATCTTTTGGGATGCACTCATTAGGTAGAGAGGGTATTAAAACATCACCTTTGGTTAGCGTCATTTCCCTACCAAGTTCTTCATTTGTTTTTAAATTTGAAGGCGAGGGCCTGGGGGTGGTAGCCACCAATGTGGTCAAGGGGCAACACCCCTTGCGGGGTCTTGGGGTAGCACCCAAGGTGCATTCCCTGTCACAGTATAGGGTGGGGTCTAGGGGCAATGCTCTCGACACCAAGCATATTTTGCCTCTTACATTCCCTTCAAATTTTGCATTTTTGAAACAATTTTCAACCAAAATTGATATACTTGAACAACATTGAAAAGCAATCATTTTAAACATTTTTCTTCAAAATTATCTTGTCTTTACTAATAACTCACAACAACTTATGATAATGTAAAATTTAATTAACTTCTAAAGCAACTAATGAATCTAATTTCTAAGCCTACTTGCAAACTCTAAGACAAAACTCTAAAGCAATGCATCTATATGATTTAACCAACACAAATTAAGATTAATTACTTAAGCAAGGCTAACAGTTGAAAAAGCGTTCATCCTAACACATTGTTCCTAACTCAAATCAGCAAATGAATAGGCCTTTGCCACCTTTCCCCAGCAACAATGCCAAAATGATAGGCCAACACTGGGGAAAATAATAACAAAAGAATTAACAACTTTATGATGAAGTTTGGCTGGTCTATACGTGTCAATTCGAGAGCGTAAGCTTGTGAAAGGTGTCCGAGTAGTATGCCATCAAGGGATGATAGTTGTGAGATGAGGGATTACGAATGTAGCTACAACACATGAAGCAAATCTATGAAAGACTAAATAAATCCCAACAACAAGAACTGTCACTTCTTGGCAACAAAAACATCAGAAACAGAAATAAACATTAACAACTATGAGGATAATGAATGTAACAAATCACAAAATCAACTAGTCTAGAGGAAAAAATACCAACACTAGGCATATAACTAATCTAATATAATAGTTTACTAATATAAATATGATATTGCTATATTAATTTATCTCTTAATATGATAGAAAATTCAGAATATACAAGGTATTATTAATAATATGTATAATAATGTTAACGTGATAATCTATCTTACCCAACTGTGATGTTAATTAGATTGCAAAGATATTAATATGAACTAAATATTATTTTAAAATAAAACAATATTCTACAGCAACTCAAGCACACCAAACTTAAGCTACAAAACTCACTTAGCAAACAATCCAAAATAACTTGCAATATTAACAACCTCACCGAACATTCCAAGAGTGGGCACTTTCTCTAGTCTATAGGGTGAGTTGAAGAAGCTTTGATGTTCTATGTTGGATTAATCAGCAATTTTTTTTTATTTCATTCCTAGACTTTACAGAGGGAGAATAATACATTTAAATCTATGTTGGGCTGCTTATATACATGCATCAGATAACAACTTTACAAATTTAGACCTGCTGTTACTAACTCACGATGATTGTTGTTATAACAATAGGATCAACAAGTTTCTCCTTAATATCCATTTCCCAATAAAAACAAAGATATATAATCTGGAAATGAATGGCTATAGAATGAATATCGAATGGAAGTATTTCACACCAAGAATAGGTAATGCTTTGTAGCAACAATATTGTCTTCAACTAAAATGATTTGCAGCAATATAGATTTGAAACAATTTGTTACGGATGACTGATTTTGATTTCCACATTAGACTTGCACTATTAGCAACAATATGGAATAATATTTGATTATATTTGTTTTATTGATCACTCATATGCTATCCTCCTTGATGTCTTCTTGTTGTAGAAAACCTTTTAGCACAGATCTGTGGTGGAGACAACCATGGTTTGTTTCCAATTGATAAATATTGATCACAGGTTTTTTAACATGCATCTACGTAAGTACCCTTGCTATCATCTCCACATATGAATTTAGCTAAACTGGAGGAGTTCTATGTTGAGCTGGTAACAATAGAAAAAGAATTAACAAACTTTGAAAATTGAAGTCCAAACCCATAATAGAAAAATCACATTTTGAAAATGGCCTCTAACTTTTCCACCATGCACATTTTGAAGATTTTGTCACTCGAGATTGTAATTGGGCATGTTATGGACAATACCCATGTCTCAGATTTGTGAGATTCATCCGTATCTATTCGTAAAAGGAAATGCAAACTGACTATCCTTGTTTTTAGTTGGTAATTATTCCTGTTAAGTTCTTTCTCAACATACTCTTTGGTCAATACTCTTGGAAGGAATAATGCTTTAAATTGTTGAGGAAATAATGAATACCAATAAGATATAGCAAGCAATACATTTCAAATTGGATGGAACTTTGTATTTTTGAAATAGCTACAGGAAGATGCATAGCGGGCGATAGGAAGAACCATAACTTGTTAGATAAATACAATTTCATCTATTTATTCACATATTCTATCTAATAACTATATTAAATATTACTCATAAATATTCAATCATATGCAACATAGAAGGAGAAAATGGAATAAAAAATGGAATAGAAGATGGGGATTGAAATGAGTGTGAAGGCTTATACAAAGTTAAAATATGGTATAATTTGGAACATAAAATGCTCTCATCACATACCTTGAACAGAGTATAGTTGGAGAAAGACTCAAATCAAACTCCTTATTAATTATGGTATGGCTACAAACCTAATGTAAGTTACTTTAAAGTATTTGGTAGTGAATGTTATATCTTGAAGGAATATAGGAAAAGTAAATTTGATATCAAAGGTGGTAAAGACATATTCCTAGGATACTCCTACAGAAGAAAAGCATATAAATATTTGAATTTGTCAACTCATAAGATCATAGAAAGTTCACATGTAAGAATTGATGAATTTGTAGAAAAGAGTGAAGAAGAGAGCAGCAAAGAACCTGAGGATTGCAGAAAGTTTCTCTACTATGAACCTGATACATTGCCAAATCAAATTGGAAGTCAGCAAACTTCACCTCCCAAGTCCCCAAAATATCCAAAAGCTACTAAGTTGCAACTAGTGTAACTTGAGTCACAGTTTGAAGGACCCAACTTGTAGTTAGAAGCTACTGAACTATATCTAGAGCAAACCAAGTCTGATGGACCCGAGTCACAGACAATTAGACTCGAGCTTAATACAGAAAGTCATGGCTAGGTTAGTGAAAAAAAATCTAAATCCAAAGTCCTTGTGTTAGTAGGATATTTCAAAAGGCACCTTGCACCTAATCAGATTATTGGAGACAAGTCAGATGGAACAATGACAAGACACAAATTGAAAGGTACATGTTTGCTTGTTGAATTTGAACCTAGATCAGTAAAAGATGCTTTGGATAATGAAAGTTGGATTGAAGCTATGAATTAAGAAATAGAACAGATAGAGAGGAATACAACTTGGACTCTTGTTCTTAGACCCAAGGACAAAAATGTAATTGGCACAAAGTGGGTTTTTAGAAATAAGTTAAATGATGATGGAGAAGTTTCCAGAAATAAAGAAAGGTTAGTATGCAAAGGTTTTTCTCAAGAAGAAGGTATTGAATATGGTGAAACTTTTGCTCATGTTACTAGATTAGAAGGTGTTAGAACTTTACTTTCTTATGTTGAACATAAAGGATTTAAAGTTTATCAAATGGATGTAAAATATGCATTCTTGAATGGAATTCTTGAAGAGGAAGTTTACATAGAACAACCTAAAGGTTTTGTGGATCCTAGCAAAAGGGATATAGTCTGTAAATTACACAAAGCATTGTATGGTTTCAAGTAAGATCCCAGAGCTTGGTATGAAAGACTTCATAACTATTTGATAAAGATTGGTTTTCAAAGAATAAATGATAACAATAGCTTGCATATCAAAGAAGAACCATACAAGAAGATTGTGTTGGCTGAAATCTTTGTAGATGACACTTTATTTACAGGAAATGATGAGTTATGCAAGGAATTTTTAGAAGAAATGAGTAAAGAATTTGAGATTTTCATGTTTGGAGAGATAAAATTCTTTGTTGTATTGCAGATCCAACATAAGAAAGATGGTATCTATATTACTCAATCCAAATGTATCAAGGAGATTCTAAAGAAGTTTGGAATGGGAGATTCAGGACTAGTTGGAACACCTATGTCTACTGGACATAAGATTTCCAAAAATGATGATTTCAAAGAGGTAGATCAAACCACATATAGATCAATGATTGGAAAATTGCAATATGTAGTGCACACAAGGCTTGATATTGCATTAGCAATTGGTATGGTGCCAAGATTCTTAGAAAATCCCAAAGAAAATCACATGATTGCAATCAAGAAAATCATGAGGCATCTGAAGGGTACTAAAGACTATGGATTATAGTACAAAAAAAGAGGTAACTTGGATTTGAAAGCATTCACAGATGCTCATTAGGTAGGAAGTGTTGATGACAGGAAGAGCACTAGTGGTGGAGCATTTTTTCTTGGTAAAAGACTAGTATCTTGGACAAGCAAGAAGCATAATTGTATTTCTTAGTCTACAATAGAGGAAAAATATATGGCAGTAGTAGTTAATTGTTCCAATGTTGTTTGGTTCAAGCAACTATTGGTAGGTATGAAGATAGAAATCAAGGATCCAGTGGTTATATTTTGTGATAACACTAGTGCAATTAATATATCAAATAATCTTTTGATGCATACCAAACCAAGCACATTGCTATAAAATATCATTTTCTGAGAGAATTGGTACAAGATAAAGAGGTGAGATTGGAATATGTGAATATTAAAGAATAAATTATAGACATATTCACTAAGCCATTACCTAAGGATGCATTTTTGTATCTAAGAGGTAAGTTATGGGTCATTCCCCTATCCGAAGCTCACTAAAATGAAGTTTAGTGATGCATCAACCAAAGCATGTTGAAGATTAGCCAATTGATGTAGTATTGAAAAGGGCATATTGCATATGAATCAATACATGAGGTACAATAATATCCTCTGAATATTGTCTTTGGTATGGGATGTCAAAGATGGAGAGTTTGTTGTCATATAACATAAATTTTGTTTGAAGATATTGAAGAGGCAGAGTTTGCAGATAGAGGGAGAAACTGAAGGTAGAAGGAGTTTACACTGATAGAGGGAGTTCTCATGAATGTTAATCATATTGAAACTAAGGATATGTTACTTTATTCTTGCTCTAAAATTTCATTGTATTATGATATGTTGTGTTGCTATCAATGTCAAAGAGGGAGATTGTTGAAAACAATTGGTTAATTGTGTATTATCTTTGATGTTATACAAAATGTTATATCATTACTAGTCAGTGTATGTTGAGCTCAGTTAGGCGATGAAGATAGTTTCCTGTATCTGTCAAGAATTATAGAGTTTACCTAGTTCAGAAGATAATGTCTACCGGGTTCACTCGGGCAATAAAGAGAAGATCGCAGAAGTTGAGAGTTAACTGAGCTCACTTGGTTAATGGAGGACATTTTTGATGGAACCAGTGTTAATCGAGCTCATTTAGTTACTAAAAGAACTTTGTGGAAATGTAGTGTTAATCAAGTTCACTTGGTTAACACAAGAAAATCATTTTTGAGTTAGTGTCTACTGAGCAGGGTCAACTAACGAAGAATTTTCTTTTTTTGGCATATTGAGTTCAATAGTTTTGTTTGTTGGTTCTAGTTGACTAAGGAGATGAATATTAAGCATTCTATGTTGTTTTCAAGCTGCCTTGATAATTTGTATGATATAAATATAAGGTCAAGTTAAGGATTGAATGAGAGAAAGTAATAGAAGATTTGAAGATGCTTAGAGGAAGTAAATTAGAAGGATAAGAAAAATATCCTTGTTGATTTGAAAAGATACATTTGATAAAAAAGGATCAAGTATACAAGCCAGAATTGAGATATATAATCAACAATTTAGTTGCATAAAAAATCAGTTCATCTCATTGTTACCCTTTAACCATTGTAGCAGTCATCTAAATCTCTTAACAGTGTTGGCTTAACAACTATTTGTAAATCCTCTAACAAGGTGGCATTTCTAGATTGAAGTGTCTAAAGACCTCTAACAAGGGCACTCCTAATAGGGTGATTAAATCCTCTAATATGGTCACACCTAACAATATGTTTTGTAACCTTTAATAGGGTTGGCTCCTAATAGGGCTCACTTCAAAAGAGTCAAAATTAGGAACTAGTTGCAATTGGTGGTTTCCCCAAATTAGGTTTCCACATTAAATCTTGGTTTCACTTGTGTTCATGCTATTTATTTTATTTGTATGGAACTAAGTTAAACAAGGTTAATCACTAATAATATCTTAAGATTTGCATTTATCGAGTTACTATTGATATTTCAATGTTTGCTGAGTTTTGGAATTTACTAGTGTAAATTGAGTGCCTGTGTATTTACCGAGCATCAGTATTTTCAGTGAAGTTTATGTTATGTACATACATCTAAGGGATCTAGGATTTATTTTAGTGGTAATTGATTCACCCCTCCCCTCTTAGTTACTCCTCTTATATTTCCAACATATTTTGCATTAGTTCCAAGTATTTAAGCAATGTAAAGGATCTATTAGCATATATTAAGATGTAATTAAGTGATTAGAACAAATAGAAAATCTATCATTTTTTAAATTTCTTTGTTGTTGGTGGGCATTGAAATTTTTGTACTTACTGTCGAGTAGTGATGTATGGTAGTGATAGCCAAGCTTGCTATGATAGCCAATCATACTGGAAAACCTTATAGTGACTGAATGAATAGTTGTATATGCACTAAGCATTAAATGAAAGGTTTTGAAGGCTAAATACTCAATTTTTTGAATCACTTGCACTTACCATAGTTTGAAGAGCACAAAGACAATTTGTGAAATAGATTCAAGTATTTGCAAACCAAATTCTATTGAAACTTGACATCATTCAATGGATTTGAAAGGTATTTAACTTGTGTCGAGTTACATTGTTTCATGTTTTGTAAACCCTAGAGAGTCAAGATGGCACCGAGTTCTTCAACATCACCTTAGAAAGAGGGGAAGGAAGTTTTTAATGTTCAATTAATTAGCAATAATGTGAAACAACCTCCATTCCATGTCATTCCTGAGATCACATGTAAAGCAGATCCATATGGTGCCCTATCTATGATACCACCAAAGGTTTTAATGATCTAGGATGTATGATGTTTTTATACCTGCAAGGTAGTTGAGGTTGGAGATTTGGAGGTAAGAGAAACATATCAAAAGTTGTGTGAGAATGGTTTGTTAAAGGAAGAAAACAAAATTGTAGAGAGTAAAGGGTAAACACATGCCCTAGATTTCTGGAAAATGTTTAAAACTGAATGGATTAAGATTATATTAAGTTGGATTCATGATAATCAAATTTGGTTAGAAGGTGGACCAATACGAATATCTAAGAGGATAGTTTATAGAGTCACAGGGTATCCAACCCTAGATAGGCTGAAGGCACTAAGGAGCGATGCAAAAGAGATCATTGAAAAGAACACTAGAGTTGTGTGGAACAAACATCGAATGTCAATTGACACCATCAAAGACCCTATTATAGAATTTGCAGTAAGAGTGATTATGCACATATTTTATTAGTCAGGTTGACTAAATAGTGTGTCGTGCATTGTAGTTGACCTAGGATATAAGATTGTGAAGAGAGATCATAGCTATGACTTAGCCAAGCTTCAACTTCGACAATTATAAAAAAATATGGAAGCTATCAGGAAAGCTAAGAGTGCCTCATGTAAGTTTGGATCACTTATCATTTGCATATCCTTTTATGTTTAAAATACTTTTCCTACATTTGGAAAGATTACATGGAAGACAAATAGATTTGTTGCTCAATAGATAGGAGAGCTCATTGAACAATCAGGTGATAATTTTGAGTTAGTAATGACTAGTTACTTTGAAGACTTTAAGAATTCCATGAAGCAGAGGTCAAGAATTCCCATGTCTCTAGTTGAATAATAGTATAATGATGTATGTTTTCTAGTTTATCCTGATTACACATATGTACATGCAACAATTCCAAGGGTAAGATAGTCAAGACCTTAACTATATGAAATCAATGTTGATGAAACTTCAACAACTATTACTGCATTATTGGAAGAAGAAGTTGATAAGGATGCTACACAATTTGAAAATTATGATGAAGCCAAGTCAACGATCACCATAGACTTGAAAACTTCCACAGTTATAAGGAAGAAAAACAAGATGGTGAAGAAGCATAAAGAAAAAATTGGTGAAGTAGGAGGAGGAGGAGGAGGAGAAGAAGAAGATGAAGAAGAATAAGGCAAAGCACCATTGGAACTAACTCAAGGTTTAGGTGAAGACAAAGATGATGATGAAGAGGGTGCTAAGTAGGAAACTGAAGAAATTAGAAAGAAGAGGAAAGCACGACAGAAGACAATGCAAAAACCAAAGAAATCAGTTAAGAAAATTGTAAAGAAGCCAACTACACCTATGAAAAGGTCTAGCACAAGGGTTGCCACTACAAAATCCAAAGAGACAAAGGCTAAAGGAAAAAGAGAAAGTGCCACAATAAAGCCAAGTCAGTGTGCTAAGATGTCAAGGAGAAAGTAAAAACCTCAAGGTGATTCAAATGATGAGAAAACTAAATCAAATGACTTAAGTCAATTCAAATTGTAAGCCACAATGTATTGTATGACATTGATAATTTATGCAAAAATGTAAAAACTAATGCAGATTTATCTAGTTTTTCACATATTGATTTTGATAAGTTAGGCAGTGAGGATAAACATAATCTAGAAGAGGTTATTTATGATACGATGGCCACATTTAATACCACTCCAATAGAAATTGCTAACTCTATTCCTAAAAGTCTATATGAGAGAGTTGAACAAAAGTGGAAGTTCTATTTGGAGATAGAAAAACGAATCAAAGAGGATACTTTAGCCACAGTTATGCCTGAACTTAACAAGAAAAATGATTGCAAAGGCAATAGAGAAACATAAAGGGAGATTTTCTCCCAAGTACTGAGCATTTAATATTTTGAGGAATAAAGTAGAAGAGGTGGTAACCTAGAGAAAGTTGCTATGAAAATTTATCTATGGGTTATCCACCAAAGTAGTGGAAGAGAAGGGAGACAAAGCAAAATAAAATACAACTACAACAAAAGAAAAAGATAACACATGTATAATAGAAGAAAAGAATGATGAAAAGGATGACATAGCTAAGGAGAATGCACAAGATGCACATGATTCTCAAGTGTTGAGCACAAGTCCCCTGTAGGCAAAGCAAGAGTTTGTCACTATTGAAGACCTACCTGATAATTCTACATAGAATGTTAATCCACTGAGTGAGGAGGACATCAGGGAATTGTAATAGGTATCCACCGATACTATTCTACCAAGCACAAATCCTATATTGGTAAGGATTGATGAACCTCAATAGGTTGAGGTTGCATCCAATAAGAATGAGTCACATAAAGATACATCTTCAGTGCCATCAAGTGTTGCTAAGGTGAAAGTAAATGAACCACAAGAACAAAACATAGATAAAAAGTGTAATTCTTGAGCAGACAATAGAGCTAAATCAAAGTACCATCTATAATGCAAATAGCTGTCATTGAGATGAAAGAGAAGGAGGTAGATACCTAAGAGATGTCACTATCATATTTATCAAGTTCAATATTACCAACTATTGTGGAAGTTCATATAGAGGGAAATGAAAAGTGAAATGTTGAGGAAGAAGATCCAACAGTTGCCCCACTGGAACTTAGTGAAGATCAACATGGTGTAGAGTAGCCAGAGGATGAGAAGACAAAATAGGATAAGGTGATTGCTGATCTAGAGGAGAAAATTATAATTTAGACACTGGTTACCTTACTAGTAACTACACCTCTTCCTAGTAGCCAAACTCTTTAGAGGCCAAGTACACAAGGTACTCCATTGCAGATTTCAAGGCCAAGTTCAAGCACAACATAAAGTGTTGATACTACATCATTTGAGGATGTAAGTTTAGATGAGGTGATTGTCTTACCAATGTTTGATTTGACAAAAATCACACTTGAAGAAATGAATGTTCTTCAAGAGACTCTACAAAGGAAGAAAAAGCGAGAAATTTTAAGAAGAGAGCTCAAGCAAAAGCAAGATTTTTTTGAAATCAAAGACATATTCACTGATGCTTTTAGTCTCTCAGATTCATTGATTGATAAGCCTATTATAGAGAAACTTATCCATATGGTTGAAAAGATAAAATATGAAGATATAAAGACCAATGTTAAGTTTAGGAATGGTCAAAGAGAAAATTCCACACCAAAGTTATGGACAAGATATCTATAGCTATTGCACTTAGTCAAGTTGACTTAGCAGCTAAGATAGGGGTGTGAATATAGTTTTGGCTCACATTTATTCTCTGTACACTAAACTATGTGATGTTGATATCTTTACTCAAGAGACTTATTAGATAATTGACAAGTTGCAAGGAGAGTTCAAATCAAATGGAAATTCATTACGTGTGTCTCCTATAACTAGCCGATTACATTTTCAAAGATTGATGCTGAGACAAAGTAGGCTTGCTAAGATGCAAGAAGAAGATGCAAATATTAGATTGACTTTGATCAACATACAGTCCATGTTAACTCCACACATGAAAGTTCTACAGAAGGAACAAGCTCAAGCATGAGCATTGATTTGGAAAGATCACCATCTTTCTACTCACGAAGGCTTAGTTGATATGTCTACTAGACTAGAAATCTAGATTCAAACACTAGATACAGCAAGAGATAATTGGAATTCCACATTGGGAATCATCATGCAAGTGCATAAGCCATTTTTGGATAAACACACTATAAGTGTACCACCCAAATGACATAAGTGTCAAAGGGGGGATTATATCAATTTTGAAAATTTTGAAGATTTGTCAAGGAATATATCTACTCAGGAGGAGTCACAAAATAGAAGTGAAGTATTTACTTGGGGGGAGTAAATTTATTGAGGTAACTTCAACATTTTTGCAAATTTTGAAATTTTGAAGTATACGCATACGAGCCGAGTAGAGAAGATACGTTGTTTGACTTATATATGAGATAAGAATGTATATGCCATGACAAACTATTTTTTTTTTCCACTCATGTCAAAGGGGGAGATTGTTAATCTCATTTTGGTTTTGGCAAGGTAGTGAAAAAACACTTAGTCATTATTCAATAGAGAATAGTGCAAGCCAAGTGAATAGAGCGAGTTGAGTGATCAATGCAAACCGAGTGAATAGAGCATGTCAAGCATAAGTCTCCAAACAATACATGCCAAGTAATATGATAGCATGTGTCTAGTTAGTTAGGTGTCAAGCAATCAGAGTGTGCTGAGTGATTCAAGTGCTAAGAAAATAGAGTGTGTTGAGCTATTCAGAAACCAAGTATTAGTATATAGAGTACAGCGAAGGACGAGCATCAGAGCCTATGGATATTGAGTGAACAGTCTATGTCATAGATGTTTGTAATGGTACAAACTTCTATGTAAACCAATTTTGGCTGAAATGAACATGAATTTTCAATTATAAGGAATAAGAACAAAGTTATATTACATATCCCTATGCAATGCATGCATCTAATCAGATTGAGGGAAGTCTTAGGCGGCAATATCGATCAACCACAGTCATTGATTCTAACCTAATTTTGTCTCCATGATGTTTATAAAAGAAGGAAACCCTAAGGGTAACCTAATGTTGCGAAGGAGGATACTAAGGAGAGAGAGTATCTGGTGCAAAGGAAGCATGGAGATGATGGCTAAGATAGATTTTTACAATGAAGAATCAATTTGAGAGGAACATAAACAAGTAGTGAAAGGTTAGAGAAGATATATCTGACTAGGAGGATCAAGAGATAACTAGTAAAGAGTAGATCTAACATCAAGCAGTAAGGTGCTAACTGAAGGATAAGGTATTGGATCATTCTAACAAGTGATACAGAGAAAATCTCTTAAAAGAGTAGTCTTGACAGGCTTTTGTAAATATCTTAACTGAGTACTTACTTAATTATGAGTTTAAATCCTTTAGCAAGGTGAGACCTAACAATATTTGTAAGCCTTTAATAAGACAAACCTCTCATAGGGTAAATTATAGTTTATGATCAAAACATTGTAGCCATAATAGGCCACACTTTACAATTGCAGTAATGAAGATTTGTGGGTGTCATCCCCACCCCAGTTTTACCTTTTTCTTGGAGGGTTTCTAGGTAACTAAAATATCATGTGTTATGTATTGATTTGTTTTGTGTTTTGATGTCATGAATGGTTACATATTTTAGTTTACATGTTAAGTTATGAGATGGATGTTTGGTGAAATGTTTTAGAGGTAAAAATTTTAAGTGTTAATTCATCCCCCCCCTCCTCTCAGAACTTACTTTCCCATTGTTAATTCCAACACATAGGAGCACATATGCCACTAAAATGTCTGATAAACTTCCTATAATACTAAATTAATCCATGGAAACTTCTCACATCTGATGTAGTCTTAGGGGTAGGCCAAATTAGAATGACATCTACCTTCTCTTGGTCTATGTTTTGGTTACCCTAGTATAGAACAAAGCCAAGGTATACTAACTTCTGCTTCATGAAGTCACACTTCTCCAAATTGATCATTAGTTTTTCATTATGCAATTTCTTAAAAATAATTTTCAGATGCCTAATATGTTCCTCTTTAGTATTGCTAAAAATTAAGATGCCATCTAAATAAATGACAACAAACTTACCAATGTAATCTTCCAACACCTCACTCATCAGCCTCATAAATGTGGTTGGAGCATTGGATAACCCAAATGCCATCATAAGCCATTCATTCAAACCTTCATTAGTTTTGAAGGCTATCTTCCATTCATCCCCTTCATTTATCCTAACTTGATGATAGCCACTTTTCAAGTCTATCTTGGTGAGATACTTGGCTTCCCCTAAACAATCCATTAGGTCTTCAATTCTAGGTATTGGGAATCTATACCTAATGGTGATCCTATTTATGGCTTTAGAATCCATACAAAGCCTCCAAGTTCCCCCCTTCTTGGGTGCTACAATAGCAGGGAATACACATGGGCTAATGCTCTTTCTAATTAAGCCTTGGTTTAGGAGCTCTTGAATTTGTTTGGCAATTTCCTCATTTTGTTGAGGAGTCATCTTGTAGGCAACTTTATTTGGTAGGGTAGCTCCTGGTATAAAGTCTATTTGGTTCCTAAAAAGTCTTTTGGAGGCAAGGTGGTAGGTTGTCCATCACTAACAATGATCTTATATTCCTTAAGTAATTCTTGCACTTCATTTGGTATTTGAATTTCCTTGGCAACATTCTCATTTTTAAGTTTCAAAACTAGTGTGAATCCAACTCCATCTCCTTCTTCTAGAGTTTGCAAGAACTCCTTCTCTCCAACCATGAGAACACTTGGTCCTAAGGTCTTCAACTCTCCCTCTTCTAGTAAGGATTGGATCTTGAAAATTACTCCATCATTCTTGAATGAATAGGAATTTTTAGTCTCATCATGTATGGCCTAATTATCAAATTGTCATGGCCTTCCAAGTAGAAGGTGGCATGCATCCATGGGAAGAATATCACATAGCACTTTGTCTTTATATCTCCCTGTAGAAAAATCTACCCATGCATGTTCTCCAATAATTATATGTTGCCCTTTATTGAGCCATGTGACCTTGTATGGATTTGTGTGAGGGATTCTTTTTAACTTCAACTTGTTGACTAGTTCTTTACTGATTATATTATCATTTGATCCTAAATCAATGATGACCCTACATACTTTTCTCATGATCTTACATCTAATCATAAAAAGTTCTCTCCTATGACTTGATTCTTCTTTGATTGGCTCTTTAATCAATGTTCTCCTTATCATCAGATTATCCCCTTCCTTTGATTCTAGGTACTACTACATTTGAGCCTGAATTGCGATTATAGACCATCACAATTACAATGGTAACCTGTTGCCCAACCAACATCAAGAGGAATTGGCTTCCATCGAATGGGCGTTAGATTTTTGTTACTATAAGTTGCGATGGTAAGGGTGACCATCGCAATTGCAATGGCCATAGGTGTCATAAATTGAGCTAATGTACTGGGAAACCATTCATTTTCACTGTCATAATTATGATGAAAATCTGTCGAAGACACCATCACAATTGTGACTTCTGTGCGATAGGAATGCTATGGGCCCCGTGATAAGCCATCAAAAATGTCTGTTGCAATTGAGATGGACATGTGGTAGGAATGCTGAGGGATCACCAGCTAGCCATCGAAAGTTTCCATCATAATTGTGATGATGTACTATATTAAAAAATTTTGGCAACAAATGTTGAATAGCTATGATGCAATCATAGGTTAATATTGAGCCTCACTTGGTTTCGAGAATAGATTGAGCCTCACTTAGTTTCGAGAATAGTTTAATATTCTCTACTAATTAGGGCCAACCACGTGAAGGTGCAAGCTCATTTGCACACCCCCCCTCAAAATTCTTTGTTAACATCTAAAATCTTTAAGAAAGGATCAATATTTAAAGTACAAAAAAAAGTTCTAGACCTGCAAAAGTGACATCATTTTCCCATCTTCTAGTGCATGCCATTTTTCCATCGCATCAAAAATAAGATTTTGCCACTCTAAATTGAGAATGCACGTACAACTACATCTTTGATGCATGGACAACAGAAGGAGTTGAAAAAACTCATCATGTTTACATTTATCTAATAGGTCTATGCAAACCTCTAACAAAAATGCAAACTTGTTGGTTTTTTTTTTAACTCCACCTGATGTTGTATGCATATGAATTGAGATTACATATTAAACTATGACATCCTTCTACATTGCCTGAAACCAATAGATTCACACATTTAGTTGTCATACAATCATAGGTTAATGTTGAGATTCACTTGGTTTTGAGAATAGTTTAATATTCTCTACTAAGCAGGGCCGACTACGTAAAGGTGGAAGCTCATTTGCCCCTCGCTAACATCTAAATTCTCCATTAAAATCTAAAATATTTAAGAAAATGATCAATCTTTAAAGTATAAAAAATGTACCAGACTTACAAAAATGACATCATTTTCCCATCTTCTGGTGCATGTCATTTTTCCATTGCATCCAAAATAAGATTCTACCACTCTGAGTCAAGAATGCACATGCAACTACATTTAAATGCATGGACAACAAGCAGAGCTAATAAAACACAACTCAATTACATTTATTTAATAGGTCTATTAAGTTTTTAAAATTATAGACCATCATGAACAATACTCATGATGGTCTATAACTTAAAACACCTAATTAAAGACCTCTAACAAAAATGCAAACCTGTTGTGTTTTTTAGCTCTACCTGATGTCATATGCATATGAATTTAGATTGCATATTGAACTATGGAATCCTTTTGCATTGCCTGAAACCAAGAGATTCACATAATTAGTTGTCATACAATCATATGTTAATGTTGACCTTCACTTGGTTTCGAGAATAGTTTAATATTCTCTACTAATCAAGGCCAATCACGTGAACGTAGAAGCTCATTTGCCCCTTCCCCCCCCCCAAAAAAAAAAAAAAATAAAAAAAAAATAAAAAAAAAAAAAAAAAATAAAATCTAAATTCTCCATTAAAATCTAAAATATTTAAGAAAGATTCAATCTTTAAAGTACTTGGAATTGGAATGTCCTAATCACCTCCTGCTACTCTCAGGGGAAGTTTGTCTTCATTGCTCACAAGCAATTCATCACATGGGTATGTCCATGAATGTCCTCATTGCCTCCTGCATAAAATGAACCCACTATTAGAAGATACCCACTAAGATATAATAGTTCAAGTGAAATAAACACACGATAAGTGAGAGAGAAGAAGAGGAATCTACTTAACAATAGGCATTGCCATCGCATCTATGGCCATGCTACCTGTTGAGTGAGATTTACTATTTTTTTGTTGTGCCAAGATCTCTCTATTTATATACACACATACACATACATACATACATACATACATACATATATATACATACATATTTACATACATACATACATACATACATACATACATACATACATACATATATATCCACACACACACACACATATATACATATATGTGTATATATATATATACATACATATATGTATATATATTTTTATAAATACATACATACATATATACACATACACATACATGTGTGTGTATGTGTGTATATATATATATATATATATATATAGATCTTTTTTAAGGTGCTAAGTGACTTACCTCAAGATCCTCCACAAAAATAATGCAAACTAGGAAAAATGGGCAGAGTTCGTAAGAAATTTTACAAAAACATATCACAACATATATTTTTAGAGAGAAACAAGCCATAACTCAGTTAAATGGGTCTATTTGTTGATTAGTTGGGTTGATATATACATATATTTAACTGGGTTATGACTTCTACAAGGGAATGAGCCTCATGACTATGGTATTTACACAGAAGTAGAACTTTCTTTTTCGACTTGTTACACTCAATTCTTCACCAAAGTTATTCTTCTAGCAGTGAGAATAGCTACTACAAATTCCTAGGAACCAAGGGATTCTGAACCTATGCTAAATTTTCTAGAGACATGGGAGAAGTTGCTACTGGCTTCAGTAATTCATAACATTCTAGATCATATAATGATGCCCAAATTAATAACAGCAGTAGATACTTGGGATCCTCACAGGGAGAGCATGCCAATACATGCATGGTTACATCCTTGGCTTCCATTGTTGGGCTAGCATATGGAGCCTTTATATCCAATCATTCATTGTTCAAGTGATGCATCTGTACATGCAATTTTATCTCCTTGGAAAACTATATTTGATCCTACTAGCTAGGAACAACTTGATGTTCATTTTATTGTACCTAATATGATGACAGTTCTACAAGAATTTATTATCAACCCAACTAATCAACAACTAGACCAATTTAACTAGGTTATGGCTCGGGCATTTTCTATTCCCATTTATCATATGGTTGCAATGTTGGAGGCAACATTTTTTATTTGTGCAGGATATGGAGCAAGAGCAGTGGTGTTGGCAAACATTCAAATTTAATAATGCAAAGTTACCTTGAGGAACTTATGTATGCTCTCGACAAACATGTCATCAAAAATATTCATCATGACCTTTTTTGCTTCTACATGTTTTTGCATGGAGCCTTTACACACCTAGTGTTTACAAATGTCTACTTAAGAATGTATTTAAACCTCCAATGCACTACTATGTGGTGAAATATGTAGAAAATCATATAATCCTTCATCACACAATATCATTCTCTTGGTGCACTTATTCATTAAGTTAAGCACCCAAGTTTTCATTTCAAATCATGATTTATCTATTTTGGGCTTAAGAACTGGTACAATAGCCTAGAAAGAGTACCTAAAAAGAGATGGATCTCACATTCATTCATTAATAAAATATAGTGTTCATTCATTATCACATGAAGTAAAAAAGAATTATGAGCATAAAAAAAAAATCTCCAAAGCTAACATCTAACATTAGTTCATCCTTTAACATTCATTAACAATAGCACATAAACACATGACATTCAATAACATGTGAAATAAGGTATTTAACATACCTCAACCAATTATGATTTAATTTTGGATCACCTACTTGATTAGTTTGGAATTCTGTTCTCACCAAAAATCATAAAATGTAAGAACAATTGTGCCAAAAAGAGCGTAAAAAGATGATTATCGTGCACCAATCATGGTTTTTAGCTCTTTTGGCACAATCATTCTTAAATTTTTTTGGCTCAATATCCAACTAATCAATATGTGTTTTAAAAAATTATTCTTAGACTGTGAGTCAGGAAAAAGAGAAATATCAAACTTGAAAAAGATGTACATAAATGCAATTAATTTTATAATCTTACAAAGAGAACCATAGAATTATAAGAAACTATTATGGTTTGTACTATTTGAAAATCATAGTTACAAGTGATAAAGTTATATACCTTTGATTCAGAGAGCATAAATAATGGAAATGAAGTATTGTAGAAGGTGCAAGCTCAACTGCCTTGCTCCCCCCCTGTGGATGACACTGTTAAGTAGAGAATAGTTACATACGTACATACATACATACATACATACATACATACATACATACATACATACATACATATATATACATACATACATACATGGCTACCTAACTATGTCCAAGGCTACCTAACTATGTCTAAGGCATTTGCACACTGGAGGCATACTCCACCTACTCGGCTACCTACATACCCGTATCCATGGGATCAAGATCCTTGAACTATTCACTCTAACAAATGTGCAGTTCTAGTTTATAATTGTTTTGATGTAGTTGTATTCTTGTAACCACTGGTGATCTTTACTCACCTAATACAACTCTTTGCCATCATACAACCACTCGGGCGAATCAGGCAGATTTCTATAATTGCAATACTATAATACCCTGGTGTAACCTTTGTGTTGTAGTTTACAGTTAATGTAAGGTTAACCTATATACATCCTAACTCACTCCTTATATAGTTATGTTTAAAATCTTGTGACAATAATCAATGGGTCTTGTTAGTTCGTGATTTTTTAGAGCTTCCATTTTTATTCTTTATTTTTGGTTCATTCTTGATTTCATAAGTTTATGTTGAACCATCGATTCTATAATGATTCAAATGTAATTTGAGGTATGATAACATTTTCATTGATCATTCACCAACCTCATCCTTTCAATTCATTCTTCCCTCAAGCTAATTGTTGACCAAGTTCAACCCCCAGGTTTCCTTTATAAACAATTTGGTTAATGCAATTGTCGGTGATCTATTTTTCCTTGATTTGTATTGAACCTCTTGTACCCCTTGTACCATTTGAACTAAATTCAAAAGATTCAATTGGTTCATTATTTTAAACCATTTTTTGGTCTTCATGCAA
This sequence comes from Cupressus sempervirens, assembly GCA_028749045.1. NCBI lineage: Eukaryota > Viridiplantae > Streptophyta > Pinopsida > Cupressales > Cupressaceae > Cupressus > Cupressus sempervirens. The sequence continues at coordinate 763,261,925 of CM053783.1, read as the reverse complement.
TATAATTGATAGGCCCTATCTTTTCGAGCCACGAAGTCTGATTTTTGGAAAGAGCACTACAATTGGATGCTTTATTGTCAGGCACCACCTTGTCACATCCTCCTTTTCCTATGGCATGTTTAATTAATTATGTACTTCCCATGATTAATTCCCTAATTTGGCTACAAAATATATAAGAATGAAATTTCCCTTCTGTGTAGACATATTTTTCTTCAGTTATTTGAGTATCGACAATAGGAGTTTGAAGAAGGGAACTTTCTTTCATACTCATGATAATCTTTGTTATTTAGGTAATTCTTGAACCCTTCAATCATTTTCCTTTTCACCTATAAGCTAAAGAAATTGTGTTTTCTACTTTGAATTTCAAGCAACAAAAGGAAATTTTACTAGAAAAATTGATGCAAAAAATGATAACTTAGAAGCATTACTAAGTTATTCTACCAAGAGTAATGCATACAAGTTTTGGAACAAAAGACCTAACAAAATGACTAAAAGTAATAATGTAAGGGTAGATGAATTTACATACATATTTGAAGTAAATAATGATTCAAATAAGTAGGAAATAGAAAAAGTATAGGATATAATATCTCTACAATCATAAGTGTAAGAGATTGATGTGCAAAATACCAAATAAAATGTAGAGGTACATTTGGCAAATGAACAAGAAAAAAAAATGCCTGAACCGGTAATCAAGGTATGTTAGATTGGATCATTCTTATAATCATATTATTGGAGACCAGAATGTAGGAGTGCAGACAAGAAGGAAAATTAGAGAAAGTACATGTCTCAATTATGAATTGAGATGTTATTGTAGACACCTAAATTTGATTACACCGCTTTGGTAATCTTATTTAGCTATCTCTAAAGGCATCATTAATTAAATTCTTATTTAATTAAACCTTTGACATCCCCTAGCTAATTAATTTAATTAATCATCTATAGTCCTAACGTTGGAATTATGATATATTTGTCATTAGTCACGACACTTATTCGGTTCTGAATGCTTACCAAGCTCATCACCTAGTCTACAGTTCACACCGAGCATTTAGTGGTTACCTTATAAATTCTGCAGGAAAACAGTTGATATTCCTTTGGAAACTGAGCATATGGGAATTTTAGCAGTATTTACCAAGTTCCTAGTGGTTACTGAGCAGAACAATGTTCTCCAAGTAGTTAGTGGTTACCGAGCAGAACAGTGTTCCCCAAGCAGTCAGTGCTCACCGAGTCATCAAAAGAACTTAATGTTTATCGAGTGATCAAGGTAAACAAAGAACTTAGTGTTTACCGAGTGATCAAGGTAAACAAAGAACTTAGTGTTTAGCGAGTGATCAAGGTAAACAAAGAACTTAGTGTTTACCGAGTGACCAAGGTAAATGAAGGAATCAGTGACTACCGAATAATTAAGGTAAATGAAGGAATCAATATTTACCAAGTGAAGAAGGTTATCAATGGAATTAGTTTTTACTGAGTGACACAATATTCATTGAGTCACCAATGGTTACCGAGTTCCAAGCTACTAAGAATGATTAGTATGGACTGTGCCTCTATTCTTACCGAGTGCATGACGATGTTGTGTATTGTAGTGGATGCCGAGTATCAGAAGGTCACCGAGTCAGTTTGTGGAACTCGAGTTTTTTACCACCTGGCCGACTCAGTAATACTTGTTCACTTGTATTTGGCCGACCTTGCCAATGTAAATATTGGATTGGTATATATTATGTGAAATGATGATGATGTGTAGCAATTTTTTTTGAGAAGAAGGAAAGCGAATCACCAGCAGAACAAAGGAATACACCAAGGTCAACATTGATGCTAAAAGGATATATTCATCACATTAGGTGATCAGAGCACAAAGGATCTTACTAGCAATCAGTTGTAATCAAATCCACTGCTTCATCTTAACAAGTGAATCAGTTTGCTAAATCCTTTAACAAGGTAGACTTAACAGTCTTTTGTAAATCTCCTAACAGAGTCCATACTTCATTGTATGTTTGTAAATTGTTTAACAAGGTGGATCTAGCAATCCTACTTGCTCCTAACAGGGCAGATCATCAGAAGTGATCATTGTAAGCCTTAACCGACCAACTTTATACTGCAGTATTGAAGTTTTGTGGGTATCATCCCCACCCCAGTTTTACTTTCTAATTGGAAGGTTTTCGGGTCACCAAATCTGTGTGTTCATGTGTTACAAATGTTTATCTTTTCATGCATACAATAGTTTAAATGGATGAATGGTAAAAAATATTATTATGTAGAATTGAGTTAAAGTTTTAGAGTTACTGATTCACCCCTCCCCTCTCAGTAACCTTGTTAGTCTTGATTATTTCCAACAATTGGTATCAAAGCTTTGTGGTTCACAGGACAAAAGTTTGACAGCTTGAGCAAAGATCAAGAACAATGGAGATATTCAGACTTGACAAATCTATTGAAAATGAAAAGCTAGATCTGGAAATGGCCACGACTCAACTCAAAGAAGCAAAAGAGCATCTTTCTCAATCCCTGAAAAGAAGGAAGGAACTTGCAAGACAAATGAATGATTATTAGTATATTGAAGAAAGGATTGAAGACCTTTTACCATCATGCAGTTCAAATGAAGCTAATGAAGCAATCAAGGAACTCCTAGCAAAGAATGGTTCTCTATAGGAAGAAGTAAGAAAGCTCAAAAGAGAACAAGAAGTCCAATCCATCAGGTTATGTGAAGTTTTGGAACAGAGAAACAAGGCAAATGAAGACTTAGAGGTAAGAAATAATCTATCCCTTCAGCATGAAGATCTTATAGGACAACTATCTAATGCAAATGAAAAAATTATGAATCTAAGATCTGAGAATGAAAGTTTGAGAAATGATTTAATCACTAAAAGACAAATCAATGCAAGTTTGCAAAGTGATCTGAGATTTGAAAGACAAATCAATCAAAGTTTGAAAAATGACTTAAATATTGAAAAACAAGTCAATGAAAGGATGATAAAATCTCAAGCAGATATGGATCAATTGAATTTGCAAAATGAGCAGAATCTTTATAGACAAAAAGGTAAAGCAGGTCTTGGATACAATGAAGAAGGTGAATCTTCCAAACAGGGTACCCAAAAGAATCAAAGACCTACTTGCAATCACTGTGGAAAGTTAGGTCATACATCTAATAGATGTTGGAGCAATGGTAAAAGAAAATTCAATGGTAAATGCTACAATTGCAATCAACATGGTCACAAAGAAAATGAATGCAAGGAAAAACCAAGGTTTGAGGGAAAATGTCACAAATGCAAGAAACAAGGTCACAAGGCATCTGAATGTAGATCAAAATCATTCAATCCAATAGAACAGGTTATCAAAGCATTATTTGGTTGTGACTACAATACTTGGTGCAGATGTCACTATTGTGGAGAATATGGACACATTGGAATAAACTATGCAAGGCATCACCTAAGGAAGAAAGATACTACTATAAGATGTTATACATGTACCAAACTTGGTCATATATCCAAGAATTGCATGAATATAGGAAGAATTGAAGATAAAAAGAAAGCCAAAGTTGACAACATTCGAAAGCAGATGAGACAACAGTGGATTCCAAAATCTATCGAGCCAGAAAATTCAAATAATGGCTATGTCACTCAAGAAGTGGGTAACTCCACCATTTCTAATTAGACTCATCAAGAAAGATCAGGGACTGCATCTTCAAGCAATATCCTAAGCAGTTCTAGAATATAGAAGTGCAAAAGACAAATCAGTATTTCAGATACTAGATATATTTCACTGCGATGCATCTATTGAGCAAGATTGATTTCAGACTTAACTGAGCTAGGTCGGTAATGTGAAAGGTTTTGTTTGTTTATCGAGTTGCAAGATTTACCGAGGAAGTCGATGACTATCTAAAAAAACCTAGGTCATCTCAGCTACCTTCATACCCGAGCATTAATGGCAAATTTTTCATCAAAAAGGCAAAATTTGATCTCATTTTTCATCGCGAATTTAGAATATACAAAGCAAAGAAATTTCCAAGAGTGCGAAAGAGAGTTCAAGTGATTTGAAGATTTTCCAGCAAAGAATTTGTTTATCAAAATCATTCACTCACCAAGCAGCAATGACATTCGCAAGCACCAGCAACAACAAGGCAAAAAGAGGCTCTGAAATGCTTGTGAAGGGAGCAGAATGGAAAGCACCCAGCTTCAAGCTCATTCTCGTCATAGCTGAATCGCTCGACCCACATGGAGCCCAATCAAAAATTCCACCAAAGGTACTACTTATAAACAACATTCGCACTCATTTCAAATGCACTGTTCAAGAAATAGGGACACTAGATATGGATAATGCCCTAACAAAGTTGTGTGTGGATGGAACCCTCAAACCCGAGTTCAAACATCTGGAAACCAAAGGTTTGACCCATATCCCGCACCTGCCAAGGAACTTCCAAATGAAATGGATAAGATACATTTTAAGCTGTGTGGATAATGGTCAGTTGTGGTTAGAGCAACCTGTCTTGATAACGAAGAAAATGATTCATAAGATCACGAGTTTGCCAATGTTAAGTAAATCAAAAACCACCAAAACCCTAAGTCGGGATGAACTCCAGAAGTTAACCCTAGCTGAATGGGATGGCAGAGGATTAAAAATTAATAATGTATCTGATGCAGAGTTAAGATTCAAAATTTATTTAATTGCATATAAGATGTATAGTTTCAATAGATTGAATAGCGTGCCCTGTGAGGCTATAGATTTAGCCTATAAGGTTGTGAAGAAAAACATGGAGTTTGACCTAACAGATGTGCTGCTAAAACAACTTAATAAGAACATGGATAGTATAAGGACCTCAAAAACCAATTCTTGTAAATTTGGTTCTTTGTTAGTTTGTTTATTTTTCTATGTACAAAAGTTTTTCCCTTCAAAAGGTACAGTTGCATGGAGGAAAGATATTCCAGTTTTGTATCAAATAAATGAGTTTGTAGCAGAGATGGGTGAAAATTTTGAGAGTATAATGGATAATTATTTTGAAGACTTCAAGGAAAGAATGAATAACAGATTCAAAATCCCTCCTAAGCTTGTTGAGGACTACAAAGATGATGTGTGCTTCATGGTTGACTGAGACAAGGTATACATTCAGGCAGTCAGACCCCGAGTTGCATGGGTAAAACCTCTTCCTTATGAGGTAAATATTGATGGAACTAGAGACACCATAGAGGCACTGGTAAACGAGCTAGTAGACCCAAGGAAACCAATTTTTGGAACCTGTGAAGAAGCTAAGGCTAGAATTGAGCTTGAAATCAAGCTACCACAGGCCATAAGCAAGGGCAAGAGGAAAATAGCAAAATTGAAAACTTCTATCGGTTCTCTTATGCTCAGTGAGGGAAAAGGTGAAGATGAAGAAGGAGAAGAAGAAGAAAGAGAAGAAGAAGAAGGTGAAGAAGAAGGAGAAGAAGAATCTGCAGAGGAACAACCAAAGAAGAAAGGTAAGGTAATCATTACCAAACCCAAAAAGAAGCCTACTGCAGTATTCATCAAAAGAACCAGGAAAGGTAAGAAGGAACCTATACTAGTTAGGCCTGCATCCACATTTGAGCAAAGGCTTAAACAATTGGAGGAAGGAGCTGGCATCACAAATTTCAAAGCATTGAAATTTGAAACTAGAACTGATGCGGAGAAAATACAGATTGAGGAACTAGTACTCAGCAAGATGGGTAAATGGAAATACTCCCCAAACCAGATTGCCCCTCAAATCTCAAAATAACTACTGGAGAGATTGCAACTGAGATGGGAGTTAGCCACCCAAACGGTAAAAGATATTTATGAGCAATCTCTAAGGAATCTCCAACCAAGTCTCACTAGAGCAGAAGTAAAAGCTGAAATGAAAAACCATGAAGGTAAAATGATGATCATTTTCCACACTTGTTTGATTTTGATTAAAGACATTGAACATGTTGTAAATGATGCTACAAACATGTGGAAAAACATCTATCATCTACATAAGCCCAGTGTAGACCCAGTAGAAATCAAAGATGATGACAACGACAGTGATGATGAGCTTGATAGCACTCCATTCGTCATAGTCTCACCAGGAGAGCTGCATGCACTGATGGAAGATAAGGAGGAAGAAGACAAGGAGGAAGAAGCTCAAGAGGCAAATAAGGAAGAGGATGACCCTGTGAAAATTGCAGCAGAAGTTATTGCATCCCTTCCTCACTCTCCACCTAAAACTGTGATATCATCAAGGTTGGAGTCATCTTCAGCAGGTTTGGTCACAACTACATCAGATATATCATCTACACCTGCCACATCTCAGCTCCAGGTATCATCAATGGAAGTGTTTGCCACTTCATCTACCGAGCTGCATACCTCCACTTCATCTACCAAGCTGCAGGCAACTCCTTCAGTTACTGAGTCATCCACTGCAACAATCACTACATCAGAAGTATCTACTACTCCTGCAGTATGTACAGTAAGTTTTTCAGTTTGCTTTCCAATTTTGTCAACTTCAGCTACATTAGCACCAATTTTTGCATCAGTGAGCTCTTCAATTGTAAATATTTTGGTATGCACATCAATTCTGGGAAGTATACCAATTTTGGATACATTTAGCCCCTCTCTCATTCTTCCTTTAGTCGGTCCTATTCTAGTTTTGACAGCCAGTCCAACCTCATCAACCATTGTCTCTGTTTCAAAAGGCAAAGATGTTAGTACAACAGAAAAACCAAAGACTCCATTAAAACTTCTACTTACAGGCAAGGCAATTGATGATGATGTAGACTTGCATACTGAAATTGTCGTTCCAAAGATAGATACAGATACTGCTTCAGTTGATGAACTAAGACTGCTCAGTCAACGACTAGAACTGAAGGCAAAACAAAAACAAATAAGGAATGAAAGAGATAGATAATTTAGAATTATTTATGAAGCAAAAAATATAATTACTGAGGCTATAGGTGTTGATGTTGATACTTCTCTACACATTTTGCTACAATTAGAAGAGGCAGTCAATAAATTCAATGAGGACACCTCCGGTCAAGAAAAGTTGATAGAGAAGGCAGAGAAGAAATTTGATAATAAGGTGCTCGAGCACATTGCTCAGCATATAGCAATAAAACAGGTTGAATTAACCTCAGTTTTGGCCAATATTGAAAATTCTTTTAATAATGTAACATCTCTTTTTGCTAATTTTTGTGATGTTACCGAGTATACTAAAGAAATAAGAGAGCAATTGACTAAGATATATGAGGATCTGAAGACAAGCGCACAAAATTTGAAGCTTGACCCCAGTTCAACCTCATCTCATCACCTCAGAATCAAATTTTTGTTAGAAAAACAAGCATAATTGCTGAGAGAAGAGTCAAGGATCTGATCTACATTGTTAGATATTTAGAATATGATCCTTCCCATCATGGACACAATGCAAAAGCACATTTCCCATTCAAAAACATTGATCCATGACAACAATTTCTCCGTTGCAGATCATGTGATTGAACTCTCTACAGAAGTTCAAATAGCTCTATCCACATGCAAAATCCTGCAATAGAATTGGGACAAGACTTTGCAACTCATTCTTCAGGTCCATTCAAAGTTTATCTCACATTTTGGTGTTTCTATGTAAATACATGTTTTTTATTCTTTGGCATTATTGTCAAAAAGGGGGAGAAAGAGATACTCAAAAAGAGTTATTGGTGAGATAAATGTACAAAACGGACAAAGAGATACTGTAAATAAAATTCATATAACTCAGGTAAATACCTTGTGTATATTGTATGGGCGAGTCATATGCAAGGAAGCCATGTATATTTAGCAGAATTAGTTGTCAGTATGTCAGATATTGTATATAAGTTTTGACTCATAAGTTTTTTTGTCACTAATGCCAAAGGGGGAGATTGTTGGAATTATGATATATTTGTCATTAGTCACAACACTTATTCAATTCTGAATGCTTACCGAGCTCATCACCTAGTCTATAGTTCACACCGAGCATTCAACGGTTACCTTATAAATTTCGCAGGAAAATAGTTGATACTGAGCATTCTTTTGCAAACTGAGCATATGGGTAGTTCAACAGTATTTACCAAGTTCCCAGTGGTTACCAAGCAGAATAGTGTTCTCCAAGCAATTAGTGGTTACCAAGCGGATTAGTGTTCCCCAAGCAGTCAATGCTCACTGAGTCATCAAAAGAACTTAGTGTTTACCAAGTGATCAAGGTAAACAAAGAACTTAGTGTTTACCGAGTGATCAAGGTAAACAAAGAACTTAGTGTTTACCGAGTGACCAAGGTAAATGAAGGAATCAGTGACTACCGAATAATTAAGGTAAATGAAGGAATCAATATTTACCAAGTGAAGAAGGTTATCAATGGATTCAATTTTTACCGAGTGACACAATATTCACCGAGTCACCAATGGTTACCGAGTTCCAAGCTAGTTAGAATGATTAGTATGGACCATGCCTCTACTCTTATCGAGTGCATGACGATGCAGTGTATTGTAGTGGATGCCGAGTATCAGAAGGTCATCGAGTCAGTTTGTGGAACCCGAGTTTTCTACCACCTGGCCGACTCAGTAATACTTGTTCACTTGTATTTGGTCGACCTTGCCAATGTAAATATTGGATTGGTATATATCATGTGAAATGATGATGATGTGTAGCAATTTTTTTTGAGAAGAAGGAAAGCGAATCACCAGCAAAACAAAGGAATACACCAAGGTCAACATTGATGCAGAAAGGATATATTCATCACATTAGGTGATCAGAGCACAAAGGATCTTACCAGCAATCAGTTGTAATCAGATCCACTGCTTCATCCTAACAGGTGAATCAGTTTGCTAAATCCTTTAACAAGGTAGACTTAATAGTCTTTTGTAAATATCCTAACAAAGTACATACTTCATTGTATGTTTGTAAATCCTTTAACAAGGTGGATCTAGCAATCCTACTTGCTCCTAATAGGGCAGATCATCAGAAGTGATCATTGTAAGCCTTAACCGGCCAACTTTATACTGCAGTATTGAAGTTTTGTGGGTATCATCCCCACCTCAGTTTTACTTTCTAATTGGAAGGTTTCTGGGTCACCAAATCTGTGTGTTCATGTGTTACAAATGTTTATCTTTTCATGCATACAGTAGTTTAAATGGATGAATGGTAAAAAATATTATTATGCAGAATTGAGCTAAAGTTTTAGAGTTACTGATTCACCCCTCCCCTCTCAGTAACCTTGTTAGTCTTGATTATTTCCAACACCTAATTGATAAATCAAATAACCTATTATTTGTCAATTAATCCTATTCTCCTATCTAATTCCAAAAACCTCATTTATTAAATAAATATATTTGATAAATAAAGCCCTCAAATCTAATAGCCCCTAACCTATCCTAAATTCTCCATTTAGCCTAATCCACCCCATCCACCCATACTAACCTAGCTTAGCCACTAACTCACCCACCCTCATGAATGCCATCCACTTGCACATCTCTAACAACCTTAATCTAATCCTAAACCAAGCCTAATCCCCCCATACATTCCCTAAGTGAGCTTAAGACTTTCCTAAGCCAAACCAAAGTCTCCTCCCTCAAAATATCCCAACCATCAGCCTTCAGTGCTCTTACAAAGCCATAAATGGCTCTTACATCCTCACTCATGACTCTTACATCCTCAACCACCCTCATCAAGCCTTTGACCAACCCTTATCCTATCCTCTCACACCCATCCTCCTTGTGACAAGTGTCACCTCCTTATTGGTGCTAAACAAGCAGAATCCATGTGCTCCCCTTTAGGTGCATCCTAGCCCTCCCTCACCATCTTTCCATCCTTGCATCTTAGCCCTCCATCCCTCAAGCCCTTGGCCTATAAATTGAACACTCTCTCTTCATTAAAATCATCCACCTTCCATGCAAAGTTATAATGCTATTTTGAGAGCTCATAAACTACCAAAATACCATTATAATGGAAAAATCACTTCATGACTCCATTATTGAAACCTTGTTTCACTCACTCCATCTATCCATTTGAAGTTTGAAGCATAACTTGTGAGCATACATTTCTACAATCAAGGACAAATCCATTGCATCATTGTGTCATACCATTTGGAGCTTACCATTTTTGGTTTGCCTCCATTTTTGGTAATAACAAATCGGTCCTATCATAAGTGTTTACTTGTTTTTAGTATTGAGAATGCTTTTTATACATTAGTGTTCATGTTACTCTACTAATCTAGGTGATACAGTTATTACCTCATCATTCCATTGAACATAATGTTTATCTTTGTACGGGTTGATGTAATGACAACTACTTCTTGGGAAAGAGTAAGTATTTGGTTGATTTTTCAATTACTTTGTTGGTCATAAAGTTGTTGGAGATTTAATGTATGAAGGTGAACAAAAAAATGAGTGGAGAACCTATCACATTATTGTCAAAGGGGGAGAAGAACACCACGAAGATCATTAGGGAGAAGTACTATGTTGGAGTAGAAGAATAAACAAATTTCATGCCTAGGGTAATACGCGTAAGAAGTAAAAATCAAAGGTTGGATAAGGTTAGGAGAAGAAATAAGTTTTATGAGTTGTTGGTTTGTCAATGTTTTTTGTATTGGTGATGGTTGGTGATCTTGAAACAATTTTATTATAATCTTATTGATGTTCTAATTGTTTGGTGTTTTCATCAATGCCAAAGGGGGAGATTGGTTGCATAAATGGTACAAATATCTTGAAGTACATGTTTGATGGTGATTGGATTAGTTAGTTGTTGACCTTAACATCAATTTGATAGTTGGTTACTAACTTTTTACTTGAAATTTAAGTGACTTATTGTGCATGTGACAAATCAAGTGTGCAATTGATTTATGTGATGAATTAGAGTGAAAGATTGTTATGGGAGACTTATAAATGTTCCTAGTTTTTATATATGTAATTTCATGTACTACATATAAGTATTCAAAGAACTTTATGTTTGATTGAAGTGAGACAACACAATTGGGTTAGTCAATTTATGATATTAAATGAATGGTTTGATTATTTTATCAAATTTGTGTTGTTTCAAGTGATGAATCTAGGATTTATGTTCTCTACTAAGTTATTGGATAATTTTTATATTTTTATATGATTTGGTTTATAGGAAGCTATGTTTTGGATCAATTGAGGACAAATCAAGTAGGAAAATGAACTTGTTGAATTTTTGTGTTTGATCTTGAACTAGTAACATGTGGCCTATTTTTGGTAGATTTTTCAGGTTGATGAGTTGGCTGCTGATGTGATAATGACATAGAATCACTAACCCTTGAAGGATCAATTATATATTGGTAATTGTGATTAAATTTCTTAGAAGTATGTACACTCATTAGAAAAAGTGACATTGTCAAATATTCTTTGATGGATCAATGTGTGATTGAAGTGGTTGATCGTGTGGTACTAGTTGATGATAAATTAGGGGTTTTTAATACATTTTGGTCAAACTATGGTTGATTTCAAGTGTAACATTTTTAGGCTAATTTGTAAAGTTGACCTATGTTAATTGTATTTTCTACACTTCCTTGATTTTTAAATTTTCCTTCTCACCCATCAAGGTCATCCAATCACCCCATTTGTAACCTACGATGTCACACTCAATCAACACTTATGAGAACCTTACAAGTTACGACCTTACTTCAAACCTTTCTCATCTCCACGACCCAACACAATGTCGCCCAATCACCCATCACCCTAAGTTGGTAATTTCCAATCCATGGTTTGAAATCTTGGCATGCAAGCATCTATTATCGATGAGGTCCCCAAGGAAATGACATTATAGCTTTATTTTTCATCAAATGAGGTGATCTAAAGAAAATCTTTCAATGGAAGCATGTTCTTTAGAAATAGTGAAATAAAGTCTTTTCATGAAGTGATGTAGTATGAAAAATTAATTTTCTATGCATTAATGAGTTAGTTGGATCTATTATAAATGTAATCTTCGACCACTGTATTCTTCAACAACCATTTTAAAAACTTCATAAATTTAGAAGATCTCTTGTTGTAAGATGGGAATTCCACTATGAGAAGACTATAATCATGATGACACTCAGTGTGTTCTTCAACTAGATCATTGGGAGACCGAGATAGAGAAGAAATATGATATCCTTTCCATTTTATACAAAATTTCTTGGGACCTGAGGACCACCACTTCCTATTAGTGGGTGACATTTATGATATGGACTGAGAAATAGATCATGCAATGTTTGGTTTTATTCTAGAAGATGTAGAGGATGATAGGACCCTGGACTTCATGAAGAACCTTCTCTACTTGCTCAGTGTAAACCTAGGAGAAGGAGAGGAAGCCAAAAATGAAGAGGACGTGGAAGATATACTAGATGGAATCTAACTATTACCTTTCTTGACAATGAAATCCTTATAGATTCTTTTTTCAATCATCACATGATGTTATATATATGGAAAGTTTGTAAATGAAGGCAGAGGGATAGAAAGAAGAAAAAATTGTAAAGAAAGATACATTTTTTTATATCTATAATATAAAGACTATGATATTTTGTCTTTCATACGAAGATAATAGTAATTTTATGTTTTCACTATTTGGGCCCCTATTTCTATGTATTCTATGGATTACTTGAAAATATTGTTCCATTCTATGTTATGTGTCAACTTTGAATATATGTGAGCACAATATCACATTCTCTATTCAATCTTTGTTTTCGTTTTGTATAACTGAATTGTGTTTTCATTTATACCCATTTTTACTATGTTAGTAGTTTAATTCATTTGTTTTGTATGCACAATCATTTACCTTCCCTTTCTTATTAAAAGAACTTGGGTTTTCCTTCCTTGTATTTCATACATCAAGGAACCATACCTCTAAAATTTAGATATGGATCAGTGTATTGTTCCCCATTTGTCTATTGTTGGTATTTGTAAGGCCCACATTAGTACCCTACTATAGATCTTGATGAAATAAATATGATTAGGAGCTAATTCAGTTATGACTGACATTTTTATTACTAACAATGATTTATGAGATCCTATTAGAGACTGAAGTAGATTTTGATTATCATAAGTTTGATACCCTATTCAATAGCACTAGGTTGATAAGATAAGACCACATGGAAAACAAGACTTAATGAATGTAGGTTATGATGACAACAAGACAAATGATTACATTCAAAAATTGGTTTTAAATTATGATGACATAGTTATGGAAACATTCTAATAGTCTAAGAAATTAACCAAGAAACTCACACACAAACCCCTCATAATGTGATAAAGAGATATTGCTAGGAACGTTCCCATGTTTAACTTGATTGAAAGGTACTAGTTAACCACTCTGCACATTAGTGATTTCCACTTAAGACATATATGTTAAGATCCATTTTATATGTTTTCATGATTTACTAAAGAGGACTTTAGAGTTTCATTGTTATGTTAGAAAGAGTTGTGATAATATTCAGAATGATAATGAGTTATGTTAAGAAAGATTACTATTGATACACATATTCGATATTTCAATATTTTGAATATCTTATGAGAATTATTAGATAAAGTTAGTTGTATATGATATGCAAATTATGTGATATTAGATTATTTTGCATTTATCTGTATATTATTTTATTGGGCTACTGATGTTTAAGCTGAGTGTGAAGGAAAGTGAACCATGGAAATTATTCGGGAAAACCAGGTTCAAACCTATGTGAACATGGTAAAGCCAAGGTGAATCTTTGGAAGATTCAAAACCTTGTTGTAATGTGTTTATTTCGTAATGTGCTTGTGATTGGGTGTTATAGTTTAGAGATCATGATTAGTTAGCGACATGTCATCATGATGTGTAAAGTATTTAATGTGTGTGTGTTTGTGTTGGTCATTTGACACTTGTGTTGTCTATGTGTAAATGACATGTCATATAGGATTTTTGGGCATGAAGCCACTTAACCTAAACTAAATCCTATTATGAAATTAAGTTAACCCACCTTAGAGAGTGTTAGGATGAGTCACCTTCATGATGGAATTCAAATTCAACTTAATAGGAGCTTTAGAGAGACTAAAAGAGGTTCCTAAGTTGTAATTTGGTGAAAATAAGTCACCCACATGGTAGTAGTATAGGTTGGGGTTCTAAATATAACCATAAGCTAGCCTAGGGGACTTAGGAGACCCTCTAAACTAGTCAATTTCAAGCCAATTCGAAAATCTAAGTGTTACATGACTTCTTCCCTCATCCCACCACTTGGTTAATGTCTTATTGGTAGAAAGGGTACAAGGGTGTAAGAGGGGTAGGTGGGGATGGAAGTGGAGGTCTTTTTAGGGAGCTTGTGCCAAACCTAGGGGTTGTTCAACCAGTCTCTAATTGTAGAGATAGATAGGTTTATGGAAGAGAATCTTGGAAGCCAAGGAAGGAAAAGATCTTCATCACCACTTCATAGCCATAGCTTGTAAGGAGGTTAGTGCTTCATGCCTTATTTTCTCTCATCTCATGAAGTTGAAAGATGGAAATTTGTAAGAGTATTCTTGTAAGTTTTATGTGTTGCATATGGTGTGAAATTGTAAATTTTTGGGTATGTGAGTGTGTATGATTGAATCTATTTGCATTTGGTTTTGTTTCTTAGGTTGTTTGTTGTGGATTGAATGATGTATTGGGTGTGAAGGCTTCACTCACCCTTGTTAGGGAAGAGAAACCTTGGGTGAAGGGGTTAGTTGGGCTTGACATTGTAGTTGAGAAATCCTTCTCTTGGAGAGGGGATAGTTTCATGGGGAATGGGCTCCATTGAAGCCATATGTCTTTCTAATATTCTATGGGAGGTATAAGTGAGGATGTGTGAAGAGGAGTAAGTGTTGAAAGTATTGTTGAGGCATGTGTTCTTGATAGCTTTTTCTATGGGAGGTATAAGTGAGGATGTGTAAGGGGGAGAAGTGTTGATAGCCTTGTTGAGGCATGTGTTGTTGATAGCCTTGTTATGGCATGCTTCTTGGGAAGCCTTCTTGGATTAATGCAATTGCAAGATTTTTTGTTTTCACAAGGATATGGCATTCTCTTCCTTGAAGAGCCCACCTTCACCCAATGTTTATGATTCCATCTGTGAATCATTGTGCAAGCCTTGGTTGGGGGATTGTATATGTGCTGTTGAATGTGGTATTCATGTTGATTCTTGTTGCTGTGATGATGTTGAATGTATCCTAATTGAGCCTTATTTCCCTTGGTATGGGGGTGGCCTCCTTGAGGCCTAAGTTGGGAGGTGAGCCTCCATGGTTCCCATTTGTCTCTCTTGTGCAGGTATTCATTTGAAGAACTTGGACGTTTGGTGTTATGTAGATTATCCCTTGCATAGGAGAAGACTTACTATTATTGTGTTGGAAATGGAACGATGATCTCCACATGCAATGTGAAGCAATTTTTATTGTAAGAGTGTAGTGATTGTTCCAATTCATATGACCATAGAAAGAAAGAGATTTGAATAATGTATGTTTCAACATGTCCTTCCATTGAGTGTAACTTGTCTAGTCATTCCACCACCCTTGTTCATATTGTGTTGAAAGTGCATTTGAAAGGAATATGTAGGAGAATTTTGTTGTGCTAATGATGTCTTATCTATACTCAATTTGGAGTTTGTAGAAGAAAAAAAATTGTATCATGTTATAACTTGAACGAATGGTTTGAACATTATCATTTGATATCTTTATTTCCTCAAACTTCATGAAAGTAATTTAGTTGTTTGATGCTTAGTTTGGAATTTGAATTAGTTGTATGATATGCGATTGATAACAATGGAATTGTAGATAGCTTAAGTTATGAAAAATTGGATGTCATTAAAATATATTGAATACTTGAGGTTCATGAAATTTGAGTTTCCAAGATTTCATTGAGTATTCAAATTAGTGTATTTTGCATGTAGAATTTGTTAGTGATATGATAGTTGTTTTTTGTTATGGTTGTTTATTAGTTAGGAAATTAAAACTTAATGGAATGATAAATCATCTTCAATTCATTTTAAATGATCATAAAGATTGCATGAATGGAACTAGTCCAATTAGTTAAGCCTAAATAAGACTTGTAGATGCATATTTTGCATTCTGGAAAATGTATGGGTAGACGAAAAAAAAACCTCATTCCATTATAGTCAATAAAATAATAAACCCTGTATAAAATATTAATATCTTGGTTTGTCAAGTAGAAATAAATCATTTCAAAAACATCCTCCTATTTAATAAATGTCAGGCTTAGCCTTTTCATGATGTGACCCTATAGAGAGGATAGATTCATAGTATAAGAAAACAAAAATAAAATAAAATTTAAAAAGATAATAATAATAAATGTATATACAAATAAATGTATAAACTAGGACTATGTCAGACTCAAGGAACCTAGAAGCCTAGACACCTAAGATTACAACTAGAGAGTACTAAGTAGAAAAAAATTCCTCAAGTATAAATTATTAAATATAAATCTAAAACTTATGACCAAACCAAAATTTAAAAATAAATAAATTATTGCAAGAAAATTTTCAAATAGACCCCATACGTTACCTTTTTGGGCAGCAAGACCAAAGTAGCAATTCAAAATTGAAAAAAGACTTTGACTAGGCAACGAAAGTGAAAAAGTGCAATGATGACATTTTTGACTTGCTTAAGTGTCACATCTCCACCTAGGTGCTTAGCATGGAGATATACCTTGTAAATTAATATGACGAGCATAATTCTTCATTACCCACCAAGCCTGGAGGAAAGACCATGCGTTTGGAAGAAGAAAAGGGGTAGTTGGTTATGGGGAAGTGGTCATGTTAGATTTCCACCTAGGAATCATGATAGACAAGACCCCTCTTTATGTCTTTAGGTGTATTTGGGGAAGAAAAAAAATTATATTTATTGGAATGGAATTAGTGGCACGTGACCCCATATCCTAGAAGATTTTTTTAATTTTTATTTTTAAAAAGTTTTTGAGTAGAATGTAGATATTAGGCCCCGTTTGGTTACAAGAAGAATCGGAGTAGAATAGGGTTTTGAGAGTCAAAAATTGGAAGAAACATCTTCCAGGAAATAGGTGGAAGTTGAAATTAAAACCCAAAGTTGGGTTTTTATGAATGTGTTTAAATAAATCATTGGGTCCGCAAAATTTGCCTTAGGTTTTTGGAAGAACAAATTGGGTTTGTTGTGTTGTTTTTGGAAGATGAGGGTTTGTGCTATTTTCGTGCTCTGTTGTGCGAAGGCGAGGGTTTCTGGTTTGCTGGGTTTGTTGGGCTGTGGCCATGGCATTTGTTGGGTTGTGGCCATGGCATTTTCTATGGTTTCTCTATGGCCGTGGCTAGGGTTTCTCCACTTTGAATGGCGGCGGCGGCTTTGAACAGTTCTCTACTCCCACCCACCTTTGCATACTAGATTTTTTGGGTTTTTTTGTTTATTCAAACGTAACAGTTTGTTGTAGGTCTACTTATAAAAATAGTTGAAATATATGCTCAAGAATGAGTTCCAGTATGTGCTCACACCATTTAACTCTGATTACTTGTATATATCATAGTTAAAGTTTTGATTTTTTGTACTCATAGCAATGAAATTTACAAGTATATCAATAGCCTTTATCTATACATAGCTAACCTATACATAGTTTATCATGGTTCTATTTCTATGTGCTATTTGCTTAGAAATTTAGTCAATATATGTGGTAACTGTTTGTTTCAAATCTATTTTAAAATAGTCAATATGTGCTCACTAATAAATTCCAGTATAGTGTTGTGAGAGATCAATACCAGTAAAATGAACAATTAAACTTTGTAACAGTTTCTGGCTATTTGTTTCAAATCTGTTTAGAAAAATAGTCAATATGTGCTCACTAATAAATTCCAATATAGTGCTATGAGAGATCAATACCAGTGAAACGAACAACTAAACTTTGTAACAGTTTCTTGCCAGTAATGAGTTCTAGTATACTGCTGTGAGAGATGAATGCAATACCATTAAATAGAGCCAAGTCATAAACATGTGCTCACTAAAAAACTTCTAGTATAGTGCTATGAGAGATCAATACCAGTGAAATGGACAACTAAACTTTGTAACAGTTTCTTGCCAGCAATGAGTTCTAGTATACTGCTGTGAGAGATGAATGCAATGCCATTAAATAGAGCCAAGTCATAAACTTGTGCTCACTAATAAATTCTAGTATAGTGTTGTGAGAGATCAATACCAGTGAAATGAACAACTAAACTTTGTAATACTTTCTTGCCAGTAATGAGTTCTAGTATACTGCTGTGAGAGATGAATGCAAATGAGTTCTAGTATACTGTTGTGAGAGATGAATGCAATACCATTAAATAGAGCCAAGTCATAAACTTGTGCTCACTAATAAATTCTAGTATAGTGCTGTGAGAGATCAATACCAGTGAAATGAACAACTAAAATTTCTAACCATTTCTTGCCAGTAATAAGTTCTAGTATACTGCTATGAGAGATGAATGCAATACCATTAAATAGAGCCAAGTCATAAACTATGTATGGATCAACTATGTATAGATCAATGGAAATCATGGCTTTTATCTATACCTAATAAATATGTGCTCAATATGTGCTTAATAATGAATTCCAGTATGTGCTCATGTGATTACCTGTATATATCATAGTGCCAATCAAGCAAAACATGGCAATCATGGCTTTTATCTATACATAGTTGACCTATGCATAGTTTATCATGGTTCAAATCTATTTAGCAAAATAGTCTAATATATGCTATAACAGTTTGTTTAGAATCTGTTTAACAAAATAGTCAATATATGCTCACTAATGAGTTCCAGTATAGTGCCGTGAGAGATCAATACCAGTGAAATGAACAACTAAACTTTGTAATAGTTTCTTGCCAGTAATGAGTTCTAGTATACTGCTATGAGAGATGAATGCAATACCATTAAATAGAGCCAAGTCATAAACTATGTATGGATCAACTATGTATAGATCAATGGCAATCATGGCTTTTATCTATACATAATCAATATTTGCTCAATAATGAATTCCAGTATGTGATCATGTGACTACTTATATATATTATAGTGCCAATCATAACAACAAAACATGGAAATCATGCTTTTATCTATACATAGTTGACCTATACATAGTTTATTATGGTTCAAATCTATTTAGCAAAAAAATCTGATGAGTTCTAGTATACTGCTATGAGAGATCAATGCAATACCATTAATCAAAGTGAATCATGCCAATGAAATGAACAACTAAACTATGGATATATCAAGTATGTATTGATCCATGCAAAATCATTCAACATACTCATGAGGTCATAAACTATGTATAGATAAAAGCCATGATTTCAAACTATGTATAGATTGATGCAGAAAGAAACTCTATTCCCACTACCAACAATGCTACTTTTCATCTTCTAAAAGACGAGCCTCAGTTTCAGCAAATCTGACGGTTTATTAAAACACATTCATAAAAACCCAAATTCAGGTTATAGTTTGTACATGTGTATGTGTACATACATACATATGTGTCTATACATTTATACATGTGTGTACATGCATGCATACATACATACATTCATGTGTGTGTGCATACATACATACATACATACATCTGTGTGTGTACGTACAAACACACACACATACATGTGTGTGTATGTACATACACATATACATACATGTGTGTGTACGTACATACATGCATACATGTGTGTGTGTACGTACATGCATACATACATGTGTGTGCACATACATATACACATACATGTGTGTATACATATAGACAAATGGAATCAGTATTATGCTTTCATTGGTATAGATAGATTACATGGAATAGAATGACACATTATTGTAATTTTTTCATTATGGGCTTATGATCCTTAGTAGTTGGTACTCCTTGTTGTATTTGAATAAATAATTGACTTCTTAATGCAATGAGGCTAGCAAATAATCATGTTGTATCTCGATAGGTGATAGTTGATATCTCATAACTGATAGTGTTTAAATTGTTCATGTTTTAGGTCACTAATGGATCCTATGGAGAGTATAGAGGTTCAAGGAAGCATAGTTAGGAAGAGCACATACACCTACATTCTCACAATTCTTTTTGCTTTTGTTGGCATAGCCAAAGTACTGGTATCCTGAGAAGGCAGTCAAATGGGTAAACAAATAAGAAAAGAAAATTCCTTTTGTAGAGACATTATTCATTCGAATGAGGTGGATTGTCATAATCAGATTCAGATGAGTAGGGCAACCTTCTTTTCTCTAGCTCGTATTCTAAGGCTAAAAGGAAGCTTGAGAGATACGATCCACTTGAAGTTAGAGGAACAACTAGTGATGTTCCTCCATAGCCTTGGGCACAATCTGAGGAACCGCAAGATTGCTTATAACTTTGGGCACTCAGGAGAGACAATCAGTCGGTACTTCCACAAGGTTTTGATGGTTGTCTTAGCCCTTCACAGAGATTACTTCATACCACCTGGTCCAGGCACTCCTCTTGAAATTAGTGGGAAGGATCATTTTGAACCGTTCTTCAAGGTAAATCACATATTCTTACAAGTTTATTGTCTAGAATGTTGTCCTTATCTTATTATTACTTGAGCATACATTTGATCAGTGTATCATATCCCACAGGATTGCATTAGAGCCATCGATAGAACCCATATTCCAGTGCAAGTTGATGTCAACATACAGGGTAAATATCATGATAGAAAAGGGAACCTATTGCAAAATGTTATGGGTGTCTGCTCCTTTGATTGTAAGTTTCAGTACTGCCTTGTTGGTTGGGAAGGCTCTGCTGCAGATAGTTGTGTTCTAGCCTTAGCTCTATCCAGATTAGATCCACTTGTAGTTCCCCCTGGTAAGCCAAATCACATTTTAATATACTCAAGGTTATGCTAAATGGTTCAAGTATTGACAATATACTTTCTTTATATAGGAAAATATTATCTCGTGGATGCTGGATATCCAAATGCACTTGGATTTCTTGCTCCTTATTAGTGTACATGCTACCACTTGAAAGAGTGGTCAAGAGAGAACCCAATAAACTCTGCACATGAGTTGTTCAACTATCGACACTCCTCTCTTAGAAATGCAATAGAATGTATGTTTGGTATTCTGAAGTAGCATTTTCCAATCTTCAGACATGCAACGTCTTATGATATCATGACACAATCCTATATTGTTTTAGCATGTTGCATACTTCACAATTTCATTATGATAGAGGATGACCTTCCATTGGAAGAAGCTATTGAAGAGGAAGATGATCGTGATGGGATAGAGGTACCACTGCTTGAGACATATGGGTTGTCTTAGGAGGATAGAAATGAGTGGGCCCAATTTCAAGAAGATATAGCAAGTAGGATGTGGGAAGATTATAGATCCTGAGAATAAATGATTTATTAGAAGGCAATGTGCTTTATATGATTAAATTGATGTATGCATATAAAATGATGGTGTGTGATTTTGTTATTATGATATCAATCCTTGCTACATTCTAATTAAATAAAAAGAACATTAACTTTAAATTTCACACCAACATTATGTACAAAAATTGTTGATCATATCTGCAATACACAATCCAACTTGAAATATAGATTTCATTGTTTTAAATGCAAGAAAGCACAATTATTGTACATCTTTGCATTGAGAAAGTACAATAACATGTTTCATAATGGGGCTCATGACTATTTACTTGCCATTAATATCACCATTTTGTCTTATTGGTAGTTTTTTTTATGCTGATGTGTTATCATCAATTATTGATTAAAATGTGTATCATCTAATAGGAGTAGCTCAAATGTCTCTCAACTATTCCTCCTATCTGTTGCCTCAAAACCACTCAAACTGTCACATGCTATAGTTGAATAATGTTTATCATCTTCAGTTAAATGCTTTCAAGTTTATTAAATGTTAGCCTCATTGCATTAGGATGTATTAAAAATGATATTTAAAGTTTATCATCTTCAATTTTAAATGAAATACAGCAAGGAGTACCAAATGATGAAGATCATAAGCCCACTAGTAAGAAGAGAACAACGCATTCACTGTAAATCCTATTTTTTTGATGTTACTCCTTGCTGCATTCCATTTAAATTTAAAGAGTAGTAACTTTCAATTTCAGTCGTATGATTACTTTAAATTGTAATTCGTTTACCTATTCAATATGTTAGGCTCATTCGATTATGATGTATTACAAATTGATAGTTAAAGTTTTTCAACAAATTTAAATGAAATACAGGAAGGAGTACAAAATGGCATATACTGAGCTCATGATGAGCATGGATGAATCTGATCATGTGAACCACATGTGTTCTCCCATTACTTTGAGTGATATAGATGCATCCCTCGCTATGAGCAACAAATCTTCTTCTTCAAAGAAGAAAATGTGGATAAAATTGATGGAACGCAAGTTTCTAGACTTGCTCCTTGAACAAGTCCATCTCGGACAAAAAGGTGAAGGTGGGTTTAAAAAAGAGGCATGGATTGCAATAGAGAGGACATTTAATGTAGTGATGAACTTGAATCTGTCATGAGATCATTTTAAGAATAAGCTTGAAACATGGAAAGTAGGATATAAAGTAATGAAGGACTTGAAAAATACAAGTGGTTTAGCTTGGAATGAAGAAACTCAAACTGTGGATGCTGAAGATTCAGTGTGGGATGACCTTTTGAAGGTAGGATGATCTTTGTACTCTTTTCATTGAAGAAATTTTCCCTTCTTATTTTAATAATGAAAAACTTACAACCTAATCCATCTATTAATGCTTACATGTAGAGGAGAGAATTCAAAAATGCAAAAATGTAGAAGAGGTCACCTTTCCAATATTTCAATGAGTTGACTATAATTGTCAGCAATGACATTGCTGAAGGGTTAACATCTATAATGCCCCTTGATGCTGAAGAAGGGAACCCTATGAATGATGCATTTAACCTGCTTGATGAGGATGATACTAACTGTGGTACACCTCTTAACATCCAACCAGATATTGATGAAGAGTTATATCATTCCAATCAGTCGAGTGCAAGTGCTAGAGGGACTCCTCCACCATTATCATCAAGGAGAGGAAAGAGGAAGAAGACATCTTTGTCTACATCATTGGATGTGATATGTGAAACTATGAAGGAACTGAAAGATGGCCTTGGTAAGCCTCAGATTGTAAAAGTGGATAAATCTGAAGACAATAATATTTTGAGTGCTACATATACTGCTCTCAAAGCTATCCCTGAACTAAGTCGAGCAATTTTTGTGAAAGCACATGATACCTTCGTGCTTCAACGTGAAAGAGCCAAAGAGTTCTTGATGATGGATGAGGTGGAGAGAGTGGAGTGGATTGCAATGAAATTTGGTTTGATTTAGCTATTTCAACTACTAATTGGATTGCAATGACATATGCTACATGATTACTCTATTCAATGGTTTTGCATTAATCTCTAATAGCACTAAAATAAAACTATATTGATCTCACATCACTATATTGGAACTCATTATTGAGCACATTTTGACTATTTAATTGACTATTTACTTGATATATCCATAGTTTAGTTGTTCATTTGATTGGCATGATTCACTTTGATTAATGGTATCGCATTGATCTCTCACAACACTATATTGGAACTCATTAGTGAGCATATATTTACTATTTTGTTAAACAAATTCTAAACAAATTGTTACATGTATTGGACTGTTTTGCTAAATAGATTTGAACCATGATAAACTATGTATAGGTCAACTATGTATAGATAAAAGCCATGATTGTCATTGATCTCTCACAACACTATACTGGAACTCATTAGTGAGCATATATTTACTATTTTGTTAAACATATTCTAAGCAAACTGTTACAGGATGTATTAGACTATTTTGCTAAACAGATTTGAACTATGATAAATTATGTATAGATAAAAGCCATGATTGTCATTGATCTTCCATGTATACTCATAAATATGGGATGAACATCCATACATAGTTTATGAGTTGGCTGCGTTTAATGGTATTGCATTGATCTATACATAGTTTATGACCTCATATGTATGTTGAATGATTTTGCATGGATCTATACATACTTGATATATCCATAGTTTAGTTGTTCATTTTATTGGCATGCTTCACTTTGATTAATGGTATTGCATTGATCTCTCACAACACTATACTGGAACTCATTAGTGAGCATATATTTACTATTTTGTTAAATAGACTCTAAACAAATTGTTACAACATATATTGGATTGTTTTGCTAAACAGATTTGAACCATGATAAACTATGTATAGGTCAACTATGTATAGATAAAAGCATGATTGCCATGTTTTTCTATTATGATTGGCACTATGATATATACATGTAATCACATGAGCACATACTAGAATTCATTATTGAGCACATATTGACTATTTTGCTAAATATATTTGAATTTTCAGACACTGTTACAAAGTTTAGTTGTTCATTTCACTGGTATTGATCTCTCACAACACTATATTGGAATTTATTAGTGAGCACACATTGACTATTTTGATAAACAGATTTGAAACAAACCATTACCACATATATTGACTAAATTACTAAGCAGATAGCAGATAGAAATAGAACCATGATAAACTATGTATAGGTAAGCTATGTATAGATAAAAGCTATTGATATACTTTTAAATTTCATTATTGAGCACATATTGATAATGTCTAGATAAAAGCCATGATTGCCATTGATCTATACATAGTTGATCCATACATAGTTTATGACTTGGCTCTATTTATATGGTATTGCATTCATCTCTCACAATAGTATACTAGAACTCATTACTGCAAGAAACTGTTACAAAGTTTAGTTGTCCATTTCACTGGTATTGATCTTTCATAGCACTATACTGGAATTCATTAGTGAGCACATATTGACTATTTTGCTAAACAAATTTGAAACAAATAGTATGTATGTACACACATGTATGTACGTATGTATACATACTTGATCTATGGATTGCATTGATCTCTCACAACACTATTCTGGAACTCATTATTGAGCACATTTTTACTATGTTGCTAAGCATGTATGTATGTATGTGCGTATGTATGTACACACATGTATGTACGTATGTATACATACTTGATCTATGCATAGTCTAGTCATCCATTTCATTAGCATGATTGACATTGGTCAATATGTAGTTTAGTTGTTCATTTCATTGGCATTCACATGATTGGCATGTGAAGTAATTCTATATGGTTAGTTGGCTTTGTTTAATGGTATTGCATTGATCTCTCACAACACTATATTGGAACTCATTACTGAGCACATTTTTACTATTTTGTTAAGCATGTATGTATGTATGTGTGTATGTATGTATGTACGTGTGTATGTATGTATGTATGTGCATATGTATGTACACATGTATGTACGTATGTATGTATGTGCATATGTATGTACACACATGTATGTACATATGTATACATACTTGATCTATGCATAGTTTAGTCATCCATTTCATTGACATGATTGGCATTGGTCAATACATAGTTTAGTTGTTCATTTCATTAGCATTCACACGATTGGCATGTGAAGTAATTCCAGATGGTTAGTTGGCTTTGTTTAATGGTATTGCATTGATCTATAACAACACGTAGTTTATGATCTCGTAAACGTTTGGTATAGTTGTTTATTGCATTGTTAATTAGAGTTATATTTGAACCATACATACGTGGAATACACGAGGAGTGGCAAATGATGAATGCTCAATTGTAGAACTTGTGAGAATATAGAAATGTGATTTGCTAGATGATTGTATAGTTCATGATTCTATCCTATGTTATATCTATAGTCCTAATTTGCTTGCATATATTTTTATTTCTTGTCTTTTTGTCCCTATTTGATTTCCTATGTATGTTCTCGCTAACAAGATTATCAAAAGTATTGAGGATTTCTGGTAGATGATTGTACAGTTCATGATTTTGTCCCATGTTATATGTATAGTCCTAATTTGCTTAGATATTTTTTAAATTTCTTATTTTTTTTCCACAATTTGGTTTCCTATGTACGTGCTTCTTGACAAGATTGTCAACAATATTGATAAAGTGTCTTTCTTTTGTATTTTTTTATTGCTCCTGATTTGCTAATATTGCAAGACCACACATGCTAATAAAAAATGAGCTATCTGATGATTGTTTGCTGTGTTTGTAAACGATCAATATTTCTGATGCCACTCCTTGGTTTATTCCATTAAAAAAAATCAGGTTTTAATTTTTCAAGCATGTTTAGTTCATATATGCAGGATTGAGGATCTAACAATATAGACAGTAATGGGAAGATTGAGTAGCATGAGAGGGTTGCTATCAAATGTGAGGCATAAGGGCATACATCGTGGATTTCCCAGTGTTTTTGTATTTAACGGTGTGTTTTCACAGCACCATTCATATCATGGATATTGTTTTTCTATCTTCTATCAAGTTAGCAAGTTTTCATATTGTTCATGGATATGTGATCTAGTTAGCAAGTTTTCATATTGTAGTAATTATGTGAAATTCATTATCAGAATTTCATGATGTTAAAATATGATTTATATGATTAATGATTTTCATGATCTTTTTTAAAAATTGCATGTAAAATCTATATAGCCAAAATTCTACATTTTTGAAGAACAATTATTGACAAAGCATCATTTTTCTTGTTAAAGTTATCATCAGATTTTAATGTGTGTCAATGTAAAATGGTATATTTTTTCCTATATAATATTTAACGTAAAATTTTAGTTGCATATTTTGTTGAATAATTAACTAACTTAATACATTTATTGAAAGGGAGAGATACATAGAGGGGTAGAGAGTGCGGGATAGGAAGAGGGGAGAGAGAGAGAGAGAGAGAGAGAGAGAGAGAGAGAGAGAGAGAGAGAGAGAGAGAGAGAGAGCTTGTGTGTTCTTGCATCTATAGAAAGATGTCCTCGAGAGATATATACATAGAGGGGGGGAGAGAAGAGTGGGCTAGGTTGAGAGAGGGACAGAGGGAGGACACAAACACACACATATTTAGCAGCTAAGTCACAAGGTTCGAGTTCGAGTTCAAATGAACTCGATAATAAATTCAACTTGACGATAAATTTGTCTTATATAATTTTTCAAAAATATATAATTTATATGATCACAATTTCCAACTATGGGACAAAAAATAACTTTGTATAAATTATTGCAAGTATGATTATTTTTTACTTTTCTTTGCTAATAAATAGAATTAAAATAAAAAATAATCATCATTTTATTTATTCTTGACTAACAAAATAAAACTATGAATATTCAAGAATTAAAAATAATAATAATGTAGTCTAATTATAAATAAATTAAATCATAAATATTAATACTTTACTTATTATAATCCTTGTGTTTCACTAATAAAATAAGATTAAAAAAATTTACATCAAATTCCAATTCCAATTCGAAAATGAACAAGCAAACGCAAGAAAAAGATATTCCCAGTCATATTCTGTTCCAATTCCAATTTCTAAATTGGCAACCAAACACAGAATATGGATTTGTATATTCATCTTCTGTGTCAACCAAACGGTCCAACTATCTTCCTAAAATGCATAACCAAGTTTTCAAAAACTTGGTTATGAGAGAAATTCATCTTCCCCAACCAAACGGGGCCTTAAGTATAAGGTGGGTTGGGTGTGGGATGTTTAAGTTGGAGGTAAAAGACTAGGTAATGAAAAATTGAGGAATGAGATAAAGTAGAACATAGGAAATTGTTAGTAATAATTTAAGAAATTTAATTTATGTATAGAAGATAACTAAAAATTAATAATAATGAATAATGTTATATAAAATAAATAAATAAATGGGAAGGGATTTTAATAAATAAGAGTACTAGGATTTATTTGATAGATTAATACAGTAGCCATGTTATAAAGTAAGTTACCTTATAGTAAAAGACTTTGGAATGTAGGATTCATATAGCAAATCTAAGATATCTAATTTTGATGTAGGAGAATCCAGAGGTATAAGGGCAATCTTGTGTCACGCAAAAAAATGTACTTAGACTTAGTTTGTATTTCATGTGTTTTCATTTCTAGATACCCATTTGGGTCAAATAAAGGTTCCAACTCTCACAGTTCCACTATCAGTGTTCTAGGATAGAGTATTTGAATACTTTGGGATACGTGCAAATGCCAAAAAAATAGGAGTATGTGATTGAGCCATAATTTTGGTAAATTCGAGGGTGTAAATTTTCCAAATGAATGTAATTGTAATTTTGAGCATTCCAGAAAAAGAATCAGGTCAAAAGGCCCCACGGTTTGAAAGTTATCGTAGTTTTTTCAATTTTTAGAGACCTCCTACGAATGCTTCAAAGTTAGGTTAGGGGCATTAAATGACCTCAAACAAGGCCAAAAAATGGGGGATGAGTGAAGCTATCCATAGGGCTATATAGCGCTTTGAGAGCTTTCAAAAAATGTAAATGGTTTGTCGATCGGAGCTACGGTTCAAAAGTTATGCCTCTCGAAAGTTTGGTTACCATTTCTGGATTCTTCTAGTTTTGCGCCAACTTCTAACACGGATTTTGGAGCCTTCTACTTGGTCGGTGGATGCCAACTTGCACTTTCTAGAATGTATTCCTAATCCTTAACACTTCGGGGTCTATTTAAGAACATTTCTAGCATTGTAAAAGACAGTTAGGAGTGGAGTTTGAGAGAAGGTACTGGAAGAAGAATTTATCTCTAGATTTATGCTATTGTAAGCCCATAGGGAATGTTTTGGAGTCTGTTTCTCTGCACTAAGTGTACTAGCATATTTTTAAAGTTAATAAAATTTTCCCTTTCGTGTTGTGTCCATTCTGTGCTTGGGTCGTGTCGCCATCAAATTTTTATATATGTAATTACGTTAAGAACATTTAATAAGTTATTAGTGGACTATGCAAATTTATTAATAGTTGATAAAATATAATAAATAGTTTTATGAAACTAAATAAGTGAAGAGTATCATTTAATTTATGATTGATTCAAATAACTTAATTAGTATTGGAACAATAGATATTAATTATCAAGTGAATTTAGCACATGGTGTCACCCCATGGATTACTGCATTATAAGATGGTGATTTGAAAATTAATTATGGATTACCATATTGTTCTTATAATAGAATAGTATTTTAAAGTGGTGATGGTATAATAGAGTATGATAGGCTTTATGAAAATTTCTTTAATAACATTTTTATTTAGACATATACCATAATACATAGAAAAAAAACCTTGGTACATGTTGATATCAAGAGAGCTTATTCAAATAACCTTACATTGGAAATAGGGAATCAAAACTTAAGGAAGTGAAAGTAGGGAAACTGATGAAATATAAATTATCATAGACATTATATCGTGCAACTTTATATTATGCTCGATGATCTAACAATGACCCTAATTTAAGTGCATGACATATATGCATTACATCCTCTATGGGTGTACCCTTTACACCACCCTACCTCAGATGCAAGGTTCAAATTTATACCAGGTTCAATATAGTGTCAGAACAACTAGTAAAACCTAATGCATACTATTTTCCCAATTGATAATAAAAATCAAATAAGCAATCAATAATTTAGTCTTTATTAATCAGACAAATAATCAATAATACCTCATTAGTAATGTATCATTATGATCGAATTTGTGACCCTATAACATCCCCGAGTGGACATGAATTGATATTCAAATACCAAACAGTTTGATAGAATGATTATACAAGTAAAGATCTATTCATATTTCCTCAGTTTAACTTTAAAAATAAAAGTAAAAAAATTTAGTTGTGTTTTACCATGTAAAAATTGTGGCATGACAGTATTTGTTTATTTTCTTTTGGGTTTATGGAGTCACAAGAATATTTAAAATTTCAGTGACAAAACATCTACTAATAGATTTTTTGGTGACTCTACTACCTCGATTACATATTGAAAGTTCTTTTGATCTTGCATGTTATCCATTTTTCCTTGCACCCTGGTTCTTTGGTCGATGATACTTTTTTAGAAGATCCCTCTTTCAACCCTAAATGAATTTCTACCAAGATGCCTTCCAACTCCTTGAAGAGCAATCATAATCATATAAGGTGATCCAATCATGTTGTACTGCTCTAAGGGAAATCATAATTGAAGATGTGAAACCCAAATTACATCCTTTCTAAGATTTCCTATCCGTATCACTTATAAAATGTCTAAGACATAGACTTGGCTACTTAAAACCCCCTTCAAATACCAAAAACCCTAATTAACCCCCGAAAAATTTTTGTTCCAAAGGAAGACCTACAAAAATTGTCCCTAGATGACTATGTACAAAGTCCCTTCTGGTAGCCTCCTTATTTTAAGAATGATAAGATTGACTGATGCCTACATGAGATATTTTATCTTGTGATAGATGAAAGAAAAACATGCATCCCTGCTATAGAGAAGTTAACTAGTGTACCGGGAAGAAGACCTCCTAAATACTTGAAACCTCCTTTGAAACTCAAAAACCCAAATTAACCCCTAATTAATAATCCTATTCCATAGGAAGCTTTATAAAAATTGTCCCAAGATGACTATGCACAAAGTCTCTTCTGGTAGCTCTTACTTTCGAGAATAATAAGATTGACTGATGCCTACATGAGAGATTTGGAACCATGATCAATGAAATTGAAAACATATGCATCCTTGATGTGGAGAAGTTAACTAGTGTACCAAGAAGTAGACCTCCTGCTGATTGTTTGGGCACTCTTGGTAATTCATCTATATCTACCACAGTTTGGTCACCATTCTATTTGGATAGATTATTGTCACCTCTTCAAAGGTTACTCACTTCAAGATATCAAAATGTCATTTCCTCATTTGGGAATATGGGGGTAGACATTTAAGAATACTTCTTGAGAGCTAGTTTAAACAATTCAAAACAAAGAATGCCAAGACAAATCTCACAAGAGACAAATTTTCATGTATATAAGATCTTGTGGAGGAAGGGGTCATTTTTCTTGATACCAGTAAACATATTTAGGCCACTTCTTTTCTATTCTTTATAAATATTGTACCATCATGTTTTTTAGTTTTTCTTTTGGTTATTTTTTCATGCATTTTTCCCTTCTTTTTCAATTGCGTTTTCCCGCTTTGACTATTTCTCCAATGGATAACATGTTAGTATTTCTCCTCCTTGAATTCTCTTTTTTCTTTCATTCCTCATCCCCATTTAGAGCTAGTGTTATATGTATTCTCTACATCCCCTTAATTTCAAAACTTTCCTTCTCACCTATAAAGGTCACCCAACTGCCCCATTTTGTAACCTACAATGTTTCCTAGTTGACATGTATGATAAAATCACAAGATTGTACTATGCTCCAAACCTTTCTCATCCTCTAACCTAGTGATTATGTCACTCACTCACCCATCACCCTAAGTTGGTAAATTTTAATCCACACTTTGATATATTGGGAAGTAAGCACCTGCCACTAGAGAGCTCCCCATGGAAAGGACATTATAGCTTTCTTTTTCATTAAATTAGGTGATCCATAGGAAAAATTTCATGGAGTAGCATAGTATGAAAACTTTATTTATTGTGCATTAACTGAATTAATGAGTTAATTAGGTCTGTTATAAATGTAATCTTCAACCACCTTATTCTTCAACAATCATCTTGAAAACTACATTAATTTATAATCTCTCTTGTGCTAAGATGGGAATTCCATTGCCAGAAGACTATAATCATGATGAACCTCAACATGTACTTCAAAATATCTTTGGGAGACCAAGATAGAGGAGCAATATGATATATTTTCTAGCCTATATAACACTTATTACAACCTAAGGACCCCCATTGCCCATGACCAAAGTGAAATTTATGAGCTGGACCAAGAAAGAGACCATGAAAAGTTTGGTTTTGTTTTGGAAGATGTAGAGGATGAAAGGGCCTTGGACTTAATGATGGACCTCCTCAACCTATTCCACATATACCTAGAAGAAGGTGAGGAAGGAATGAAGAGGATGTGGAAGAAACTTCAGAGGAATCTAACTATAACTTTTCTTGATGACATAATGGCTAGAGTTTCTTTTTGTAACTGTTGCATGATGTTATATATATGGGAATTTTTAAAATAAAATTGGGGGCAAGAAGATAGAAATAAGAATTTTCTGTAAAGAAGCAGCACTTTTTGTTTTGATATCTGTAACAAAATGACTATGATATTCTATCTCACGTTTGAATATAATAGTAATTTTATGTTGTCATTATCTAGGCCCCTATTTCTATGTATTCTATGGGTCACTTTCAGATATTTTTCCACTTTGTGCGATGTTTTATATTTAAATTTAATGGATATTTGAGCCACAAGATTACTTTTCCCTATTCATACTCTTTTTCTATTTTGTATAAATGAACTATTTTTAAATTTATAACCATTTTTTACTATGTTAGTAGTTTAATTCATTTATTTTGCATGCACAATCACTTACCTATTCTTTTTAGTTTAAAAAAATTCAATTTTCATTCCTTTTATGTCATACATGAGGGAGTTGTACCTCTAAAATTTAGAGACAGGTTAGTGTACTCTGTCTCATTTGTCTATTGTGGGCATTTGTTTCTTTTGTTTTTTGTCTGTTGTGGGCATTTATTTCTTTTTTTAAAGGTTTATGGAGTCAAAGGCATATTTAAAATTTTAGTGACAAAAAATATGCTAAAAATCATAGAATGTTATTTTGCAAGGTAGAGTGAGAGTGTGAATGATTGACAAAGTTTGTATGATCAAGCTAGTAACTAATGTCTACAAGAGGATGTAGATGGTGGACTGAAAGGGATATTTTCAAGAGACATTGAAGTGTTATTTTTCATATCACTTTTCTTGGTTAATCCTAATATCCTACCGAGTTTAAAGCCTCTAACAAGGTCACTTATAATAGGGTGAGAAACGTCTTTAGTAGGATTTGAAGCTGCTTCCTTTAAAAGGACATCTTATTAATTTGAGTTAGAATATCCTTTAACAAGGTTATCCTACTAGGGTAAGGATCTTAATTGGTCTAAGATAAATACCTTAATTAGGTGATTCCTAATAGTATCTCTCTTAATCAAGCATTATTGTAATATCCTAATAGGGACAAGCATTTAATAGGGTACATTTCAAAAAAAAGTAGAATACTTTTGGGTATTGATTCTCACATTGTATTTTTCCCCCTCTAACCAAGGTTTCCATCATAAAAGTCTTGGTTTTATTGTGTTACTTTCCTGGATGTTTTGTTTTTATGCTTCATTGATAAGTTTCAAAAGTTAACATGGAATGAATGGATAAATGAATAGATGTTAGTGTAGACACTTAAATTTGTCCAAAACCCGTTCCTATCCAATTAAATAAATATTCATTATTTATTTAATTCCACTACCTTAATTAAATAAATTTTCATTTATTTAATTGCATTACCCTAATTTAAATAAACTAAGGTTTATCTAAATCCTAACCTTTCCTTGATTTAAATAAGCTAAGGTTTATTTAAATCCTAACCCATCCCCTTTAATTAAGTATGTCATTTACTTAACTAATCCTTGCCTAATCCCTCTTGGAATTAAATATTAAATTTAATTCTATTTGAGCACATGGCTCCTACCTTTAACCCTCACCTAACCTCACTTCCCTAACCTAACCCATCCTTCTAACCTAGGTCAATCCACTTTCCCATTAATTAAACCTAGTTTCTCATCTAATCACATCACTAATCATTTGCACAATCCTAATCAAAGGATTAGCAAACCCTAGTCACATGTGACATGTGACTTTTACATCTCTTACAACCTTGTCCCCCTTCACATGTGAACCAAGGTGTCTCACACATGCGTGAGAAACCTTGAGCCTCCAACCCTCTTACACATGTCATTGACCCATCACTTTCAAAGGTGTCTCACACATGTGTGAGGAAACATGATCTTACATACCTCTTACACCTTTCATTGACATGTCACCATCAAAGGTTGCTCGCACATGTGTGAGCATATTGCTCCCTTTGAATGGTCAAAACCCTAATCCATGTGGAGTCTACTTGTTGTCCACCTCATTGACACCTCATTGATCCTGAGAGATCTTAGCCCTCCATCTTTCATTCAATCTTAGCTGTCCATTGCATCCATTTTCCTATAAAAGGAGAGCCCTCTCCTCATTTTCACAAGCACTATCTACCTTATTGTTATGCTGCTGGACTTGTGAGCAACCAAATCCCATTAGTAATGAAATCATCTCCACTTGGTGATTTGTGAGGTTTGCATAGTGCTATTTTTATTTCATTAATACTCTTGTTTGTTTCATGTTGTTCATTTACATGTTTTCTTTCATATTTTGAAGTTTTGCATGATAATGTAGGAATGTGCATTAGTTGCTTAGTGTTATTTCCTTAGTTACATTTTTATGCAACACAGTTAGATCTAGTATTGGTTAATAAATTTTATGAAGCTATGATTAAATTTTGAAGTTAGTAGATTATTGGTCCTTCCCAAAAATATTCAACCTTGAATATATTAATATATGAAATGGAGTACTATCTACGTTGGTGTACCTTGGTTTGAGAAATGGCTAGCTTGAATGAATCCCCATTTAACATGGTTTTTATTCTAGTAGGTATGAGTATGGTATTTAATTAGAACCTTTTTTCCAATTTAAATATGCCACTTATGTTCATATAGATTTTAGTGCAAGTTTTAATAAAAATCGATATGGTTTGCCTTGGTAATGTTCTTTTTCTTCTATATGTGTCACATTAGAGGATGCCATGAGATTTTTTCTTGATAGTCATTATCATGGTCTTTTTATAGGTTTATTTTTAGATTGTGAGAGAATGGGTAAGATTCAAATGACACATGGATAACTAAGGGTTGGTTTATTTTATCTTCTTTGTATTTTATATGAGAGTATTCCTAAAATGGATTGATGTGGTGATGGGGGATTTATTATATTGGATAATGGGAGATAGGAGCCCAAAATAAATTTGGATGGAATGTTACTAGTTGAAGGAGTGGAGGTCTTAGGAGTTGATGAATCCATTAGATTAAAAAGTCTAGCTTCCAATTCACATTGTAAATTATGATGCATTTATTCTACAAATACTTTGGTAACCCACATGTATTTTTTTTTTTTTTTGATTCTTGGTCTTTTGAGGCATTTTGGATTGATAAATTTTATTCTTTTGGTTGAGAGCTAATTTTCTTTAACATGTCTATTTGAGAGGACATGTTGATATATGAATGCATACCTACATTTTTGGTTTTATGCATTTTAGATTTGGTATCCAAAATGATTTAGAAAGAAATGGGAATGCAAACATATGTAAAGAGGAATGACATAGAGGTATTATAAGTGGGCTAACTTATATAGGATGTTCGGAGGACTTTAAGGATTTGTTCTTTGGGTGATCTTGGCTTATAATAGGATGAAAGTATTTTGAGATAAGATTTATGGGGATAATAGATGGAGGGATGTAATGACCCAATATGAATGGAATAGATGGACTTGGTTCAGGTCATAGAGATCCAAAGTATATGGACAAAATGAAGGATGGGTATTTGATTTTATGGAATACTTGGGGTCCAAAATACACTTGGAAAATAAAGAATAAGATTGTTTGGGTTTGATATTTTGGATGGATGGGAGATGTGCCAACATGTCAAGATTCTTATGCAATGCAATAAGAAGTTATATTTTCTTGTCATTGAATAATTTCTAAGAGACCTTGATTATGGAGTTTGAACCCTATATATATATATATATATATATATATATATATATATATATATATATATATATATATATATATATATAGATAGATAGATAGATAGATAGATAGATAGATAGATAGATAGATAGATAGATAGATATAATTCTATTTTGAGGGGAATACAATATTGAATGAATTTCTAGCACATATTGAGTCACCTTTTAGGACCTCTAAACTTGCTTTGGTCAAATCTCATTTCTTTACCAAATGTCTTTTCTTCCCCCTTTTATAGATCTTGGATTCAATATTGTCATCATATAACTTTATAGTGTTTTTATTAGTTATAATGTGTTATAATTTCAAAATATTATAAGCATATAGTTATCCACTCGAGATGATGCTACCTCAAAAAAGGAAAAAAATAGTAAATCATATCAATAAAAATTTAAAATTTATATTTATCACTAAAGGAGAGAGTCCTCTTCAAGAAGATGTATTTTCTTTTTCAAAAAGGTCTAGATTTGACAGAGAAGTTTTCATGGGATAAAAAATGTCAATTTGTGATCTATGGTCAACTTCAAGTACTTATGAAAAATAAAATATACATCAAAAAGAAATATTTTTATTCTTTCCACTAGTTATTCATGTCATCTATAACATATTTTAAAATTAGGGCAAAAAAAACTATTTGCATATGCTTGTTTGACAAGAACTACTCCCTATATAGTTTGCAGTTAAAAGGACCTCAATTTTTTTTAAATGAATAAATTATTTCTCAAAAAATTAAATTATTTATAGGCATAAACTTCATCCAATTTTACACATTTAATTAGTTTACATCATCTTCAAATTCTAAACACAAATGTCAATTTTATGTCATTTAAGTTGAATAGTGTATATTCTCTTGTCCTTTTTCTTTATAAAAGGTGACACATGTTTGTGCTCTTACCCTAAATAAAAACAACCATTAACTTCTTTTTTTATAGGACTCTTAACTGGAGATAACACGACATTCATATTTTTAACTCTTTCATAAACACTATCTGTTATCTTTATCAAAGTTTACTCTATGAATACTTAAAAAAACTATATTCATGACATTCTAATAGTTTTCTTACATAAGTATTTATTTGTACTCAATTAAAACTATATGGAATTTTCCTTTACTATGGAATTATTATTATTATTTTTTGATCAGTAAATGAATGAATCCCTTATTATATTAAAATTACTAATAGAACATCAAAGTTTCTCTGTTCAAATGGGCACTGGTAGGAAAGAATGAAGAAGAAAACCTCCAGTCTTTCCTAGGACCATAGTCCTTTATTATTACATTAATAAGCCCCAGTTTTCATATTCCAAAGTTTTATGATAATTACAAGGAAGATGACTAGAATCCTTTTCTAAATTATGTAAACTTTGATGATACCTATAACAATTAATCATAAAACTTGTATTTGAGAAGATCGGTTTAGTCAAAACTTTATACTCTTAGTAGGTACCCCTTCTTAGCTATTTAGCTTGTGACACATATATCTTACTATCCTTCTAATCAATTATATAACTTAAATCAAACATTAGTACTATTAGTTAAAAACATTTGAAAATTTGAATTCCTTGTAGGATACTAAAATGCTTTGGCAATCCATATGAGACAAAAATACAAGAGTTGATCCCAATTAGAAGCTAATCACTCTCAATTTTGATAAAATATTCATTTCTAATGTATACTTAGTCTTAACATTATTTAATCAAAATCAGACAACACATCGATTATTCTGAGTCCTACTAAAAATGGATTTTAATATATTAATCTAGATATCACTGAAATTTTATTAATTAGTTCTGTTATATGAAAAGAGATTACTACTCTTATTCAAATTGTAAGAATTTGGTATAGCTCTAATACCATGTAAGAATTTGCCTTAGGGCAATATTCACCCAAGATTGTAGAACCTGAACACAAGCACACCTATAGACCAAAAAGGAGTATGATCAATATATCATAGCATGTCCTAATACATCACTATGTTCAGACTGAGTGTACACTCTAGGAGTGCTTGTATATAAAAGCCTCTTAGGAAGCACCTAGAATGTCTTTAGAAAGAACCAAGAGATAAGATAAGCATGACAACTAAGCACACATCTTATCCATCATTCTAAATGAGAGGATAAGAATGACAAGGTGTATCTCAAGTGGAGATGTTGTAGACACCATGTGCATAAATGAGGTGCAAACTCCTATATTGTCAACATGACAACTCACAAGAGTGCACATACTCCTAGGTGACTAAATAAATAAATATTAAAATAATGCATTAACCTAAGTAAACTTAAGTAAGTGTAAATAGTAAATAATTATTTACACCAACACAAATAATGTCATTTATAATCATCCTATTAAGATTTGTTCTTTTTAGAATCGCACTTGTGGAATGCTCTGAATGACTTCTTAATTGCCCTTCTTGGGTGATTTGGATCATTCAAATTTGCTTTATTTTATTATCACGTTAGTCTGATATTTACCAAACATTTCTTCTATCGCAGCTATAAATAGAACCTGTGGTTATTAACAAATATAAATTTCATCCTGAGCAGATTCAATCCAGTCACAATAAACCATTTAGAGGAGGAAAAAGGTAAAATTAATCTCACCGCTAATCTAGAAATAACATTCATATATATATATATATATATATATATATACATCATGAATTTACAAAGAATTGGATTAGGGGAACTCTGGAATTATTTTAAATTATGTCAATGAAAAAATAAACACATAACCTCATCCGACAAACATATGTTTGAAAGGTTGTGTGAAATACAATACAATATTTTAAATAGTATCAGTTGGTTACAAGGTATGTGCATGATCATGGTGCACCAAACTTTACCCTTAAGTGGCAGTGAAAAATAAAAAAATCAAGTATATGTCATCTTGATGTGCAATTTTGAAAAATATATGAAGTTTATATTAAAAAGTTATTAGAATAGAATTTGTAGGAAATTAAATTTAGTTTCTAAACTACTAGGTCTTATCTAAAAATAATTTAATTTGATCGGTCAAAAATTCATATTTTAATGTAGAGTACAAATTTTTGGGACAAAAATAAGAAGTAGGTGTATGTTTCACCACCTTAATCATAATTATAATAATATTTTTTTATAAGATTCTAGGTATAAGAAGTAGACTCATGCTAAGATGTGAGACATATTTTTGGGTATTTTTATTCCAAGACAATAATTCATTATGATTTTTTTGCTATAATATTTTAAAAAAAAGACTCATGTTTGAACACCTTAACTTCTTGATTGCATTCCTAATTGCTTCTTTGAAGATTAGAATAAATCTCTTACCTTCATCCCTTCTTATGATGAGATTTCTAAGGTTGTTTTCTCTTTTGATGGAGATAAAGCCCGAGGGCCTGATGGGTTTCCTTTTTTGTTCTTTCACAAGTATTGGAATATCATTGGTTTCAATGTTTGTAATGGGGTTAAGGAGTTCTTTGGAGCTAGGAATATTCTCAAAGAAGTGAATGGTACTGTTACCTATTTTTGCCCCCCGTGAAAATTTGAATTTAAATACTTGACCCACCCAACGGCCACTTCCCATCTTTAATATTATTTTAATGCCCGAGAAATACAAAAAATAAAATGATTAAAACTTTATTATATTTCTTTTCTCTCCTATTTTATTTTTGCTGGCCTGCAACTTTCCCTGGCGTTTGATCTTGTTAAGATCTACGGATGTTGTGTACTCGCTATGAAAAGTTGCAAGGTTGTTTCCCATAGCGATGTAGCAACCATCAAAATTTTGTTGCAGTACTAAAGATGAAGTCTGGGGCCAATTTTTTGTAACCCGCTAGAGCTTGCTATATCGCTATTGAGAAGTTTGTAATTTTTGTCGGTAGCTACTAATTGGGAAGTTATGGTGTAACAAAAATTTTCAAAGGTGGGCCTCGAGCAGGTGATTCATCAGGAATGAGTTGTGCAAATTAAAAGACACTGTAGCGTCCTACTTAGCATTTGTAGGTCAGAGGTTTTGACTTAGTCGGAGCTCGCTATATCGCTACTGGGAAGTTTGTAATTTTCACCGGTGGTGAGGTAGCAACATGCCTAAAAATGACAAACATGGAAGGGTTAAGAAAAAATGATGTCATTGGAAATTAAATAATATATATGTGTGCCAATATGTTAAGCCAGCTCAACGAAAATAGTATCTTGGACCCACGTCCCTTTCATAAAATACATGAGAAATTTTGATCGTCAGATCAATCTCAAATCTATGATCGTTGCTATCTCACTATGGTGAGTTGCACGAGGGTTATGAACAACAACATAGCGACAAGGGACCCACCATATTTCTCTTAAGTAATGTAGCAATGTCTTCCACACGATCAATGAGAATCTACAATGGTTGCTATCTGGTTATGGCAAGGTGCTCACTTTTTATGTATAGCGAGATAGCGATTCAACAACACGTGTGCTTGCGGGCTTGGGGAGATAATGTTATGGCTAGGGTGTTGGTAGTGAGGGCTGACAGTTATGAGACCATCGCAGTCAGAGTTGCAAGGTGACTCAGTTACTTGGTCAACTGTGTGGAGACCTTTGTGGGGTAGCAAAAAAATAAAAGATCATTGGTCCATGTGGCTTGTCCTAGTGGCAAAACTTAGCTAACTTGCTGACTTTATTGACTAATGAGCCAAAAACAAGGGGAATCAAGCTTTCTTGCACAATTTGATCTTCGTGATCAATTCCAACCACTTTTGAGTGAATTTTGAGCCCAGTACACAGCAAGAGAACACTCCACCACCTTAGTTCATCCATCTTTTTTGGTTAGGATGGTTTAATGGCGTCATTTTTATCAGAACCCTATTTCAAAAAGTATCAAATTTTCTCCAGATCTTTATCAAAACTTAATGACGGTGGTTGTGAAGTAACTTTAGTTAGAAAATATCTTAGTTATGCCTAAGCTATAAAGGCAATTTTTGTAGATTTTGTTCTAGTTGACTCTTCTCTGACTTCTCTGATATTGCTCTGCAATTTCACTGTAAATTCTCTTTGCCTCTGAACTGTATGACATTCTTATCTCCTTCAACCATTGATGTGAAAGTGCAAGAACTATTTACCTCTTAGTGGTGTATTGTAGAGATCTCCAATCTTGCATGACTATATCTCTTTTGGCCTATGAATGGTATACAAGTGAATCCTCTCTTTCCTTGTGTCATTCATTTGGATTTTTTGATCTGCATGTGATTGTTAGATTAAAGCAAGTCTGAATGTGTATATCTCTTGGTGTCATGATGGTCTAATAGTGCATGTATGGGTAGAGATTGGTTTGAACACTCTATTTTGGTGCATTACCTCCTTAGGTTAGAGTAGGTAGATTTTCTTTCACACATTCCTTCTCCCTTTTCCTTTCTAAGAGTAGTTAGGTGCACCCTAATAGTAAAGGAAGCTGACCTTCTCTGAAGACTCAACCTCACAGTTCAAGTCTCACAGCTTGGAGGTTGTTTCCATGTTTCACAAGGTTGTCCTTAGGTAAAAGCTTTAGACAAGGGTGTAAACCTTTGTGACAATAGTTTTTGGCATGACCGATGGGACAATATTCATAAAATTTCAAGTCTACTGGTGTCAAAAGGAAGATTTCAAGATTGATACCGAGGAGATAGTACTGGCTTCAGTGTTCAAGCCTTCAAGGGCTCATTCTTCAAGTACTTGGTGACTCTGAGCTTCAAATACATCTAGTTCTAGACCAAAGTTGCAATAATTCATGCCCAAAGCTAAAACAAGGGCATCTTCTAGAGGTAAATTTTATTACCAAGAGCTTTCATTTTCAAATCCTAAAAAAAGGAAGACTAGAGTATCTTTATCACCAGTTAGGAGTGCAATAGCAACAAATACACCTGCAAGATCTATCTCTACTCCTCCTACTGTTAGATCTTAGCCTAGATTGCCATCAACACATATCAATAGAACACTTGTCTATATGGCACAACCTAAAGCCCATACTTTTTCCACTTTTAATGGTGGGAGTCCTCTTTTATTTTCCCAAAGACATGACATACCAATAGTTGCACTCAAAAGTATACTAGAATTTACTAGTGAAACTTCTATCTCTCCCTCAGAACACATTCAAGAAGTTGCAAATGTCTGTAATATCCATGGTATTACAGATGATGATGTTGTAGTTAGGCTTCTAGCCTCATCCTTGAAAGGAAAAGCACTACAATGGTATAGAGGTTTGGCTCATGGTTCTATAACAGATTGGGATGGATTAGGAGCAGGATTGTGCAAACACTTTGAGGAAAAAAGTGACCATTTGTCACTTTTAGAATAGTTGACTACTATAAAAAGAGCCCCTCATGAATGTATTACTAATTTCAACTATAAATTTCAAAAGACATGGGATAAAATACCTACTTTAGTAAAACCTACCCCTGGTAATGCCTTCTTGCATTATCTCAGAGCTTTTAACAGTGACATTGCCACTACAATCCAAACTATGGGAGGAGATACCTTGCCTAATGCTTATGACATAGAAATAAATTCAAAAAACATCCTAATACAAGGAGGTAAGCTAGCTCCAAGGCCTCCTATGCATTTCTTTCTTGATGTTCCAAATCACCAACCAACAATGGCTCCTCTTCCCACAACTTCCACATCATAATCCCTCGCTCTAGTCCCTTAACCTTCCACATTTTCAAATGGAATAGATGAAATCAAGGAGATGATGAAATCTATGATGCTAAACATAGAGAACATAGATAAAAGATTGCAAGGCCAAGAGAAGAAGTTGGAGGATAGCTTCCTTGTGATGCAAAAAGTGAGAAACAAAGTGGTGACTTTAGAGAGACAGCAAGCTCAAGGTAGTAAGGCTCATTAATTGCAATATCAAACTCTGAACAGTGGTAGGCCTCCAAATCATAATCATGGGAACAATTATTTTGATTAGAATAGGTAGAATAGCCATGCTTCAACCTCAAATGTAAACCAAAGTAGGGCCATAGTTCCTCAAAACAACATGGCCCAAGATCAAGATTTTTGTCCCTCCTGTAATAACTCCTATACCCATTGCTTGTGTCAGAAGGCTAAATCCTATTTGACTTTGACCATCCAAGAGCCTGCAGTAGGACAATCATACAAAAAGGACCAATTTAAAGATGCCTTGTATATGCAAGGACAAGGTGATTACTCCTTTATGAATCATTAGGTGGAGGATCATTGTAATGTAAACCAAGATTCCATTTCTCACAACACTAGGAGAAAAAGAAGAGCTATTGAAGATGCTACCCATCCTTCTCCCAATCATGCCTAAACTTCAAATGCAATACCTCATGAGCAAGTAGTAAATGATCAATCAAATACCTTTTAGCAGCAGAGGCAAAATAATGGCAGAAAGGATGTAAGTGATCCTCAGGTTGTTCCATCTCAACCTTCTACAAATGCAGCTCCCAAGGCTTCTACCAAGGTACCTACTATTCCATTCAATTTGGTAGAACAAATGAAGAAGAAAAATGTGAATATTTTCATGTGGGATGCTGTTGCTACTATACCCATGCAAAAGAGGTTGCTGCAACAAGAATTGGAAAGTATTGAACCAAAGGATCAACCACCCAACATGGAAAGTGCCACAAGCCTAGTACAACCATCAAAGGAAGTAGAAATGAATAAAAAGGTTAGACCCCCTCCATTTTATGTTTCTCTAATTATAGGGGGTAAACTAGTCCACAATTGCATGATTGATTCAAGGGCTAGTAGTTCAGTGATGCCTAGGTGTGTTGCTAATGCTTTGAAAATGAAATATGAGCCCATTGTTAGAGATGTGTTATAGTTGGATGGTAGTACTTTCAAGACTATAGGGATCCTTAGGAATGTGGAAATGGCCCTACATGCATGCCCTGGTTGTACTGTAACTCAAGATATATCCGTTGTTGAAGTCAAGCCACATTTTGCCATCTATCTGTCAAGAGACTTCACTGCCCAAATAGGTGGTTACATATCTTCTAATTTCTCATATATGTCTTTTAGGACAAGATATGGGACCAAAGCTTCAATCAGAGCAGAGCCTCTAGCCCTCCATCATACTGAACCCTACACCCCTAATCTCATCAACATGAATTGCACTATCCTAGAAATGGATGAGAACGACATAATGAATGAGCCTACTACTTCCCTAGCAGAGATACCTAATTTTCTCTTAGATGAATGGGCTAATGCATATCAATTTGATCCTATGCCAAAAACCCTTGAGACAAGCCTTAGTACATATTGTATATTAGAGAAGGATGCTCTAGTTCCTAATCTTGTGGAGACTAAAGAAGATGTGAGTGGGGTATGGAGTATTTACTTTGATGGATCAAGGAATAAGAATGGATCAGGGGTTGGTGTGATGTTGATTTCTCCTGCACAAGTAAGGTACTACTCCTTTAGGCTCTAGTTCAGTTGCACCAATAATGTGGCTGAGTATGAATCCTTGATTCAGGGTCTCCTACTTGCTTAGAAAAGAGGAATTCAAGCCTTAAGTGTATATGGAGATAATGAGTTGGTGGTTAATCAAGTGAGAAATCAGAATATCACCAAGAATAGTTTGCTCAAGTCTCATAAACATAGGGTATGGGATTTGCTTGAGGGTTTTGATGCATTTAATATTCAAAGCATCCCTAGAAAAGAAAATAGATATGTTGATAGACTTGTAGCAATAGGAACATGTCATGATGTGCTAGGGAATCTTGAGGAGAAGAAGAAGCAACAAATCAAAATGGTAGTAAGGCCTGCCATCCCTAATAACAACATCCACTAGCAAGTGTTTGAATATGATGAACAAATTGTAAGCTTCTTGCAGAATGAAGCAGAATTTTCAAATAGAAACCAGTCAAGATTGTAGGATTAGTATGGTGATCAAATCATTAATCTCAATTCCAAAAAATTGCCTAAGGGTCTCATTACCTTAGAGAGTGTTTTCAATCTTGATGACCAAGAAAGAGGTAGAGTCATGAACCTAGCTGCTGACAAAGGTGACCACATCCTAGTCACGATTGCTAATGGAAAATCCTTAAACATGGGGAAGGTATGTTCTGAGATTGAGCAAGAAAGTTTTATTCATCTATGTCAAGAATTTAATGATGTATTTTCCTAGACATATGATGATTTAAAGGGTTTTGACCCAACGTTGTTTCAGCATACCATATATTTAATTGATAATGTCAAACTAGTAAGACAAAAGCAGAGGCTAGTGAATCCCAAAATTGAACCCTTAATGAGAAAGGAGCTATCCAAATTGATTGAGGCCAATATAATTTT
Organism: Cupressus sempervirens; assembly: GCA_028749045.1. Lineage (NCBI taxonomy): Eukaryota > Viridiplantae > Streptophyta > Pinopsida > Cupressales > Cupressaceae > Cupressus > Cupressus sempervirens. The sequence goes on along the minus strand of CM053783.1, from coordinate 763,217,061 downwards.
CCCCAGCAAGCACTAGTCATGGGTAGCAAACCTTGTCCTTGTTAGGAAGAAGAATGGAGAAATTAGATTTTTGTGGACTTTAGCGACCTTAACCAAGCTTCCCTTAAAGATCACCATCCTCTCCCTTCCATGGAGTAGATTTTGTCCAAGGTCAGTGGTTTAAAGAGGTTTTCATTTGTTGATAGATTTTTTGGCTACAATCAAGTGCTGGTCAAAGAGTATGATAGATACAAGACTACATTTACCACCAAATGGGGTATCTATGCTTATTGTAAGATGCCATTTGGGCTAACCAATGCAGGTGCTACATTTTAGAAGGCAATGGAGATGACCTTCAAAAATGTGAGTGGAAAGTTTGTAGTAGTTTACCTTGATGATATCATAGTGTATTCAAAGAATATAGAAGATCATTTTGATCATTTAAGACAGGTGTTCTCATGGTGTAGAGAGTTTGGGGTATCCCTTAACCCAAGCAAGTGTGTCTTTGCTACCAATCAAGGAAAATTATTAGGACACATTGTATCTGAAGATGGTTTAACCATTGATCCAGAAAGAACAAAAACAATACTTGCTCTCCCTCTTCCTAAACATAAGAAAGGGTTGCAAAGTTTCCTTGGTAGGATAAATTTTGTGAGAAGATTTATCCCTAATCTTGCTACCATGATAAAACCCCTCACAACTATGCTCAAGAAAAGTATGGTCTTTGCATGGACCAAAAAAGGGAAGGAAAGTTTTGAAGAGATTAATGTAGCCATAGCCTCAGCCCTACTCTCATTAATCCAAGTTTTGAAAAGGATTTCATCCTTTATACCCTAGGTGGTGAGTCAAGTATTTCTGTTGTCTTGACTCAAACAAATGATAAAGATTAAGAGCAGCCCATAGCCTTCTTTAGTGAAGGGCTTAAAGAGTATGAAGACAAATATAGCTATGTAGAGAAGCAAGCCCTTGCAATCATCAGAGCTTTAAAGAAATTTAGACACCTCTTGTCTCATAATAAAATTCATTTGTTAGTACCCCATGCCAATGTGAAGGATTTCCTTTTGAGCAAAGATATTAGTGAGAAGAGAGCTAGTTGGATTACTAAAGTAATGGAATATGATGTTGACATCCAGATCACCAAGCTAGTAAGAGGGAAAGGGTTGTGTAAACAGATGATATCATATCAAGAGTCAGATGAGGAAGTCGCTATGATACTAACAGAACAATAAGAGACAAGAAATGATGACCCAAGGAATTGGATGGATGATATGAAGAATTTCTTTTTAGGCAATGGATATCCTCAAGGATTAGATAGAACTAAAAGGAGACAGTATAGATTACAGTCAATTCCTTATGTTATAGTTGATGGTATCCTTTTCAGTTTTAATGGAGTCCTATTAAGATGCATTGACATAGACCAAGCTGAAAGAATGATCAGAGAGCTTCATGATGGTCCTGATGGTGGTCACTTCTTAGTAAGGACACCTGCAATGAAGGTCATGAGGGCTGGTTACTACTGGCCATCCCTGTTCCATGATTGTCATAGGTATGTGAGGAAGTGTGAAAAATGTGCCTTCTTCTCTAGTAAGCAAAATCTTGCAGCTCTTCCTCTTCATCCCATTCAGGTGGACCAGCCTTTCGCTCAATGGGGATTGGATTTCATAGGCCCTATCAATCCTTCTTCTAGTTCTGGTCACAAATGGATTTTAGTTGCTATAGATTACTTCACTAGATGGATAGAGGTAGTTGCATTGAAGGATGCCACATAATATTCAGTTTTTGAGTTCCTTGATAGAATTGTGATTAGGTTTGGTGCCCCTTTAACCATTATTTTAGATAATACAAAATCTTTTGTAGGAGCTCAAATTTGTGCGTGGGCAGTTGACCATAATATCTACTTAAGCACATCCTCAAACTACTATCCTTAGGGTAATGGTTTGGCTTAGTCATCCAACAAAAACCTAATTAGGATTATGAAAAGAACTATAGAGGATAACCAGAGCTGTTGGCATCAAAATTTGAGGACTGTACCATGGGCTGATAGAATAACACCTAAGAGGTCAATAGGAAATTCACCATTTATGTTGGTATATGGTAGAGAAGCAAGGCTTTCAATTTCATTAGAATTCCCATCCCTATAACTAGCTCATCAGCTGGAGCTAATTGAAGATGATTCCATGATAGTAAGAATGGAAAAGTTGATGGAGCTGGAAGAGGAAAGAAGTCAGGCCATGCAGACGCTAGAAACACATCAACAATAGGTGAAAAGGAGCTTTGACAAGAAGGCTAGGGTCAGAACCTTTAGAGAGGGTGATTTAATTTTGAAATGGGATGTAGATAGGGAAAAACTAGGGAGACACTCAAAATTTGATGCATTGTGGAGTGGGCCCTATCTGATTGTCAGTTGCAAGCAGGCCAATGCTTTTTAATTAAGCAAGCTTGGTGGTGAAATTTTGCCTATCCCAGTCAATGGGATCTATCTCAAACCATGTTTCTGACAGGGTTTGAGGTTTCATGTACAAAGGTAGCTTAGTTTTCTTTTTGTTGGTTTCTTGCTTTCTAAGAAGTGCACGAGCACAAGTTTCTCTCTATGAGATAGCCAATTTTTTTTGAAGTCTTGAAGGTTGTTGAATCTAGTTGTAGAGGGCAAGTTTTCCAAGGTTTTTTTCCCACAGAGGTAGGATTAGGGTTTCACAGTGCACTGATCCAAATCTTTTGCGACTCTATAGCCCAATGGATGCATAAGGTCACTGGTCACATGCATAGCTGGCTTGCATCCCCTCTAAGTCGCCATAAATGTTACCTATTTTTGCCCCCCACCAAAATTTTAATTTAAATACTTGACCCACCCAACGGCCACTTTCCATCTTTAATATTATTTTAATGCCCAAGAAATTAAAAAAAAAAAAAAATTAAAACCTTATTGTAGTTCTTTTCTCTCCTATTTTGTTTCCGCTAGCTTGCAACTTTCCCCGCCATTAGATCTTGTTAAGATCTATAGATGTCACGTACTCGCTATGAAAAATCGTGAGGTTGTTTCCCATAGTGATGTAGCAACTATAAGAATTTTTCTATATTACTAAAGATGAAGTCTAGCACCAATTTTTGGTAACCTGTCGGAGCTCACTATATCACTACCGGGAAGTTTGTAAATTTTGCTGGTAGTGAGGTAGTGACTAATCGGGAAGTTATGGTGTAATGAAAATTTTCAAAGGTGGGCCCCGAGCAGGTCATTCGTCAGGAATGAGCTGTGTAGATTAAAAGACACAGTAGCATCCTACTTAACATTTGTAGGCCGGAGGTTTTGATTTCATCGGAGCTTGCTATATCACTATCGGGAAGTTTGTAATTTCCATTTTTAGTGAGGTAGTGACATGCCTAAAAATGACAAACATGGTAGGGTCAAGAAGACATGATGTCATTGGAAATTAAATAATATATATGTGTGCCAACATGTTAAGCCAGCTTAGCAACAACAGTATCTTGGACCCACGTCCCTCTCATAAAATACATGAGAAATTTTGATTGTCAGATCAATCTTGGATCTACGATCATTGCTATCTCACTATGGTGAGTTGCACGAGGGTTACGAACAATAACATAGTGAAAGGGACCCACCATATTTCTCTTAAGTAATGTATCCATGTCTTCCACATGATCAATGAGAATCTATGATTGTTGCTATCTCCTTATGGCAAGGTGCTCACTTTTTATGTATAGCGAGATAGCGATTCAGTGACATGTGTCCTTGCGGGCCTGGGGAGATAACGTCATGGTCAGAGTTGCAAGGTGACTCAGTTAGTTGGTCAATCGTGTGGAGACCTTTGCAAGGTGGTAGAAAAATAAAAGATCATTGGTCCACCTGGCTTGTCCTGGTGGTATAACTCAGTTGACTTGCTGATTGATGAGCCAAAAACAAGGGGAATTAGGTTTTCTTGCACAATCTGATCTTTGTGATCAATTCCAACCACTCTCGAGTGAATGTTGAGCCTAGCAAACACCAAGAGAACACTCCACCACCTCAGTTCATCCATCTTTTTTGGTCAGGATGGTTTAATGGTGCCGTTTCTATCAAAACCCTGTTTCAAAAAATATCAAATTTTCTCCAGATCTTTATCAAGACTTAATGATGGTGGTTGTGGAGTAACTTTAGTTAGAAAATATCTCAATTATGCTTGAGCTATAAAGGAAATTTTTGTAGATTTTGTTATGGTCTACTCTTCTCTAACTTCTTTGATAGTGCTCTACAATTTCACTGTAAATTCTCTTTGCCTCTGAACTGTATGACATTCTTATCTCCTTTAGCCATTGATGTGAAAGTGCAAGAACTATTTGCCTCTCATTGGTGTACTGTAGAGATTTGCAATCTTGCATGACTGTATCTCTTTTGGCCTATGAATGGTATATAAGTGAATACTCTCTTTCCTTGTGTCATTCATTTAGATTTTCTGATCTGCATGTGATTATTAGATTAAAGCAAGTCTGAATGTGTATATCTCTTGGTGTCATTATGGTTCAATAGTGTATGTATGGGCAAAGATTGGTTGGAACACTCTATTTTGGTGCATCACCCCCTTAGGTTAGAGTAGGTAGATTTGCTTTCATGCATTCCTTCTCCCTTTTCCTCTCCAAGAGTAATTAGGTGCACCTTGATAGTAAAGAAAGCCAACCTTCTTCAGAGACTCAACCTCACAGTTCAAGTCCCACAGCTTGGAGGTTGTTTCCATGTTTCACAAGGTTGTCCTTAGGTAAAAAATTTGGACAAGGGTGCAAACCTTTGTGACAAAAGATACCTTCATTGTTCTTATTTCAAAGAAGTTGGGAGTAGATAGTTTGGATCAGCTCCAACCTATTAGCCTTTGTAATTCCTATTATAAGGTTATTTCTAAAGTGCCAACCCTTAGAATTTTGCCTCTTCTTCCTTTTGTTATTTCTAGATTGCAAAATGGGTTTGTTCTCAGTAGATAGACTTTGGAGACCATCATTACAGTTCATGAAAATATTTACTCTCTTTCAATGTCTAAGAAAGAAGGGTTTCTTCTTAAGCTGGACCTTTCCAAAGCATACAATAGAGTGGATTGGACTTTCCTTCTTTGAGGTCATGAAGCATTTGGGTTTAATAAAAGATTCAGGGATTTGATCTTTATGTTAGTTTCTTCTACCTCTTTTTTAGTATTTGTTAATAGATCTCCTACCCCTTTCTTCAAGGCTTCTAGAGGTCTCAGATAGGGGGACCCGATCTCTCCTATTCTCTTTATACTTTTGGTTGAATTCTTTGGGAGATTTGTGAAAAAAATGGTGATGTTGGGTAACCTTGTGGGCTGAAATCCATCCTCTACTACTCTGATTTTCTCTCATAAAAAATTTGTTGATGACTCTATTGTGATGGGGGAGGCCTTGGTTAGAAATGTAAGGAACATTAAAATAGCCTTGGAGGATTATGAGTAAGCCTGAAGACAAGTTATTAATTGGAACAAAAGTGTGATTTATCTCATTAATGTCAATGAGGTAAGGAAAAATAAAATCAAAAAGATTATTGGCTTTGAAATTGGTTCTCTTCCCAGCTCTTATTTGGGGCTACCTCTATGTTTGGACCCCCGAGAAAGTTTTTGGAGTTTGTCGATTGATAAAATTCACATGAAACTTGCTGGATGGAAAGGTTCCCTCCTTAGTCAAGCTAGAAAGATTATTGTTTTGAAATCTATCCTTTAGAGTGTTCAGCTTTATGCTTTGAGTATTTTCAAAATCCCTCAAAAGTTTGCTCTTGCTATTGAAAAAATTCAAAAGCTCTTCTTATGGATAGGAACATAGATTATCATTGATTGCTTGGGAGAAAGTTTGCATGCCCCTTAACAAGGGAGGAATTGGATTGAGAAGAGTTACAACTATGAATGAATTCTTATTGGCTAAATTATTATGGAGATGGTACAAGGAGGAAGGGGAATGGAGGAACATTTGGGTTGACAAATATAACAAGGATAATAATAATTTTAATCAATTCCTTCATCATGATTTGGTGCAAGGGGGATCCACGATCTAGAAAAATGTTTAAAAATATAAGCACATAATAAAGAAAGGGTTAGATGGAAGGTGGGCAATGGAAGGACAGTTCTTTTTTGGGAAGACACTTGGACCTTGGATCACCCACTTTGTGTGGATCCAAGATGGAATAGCTATATGGAGCGATGAAATAATCTTATTGGTTCTTTTTTTGGTGGATTGTTGGAAGAATGGTATGTGGTTGGACCTCAAAAAGGTGAATGACAACTTGGTTGACCTTAACAAGTGTCTAAATGCTATCTTTTTAAATAAAAAGAGGATGATTTGATATGGAAGTTTGATTCTAGTGGAATATTCTCTGTTTCCTCAGCCTATGCTAATTCTTTTGATGTGGACCATGAACCTTGTTATGCTAATTCTTGGGTGAAAGGTATGACACCTAAAATCAATATTTTCTTTTGGATTCTTTTGCAGGATAAGATCTTGACTGTTGACAATTTAGTGAAGAAAGGATTCATAATTATTAATAGGTGTGTTCTTTGCAAGAATGATTAGGAATCAGTCAACCATATTAATTTGCATTGCTCTTTTACCAAAGGCTTTGGGACAAGGTGTGTGACCTATTGAATATGGTCTGGATCTTTCCATCCATTGTCCAAATGTTTTTCACTAGTTGGATCCCCCCTTCCAAGAATGTTTTGTTCTTAAGACTGTGGGATTTTATTTTCCCTTATCTTTGTTGGGGGATATGGAAGGAGTGTAATGATAAGATCTTTAGAGGTGTGGAGTCTAGTGCTAATCAAGTCTTTTATAAAGTTAAGGCCTCAATTATAGAAAATATCAAAGCCATTGGCTCTGGCTGACAACCTCATAATGAGTGGGAAGATAGGGTGATCCAAAATATGAACCTTAGGAGCTTGTGTAAGGACTAGCAAGGTCCTAATTTGAGGGATAATGCTAGATGGGATGGCCCACCAGTGAGTTGGTTCAAGATAAATTTTGACGGGGCATCTAAAGGGAACCTAACTATTGCTGGCTATAGTATAGTTATCAAGAACTCTTATAGTGAGAAAGTAGGATGTATGGCTATCCCTATTAGTAGTCAAACTAATCATGTGGCTGAAGCTTGTGCTGCCCGTCATGGTCTCATCTATGCTAATAATTTGAATTTGAGGAAGGCTTGGGTGGAAGGAGACTCACTTAATATTATCAATTGTCTTAATAAAATTTCTAAGCCTTCATGGACTATTAGCAATATTATTTTTCAGGCTATTAACATTATCAATTCTTTTGATAAATGTGTTATTACCCATAACTTTAGGGAAGCAAATTATGTTGTTGATTAGGCATCCAACGTGGCATGTTTAAGTGATCATAAAGTTATTTGGGATTATAATAATCCTTTACTTGTGGATGGTCGCCAAGTTATTGATTATGATAAAGTGAGGTGTAGGCAGAGATGTTTTAATAATGATGATGTCAGAGATTTCTAATTATGATTTGATTCTACTTGAGAAATGGTGAGTGATGACTTTTAGAACTCCCTGCTTTATTACACACAGATTGTGGGTTGGCAATACCATTTTGTACTTTGACTGTGATATTCATATTGCTAATAGTTTGCATAGGTTTTTTAGAGAAAGCTTTCCAACGAAATTGAAGGGAAGAAAATGGGAGGGAAAAGGAAGAGAGTGGAACCCACAAGCTGCAAGGAGTGGAAGACAAAAGAAAAGGTTTGGGACATATTGACGAGTGGGAATTTCACAGGCTACATGGAAAGACTTAGAGGAAATAATCCTATCATAACACAACAATTTATCAAAACATGGAGGGATAGCTCTATCCTTGTCAAAAATCAATGAATGGATTTGACTGAAGAGGTGATTGCAAAGGCTATGGGGCTAGAAATGGAAGGCATCAACTTCTATCGAGATAGGAAGTTGTCGGATAGGGCTATTGATGAATTTGTGGATTCATCAAAAGAGAAAAATTGACTGGTGAAAATTGGTAACTCTTATTTCAACCCTGCCTCTATTTCTTGACCTTGGAGATTCATGCTATTTGTTATCATAGAATACCTTACTCTAGATGGCTGGTTTATAAAGCTTTATGGTTACCACTTTATGTTAGCTAATCACTTTAGGCATGGTATAAGGATTAATTTCCCCTTTTATATGAGCCAGTCAGTGGGCTTCTCTATTCAGGAAATTCAAAATGATCTGAATGGGCAACATGAAGTAGAGGGGAGAAATAGGAGCTTGAAAGGGGGTATTTAGCACAACTCTCAAAAGAAGAAGAGGAAAGTTGAGGTGAGTGACTCTGACTGTGGCAGTTACTTTTTTGAGGAAAAAATGAGAGGCTCCCAGAAGAAGGGGAGCGGTGGAAAGGGACTAGATATTAAGGGTCACAAGGATGATAGGGTTTTTACCCCATTAGATGATGAAATTATTGCTCACAGAATGGAGAGGAAGAGAAAATTGATGAGGTCTCAAGAGGAGGGGGTTGAGAATTATATGAAGAAGGTGGCACTAGAAAAAGAGGAATTCAGGGATCAAGAGAAAATCCTAGATTTTGACAAGGATGAGAGTGAGGATAACATTACTAAAGGACCCTTAGGAAGCGTTGGGACCATTCTGTAGGATGTTGGAAATTTGAAACAACAAATGTAGTTCATTGCTAAGGAAGTTGAGCAGGTATGCAAATTGGCCAAAGGGGAGTGCACTTTAGGTCAACATATTGATAGGCTTTTAGAGGTTATTGGAAATGTTGAAGAGGTCAAAAACCTTATGAAAAAGATCCCACAGATTGAAGCCAAAAATTTTGTATTGGAGAAGGTTAATAGTGATAATCTAAAGAAGGTGACAAGCTAGAGACAAAGGTTAGTAATATGGAAAAGATGATAAATAAAATGATTGATAATAATAGTAATGCTTTAAAGACTATGACAGATAATGCGAGTAGTCTCTTGAATAAGCATGAGCAAGATAAAGGATAGGATTCCTCCACTATTGTTGAGAACCAGGGACCTAGTAAACACACTCAGGCTCATTCTAAGAATAATGAGGAGAAGAACAAGATGGAAGAGGTGAAGGTCACTATGAAGAATATGCAAATCTTGGCAAACTAGGTTGCTGACCTGCTGATAACTATGTAGCTATTCGAGTTCTAGTTTTTTGCTGTTCCTTTTTTGTCTTTTCAGCTCTATTTTTGGTTGGCCTCACATTTTCCTATTTTTCTTTGCTCTTTCTGGAGGCTTTTTATTTAGTGAACTATTCTTATAGAATTTGATGTTAACTTTATGCTTTTTTCTCTAGACTCTTGGTTACTTTATAAAAGGTTTCGGTCCTTTAAAACCTATTTTTACTTAACCAAAACTAATTCAAAACATTAGAAAATATAACTTTTTTTAAACTATAGTAGACAAAGCATAGAATGTGACACATCTTTTGGATATCAAAAAAGTTGTACAATTTGAAAGTTTAATTATTTTTCAATCAGTATGTCAATCAACACTTCATAACTAACTCCATTATAAAATAAGTAAAAATTACTTATTGAACTTGTAACTTGACAAATATTATATCAATGGAAAATTGGGAACATTCTTAAGAAACCTTTTTCATTTTATCAACTTTGGGTAAAAAAAAGTTGTTAGCTACATGCTCGATGTTAGAAACTCACATAAATAGGGTAAAAATATGTTTTTGGAATTGACCATGAAGGCTTGGTATCCAAAGCACTACCAAGCCTAAATTGGATACTTGATATATTGGATACCTAAATTTCCTCATTAAAGTTTTAAATATATATATATATATATATATAATATTACATGACTTCTTTTGAGGAACTTTAATTTGTATTTCTTATAGGGTCTTAGGGCCATTAAACACACATATATTGGTTAAAAAAGACTGAAAAGTGTCATAGGGTACCCTATGATCCCTTTTGACCCATTTAAACACATTATCTATGTCCTTAGGGGTCCTATGATCGAATGGATCAAAAGGGGTCATTGAGTACCCTATGACCCCTTTTGACCCATTAAAACATATTATTGATGTCCTTAAGGGTCTTAGCATTCTTAAGCATACATAATGTGATTGAATGGGTTAAAAGGGATTATAGGTTACCCTATGACCCATTAGAACACATAATCTATATTATTAGAGGTTGTAGGACCCCAAATAAGACATAATATGATAAAATAGGTCAAAAGGGGTCATAGGGTACCATGTAACCCCTTATGATCCATTTGAGGTGATTATTTATGTTGTTAGGGGTCCTAAAACCCCTAAGTACACATAATGTGATCAAATGGGTCAAAAGGGCCCATTTGTTACACTATGAACCCTTTTAACCCATTGGGAGTCATTGTATATGTACTTAATGGTGCAAAGGCATTAAAGGGTACCCATGACCCCTTTTGACCATTTAAACATATCATATATGTCTATAGGGGTCCTAGGATCCCTAGGGACATATATTTCTATTGAATGGGTTGAAAGGGGTCATAGATTATCCTATAATCCATTTCAACCCATTCAAACATATGACATATGTCATTAGGGGTGCTAGGACCCCTAGGGACATACATTGTAATTGAATGGGTTGGAAGGGGTCATAGGTTATGCTATGATATATTTCAATCCATTCAAACATATGAGATATGTTCATAGGGGTCCTAGGAAGCCTAGGGACATATGTCTTCATTATGTGGGTCAAAAGGGCTCATAGGTTTCCTTGTGACCCATTTCAACCCATTCAAACATATGAGATATGTTCTTATTGATCCTAGGACCCCAAAAGATATATGTTGTCATTAAATGGTTTGAAATGGATCATAGGTTTCCCCATGACTCTTTTGGACTCATTTGAACATGTTAGATATGTACCTAAGGGTCTTAGGAGCTCTAGGGACATATTTTGTCATCGAATGGGTTGAAAGGGGTTATATGCTTCCCTATGACCCATTTTAACCCTTTTGAGCATGTGAGATATCTCCCTAGGGGTCCTAATACCACTAGGGGCATATGTTGTCATCAAATGGGTTATAAAGGGTCATAGGTTTCCCTATGGGTATATGTTGTCATTAAATGGATCAAAAGGGGTCATAGGGTACCCTATGGGTATGGAGGATCCCTAAACACATAAATAATTTGATCAAATGGATCAAAAAGTGGTCATAAGTTACCCTTAGACATATTTTGATCCATTTGAGCACATTAGATATGTCCCTAAGGTTCCTATGACCTTGAACAACATATGGTTTCATAGAATGGGTTGAAAGGGGTGATAGGTTTCCCTATGACCCCTTTTTGACCCATTCAAACATACAAGATATTTCTCCAAGTGTCCTAGGACCCCTAAGAACATATGATATATCATTAAATGGGTCAAAAGAGGTCATAGGTTTCTCTATGACCCCTTTCAACCCATTCTAACATATAGGATATGTCTCCAGGGGTCTTAGGATGCCTAGGGACATGTGTTTTCATTGAATGGGTTAAAAGGGGTCATAGGGAACCCTATGATCCCTTTTGATCCATTTGAACATATGAGATATGCCCCTAGGGTTCCTAGGTACCCTAGGGACATATGTTTTCATCAAATGGACCAAAAGGGATCATAGGTTATCCTATGACCCATTTTGACACTTTCAAACATAAGAAATATGTCTCTATAGGTCCTAGGGCCCTTAGGGACATATTTTATCATTGAATGGATTGAAAGGGGTCATAGGTTTCCCTGTGAACCCTTTCAGACCTTTTGAACATGTGAGATATGTCCCTATAAGTGCTAGGATGCATAGGGATATATGTTATCATTGAAAAGGTCAAAAGAGGTCATAGGTTACCCTATGACCCCTTTCAAACATTTTTAACATATGTGATATGTTCTAAGGGGTTCTAGGACCACTAGGAACACATGTCATTAAATGGATCAAAATGGGTCATAGTTTTCCTTATGACCTATTTTGACCCTTTTGAACATGTGAGACATGTGTTTAGTGGTATTAGGACCCTTAGGGAAATATGTTATCATTGAGGGGGTAAAAAAGGGTTATAAATTTCTCTATCACCCCTTTCAACCCATTTGAATTTATGAGATATGTCCCTAGGGGTCCTAGGATCCTTAGGGACATATGTTCTCATTGGATGGGTCAAAAGGGGTCATAGGTTTTTCTATGACCCTTTTCGACCCATTCAAACATATGATATATCTCCTTAGGGGTCTTAGGGATATATGTTGTCACCGAATGGATTGAAAGGAATAATATGTTTTCCTATGACTTATTTGGATCCATTCACACATATGAGGTATGTCCCTAGGGAGTCCTAGGAGTCCAAGGGATATAAGTTGTCATCAAATTTGTTGAAAGGTATCATAGGGTACCCTATGACCCCTTTCAATCCATTTGAACATATAAGATGTGTCTCTATGGGTTCTAGGCTCCCTAGGGATATATATTGTTATTGAATGGACCAAAAGGGGTCATAGGTTACCCTATGATGCCTTTCATTACTTTCAAACATAGGAAATATGTTCCTACAAGTCCTAGGACCCAAAAAGACATATGTTGTCATTGAATGGGTGGAAAGGGGTCATATGTCTCCTTATGACCCCTTTCAACCCTTTCGAACATGTGAGATATGTCCCTAGTATATGTTTTCATCAAATGTTTTAAAGGGGGTCATAAGATATGCTATGACCCCTTTTGACCTATTTGAATAAATGATATATGTTCTTAGAGCTCCTAGGATCTCTAGGGACATGTCTCATTATGGAATGGGTCAAAATGGGTCATAAGATACACCGTGACCCCTTTCAACCCATTCTATCATATTATATATGTCCCTAAGGGTCCTAGGATCTCTAGGAATGTATTTTGTCATGAAATAGGTTAAAAGAGGTCATAGGATACCCTATGACCCCTTTCCAACCATTCAAACTAATAAGATATGTCCCTAGCGGTCCTAGAACCCTGAAGGACATATGTTGTCATGGAATGGGTCAAAATCCTATGACCCCTTTGACCTATTTGAACAAATGAGATATGTCCCTAGGGTTTGTAAGACCCCTAGGGACATATATTTTCATCAAATGGGTTGAAGAGGGTCATAGGATACCCTATGACTCCTTTCGACCCACTTGAACAAATGAGATATGTCCCTAGAGCTCCTAGGACCCATAGGGACATATGTTGTCATGGAATGGGTCAAAAGGGGTCATAAGTTACACTATGACCCCTTTCAAATCCATTTAATCATGTTATATGTCCCTAGGGGTCCTATGACCCCTTAGAATTTATATTGTCATGAAATGGGCCGAAAGTTCTAATACATTCAAACAATTGATATATTCATTAGATAATTGTTATAATATATATACTATATGATTACAAATTTATAATTACAATAATATATAATATATAAGTTAATATATATTATAAAATAATATATACACTAAAATTAAATATACATACTATATAATAACTCTATATAGTATTAAATATAGATAGCATAGTTATTCTATATTATATAACTACTATATATGATAAAATATAAATTATATAGTAATATATAATATCCTATATCCTATATATTATATAATATAATATAATACTATCCTATATAGTATATGCTATAAACTCATAATATTTTTTTGATAGGTAATCGGTCGAAGCCTTAGATTATTTATTTATTATTATTATTGTTAAAATTAATTATTATTATGTGTTAATATCGAGTAGATTCAAACAAAATTCTGCCTCGATAAGAGGCTCACAATTTACCATTGTTTTGTAGAGTCTTGCCTCAATAAACTCATAAAATTAAATATATGCAAGAATCTAAAATTAAAAAGAGAATTAAAAGATAAATTTGTTCATTTGTCTCATTCTATAACAACCGAAAAGGCATAAAGTTGACCAATTGAATTTTAATCACATGGATCAAGAAGGAGATAATATCTACCTCTCACTAAGTTTGAATCCTATTAAGCTGTCATTTTGCATGATGCTTAACGGTAGGAATCCTTTTGAACTCCTTTGTTGAAAAGCTAATCTAGGATCAACTCCAAGGTTTTGGGCAATCTTGCAACCTACTAGAATATGCTTAGTTGAAGATAAATGTGTATGTTCATGAGGAGGCCTTTGCTAGTTCGAACAATTTTAGATAAGACATTTGATCTATTGTTTGAAAAGTAACCACAAAAGATATTTTTTTGGGTATTTTCTATTTTATGATGAATGCAATTTATCGATGCAATTATATGAATTCCTATTATAAGCAAGTGTTAGCAAAGAAAATAACAAAGCTAAGGTAACCAAAGATTAAAGAAAATAACTTGAAAAGGGGAAATTCCTAATGGACATAAACCATGTTAACAACACGTCTGCAAGTTAAATCTTTGAAAAGATCGAGTAGGAAACCAATGAAAATAGGACCACCGCTTCCTCAATTCCGCTGATGCAATCAATGATGGGAACTCAATAATAACCAAAACATGTTTCAATTATCATCAAATCACAAGGCCATGGAAAGTGCACTCATGCAAGACAAGGAGCTATACAGGAACAATAGGTGAGCTTTTCTTGAACTCAGTATGTTAGCAGAATTCGTTAACACATGACAAACACCAGAACTAAATGGTTGCACAATCATAACAACACAATAAAACCATTGGCTCCATTACTATTCATGAACATGCATTCACAAAAATAACACACTTCAACAAGAATAACTATACTCAGAATGAAAGCACCAATAACATATATTATTACATCAAAATAATAGCCTATAGTACATATTACATCCATGTATTTATAACAAAAGATATCCTTTTTTTGTGTTGAGAGTGAGAGCTCTTAAAATGAAACACATACTAAAAACTAATAAAACAAATATAATTATATACAAAATAACTCTCTAAATGGTACTAAGTAGGTCTCCACCCTTGTTTATATCAATTAATGGGTGCATGAGCTTTTACATGACTTGAAATAATAAAAGAAGAAAGAGATAAAAAAAAGAAAGCTACAAGAGGATTCAAGAGTTATTGAAAGCTCTAAAAATGGAAGCTTGACCTTCTCTAGATCTTTCTAGGAGTTGAACTACCATAAAAATGCATTTCTAATGCATGGAATGCTCTAAATTAGGAATTGGTAGTTAACTATTGGTGCACTATTACTTCTTCAAAATTGTTGGCATACCTCTGTGAATAGTGCACTTGCACACCTTGTGTACCTTGATGACAGGTTCTAAAGATGCAAAATTTTCCCAAGTGTCAAAATTGAATTTCCAACATCTGAATTTTCTTTCGCTTTATCTCAAAATAATGTCTAGATGTTTGCTCTTGAATTTCTCTATGATCTCTGTTACTTGGGTAGCTTCTAGAAAATCCAAAGCTCAATATTTATCTTTAACTATTTGCTAATAATTGCTTACAAGTTTCAAAAAAAAAATCTCAAGTTTAGTGTTCAGTTCCAACAATACCTCTTTAGTCTTAAATGCTTCCTTGATATCTTCATTTGACGAAGCATCCAAGGTAGTTCTTTAGAATTGTTGGACTATTGATTGCACTAAATTGAGCTTGGTTTTTGACTCATCTTCAAAAATGTCAAGGCAGATAGCATTGTAATACCTCTATGCTTCCAAAATCTTCTCTTGAGTCTGGTCTCTTAATCTTTAAATATCCTCATGTAGTACTTCCATGACTTTATTACCAGCAACTATCTTCTCCTGTTGACATTAAGTAAAGTTTGTTATTAGTGACAACACTTATTCAAATTCTGTATGGTTACTGAGCTCATTGAATAGTCTATAGTGTTTTCCATGCAATTTAGTAGCCACCAAGCTTCGTAGTTCTTACTGAGCATCCCAGTGGTTACCAAGTAAATTTAGGCAGTGTGAAGTCCTATAGTTTCTACTAAGCAATTAAGTGGTTACCAAGCTTCATAGTTTCTACCGAGCCATCAATTCATGTGAAATGAAGTTAGTGTTAATCGAGTGATGAGATGATTAGTGTTTATCAAGTTCAGGTATGGTAAACATGGAATTTAGTTTCTACCAAGTTGCATAGTATCTACCGAGTTGCTAGTGTAGATCAAGTTTGAGACTACTCTAAGATGTTTAGTATGGATCGAGCCTTCAATTGTACTTAATGCATGATGATGCCGAGTAATAACAGTGGATGTCATGTATCAAAACTTCACCAAGTCAGTTTTCAGAACCCGAGTGTCTTCATTTGAGCCAACTCTGTATTATTGGTGTTAACTTGTATATTGGCCAACTTTGTAGTTATGTGAATTGGATTGATATATATATATGTGTGTGTGTGTGTGTGTGTGTGTGTGTGTGTGTGTGTGTGTGTGTGTAATGTATTGTATCATATCCAAGTGTGGAATGAAATCATGTAAGATAATGTGAATGAAATGTATGCCTGCGAATATGAATCAACAACAGAGAAAAGTGTATTTAAGGGCATATCAGGAGCAATAGAGTTATAACTATCACATAGAGGTGATCAGTACTTCAAAGAATCTCTATCAGCAAATCAATTGTAAGTTAGAGATCTACTGTTTCATCCTAATAGGTGAATCAACTCCAAAATCCTCTAACAAGGTAGACTTAACAGTCTTTTGTCAAATCTCTTTACCAAGTGCATACTTCATTGTATGTTTGTAAATCCTCTAACAAGGTGGACCTAGTAGTCCTCATTGCTCCTAATAGGGCATATCATCAAAAGTGATCATTGTAAGCCTTAACAGGCCAACTTTATGCTGCAGTATTGAAGTTTTGTGTGTTAGGTTGTGGTGACTGATCAGGAAAGTGCTGTACATACTTCATTAATTCTTTGGGGCTATTCATAGATTTTCCACTAAAGTAATGGCTAATATTCACCAATTTATGGCCAACATGTTGTAACTGTAAAGAAACATAAAATTACTTGTATAAAAGGGCTTAGGGTTAGGTATTTTTCATTAAGTGATGATTCAAAATTGGTTCTTGTGGCAGTATTGAGCTATAAGGGATTGCAGATTGTAATTAGGTTATAATCACTAGATCGTAATAATGTTGGACTTGCTATGTGGTGGATGTAGCCCAAGGATTGGGTGAACCATGTTAAATCTTGGTGCCTTGTTCTTTTTTGTGTGATCTATTATTTTCTATTATTGGTTATATTTGCATGTAATTATTATTTTCTATCCATGGTTTAATCCTAACAAGTTGTATCAGAGCGAGGTTGTTTTTTAGTTATCCTCTATAGGAAAGTCTCACGGTTGAGTGGGAGTGGTGGAAAATGAAGGTAAGCTGAGGGTTGACAGGTTTAATGGGTAGAACTTCTAGTTATGAAAGATGAAAATGGAAGACTATCTTTATTAGAAGGATTTATGGAAGCTGTTAGAAGGAAAAGCCAAGAATCAGGGATCTATGTCAAATGATGAATGGTATCTTTTAGACAGAAAGACACTCGGAAGCATTTGGTTATGCCTAGCACCATCAGTGACATTTAATATTACAAAAGTGAAGATGATAGAAGAATTGATGCAAACACTAGCAAAACTATATGAAAAGCCCTTTTCTTCAAACAAGTTATTTCTCATGAAGTATTTATTTAATATGAAAATGATAGAAGGTGGATCTATTACAGATCATTTAAATGAGTTTAATACTATTACTAGTTAGTTATCTTCTGTGGGTGTCAATTTTGACGAAGAAATTAGGGCTCTCTTGATTTTGTGTACTTTATCTGAGAGCTGGAATGGCTTGGTAATGTTGTGAGTAATTCTATTCTTGGATTTAGCACCCTAAAATATGATGTTGTGATTGGTGTTATTTTGAGTGAGGAAACTTGTAGGAAAACCTCAAGTGGATCTACATCAGGAAGTGCTTTGAATGCACAAAGTAGGGGCAGAATGACTAAGAGAGGAAGTAACTCTAGAAATCATGGGAAATCAAGAGGAAAATCAAAGGGGAGGAGGTCTCAATTGAGAGGACCCAATGACTGTTGGTACTATGGAAAACCGGGTCATAAAAAGAAAGATTTCTAGAATCGAAAGAAAAATGAAGGAGATAAATTAGATGGAGACAAGGAAGCAAATGTGGTAAGTAAAAAATTTGAAGAGGATGCTTTGCTTCTATCTTTAGAAAGTGTTGATGATTCATGGGTTTTAGATTCTGGTGCTTCATTTCATGCTACACCTCATAGAGATTATTTCATTGATTATGTCTAAGGGGATTTTGGACTTGTTTATTTGGGGGATAATGAACCCTATCAAATTGTTGGGAAGGGAAAAGTTAATATTAAGTTGCAGAATGGGAATCATTGGCTACTACATGAGGTAAGACATGTTCCAAGGCTGAGTAGGAATTTAATCTCAGCAGGGTAACTCAGTGATGAGGATTGTGTAGTTACCTTTAATGGTAAAAATTGGAAGGTTTCAAAAGGTTCTATTGTAGTCAAAAAAGGTGTGAAAGTAGGCACCTTATATCTTTGTACAAGTCATATTGTTCCTTCTACTTTAATTATTTCAGAGAAAAATGAATGTTCAGGAACAATTGTTGCAGTTGAGCAGGGAGAACAAATAGTTGCTGTAGATTCTGATATAGCGCCGTGGCACAAAAAACTTGGGCACATAAGTGAGAAAGGTATGAAAGTACTTCATTAAAAGAAAGTTTTACCAGGTCTGAAATCTGTTAATATGGATTTCTATGAAAGTTTTGTGTATGGAAAACAAAAGAGAGTGAGTTTTGTGAAGATTGGGAAGGAAAACAAAAAGGAGAAATTAGAGCTTGTGCATACCGATGTATGGGGAATGACTCAGGTATCTTCCCTTGGTGGCTCTCATTATTATGTTACATTTATTAATTATGCAACTAGAAAAGTATGGGTTTATTTCCTTAGAAAGAAATTTTATGTATTTCAAACTTTTAAGAAATGGAAATGCTTGGTTGAAAATGAGATTGGTAAGAAATTAAAATGTCTCGGATCTGATAATGGTGGTGAGTATTGCAGTCATGAATTTGAAGATTATGGCTCCACTAATGGTATTCATAGATAGAAAACTGTTCCAAGGACTCCACAGGAAAATGGAGTGGCTAAATGTACGAACATGACTATAATGGAGTGCGCAAGGAGCATGAGGTTGCATGTTAGGTTCCTTACAAATGTGGGTGGAGGCTATCAATACTACTATATATTTGATTAATAGAGGTCCCTCTACTCCTTTGGGCTATGGTATTCTAGAGGAAGCATGGATTGGTAAGAAGGTGAGTTATTCTTTTCTCAAAATGTTGAGTAGTGAAGCATTTTCTCACATAGATTTTGAAAATAGAACCAAGCTAGAAGCTAAGTCAAAAAAATGTGTATTTTTTGGATATGACATTAATGAATTTGGTTATAGGCTTTGGGATTTTGAAAACTAGAAAGTTGTAAGAAGCAGGGATGTCATATTCAATGAGAATGTGTTGTACAAAGATCTGTTGCAACAACATGAGAAGAAAGAAGATGATTATGTAGTGCTGGATGATACTCCAAAAGTTGATGTTCCAGCCATTCCTCATGATGTGCAACAACCGCAACAACAAATACCACACACATCGATGAATGTTAGCTGGTCAACAAGGCAAATTAGACCTCTAGAAAGATTTTCTCCCTCTTTGTAATCTATTTTACTTATTAATGCTGGTGAACTTGAAAGTTATGATGAAGCTGTGCAGGTGGATACTAAGATTTAGTAAGAGTCTGCAATGAAAGATGAAATGGACTCTTTGCTGAAGAATAAGACATGGGACTTGTGCAAGTTGCCTGTAGGTAAAAGAGATTTATAGAATAAGTGGGTTTACAAGTTGAAAGAAGAGGATGGAGGTAAGAAAAGATTTAAAGCCAAGTTAGTTATAAAAGGATTTGCATAGAAAAGGGGAATTGATTTTGATGAGATATTATCTCCTATTGTTAAGATGACTTCTATCCGTACTATTTTAAGTCTTGTGGCTACTAAAGATTTGCATTTAGAATAGCTTGATGTTAAAATAGCCTTCCTTCATGGTGATTTGGATGAAGAGATATATATGGCTTAGCCATAGGGATTTGCAGTCAAAGGTAAGGAGAACTTAGTGTGCAAATTGAAGAAAAGTTTAATTTGGCTTGAAGCAAGCACCTCGGCAATGATATCTAAAATTTGATAGTTTTATGCATAAGCATGGTTACAATAGGTGTCATTAAGATCATTGTGTCTACTTTAAGAGGTTGGATGATGATAGCTACATTATTTTATGTTTATATGTTGATGATATGCTTGTTTCTAGGTCTAACATAGATCACATTAAGGGGCTAAAACACCAATTAGCACATGCATTTTCTATGAAGGATTTGGGGGCAGCAAAACAAATCCTTGGTATGAAGATTTGTAGAGATAGGAAGAATAGAAAATTGATGCTATCTCGGGCTGATTATGTTGAGAAGGTGTTGCAATGTTTCTCTATGGAGAATGCTAAAGCTATCAGCACACCTTTACCTAGTCATTTGAAGTTGATTAAGGAGATGTGTCCCAAGACACAAGAAGAAGAGGATAAGATGCCCAAGGTACCCAATGCTTCAGCTGTAGGAATCTTGATGTATGTTATGTTAGGAATAAGGTGTCTCAACCTTGGATAATTCCTATTCTTATTATTTTTTTTGTAAAATGTATTTCTTGCAAATAATGTTGATGTGTTGGCATCTTGAATTGTGTATAAGGAGATCATAACTAAAATGGTTATGATAGATTTCATGTAAGAGCTATGTTAGGAAGATTCAATGATAGGTGAAGATATGTGGCAACAGATAAATTTGAGTACTGTACACTCTACCCCAATAGTGGGGAAATTTTTTTTGGGGTTCCTATTTTCTCAGAGAATGGTAAAACCCTAATACGGTTATCTTTGGGAGTAGCCCTAAAGTGAAGTGCATGATATACACATTTTTAGGGTTGCGAAGAGATGTATGCAGAAAAGTGTATTGTTGGTACTGTGAGTTGCTACTGGAATCTTTTGTTGTCACTATTGAACTTGCATTGCAAGTGTATTGTAGCCTTGTGTTGAAGATAATACATTGTGCAGGTTCTGGAGGGGTGGGGTTGTTTTACTGAAAGGTTTTTCCCCACTAGAAAATATTTGTATTATGTGTTTCTTTCTCTGTCTATTTTCTTTATGCTTGCTTGGCTGAAATATTGCTATTTACATGATATTGAATTTGTAAGTGTAAAAGGTTTTAATAGGATTTGCACCATACTTCTCTTAAAAGATTAGTGTAGGAAGCTATTTCCGCACCTGAGTTTCCTTACAAGTGGTATCAGAGCTTGATCAACTTTTGATCCTAGTTGTTGGGTAGGGTTTTTTGAGCTAATCTCAAGCTGAGTGGGAGTCTTGTGCAGAGCATCCTGAATCTTATTTGCAGATTGAGATGGCGAGTTCATCATATGGAAGAATGGAGGTGGAGAAATTTAATGGCACTAATTTCAAGTTGTGGAAACTCAAGATGGAAGACATGTTGGAAGATTGTGACCTATGGGAAGTGACTTCAAATGCTACAAGACCAACAACTATAGGTCAAGCAGATTGGGATATCAAAGAACATAAAGCTAAGGGTCTCATAAGACTCTATTTAATCGATGTAGTTCTTCTAAATGTTCTAGATGAGAAAACTACATATAGTTTGTGGGAAAGACTTGGGGCCATGTATCAGGCCAAATCTTTAGTGAACAAGTTGTTCCTGAGGAAGAAGTTGTACTCTCTACAAATTGAGGAAGGTGGATCCTTAATGGATCATTTAAATGCATTTAATCTACTAGCTACACAGTTGACATAAACTGGTGTCAAGTTAGAGGAGGAGGATCATTGCTACACACTTTTGTGTTTTTTACCAGATTCATGGGACCATCTTGTGATGGCTCTCGAAAGCACATTAATCACTTTCAAAATGGATGATGTGGTGTCTTCACTACTATCAGAGGAGATGCAAAGAAAGGCTTCCGTTTCAAAAAAAGAAGCCCTTGTTGTTCGTGGGAGATCCACAGAAAGAGGGAAGAAAAATGACAATAAGTCTGACAATAAGGGTAGATCCAAATCCCATGGGAAGTCAAAGACTTTCAGTAAGTCCAAGGCAAAATGTTGGAACTATGATAAACCTAGGCACTTTCGTAAAGATTGAAAAGAGCCGAAGAAGAAGAAGAAATGTTTAGATTTAGCTTCAAAAAGATCTCAAGAAGATGGTGATGCATTCATTGTAGCTTTGGAAGCCCATGCATTTGATGATGTGTGGTTGGTTGACTTGGGTGCATCTTTTCACATGACCTCTCATCAAAATTGGTTCTCAAAATATGAAGAGTTCGATGGTGGAAAGGTGTACTTGGGTGATGACTCTCACCTAAAGATAGTTGGATGTGGAAGGGTCACTATCAAATTTCCTAATGAATGAGTAAAGGGAATCAATGGAGTTATGCACATTCCAAGTTTGGAACGAAACCTATTATCTGTAAGTATGCTGAATGATCTAGGTGTGTAAGTTTTTTTTTTGAAAGAAGGATGCAAGATGATGAGAGGATCAATAGTGCTTGGAAGGGGTACTAGGAGAGGTACCTTATTTCAGCTAGATGCATGTATTCCTCTATGTAATAGTTCTTTATCCTCACCATCTAAACAAGCAATGAAGAATTTTGTGGTTATTGGTTCTAATGGCAATGCAAACACTTTGGAAGGTAAGCTTCCTACAAAAAAGACAATGTTGTGGCATATGAGATTTGGTCACATTGGTGAAAAGGGTCTCAGAACCCTAAAAAATAAAAATCTTGTTGAGGGGTTAAATAATTGCAATCTTGAGTTCAACTTTTGTGAACACTGTGTCTATGGTAAATAAAATCATGTTCAGTTTTACTCTATTTCTCACAAATCAACTGATGTTTTGGATCTCATTCATTCTGATGTATTTGGTCCTATAAAAGTTCCTTCAATCTCCAAGTCTGTATTTTTTGTATCTTTCATAGATGATTATAGTAGAAGGACATGGATTTATTTCCTTAAAAGTAAGACACAAGTCTTTAGTCGATTCAAGGAATTTAAAGCCCTTGTAGAGAATTAGACTAGTAAGAAGATTAAGTGTATGAGAACTGACAATGATGGTGAGTTTTTCTCAGTAGAGTTTGAATAGTTCTGTAAAGAACAAGGTATCGAGAGGCATAAGACAACTCCTTATACCCCACAACAAAATGGAGTTGCAGAGAAAATGAACAGGGCACTGATGGAGAAGGCTAGGAGTATGCTTAGTGGAGCTGGTTTAGAACAAAGGTTTTGGGCCGAAGCTATGGCCACTGCTTGCTATCTGGTTAACAGATCTCCTACATTAGCCCTTATTGGTAAGACACCCATGGAGGTGTGGTCTAGTAAGAAGCCTTCAATTAGACATCTTCGTGTTTTTGGTTGTGAAGCTTATGCACATGTTCCAAAGGACAAAAGATCTAAGTTGGAAAATAAAGCTGTTAAATGTATTTTCATTGGGTACAGTGCTGGTGTGAAAGGATACAAGCTTTGGGATCCTGTGACTAGTAAGGTGTTGTATAGTAGAAATGTTATTTTTAGAGAGCTAACATCTTCTCCTATTGTGCTACAACCAGATGAAAAAGAAAAGGAAAAAGATGTTGTTTAGTTGCCTCCTACCCCTAAGAAGACTAAACAGAGAGACCATGTTGGGTCTAATTATGAGGAGAGCTCTAGCAGCTTTGATAGTTTAGAAGAAGAGGAAGAACAACGTCAACTATAGCCCTTGAGGAGATCCATGAGAGAAAGAAAGCAACTAGAAAGGTTTGGTTATTCTATGTTAGATTCCAGTTGTGCTTTTTCTTTGATTACTAACACTGATGAGCCTAGATTTGTGAAAGAGGCTTTGGGCATCGAAGATGCAGGTTCCTCGATTGCGACTATGGATGATGAGATGGCTTCATTAGAGAAAAAAAAACTTTGGACCTTGTACCTTTTCCTAAAGGGAGAAAATTTGTTGGCTGTAAATGGGTGTTCAAGAAGAAATTCTATGTAGATTGCAATGTTGAAAGGTACAAAGCTAGATTGGTTGCAAAGGGGTATTCACAGGGAGAGGGAATAGATTATGGTGAAATATTCTCTCCTGTTGCAAAGTTGACATCCATTAGATTTTTGTTATCTCTTGTTGCATCATATGATTTAGAGATAGAACAGATGGATGTGAAGACAACTTTCCTTCATGGTGATTTGGAGGAAGAGATTTATATGTCACAGCCTGAGCACTACATTGTTAAAGGTAAAGAATACTTAGTTTGCAGATTAAAGAAATATCTATATGGTTTGAAGCAATCTCCTAGGATGTGGTACCTTAAGTTTGATGCCTTTGTGTTGTCAATTGGATTTGTAAGATCAAAATCAGATCATTGTGTTTATTTCAGAGTTGAAAATGATCACCTTCTTATTGTTGCATTATATGTTGATGATATGTTGTTGTTTGGGAAGGGTAAGGGTATGATTTTTGATTTTAAATATCAGTTGTCTGCACAATTTGAGATGAAAGATCTTGGGGTAGCTAGGTACATCTTGGGTATGGAAATCAGTAGAGACAGGTCTAAGAGAAAACTTTGGTTGAGTCAGAGTAAGTATGTGAAGTCTGTGTTGGATAGGTTTAGCATGGCAGATTGTAGACCACTATGTGTTCCTGTGGGAACAAAGTTATCTGTAGATGATTGTCCAAAATCTCCTAGTTAGATGGAGGACATGAGTAGAGTACCTTATGCTAGTGTAGTTGGCAGTCTTATGTATGCTATGGTCTATACTAGACCAGACATTGCCCAAGCAGTGGGAGTCCTAAGTCAGTTTATGGCTAATCTTGGACGGGTACATTGGGATGCAGTTAAGCGAGTATTCAGATATTTGAGGGGTACATCAGATTACTCCATATGTTATCATGGTAACTCTTCTGGATCTCTGCATTCAATTTGTATTCATGGGTTTTTGGATTTAGATTGGGCAGGTGATATTGACCGCAGGAGATCCACCAGCGCTTATGTGCTCACTATGTTTGGTGGTGCCATCAGTTGGACGAGCAAGCGACAACCTATGGTTGCTTTGTCCACTAGAGAAGCTGAGTACATGGCTGCTATTCATGCTTGTAAGGAAGCCATTTGGCTTAAGAGATTGTGTTCTGATGTTGGTGTTGATGCAGAATAGATTACTATTTGGTGTGATAGTCAGAGTGCTATTTGCCTTGTAAAGAATCCAACTTTCCATGCTAGAACGAAGCACATTGATGTGCAGTTTCACTTTGTGAGAGATATGGTGGAAGATGGAAAGGTAAATTTGGAAAAGGTAGATACTATAAAGAATGTTGTAGATGCATTAACAAAACCAGTGGGCATTGAAAAGTTCAGATGGTGTTCAGAGTCTATGGGTCTTTTGGCCTATAGTGGTTAGTTCTTGTTATGTTGCTGTTGCTCTTACAAGGTGTTCGACAAGTGGGAGAATGTTAGGAATAAGGTGTCTCAACCTTAGATAATTCCTATTCTTATTATTTTTTTTGTAAAATGTATTTCTTGCAAATAATGTTGATGTGTCGGCATCTTGAATTGTGTATAAGGAGATCATAGCTAAAATGGTTATGACAGATTCCTATGACATGTAAGAGCTATGTTAGGAAGATTCAGTGACAGGTGAAGACACGTGGCAACTGATAAATTTGAGTACTGTACACTCTACCCCAATAGTGGGGAAATTTTTTTTGGGGTTCCTATTTTCTTGGAGAATGGTAAAAGCCTAATACAGTTATCTTTGGGAGTAGCCCTAAAGTGAAGCACATGATATAAGTGTTTTTAGGGTTACAAAGAGGTGTATACAAAAAAGTCTATTGTTGGTGCTGTGAGTTGCTACTAGAGTCTTCTGTTGTCACTGTTGAACTTACATTGCAAGTGTATTGTAACCTTGTGTTGAAGATAATACATTGTGTAGGTTCTCAAGGGGTGGGGTTGTTTTACTGAAAGGTTTTGCCCCATCGAAAAATCTTTGTGTTATGTGTTTCTTTCTCTGTCTATTTTCTTTATGCTTGCTTGGCTAAAATATTGCTGTTTACATGATATTGAATTTGTAAGTGTAAAATATTTTAATAAGATTTACACCATACTTCTCTTAAGAGATTAGTGTAGGAAGTTGTTTCCACACCTGAGTTTCCTTACATGTTATGGTATGTACTAGGCCAGATATTGCACATGCAGTGGGAGTTGTTAGTAGGTATATAATTTATCCAGGAATTGAGCATTGGAATGCAGTCAAATGGATTCTTAGATATTTGAGAGGAACATCCAATAAGTGTTTACACTTTGGGGGTTCTACTACTAATTTATAGGGCTATTTTGACTTAGATTTGGTAGGGGATATAGATAGTAGGTGGAGTACTACAGGTTATGTCTTTACTATTGGTGGGGCAGCTGTGAGCTGGGTTTCTAGGTTACAAAACGTTAATGCTTCATCCACTACAGAGGCAGAGTATGTAGCTACTATAGAGGCAACCAAGGAGATGATATGGCTTCAGTTCTTCTTGGAAGAATTTGGACATCCTCAAAAGGATAATTATTTGTTCACAGATAGTCAGAGTGCCATTCATCTTGTAAAGAATTTAGCTCTGCATTCAAAGACCAAACACATATAGTTGCGGTACCATTTCATTCAATCAATTTTGGAGGATGGACAGTTAAAGCTGGAGAAGATACATAAAAATGACAATCTAGTAGATATGTTGACAAAGGTAGTAACAAGGGATAAGCTAAACTCTTCTTCAGCTTTGGTTGATCTTCTAGACTAAACATGAATAAAAGAACAGAAGAGTCCAGGGTGGTTTGATCCAGTGGGAGCCCCATGTGGTAGTGGTATTGCTATAGGATCAATCTCCAAGTGGGAGATTGTTGTTTAGTGTGGAGCCTAATTAGTCTCCAAGTGGGAGATTGTTAGTTTGTGGTGACTGATCAGGAAAGTACTATACATACTTCATAAATTCTTTGGGGTTATTCATAGATTCGCCACTAAAGTAATGGCTAACATTCACCAATTTATGGATGACATGTTGTAACCCTAAAGCGGCATAAAATTACTTGTATAAAAGGGCTTAAGGTTAGGTATTTTTCATTAAGTGGTGATTTGAAATTGGTTCTGGTAGTGGTATTGAGTTGTAAGGGATTACAGACTGTAATCAAGTTATAATCACTAGATCGTAATAATATCAGACTTGCTATTTGGTGGACATAGCTCAGGGATTGGGTGAACCACGTTAAATCTTGGTGCCTTGTGTTCTTTTTTGTGTGATCTATTATTTTTTGTTATTGGTTATATTTGCATGTAATTTTTATTTTCTATCCATGGTTTAATCCTAACATTGTGGGTATCGTCCCCACCCCAGTTTTACTTTCTATTTGGAAGGTTTCTGGGTCACCAAATCATTGTGTTCATGTGTCATGAATGTTTATGTTTTTAGTTTCACTTGCATGCAGTTAGATCTGAGTTAATGAATTAAATGGTTATTGGGTTATTGCAATTAAGGTATGAATTTGTTAAAAGTTTTAAGGTTATTGATTCACCCCTCCCCTCTTAGTAACCTAGCATAGTCTTGAATATTTCCAACAATTGGTATTAGAGCTTTGTGGTTCTCAAGATAAAGCTTGACAGCTTGAGCAAAGATCAAGGACAATGGAAATTTTCAGACTTGATAAAGTAATTGACAATGAAAAGCTAGATCTAGAAATGGCCATTGAACAACTCAAGAAAGCTAAGAAGCAACTTTCTCAATCCTTGAAAAAAAGGAAGGAACTTGCAAATCAGATTAATGATCATCAGTACATTCAAAAAAAGATTGAAGATTTTTTCCCTTCAAGTGGTTCAAATGAAGCAAATGATGCAATCAAAGAACTCCTAGAAAAGAATGGTTCCCTGTAAGAAGAAGTAAGAAAATTGAAAAGAGAACAACAAATTCAGTCAATAAGATTGTGTGAAATCTCAGAACAAAGAAATAAGGCAAAAGAAGACTTGGATGCAAGGAAAAATGAAATTCAAAACCAATCCCTTTAGCAAGAAATTCTTATTGATCAACTCTCTAATGCAAATGAAGAAATCATGAGTCTGAGATCTGAAAATGAAATTTTAAGGAATGACTTAAACATTGAAAGGCAAATCAATGAAATGATGAAAATTGATCTAAATTCTGAAAAGCAACTCAATGAAAGAATAATGAAATCCGAAGTAGACATGGATCAATTGAATCAAAAAAGTGAGCAAAATCTTTATGGACAAAAGGGTAAGGTAGGACTTGGACGCAAAGAAGAAGGTGAAACCTCCAAACAAGGTGCTCAAAGGAATCAAAGACCTGCTTGCAATCACTGTGGTAAGATAGGTCATACATCAAATAAATGTTGGAGTAATGGAAAAGAAAAATTCAATGGTACATGATACAATTGCAATAAGCATGGTCATAAGGCTAATGAATGCAAAGAAAAACCAAAGTTTGAAGGAAAATGTTAGAAATGCAAGAAACAAGGTCACAAGGCATCAAATTGTAGAACCAAGTCATTCAATCTAGCAGAGAAAATTGTAAAAGTTTTATTTGGTTGGAACTTTAACACTTGGTGCATATGTCATTACTATGGAGAGTATGGACACATTGGCATGAACTGTGTTAAACATCACACAAGGAAGAGAGATACCACCATAAGATGTTACACTTGTATAGAACTTGGTCATCTAGCCAAAAATTGCATGAATATAGGTAGAATTGAAGATGAAAAGAAGGCAAAAGTAGATAACATTAAAAATAAAATGAGGCAACAATAGATTCCTAAATCCATCAAGGAAGCTAGTCCAAGAAATGATGATCATGCCACTCAAGAAGTGGGTGACTCCACCATTTCCAACTAAGTTCTTAAGTAAGAATTGGAACTACATTATCATGGTCACATCTAAAACAATTCCAGAATTAAAAAGGAAACAAAGATCCAAATCAATATTTGAGATACAAGGGGATCACAAAAAGATCAGTATCAGTGATCACTGAGTAAGGTTGGGTCATGGACTCTACCGAGCAAGATCAGGAGTAACTAGTCACACATATTCAATTACCGAGTTATGAAGTATTCACCAAGAAATTTGAGCAGTTAGTGGATGATAGCCTATTGCACATAATGATGTCATCACAACTAATTTTGTACCAAGCATTAATGGCAAAATGTTATCAAAAGGGCATAATTTTTTCATGAAAATCTTAAAGTGTTATTGAGATCAAGTGAATTACAGAGTGATCAAGAAATTTTGAGCATAATTTGTAGTAAATTTTTCATATCCTACCAAGTAACCATGACAACATCAAGTAGTAGCAGCAAGGCAAAGAAAGGCTCATAAATGTTGGTCTGAGGAGTTGAATGGAAACTACCAGATTCAAACTTGTACCAACAATTGCAGAAACCCTCAATCCAAATGGAGCACAATGCCAAATTCCTCCTAAGGTACTTCTCATTAATGATATTTGAACTCATTTTAAGTGTGCAATAAGAAATTGGAACCCTAGAGATGGACGATGCCCTAGGTGAATTATGTATAAATGGTGTTCTTAAACTAAAGCATAATTATGCACTTCCCACCTAACCCAAAGTTTCCAAATCAAATGGATCAAATACATCCTAAGTCGAGTTCACAATGGTCAGTTATGGCTTGAAAAACTAGTTTTGATTACTAAAAAGATTATTCATCATATCACCGACTTCCCATGCTCTCCAAAGCCAAAGCTACTAAAACCCTAGGTCGAGTGGAGTTAGAAAAGAAAACCCTAGCCGAGTGGGATGGCAGAGGCATAAAGATTAGTAGTGTAACTGATGTAGAACTAAAATTTGGCATACATGTGATAGCACACAAGATTTATAGTTCAAACTGTCTCCATAGTGTGTCGTGTGAAGCAATAGACTTGGCATTCAAAGTCATGAAAAAAAATATGTCATATGATCATGCAAACTTATTGTTGAAATAGTTCAACAAAAACATGGAAAGTATAAGGACATCCAAGAACAATTCTTGTAAATTTGGTTCATTGTTGACATGTCTATTTTTCTATGTTCAAAAGTTTTTCCCTTCAAAAGGTACAGTCATATGGAGAAAGGATGTGCTAGTTTTGTATCAAATTAATGAGTACATTGCAGAAATGGATGAGAATTTTGATAGCATAATGGATAACTAATTTGATGTTTTCAAGGAGAAAATGAATAATAGATTCAAGATTCCCATGAAATTAGTTGAAGATTACAAAGATGATGTTTGTTTCATGGTAGACAGTGATAAAGTCTACATTCAGGCATCAATTCCAAGAGTTGTATGGGTAAAACCTCTTCCCTATGAGGTGAACATTGATGAAGCAAAAGACATAATTGAGGCCTTATTAAACAAACCTATTGATCCAAAGGCACTACACTTTGGAACCTATGATGAGGCCAAGGCAAGAATAGAGTTTGAAATCAAGCTTCGACAGGTGGTTAACAAAGGAAAGAAGAGAATAGAAAAACTCAAAACTAGCACACCTCTTTTGTTGACCAAAGGTAAAGGAGATGATGATGATGATGATGCAGAGGATGAAGATAAGTCAAAGAAGAAAGAAGAGCCAGTGAAGAAGAAAGGAAAAGTTATCATCACCAAGCCATCAGAGCCATCCACTGTAGTGTTTACCATAAGATCCAGGAAGAAAGGTAGTGAAATTGTGTTTAGCAAGCCTCCTTTAAGCTTCCAGGAAAGACTAAAAAAAATTGAAGAAGGTGCAGGCATAACCAACTTCAATTCATTGAAGTATGAGACTAGGATAGAGGCTGAGAAGAAGCAGATTGAGGAATTGGTGCTAACCAAGATGGGTAAATGGAAGTGTTCCCCTAATTAGATAGCTTCTTAGATTTGTACAGATCTATTAGAGAGATTGAAACCAAGATGGGACTTAGCCATGTAGACAACAAGGGATATCTATGAGAAAAACCTAAGGTAGTTGTTATCAAGCATTACAAATGTTGAGGTAAAAGAGTCTATGGAGAAATATGAAGATAGGATGACTCTTAGATTCAATACTTTTTTAATTTTTTCAAAGGACATAGAACATGTAGTAAAGAATGCTATAGGCATGTGGAAGAATATCTATCACTTGTAGAAATTGAGTGACTCTCTAGTAGAAGTCAAGGATGATGACAGTGATGATGAGGAAGAAGAAACAAATTTTGAAACAATTCAGTTTGACAAAGGAGTTGAAGAAGATAAAGAGGAAGAAGCTATTGAGGAAGTCAAAGAAGATAATGAGAAGACTGATCCTATGAAGATAGATGTAGCAGTCATTGATTCACTTCCTCATTCCCCAAGAAAATTAGCAGCTACATCAAATTTAGAGTTAGCTTCAACAAGTTTGATTGTGACCACAGTAGAAACATTAAATGTCCAATCACTCTTCGCTCACTCTTAACTTAGTTGATCACCAATCGAAGTGTCTACCACTTCATCTACTAAGCTGCAACCTCCCTCTTCTTTAGTTCCCAAGTCAGGTTTTTTAGCAGTATGTACAACATGCTCTACAATTTTGCGTGCTTCAGCAGTATGTACAGTTTTGAGTTCTACAATTTTGGATTCTACAGTTTTGTTTTCTACATATTTTGATAATTTTGTAATTATATCAATTTTGGAATTAGTAAGCATTCTAGTCACTATTCCATCTGTCAGTGCTATATCAATTTTTACTGCTAGTCCTGCTATCTCTACTATTATTTCCATTTCAGATTCTAAGGTAGTTTGTACTAAGGTAGTTGAACTCAAGGCTCAACCTTGTACAAGACTTTTGAGTGGAAAGGAGATAGAGGAAGATATTGATTTAGATGAGGAAATTAAAATTCCAAAGTGGGATTTTGATAATGCTACTGTAGATCAAACGAAATTAGCTAGTCGGCTCCTCCAAAAGAAGGCCAAGCAGAAGCAATTAAGAGAAGAAAGAGACAGAGAATATAGAATCATAAAGAGTGCTAAGGATATTTTGATTGAGGAAATAGGTGTTGAAGTTGATACTTCTCAACACATTCTATTTCAATTGGAAGAAGCGATCCAGAAGTTTAGTGAGGACTCCAATGGTCAAGAGAAATTGATTGAGAAAATAGAGAAGACATTTGATAACAAAGTGCTTGAGCACATTGCTCAACAAATTTCTATTCAGCAAGTGGAGCTTTCCTCAATTTTGACCAATCTTGAAAATTCTTGCACAAATGTTACATCACTTTTTGCAAAGTTATGTAATGTTACCAAGTTCACAAAGGAAATAAAGAGCAAATTGAATAAAATTGATGAAGATCTGAAGGCTAGTGCATAGCAGTTGCAACTTGACCCTAGTTCAAGCTTTACACATCATATGAAAATTAGATTCTTGTCATAAATGTAGGCATAATTATTGAGAGAGGAAGCAAGGATCCGGTCTTCATTGATAGATATTTAGAATATGATCCTTCTCATCATGGATACAATGCAAAAGGAGATTGCTTATTCCAAAACATTGATACATGACAATAATTTCTCAATTGCAGATCACACGATTGAGCTCTTTGCAAAAGTGCAAGTTGCTCTACAAACATGAAAAGTTTTGCAATAAAATTGGGATAAGACTTTAGTTCTCATACTTAAAGTATGTTTTGAGTTTCTTTCTTACATTGGTGTATCTGTGTAAATAAGTTTTGAGTAAATCTTTGGCATTATTGTCAAAAAGGGGGAGAAACAAAATATATCTATGTGAGTCTGTATGTATATATGAGGAGAATTACATAGTATGTATATTGTATGGGGGAGAATCATGCAAAGAAAAGGAAAATACATACTTACAAAGACAAATTTTAAAAAATCTCAAAAAAAATCAGTATTCCAGTACTGATCCAATATCACACTGTAATGTATATAAGTTTTGGCTGATAAGTGTTTTTCTCACTAATGCCAAAGGGGGAGATTGTTGACATTAAGTCAAGTTTGTTATTAGTGACAACAATTATTCAGATTCTGTATGGTTACCAAGCTCATTGAATAGTCTATAGTGTTTTCCATGCAACTCAGTAGCCACCAAGCTTCACAGTTCTTACTGAGCATTCTAGTGGTTACCAAGTAAATTCAAGGAGAATGAAGTCATACAGTTTCTATCAAGTAGTTTAGTGGTTACCAAGCTTCGTAGTTTCTACTAAGCTATTAGTTCATGTGAAACAAAGTTAGTGTTAACTGAGTGATGAGATGATTAGTGTTTACTGAGTTTAGGTATCGTAAATGTGGAATTTAGTTTCTACCAAGTTGCATAGTATCTACTAAGTGGCTAATGTAGACCGAGTTTGAGACTACTCTAAGATGTTTAGTATGGACCGAGCCTTCACTTCTATCAAATGCATGATGATGCCAAGTAATGACAGTGGACACCCTATATCAGAACTTCACCAAGTTAGTCTTTAGAACCTGAGTGTCTTCATTTGAGATGACTCTATATTATTGGTGTTAACTTGTATATTGGCCAACTTTGTAATTATGTGAATTGGATTGATATATATATATATATATATATGTATGTATGTATGTATGTATGTATGTATGTATGTATGTATGTATGTATGTATGTAATGTATTGTATCATATCCAAGTGTGGAATGAAATGATGTGAGATAATGTGAATGAAATGTATGCATGCGAATGTGAATCGGCAGTAGAGCAAAGTGTATTGTAAGGCCATATCAAGAGCAACAAAGTTATAACTATCACATAGAGGTGATCAATACTTCAAAGAATCTCTATCAACAAATCAGTTGTAAGTTAGAGATCTATTGTTTCATCCTAATAGGTGAATCAGCTCCAAAATCCTCTAACAAGGTAAACTTAATAGTCTTTTGTCAAATCTCTTTACCGAGTGCATACTTCATTGTATGTTTGTAAATCCTCTAACAAGTTGGACCTAGCAGTCCTAATTGCTCCTAATAGGGTAAATCATCAGAAGTGATCATTGTAAGCCTTAATAGGCCAACTTTATGCTGTAGTATTGAATTTTTGTGGGTAGCATCCCCACCCCAATTTTACTTTCTATTTGGAAGGTTTTTGGGTCACCAAATCATTGTGTTTATGTGTCATGAATGTTTATGTTTTTAGTTTCTCTTGCATGCAGTTAGATCCGAGTTAATGAATTAAGTGGTTATTGGGTTATTGCAATTAAGGTTTGAATTTTTTAAAAGTTTTAAGGTTATTGATTCACCCGTCCCCTCTGAGTAACCTAACATAGTATTGAATATTTCCAACATCTCTATATAGTCATTGATCTTATTAAGCTCTTCCACTATATATACATCCATGAGTGTACAATACCTTTGACCTTTTATTGATGTCAAAATGTATAGGTCTTTTTCACAGTTATGTACCTCATCTATCAACCCAAAATCCTGGCTCACTATGGAAAAAAATTCATCCACACTTGATTAAATATAGTGTAATAGGTTTAAATTTCCCTGTGTTATTTGAACAACCTTTTCATCAAAATTTTCATGCCATTGTTGACATGCTCCCAAAAATGAATCCACCTGTACAATCCCCTTGTCTTTTCTCTCTAGTTCCATAGCAAGAATGATCTCTAGATTACCCATGTCTATTGGGCACACAATTCCATGCAAGTAGCCTCTCAAAATCTAATTTTATTTCTATAGTAATATCAACTTAGACTCATCTCAGTTCATGTACCTGGATACCTCTCTTATGCCCATAGTGATCAATACTTTGGTAGTATTTACTATGGACCTTTCTAATAGGACCTCCTTGATTTGATAATCATTAGGATTCAAATCCTTAGTGTTAATGTGGAGGAGGGATGGCTATGTATGCAAGAAAGTCCTAATCTTGGTTATTCATAATGTAGGCTAGTGGTCATGCATCACCCAAAAGTAGCTTAGGCTTCTTGATGGATTTTACTAGATCATCCATTCCTTCCTTAGTAGTTACATTCAACTACCTCTTTTGTCAAACTATGACCTCCCTCTTTAGCTAAGTAGATGTAGTTCCCTTTAGAGACATATATTTGACTAAAGAGGGGGTTTTTACTATAGGTCCCTTTCCCTTATCAGTCCTCTCTAGAGTTTTTTCTCATTGAGAGAGATCACCAGTTTGATTCTTTGTACCTACTTGGGCTAAGGTCCCAACCTCATTATTTTGAGGAGTTTTTTTAAGCTTCCTCATGTATTTTCCCCTCCTCTAATACTTCAGTGGCTTACAATTGTTAGGATTCTTCTTCTTGCGCTGCCTATTCTTTTGAGTACATAATGGGAGGAAGTGGCGTTGCTAAGCTTTTGTCTAGGAACAACAA
This sequence comes from Cupressus sempervirens, assembly GCA_028749045.1. Classification (NCBI taxonomy): domain Eukaryota; kingdom Viridiplantae; phylum Streptophyta; class Pinopsida; order Cupressales; family Cupressaceae; genus Cupressus; species Cupressus sempervirens. Next base: position 763,181,679 of record CM053783.1, on the reverse strand, counting down.
ATCCTAAGATGGTAGTGGTGGTAGGCCCAAAGATCCTTGAGGTAGAGGTGGTAATTAGTTCCAATTATCTCCTAGGGATTGAATTATAGGAGTATCCCATATCTTCTCCCCCACCATCTCAGTGTCCATTAACATGAAATCAAAATTAGAGAGGTCAAAGACATCTATCTCTTGACCCTCCATGTTTTTGATCCACTACTGCTTCTCATCCTTTGAGGTAGTAACCTGAATAGGTTCTTTTGAATAGATGGTGGCATTGCAGTGGAGCTTCTTCTTCTTTCCTCTTTTGTGGCCCTAGCTGAGTGAGTCCTCTAACCCAATGGGACATATTTTGTTTGTTCCCCATCTTATTCTACTACTTTAGCTTCGGGAATGGTTTCAGGCACCTATGGGGCAAGAGTATTCTTTTTCTTCAATCTTCTACTACATGTCCCTCTAATAGTGGACTCAACCTTGGCCATTTTTGAAGCTGTAGGGGAGGATTCTTCCTCTTGACCTTCTAGTGGAACCCTCTATTCTTCCTCTTCTTGTTCCCATTCATGTTCCAATCCTGGTGAAGGCACTTTCTTAGTCTCTTGGACTTGAGCTATTGAATCATCTTTAGGTGCTGCTTATTCAAGATTTTGCTATGGTTGTCAAGACAATCAGGCCTGAGTTATTTGACTCTTACCCTTTTCCCCTCTCTTACTTTTCACTCCTTTATCCACTTCAAAATACTCAAGTTCTTGCTTATGTTGATGAACTATTTCCAACTTCACTTGGGATTGAGTTGGGAAGGTTGGTACTTTAACTTTTACACCTTTGCCTTTGGTAGGCCATGCTATGGCTTGTAGATGAAACAACCTGTGGAACTAGATCAAGTTTGAAAGGCTTCTTTTTCCATTCCCTTGTTAGTTGGACTATATGGTGAGCTCTGTTTTTGATTTCTGCATTCTTATCCCTACATGTCTTTGCATTCATGATCAGTCTATCATAGATTTTGTCTTGATTTTACAATGGATCCAAGACATCTTCATTGTCTTTCTTAACAACCTTAAGTGAGATCTTCATTTTCAAGGCCTTTTTTGCCAGATATAGAGTCATTCTACAATAATCCCTTATTTAGATATCATAGTCATCTATTGCATTCATCTAGTGGTCCTTCAGTGCATCTTCATGTACAAACTGCTTCCTTGCTAGATTCATGACCATCCTTATGCTGTCAAAATAAGGGTGAGGGGAGTAGTACTTTTTTAAGGGATACTAATCCCATTCTAAATCAAAGGTCATAATTTCTTTCTTTTTCTTGACCTTGAAAGCACCTATCATGATTGGCCATACCCATGTCTTCTTGTTTTGTTTCCTCACTCTTTCATATGTAGATGTGAGTTGCTTGGAAATCTCCAACAAAATGAGCCTATTTGATGGGTATCTTAGGAGCTTCTTTAGGTTAAAAATGGTACTAGCTAGCCTTAGGTAGGTGAATGTTTTAAAATTGGATGTAGTAGGCGTCGATTTCTATGATTTTGTTTATTGTGTCTAATGAAATTCTTTTGGCATAATCACCCTCTATGAATAAAATGATTATGATTATAATGTTGTCATTCACTATCCTATACCCTTTGCTCAGATCCAAGATTTCCTAATCACCAGTTGAGGATATACCACATAGGGCCATACATTAACATCTTGCATGCTACCTCTTTTGTAAAGTCCTAGGTAGTCAATTGCTTTGGTTGCCAATAAGTACACCAAATATGATGTCATGTAGAATTTGGAGTCAGCCATAACAACTACTAGCTACTCATCTAGGTTATCACTCAGCATTATGGCCTAGTTAATTGGTATCTTGATCATTCAGATGGTCTCTATGAAATGGACCATCCAAATATGAAGATGTTTGACTGTTGGTAGTCCCATAATCCTACTCAAAAGCATACTGACATATCCCACATCATCTTTCACGTATCCTTGGGTCATGTATACCTTGTTGACTATGTAGCCCACTAGTGTTTTATCAATAAAAAAAAATGATTGGATTATCTCTTTGGCTTCCTTCTCATTTTCTTGATACCATCTTTCTGCTCCCTCATAGGATATTTGCAAATATTGATCAACCCTTGGAAGGTGGAATACCTTCTCAATGTTTTGAGGTTAGAGTTCTATGACTATCTCACCCATGACACTCTTAAAAACCTTTTCTTTAGTGATATAATTTTCTACAAGAGCCATGATGAGTTCTAAAGATTGCACAGAAGTAGGATGTGATGCTGAATTGACAAGTCCATATTTGATTAGTGTTGATACCATTGCAGATCATTCTCTTGGCTTATTGAAAATGGTAAGGAAGGTGTTCTAATCAATGTGGTCCAACTTGATGTCTTTGATTTCAAAATGCCCATCTTGAAATCTGGATTTCCTCGGTGTATCTTGGTATTTGAAAACTATAGGTTTGGGAGAAATATTTTTAGTCAATTATGATGATGATGATGCCATTTTATCTGCACAAGAATGGAGTCATTAGTTTAGAAAGATTAAATTTTTACCTAATACAAACCCTACAGACAAAGTCCTAGCAAAAATGCCCCCAAAATAGTGAAAAACTAGGTAATCCCCATGTATAAACCTGTTATGTAGAAAAATGCACCTAGTGCACCAGTACAGGTGTGCTAGGTGAGCCAAATGGTTCCTCTATGACCATTTAAGTGTATTTGTGTAGTTTCACACATAGGGAAGGTGCATACATGTGCATGTGTGCAACTACACACATGTTCTTGTGGCAGTGCTTTGAAGGGGAGGGACTTAGTTTTTCATGCTTTTCTTTTGTGTGCAAAGGGTGCACATATATGTATCTTGATGGGGTGCAAATGTGTGCACCCTATATGCCTTATGTTACTTTAAAAAAAGGTGCACATGTGCACATCATCTTTGCATTAGTTTTGGTTTCAAAAGGTTAGGTTGTTTTTTAGTTCTTTTTAAATGGGAAAGAAGGTATGCACTTGTATACCTTTATGAGATGCACATGTGAACACCTTATTTGGTGTTTTAACCTTAGTTTTTTAATGTATAGGTTTGTAGAGGGAGCACAGTGACCAAGGTGTGAGGTTGCGAGATCTGGTGAAGCATGGAGACAAGTTAGTGGAGGAGGAGGGTCCCAAGTTTATATATACCTAGACCCCTAGGGTATGCACCTCTACAGGTGCGCATCTGTGTAGCTACACACCCTCCAAAGGTGCCCACATGTACAAGTGCACATGTGTGCATCTCTGGAGGGAGACGAGTTTGCAGTCACACACTGAGCACACTTGTGCACCTTGGCTAGGTACACATAGTTTTTACTAAAAACACTTAAAATCTCATTTCTCCTCCAATTTTGACACTCCATAATTTCCTAGCTAGAGACTAAGGCTTGACCTAGACTCATGAAGAGCTCAAATGTGACCCAAGCCTTGGACTAGGGGTCTAGGAGACAAAAAGTTACTAGGGGGTCCTCATTTCTGGGAGAAATGGGGCGTGCATTGTGAAACCACAACAAATAGCCCCAATAAAGAGGAAGAAATGACAAAGGCATTTCTTCACCAAAAAGCATTCTTCTAAAATGTGTCAAATGACAAGTGAATTCCAAACACTTCAAACAAATTTCAAGTTCCTTGATAGTCAAAACTGTAGAATCTTGAATCTTCAAGCTCAATGTGTGCATAGGGTGTTCATTTCCTTTGACATTTCATGATGCAGTCTATTGTGAGCTTTTAGCAACTTGGAAACAATCTTCCACTCCACCATTTCATTCATTAGGAATCCTCATAGAATATGTGTATTAATCACTATCTAAACAGATGAGAGAATATGTTCTACGGGCTCTTTATGGGTTGTCATTTTTGCATTTCAAGTCCTAAATAATCTTTTGGATTCTACTTCATAGAGCTTGCATGTTTCCATTTGATTCTTTCATAGAGAAATTTGTAGAGATAATGGATAGCCATTTTGGAGGGCATATCCCTTTTATTAGATTACCTTTGTTAGACCTTTTGAGTCTTTCATTCTTAACACCTTCTTTCCTTTTTGTTATTTTCTTTCTATACCCTGACCATGCTTAGACTGTGTGGCCAAGGCATTAGTCTCATTTCTCAGATTCTTTCCTTAGTTGGATAACCTCTGTGTTCCTCTTTTAAGAACTTTTGGAAACTCTCATGTCAAAAAGTGACCTTAGAAATTCTTTGAAAAGACTTTTTGTCTAAACTGACAAGTTTTGGACTATCCCTTGCTGCCGCCAACCTTGATTTGAAAACACCAAGATAGTCAATCTCTTTAATTTGAAAGGTGTCAAGAACTATCAATCTATAATTATGATTTCAAGATGAAAGTCTTTTACGACTACAAGTAACATTCATTCTTCAGTTGGTACAAGAAGTAAAATTATTTGAATGCTTTGACAAAGAAATAACTCTTCCTAAAAGTTGAAACCACAAGGAGTGATCTGTGAAACGTGTCAAGAATGAGTCTTGATTACACCTAACCCCTGAACTGACATGAATTTGAAAGAAAACACACAACTAAAATTAAACACACAATGGAAAGGGAATTTTTATTTAGAAAAAAATAAAATAAAAAAATTCCACTTTTAGGCCTCGAAGTAATCTTTCAAGAATCGGCCATTGAGAGGCAATGGGACCAATTCCCCATGTATAGAACTTGGCCTAAAAGTATTTTCTCCCAAAATCTCCACAGTTTGATAAGGGTCAATCCATAATTGTTGAAACTTAGTGTGACTACCCAAATTTTCTTTTTCCTTATCCCATAGGAGAACAAGGTCAGATATTTTGAAATATTTTATTGTGGCCCACTTGTCAAACTACCATTTGATGACAATATGATATTTCACCATATGCTCCAAAGATGTTCTTTTCTTATCCAATTCCAAGAGATTCATTAATCTAATTTGAACTCTATCTGTGTCCTCAACATACCCTTTCATAAATTTGAATACTAGAATCCTAAAATTAAGTTAGAACATTAGATCTTGTCCATAGACAAGTAAATAGGAAGATGTCCCCAAATCATTTTTAATCCTTACTCTATCTATCCATAATGCATACTTCAGCTGAGTGTGCCAATATTTAGGAAATTCCTATAGCAATTTCTTTATCACTGTAATCAAGTTCTTACTAGTGGATTCAACCACACCATTCCCTTGGGGATAGTAATTAGAAGAGAATTTGATTATGACCTGATTGTCTAGTGCCCATTGAGTGAGGAAGATTGATGCAAATGATGATTCATTATTTCATGCTAGGAAGAATGACATACCAAACCTTGTGACAATGTGTTCTTCCAAGAAATTTGTAACCACCTTTGTTGTGAAATTTCAATTTTTTTAAAATTCTGTCTAGTACGTGCAATAATTTGTAGCTATGAGGATAAACATATGTCCTGTAGAAGCCCCCACTTAGCAAAATGGTGTACCTTGAAAACTAGTTGTAGTGGCATAACTGGATGCCTCTCTCTATTCACACTTGTCTAAAAAATATGGAAAGAACGTACGTGTTCAAATGTATCCTTAAAGATGGTGTTGAGTTGTCATTATGCACGATGCTGAACAATAGGAATTCTTGCAAATTCCTCTCTTGAAAAGAAAATCTTTTGGATCAAGTCCAAGGTTTCGTATTTGTCCTGTGACGTACCAAAATCTACTTAGTTGAAGATAAATGTGAATGTTCACAAGGAGGCTTTTGCTAGTTTGTTTTGATTTCGGATGAAATGAAGAATCTGCATAATGTTTCAAAATAACACTAAAAAAGAACTTTATTTTTTGTATTTTTGTGTTTTTTATGAATGCAATCTAACCATGCAACTAATATGAGTTCCTATTCTAACAAGGGGTTAGCAAAGAAAATAACAAAACTTGAAATCAAATAACATGAAATTAAAATCCTAACAGACATAAGCTATAGAAAACAACACATCTGCAAGTTAAGCTTTTGAAGAGATCAATAGGTAATCAATGAAAGTAGGAGTAGTGCTTCCTCAATTCCATTGATGCAATAATCAGTGAGAAACTTAGTAATTTTATGATATTTCACTCTTCATCAAATTGCAAGGCCACAAAAATTATGCTCATGCGAGACAAAGAGTTATGCAGGCACAATTTGATGATTTCTTCTCAAGCTCGTTACATCAATGAAATTCATAAATATGTAGCAAACACCAAAACTAAAAGATTGCACAACCAAAAATATTTCAATAAACCTTTGGCTTAATCACAATTCCATGAACAAAATTCACAAAATGACACATTCAAGCAAGAATCACTACACTCTGAATGCGAGCACCAAAAGCATAATTTTATTTCATAATAATGATGATGGAATGGCAGCACCATAGCAAAGATTGCAAAGGAAATGTTTGGTAAATTTTGGTGAAGTGGGCATGGGTGGCACCATGTTGTAACCGGTGTGATTTTGAGCATGCGTCACTATGTTAAATGGCACGTGGTGCAATTTTAAGCGCATGGTGCTATGTTAAACAGTGCATGACACAATTTTGAGTGCTTGACGCTATGAAAAATAGCACGTGGTGCAATTTTGAGCATGTGGCACTATGATAATATGAATGTGTGGCACTATTTTGAGCATGCAACACTATGTTAAATGACACGCAAGAAAACTTGAATGCACTTCTTTTTGTCGTGCACAATGATCAAAGAATCAAGTGCAAAAATGAAGAAAGTGCTGAAGTGTGAGGGGGGCCAGGGGTTTTTATAATCCCCACGCACTCGTGGGTGCATGACGTGGACCTGCGGGTTGTATGCGTGTGCACTTGTGATGTGATTGATTTTAATTTTTAATTTTTTGGTTTTTTTGACTTTTCAATTTTTTGATCTTTTATGATTTTTGACTCTAACATTTTCTTGAATCTCAAATTGTGAGTTTGGGGGTCCAAAAAAAGAAGGGGGTTCCCATTCCTAGTGAGGAATGGGGCATGCATTGTGGGACCACAACAGATAGCTCCAAAAAAAGGAAGAAATGACAAAGGCATTTCTTCATCAAAAAACATCCCTTCGATGTGTGTCAAACACCAATCAAACTTTGAACACCTCAAGCACATTTTGGATGACCTTACAATCAAAATTCCAAAATTCAAAACCTCCAAGCTTAGTGTAAGATTAGTGTATTCATTCCACTTGACATCTCAGGATGTAATCTATCAAATTTTTCTAACAACTCGGATGCAATCTTCCACTCCTCCTAGCCCATCCATTTAAAACCTTTATGAAGGTTGTTTATCAATCACTTCTTGATCAGATGAGAGAATCAGTTCGAGGGCTCTTAGTGGGATGTCACTTTGTTTTACACTTTTTGGAAAATTTAAAATAATTTTTCTAGGTAGTTCATAATGTTTCTCTTTTGATGAAGCAATAGTTTGGATATAAGATTCTTGGTTTTGAAAACAAATATTTTTCCATTTTAGATCTTTAAAATCCTTTAGTCTTAACACCGTTCTTTTCTTTTATTTTCTTTCTCTTTTTATTTTCTATATCCTGACTATGCTTAGACTGTATAGCTAGGAAATTAGTGTCATTTATTGGATTCGATCTTTAGTGAACATCCCTTGCATTCCTCTTTTAGAACTTTTAGAAACTCTGACACCAAACAATGATCTTAGCAACCCCTTGCCAAGACCCCTCCTATTTAAACCAATTAGAGTTTGAATCATCCCTTGCTACCTTTGACCTTAATTTGACAACACCTAAGATGATTGATTCTTAATTTTGCAAAGTGTTGAGAGCTCATTGGTAGAACCCTAAACTTGGGAATGAAAGTCTCCCTATTTTTGTAAGCAATGTCCATTGTTCAGTTCGTATAAAACACAGAGTTGTCTAGATATTTTAACAAAGAAATACCTCTTCCTGAAATTGGAACCAAATAGTGGTTAATGAAATATCTCAAGATAAAATCTCAAGTAAACCTTACCCTCTAGGACTGACAAAACTTTGAAAAGAAAACACACAACTGAAAGCAAACATTCAACATGAAAGCAAAACACACTTGCAAAAAATAAACACACTTGCGGGAATAAAAATCTAAGCTAACTACAAAAATAAAGTCTAACTAATTTTTTTTTTGTCTTTTAGGCTTCAAAATAATGCTTCAAAAACTGCCCATTTATGGGTAAGGGAAGAAATTCCCCCTATAAGGAACTGAGTGTAAAATTGTTTTCTCTTAGAATTTCTACAATTTGATAAGGGCCTGTCCACAAGCATTGAAACTTGGTATGACTGCCTGAGTTTTATTTTTCCTTATCCCATATAGAATGAGGTCAAAAATCTTGAATGATTTTATCATGGTCCTCTTGTCGAACCATCTCTTCACGATAGCTTGATGTTTAGCCATGTGCTCCAATGCAGCTATCCGCTTTTCATCCATCTCTAAAAGATTCATCAACCTGATATGCACTTTGTCAGCATCTTTAGCGTACCCACTCATGAATTTCAAAATAGGAATCCTAAGGTTAAGTGGAAACATTGGTTCTTGTCCATAGACAAGAAAATACAAAGAAGTCCCCAAAGCATTTTTAACTCTCACTCGATCCATCCATAAGGCATATTTGAGTTGCGTATGCCAATCCCTAAGGTTCTCCTTCAACAATCATCTTATTACTGTGATCAAATTTTTATTTGTAGATTCTGCTAACCCATTTCCTTATGTGTAATAATTCGAAGAGAACTTGATAATGAATTTATTTTCAAATGCCCATTGGGTTACGAATGCGGATGTGAAAGAAAACCCATTATCACATACAAGGGTGAATAGTATTTTGAATTTGGTAACAATGTGTTCTTCTAAAAAGTCTATTACCACCTTAGTAGTGCAATTTCTGAATGTTTCTGCTTCCATCCATCATGTATAGTAATCTATAGCCATGAGAATAAATGTGTGTCTAGTTGATGATGGTGGATTGCTGTAACCAATAAAATCTAGCCCACATTTTGCGAAGGGGCAGACCTCGTACATTGGTTGTAATGGCATTGCTAGATTCCTTTCTCTATTGGCACTGGTTTGAAAGATATGGCAAGAGTGCACATGCTTGAAAGTGTCTCTGAATATTGAGGGCCAAAAATAACTTGATCTTAGAATCATGTGAGCCATTGCTTCTACTGAACCATTTCCTGTACCATACTTGTCATGAAAGTGTTCCAAGACTTCCTTTGCTTCCTCATGACCTGAAAACTTTCGACAGATCCCTTCATAATTTCTCTTATACAACTTGTTGTCACATAGCATGTAGGATTCACACTTCATTTTAAGTCCCCTATGTTGTGAACTATTCATCCAACTAGGGCATTGGTCCTGTAGAAGATAATAAACAATGTCTTGATACCAAATGTCTATTACCACTCCTTGACCAATATCAACTTGAGATACAATCCTCTTATCCTGATCATCCTTATTAGTTTCACTGTCAAACTTGAACTCCTTTTCATTTCCATCCTAGTTATTAGCTATCATCCTTGACAACCCTTGACCTCTCACTAATCTCATAGGTTGAATTTCCAGAAAGAATTCTTGAAGTATGGCCATCCATTTGCCTCTCCCTTCACCGAGTTCATTCTGCATCAAAAGTGTCTTTACCATTGGATCAGGTACAATTGCATACACATTACTTCTTAGTATGTAATGATGAAACTTCTTCATAACCTTGATTAATGAAAAGGATTGTTTATCAAGGTTTGAATAATTCAATTTGGCATTCTTCAGGGGGTAACTCATAAAAGTAATTGGTCTTTCATCTTCCTTTTCTTTCTTTTGTGTTAGGATCCCTGCACAAGAGTGTTATGAAGCAAAGGAATAAATCTTAAAAGGTAACTCGTAATTAGGACTCACCAAGACTAGAGCCATAGAAATGGCAACCTTGATATCTTTGAATGATTTCTTTATCTCTGGAACCCATTCTATCTTAGCCCCTTTTTTGAGAAAATCATTAAGGGGATAAACTATCTTTGCAAATCTACTTATGAATTTTTGTACAAATTTAACTTTCTGAAAAAAGATTTTAGTTCCTTTTGACTGTGGGGAGGTGATAATTTTAAAATAGCTTCAACCCTATTAGGAACAATGGAGATTCTGACTTCAGAAATAACATGCCCTAGAAGCTTTCCTTTTGTAACGCCAAATGAACATTTCTTAGGATTAGATATATGTCATACCTGTGACATCTATTGAATACCTACCTTAAATCAGCAATATGAGTGCTTTGATCTTTTGAAAAGATGGTTAAATCATCCATGTAGATGACTATACACTTATTTACCAATCCCTTAAAAGCTTCATCCATGGCTAGCTGAAATGTAGCCCCTGCATTAATTAATCCGAAAGGCATTCTCCTATAGGAAAAAGTTTCCCATTTAGTTGTGAAAGCTATCTTTTTTTGATCTTCTTCTTCAACCATCACCTGATTATATCCTAAATATCCATCTAGGAAAGACATCATTTTTGAACCATTTACAATATGTAGAACTTCATCAAGTAAGGGTAGATGATAATTGTCTTTTTGAGATGTCAGGTTCAAGTTATGAAAATCAACACAAAGGCAAATCTCCAGTCTTCTTCTACATAGGAACCAAATTAGCCACCCATATAGAATGGAGAATGGGAAATATGATCTTTGCATCCAACAATTTCTTGACTTCTTTCATTATCAGGGGCTCAAGGATGGGATTAACAGGTCTTTGTCTTTGTCAAAAAAGTTTGGCATCTGGTTTCAATGGGATGTCATGAGTTATAATCTTGGGGTCATATGTCTTTAATTCTTCATAGCTCCAAGTGATAACATATTTATACTCAGTAAGTAACTTGAGCATTTCTTCCCTTTCTTGTGTATTGTATGCTTTCCCTATTTGGACCATCCTTAGATCTTCTTTAGTTCCTAGGTTATATTCATCACACTCCTCGATACCCTTTTCTTGGATTGTTATTTTATTAAGTGTTGATTCATCATGATCCAAAATGTGTTCTAGCTCAACCATTCCCTTGGGAATAGTCTTAGTCTTTAAATTCAAAATCCCATTTTCATGTTCAAGTTCATCATCCTTAGGTTTGTCATCCAGATTATCATCTATTTCTTGCCCTTTAAAGTGACCATTGCACATGATGAATTCAAGTATGTGTTGATCATCTTGAAAGACTTGAAAGTTGGTAATATTGTCTAGAATAGATGGGGTAGCAACCAACTCTACTAAAAATATTTTCAACTTTGTTCTTTCAACTGGTTGCAATGCGCTTGCTGAAATAATGAGAGCATCTTCCACCATGTTCTTCCTCCTTGGAATATACCTTATGTTTAAAGCTTTGAAATCATCCAATAAGTCCCATACTCTTTTCCTGTAGGAAAGTAACCTTTTGTCATTGCAAGAGTATAATGATTTTACTTGCTAAATAATCAACTAAGAATCTCCTTCAATTATGAGAGCCGTGACTACTTTCTCAAGTGCAAAGAGAAGTCCTTGGATCAATGCTTCCTATTCTATAGCATTATTAGTACATCTAAACTGTAATTGATATGTTGCATTAACCAATTCTATACCTACTCTAACCCCTAATTTGCATATGGAACTATCAAAATGAAGTGTCCAGATTGGATCTTCCTTGGGCTTTTTAATCTTGTGTTTGTTCATTCTTAACTTTTTCTTCACCTGAGAGTTAAAAGATTATTTCTTGGGAACCCATTGCAACTTCTCATGGGGTGGACTTGATGATTCCCCATTATAACAAGTTGATAGAGGAAATGTATGTTTTTCTTGTTTGTCTTGAATTTCCTCTATCAATTCTTTAATTTTGTCTATTTTGGGTTCACGATGAATGATAATTGAAGTCCAACCTTGGCCTTTCACGTACTATCTTCTTCTTTGGATCTTGATCATTCCTGGGGGAGGAGAAGAAAAACCTCCACCATTAGAAGATGTATCACTTTATGATAAATTTAGATCTTCAATTTCCTCTTTGATCTACCCTACCGACTCAATTGAGTTTATATTACTTTGATCTCACACAGGTCCCTTTTCTGGAATGTGGTTATCCTTGCCTCACATTATATGTGTTAACACCTTTGCAACTACTTCTTGGCATGACAAGCATTCAAACTCAGAGTGACTAACTTTGTGTAATCAATAGAATCCAGGGAGAAGTAAGATGCTGGGGTCACCTTACTCTCCCAAGCATTGCAAATTAGTCACCATATTATCTATGAATTGTGTCATGGTCTCATCCTTTGGGATTGATATCTTGAGTTCCTTATCTTGATCTTGGGATGCTTTGATTGGAATAATGTTGAATGCCATAACCTTGTATGAGCCCAAATCTGATTGTAAGAATGCTATCTCATTCAGGGCATTGTAGTCTATAATCATTATTTTCAATTTGGGTTCTACGTCTATTTTTATTTGATTGTTCAATCCTTCTCATGGTAACCATAACTAAGAAAAATCTATAGAAAACCATCCTCTTAGGCATTTCTTCCATTCTCTACTTAGGAGCAACCCATATGTCTCTGGAATGTCTACCACATGTATATCAATGACATCTTGAAACTGAGGATCGAGTGTCAATTGTATCTGAACATCTTTCAGTATGTCGATGACTTTCACCTCCATTTTGTCCAACTTTATCACTATCCAATTGGAAGGTTGAGGACTTGCCCCTAACCTTTTTTCTATTGATAGTGGCATGACATTACAAGAGGCTCACAAATCAATCAATAAATTATGGAAGTTCTTTCCGTATATCCTAATGCTAAGCAAGAATGGGGGTACTTCAACCTTGTCTTTAAACATAGTGGGCATCACTTTTGCAGCATTGACTTGTTGAGATATTGTCTTTTGAGGGACCATACTCATATTATGGGGTACCTTTGTATGATCTAGTGTCTTGATGAGTGCTTCTCACTATTGTGAATAATTTTTCAACATGTCAAACATAGACATATTTGCTTTGGTTCATTTCAAGTCTTCGACAACACTATACTTTTCAGTAGACCAAGTGGGATTTTTCAATATTATTGGTACATTCATTGGGTTTTGATTCTATTGTCCTCCATACGGTGGCCTAACTGGTGCCGGGTTGTTACTTGCTCTCGGATTGGGTGGAGTTGGTTGTAAAGCTGAAGGAATTCCATTGGTTAAAGTTTCCTTTCTATTTCTCAGATTATATGTATTTCAATTGTCATTGTAAAAAGAAAACATCTCATCATGTTGAAGATCAAGTTCATGACTAAATGGAAAATAGAACTCTCTGCTAGCTCTACTTGCACATTATATGTAGAATCATAAGATTCTAGTAACATAGCATTAAATTGCATAAGAGGAGCATTATCATTCACTTGGAACTTTGAGCCATCTCTTGATTCCTATTGTAATACAAACCATCATTGTTGGGTGCATTCTGATTGTCCTCATACTGATTAATATCTGCATATTAAACATTGTTATTGTTATTGTCAGCAGGAATACTTCCATTATTTGGCTGAGTATTCCACTGTCAGTTCTGTCTTTGGAAGCCATTCTTACGATCCAGACAGTTGAAGTTGTTCCCTCCATTGTTGTTTCTTGCATTATTGTTGTTGTTCCCACTGAAGTTCCTGTTATAATTTTGGCCATAATTGTTATTGTAGGGATTGGAATTGTTCCTTTGAAAGTTGTTGTTCTGTCCTTGTGATAATATTAGATGAGTTAGTTTGTTATTCATTTGGGACATAGTCTTTTTCATCTGACCAAATTTAGAAACAAAATCATTGTTTGCTTCAGTGGGTGCTATTACATTTCGCTCAAAGAAGGTAGCTTTCAAAGGTTTGAACCTTGGATACATTAGAGTAGGATTTTGTAGAGCGGGTGCCTATTGTAATGGAACTAAGTTCATAGGTATGAACTGACTAGGCATCATGGGTACTCTGGTAGGGTACGTTGGCATCACTGTGATAGCTGAAGCTGGAAGCATTAATCCTTCTTTATTAGGATTAGCTTGCTTAGTGAAGGTAATTGACTCTACGGAGACTTTATCCAATGTGTCAATATTTGCTATAGGAAGTCTTCTCAGGAAAATTGCAGTAAGATGGTCCATAGCATTCAAATAAATCTGAGTAGTAGCTTCAATTGGTATAGTGTATGGAATCTCTAGCTTGTGATATGCCATATGAAAGCGATGGTTGAAGCAAGAAACTATCTCAGCTATGTCCCTTTTGATTGATATGAATTGTTGATGTATCACAACTGGGTTGATGAATGTTTTGAATTATTCCAAGAATATTTTTTTGAAAGTGTCCCAATCTCCAATGCATCTAGGTGGAAAATTAACATACCAATTAAAGGAAATTTCCCCCAAAGAGTAGGGGAATAAATGAAGAGCCACATCCTCATTAGCAATTTGCTTGTAGTTACAATTTTTTTTGAATACCTTGATGTGATCCTCAGTAGTTTGTTTCTCACGATAGATGAATCTTGGGTAAAACTTCTCAGGATTCTTAGGGAGGTCATGGAGTGCACCTCTCAAGTTTATTGGTGAGTCTATGAAGTTTTCCAAAAAGGCCATTAGAGGGTTTGGCGAACCTAAAGGTGGTTGTTGAGGTGTAGCTATTGGAATATGTGGTGGTCCACTAGGTGGTTGGAGTGGAGGTGCAGTTGAAGAAGATAATGAAAGTTCTAATGCAAGTGGTTGAATGCGAGGTATTCCCTTGTCAATATGTGGTTTGTGGAAGTGGGTAAGCTCAAGGAACTCATGTGCACTTGGCATAGATTTTAATGCTCAATGGAATGGAGATTTTGGATCAATATCATCTAGTTTGCATCAATTTTGGAAAAGTACCTCTGTAAAATACACTTTCTCACCTTTCTAAATTTTGCACACCACAGAGTTTTGAGCTCTTGCAAAACTGCGAAGTTGTAGATTTGCCGACTTGCGTACTAGTAGATTTGTGGACCTACGAAGCTGCTGACCTAAATTTATCAAAAACTTAGAAATTTTTTTGAACTTGTGGGAAGCGTAGATTATTGCAAAAAGTGCAAAATTTTGAAACTTTGGCAAATTTTCCACTTTTCTCTGAGATCTAAAAGTGCAACCCTCCTTCTAGCCCCACTTCTATTGAGCTGTCATTATGCATGATGTTGAATGGCAGGAATTCTTGCGAATTCCTCTCTTGAAAAGCTAATCTTTTTGATCAACTCCAAGGTTTTATATTTGTCTTGTGATGTACCACAATCTACTCAGTTGAAGATAAATGTGAATGTTTAGAAGGATGCCTTTGCTAGTTTTTTTTGATTTTGGATGAAATGAAGAATCTGCACAATGTTTCAAAATAAAACTAAAAAAGAACTACATGTTTGTGTTTTTTATGAATGCAATCTAACTGTGCAACTAATATGTGTTCCTATTCTAACAAGGGGTTAGAAAAGAAAATAATAGAACTTGAAAGAAAATAACATGAATTTAAAATCCTAACAGACATAAGCTGCAAATAACAGAACTTGAAAGCAAATAACATGAATTTAAAATCCTAACAGACATAAGCTATGAAAAACAAGTCTGCAAGTTAATCTTTCGAAGAGATTGTAGGTAACCAATGAAAGTAGGAGTAGAAATTCCTCAATTCCACTGATGCAATCATTGGTGAGAAGCTTAGTTATCATATGATATTTCACTCTTCATCAAATCATGAGGCCACAGAAAGTGTGCTCATGCGAGATAAAGAGTTATGCAGGAACAATTTGATGATTTCTTCTCAAGCTTGTTACGTTAGTGGAATTCATAAATCTATAGCAAACACCAAAACTAAAAGATTGCACAAGCAGAAATAATGCAATAAACCTTTGGCTCAATCACAATTCCATGAACAAAATTCACAAGACAATGACACATTCAGGCAAGAATCACTACACTCCAAATGCGAGCACCAAAAGCATAATTTTATTGCATAATGACGGTGGCAGAATGGAGGCGCGTGGCACTATAGTGAAGCTTGCAAAGTAAATGCACATCAAATTTTGGTGAAGTGGGAATGGGTGGTGCCATGTTGTAAGTAGCACATGGTGCCATGCCTTGAGTGGTGCGAAACACCATGTTGGGTGAGCAACACAATTTTGAGCGCACGATGCTATGTTAAATGACATGTGGCATGATTTTGAGCATGCAACGCTATGTTAAATGGTGTGTGGCATGATTTTGAGTGTGCAATGCTATGATAAACAGTGCACAACACAATTTTGATCATGCAATGCTATGATAATATGAACACACAATGCTATTTTGAGCGCGTGGTGCTATGTTAAATGGTGTGCGAAAAAACTTGAACACACTTATTTTCATTGTGCACAATGATCGAAGACACAAGTGCAAAAATGAAGAAAGTGATGAAGTGTGAGGGGGGGCCAGGGGTTTTTATAACTCCCGTGCACTTGTGGGTGTGTGGTGCAACCCTATGTGGGTGTACGAGTGTGCAACACATACCTGCGAGTTGCGCGCATGCACTTGTGTTGTGATTGATTTTTTTTATTTTTTCAACTTTTCAATTTTTTGATCTTTTATGATTTTTGACTCTAACACTTTCTCAACTCTTGAATTGTGAGTTCAAGAGTCCAAAAAAAGAAGGGGGTCCCCATTCCTAGTGAGGAATGGGGCATTCATTGTGGCACCACAACAGATGGTAGACTAAAAAAACCTAATCTCGAAATCATATGAGCTGTAGCTTCTACTGATCCATGTCCTATGCCATATCTATCATGAAATTGTTCCAAAAATTCTTTCACTTCTTCTTGTCCCAAGAATTTCAAATAAATTCCCTCGTAGTTCCTTTTGTAAAATTTTCTATCTTGCAGCATATAGGATTGACATTTCATCTTGAGTCCTCTATGATGGGAACTATTCATCCAGTTGGGGTGTTGATTTTGTAAAAGATAGTAAAAAATGTCTTGATACCAAATATGTGTGATTATCCCTTGATCAATATCCACTTGAGACACCATGATCTTTTGTTGATTATTAGTTTTGATTTCATCATCAAATCTAATTTTGTTCTCATTAAAAATCTTGTTATCAACTATCATCTTGATTAATCCTTGTCCTCTTACCAACTTCATTGGTTGAATCTCCAAATCAAACTCTTGGAATATATCCATCCATTTTCCTCATCTCTCACCCAATTCATTTTGCATTAGCAATGCCTTAACTACTTGATCATGCACAATTACATATACCTTGCTCCTAAGTATATAATAGTGAAATTTATTAATTTCTTTTATCAATGTAAAAGACTCTTTGTCAAGATTAGAATAACTTAACTCAACATTCTTTAGTGGGCAACACATGAATGTGATAGGTCTCTCATCCTCTTTTTATTTCTTTTGATTTAGAATCCCAGTGCATGAACGTTTCAAAGAAAATGAATATATCTTGAATGGTAACTCATAATCTCAACTTAGAAGAACTAGGGCGATAGAGATTTCTAGTTTGATGTCTTCAAAAGATTTCTTTATTTTAGGAACCCATTTAATCTTTGGTCCTTTGTTGAGCAGGTCATTAAGAGGACACACTATCTCAATAAATCCACTAATGAACTTATGTATGAAATTGATTTTTCCAATGGAAGATTTTATCTCTTTACAAATATGAGGAGGTGATAGATTAAGAATGGTCTCTTCCTTCTAGGATTAATGGATATCCCAACTTCAGAAATAATATGACCAAGAGACTTTCCTTTGGTGACCCCAAATGAAGAATTTTTGGGATTTAGTGATATACCATACCTTAAACATTGGTTGAACACTTGTTAAGTCTACAATATGAGTACTCCTATATTTAGAGAAGATAGTGAGGTCATCCATTTAGATAACTATGTACTTGTTTATTATCCCTTTGAATGCTTTGTCCATCACTCTTTGGAATGTGTCTCCCACATTGATTAGTCCACAAGGCATCCTTTAGTATGCAAAGGTTCCCCATTTTGTTGTAAATGCAATCTTCAACTTGTCTTCTTCATCTACCATCACTTGATTGTATCCAAAATATCCATCTAGAAAAGATATCATTTTAGACCCATTCACAATTTCTAACACTTCATCAAGTGAGGGCAATGGGTAATTATCCTTTTGAGAAGCTAAGTTCAAATTTTGAAAATCCACATAAAGGAAAATTTCTCCAGTCTTTTTCCTTACTAGGACCAAGTTATAAACCCATGTAGAATGTCAGATTGGGAAGATAGTTTTAGCATCAAGTAACTTTTGTACTTCTTTCAATATCAAAGGCTCAATTATGGGATTCATTGGTCTTTGTACCTGATGAAAGGGTTTGACATCAGGTTTCAATGGAATATCATGAGTGATGATCTTAGGATCATAGGCCTTGAGTTATTCATAGTTTGATTCTATGACATCTTTTTACTTTTTAAGAAATTGAAGCATACTTTCTCACTCTTGAGAGTTACAAGTCTTTCTGATTCTCACCATCTTTGGATCTTCTTCCATGCCTAGATTATATGAATCACATTCTTAAACCCCATTTTCTTTAACATTCCTTTTACTACACACTGATTCATCTTGATCAAAGATATGTTCTAACTCTACCATCCCCTTAGGAATAGTATTAGTCTTCAAATTTATAATTCCATCTTCATCCTCTAACTCATCTTCTTGAGGCTTGTCATTGGGAGTATCATCGATATATTGTCTCTTAAAAAGTCCATTGCATATGATAAACTCGAGAATATGGTGGTCATCTTGGAAGACTTGGAAGTTCATAATATTATTTGGAATAGATGGGGCAATAACCAATTCAACTGAAAATCTCTTTATCTTTGTCCTTTCAATGGGCTGCAATGCACTTGCTGAAATGGAAAGAGCATCAGATACCATGTTCTTCTTCCTTAGGATGGACCTTATTTTCAAGGCCTCAAAATCTTCCAACAAGTCGCAAAATCTTTTCCAATACACAAGTAGTCTCCTATCATTGCACAAGTAGATTGATTTTACTTGTCTGATGACTAACTGAGAGTCTCCTTCAATTATGAGAACTTTGACATCCTTTTCCAACATGAAGAGAAGTCTATGAATCAAGGCTTCATACTCTACAACATTTTAGTATATCTAAATTATAAGTGATATGCTACATAAAAATACCTACCATTTGGGACTAATTAGTTCAATACTTGGGCCAACTCCTAATTTTTTAGAGACATTAGATTTGAGTGTCCAGATTGGTTGTTATTTGGGCTTTCTAGTCTTGTGTTTATTTGTACATAGCTTTTCCTTCTCTTGACCTTTAAAAGATTATTTCTTTCAGACCCATTTCAATCTTTAACATGGTGGACTTGGTGATGTGCCACAATTTATCTTTGATATAGGGGCCATTTTTCTCTCTTATTGATTTTAAACATCCCTAATTAATTTTGTGATCTTATCAATTTGGGGTTTCAGATGAATGACCATTGAGGTCCAACCTTGGCCTTTTAAAAAATTTGTTCTCCTCTAGAATTTGATCATCCCAGGTGGAGGATTAGGATAAACCCCTACCATCTAAAGAAATGTCACTATATGACACATTGGAATCTTCTTTTTCTTCTCCTTCAAGCCTAAAAAGTTCAGATATGCATGTGGAATATGAACTTTCGTTTTGTACCTCATTTGGTATTTGGTCATTTTTTGATTACATTATCTGAGTGAGTACCCTAGCAACTGCTTTCTAACAATGCGAGCATTCAAATTCTGAATGATTGACTTTGTTTAACCTACAAAATCCTCAAAGAAGCAAAATATTTAGGTCTGCTTCCTCTCCTAACCATTGTAAGTTTGCAACCATATTTTCTACAAACTGAGTGATGAGTTCTTTTGGAGTAGGGATCATAGATTCTTTAGTCAAATGGTTGGGTTTCTCAACTACATTTATATCAAGAGACATCACTTTATAGGATCCTAGCTTAGCTTGAAAAAAATCTACCTCATTTGATGCATTGTATTATGTGATCATTATCTTTAGCTTTGTCTTAGCATCAATCTTGATTTGATTATTCAGTGCCTTCCAAGGTAGCCATAATTTAGTAAAATTAGTTGGAAACCATCCTCTCAAGCACTTTGTCCATTATTTACTTAGTAATAATCTGTAAGTTTTAGGGATTTCAGCTGCTTATATGTCTATAATGTCTTGAATTCAGGGGTCTACAATTAATTGTATTCTAACATCTTTCAATACCCTGATGACTTTTACTTTTGTCTTGTCAAGTTGTATTACTATCCAATTTGAGGGTTGAGGAGTGAATTCCAAACTTTGAGCTATTGGAAGTGGCAGGATGTCACAAGAAGCTCCTGAATCTATAAGAAAATTATGTGGGTTCTTTCCAAAAAATTGGAGACTAAGAAAGAAAGGAGGCACTTCAGCCTTGTCTTTATACATGGTAGGTATTGCTTTAGAAGTATTGACTTATTGTCATGTTGTCTTTTGAGGGGCCGTGTTTGCATTTGGCATTACCTTTTCATGATCAAGAGTCCTCAACACTTCTTCCCTTTGATTAGGAAAATTTTGTAGCATATCAAACATGAATGTATTAGCCTTGGTTCTCTTTAGATCTTCCATTGCATTGTAATTTTTAGTTTCCCATATAGGACTCTTCGAGATTATAGTGTTCCCTTGATTTTGATTTTGTTTCCCAATGTAGGGTGCTCTGGTAGGTACTAGATTGTTATTAGCTCTTGGATCAGGAGATGTTGGATGTAAAGTAGGAGGAATCCGATCTATCACAGGTTCCCTTTAGTTATACAAATTTTAAGTATTTTGATTATTATTTTGAAAAGCTAGCATCTCTTCTAGTTAAGGATCCAATTCTTAACTGAATGGAAAAGTGAATTCTTCACTAGCTAGTTATTCCATTCCAAGATTCTGTAGAGAATCATAGGATCCTAACATCATAGCATTGTACTGCATAGAAGACTCATTATTATTTCCTTGTGAGTTCTGGTTCATTTCTTGATTTCCATTGAAATATGAGCTACCATCATTACGTACATTTTGGTTATTGTCATACTGGTTGATTTCCACAAACTGGATTTTTTTAAATTATCGGCAGGGATGCTTCCATTGTTAGGTCAAGTATTCCATGTTTGCATTAAGGTCAATTTGTCTATTAGTGTCTTAACACTTTGTTAGTTGGTTTCATTGCTACCAAGCCCTACATTTTCTACCAATCTTATCATTCATCTAGCAATGTTAACCAAGTGTTTTAGTTGCTACAGAGCTAAATAGTTAGAACACAGTTCATGCCAAGCTCCACAGTGTCTACCAAGCATCTGAGATAGTTTATTATATCACCAAAGTATAGTAGAGTTTATCAATCTATCCAATAGAAGTGATGAAGGTCTCAGTGTTAATCAAGCTCTTTAGTGTTAACCAAGTTCTATAGTGTTAACCAAGTTCTACAATATATGCCAAGCTCACAGTGTTTTCAAAGAGAATCCAGTGTTGAATGAGTCATGTAGTGTCAATTGAGTGATTTAGTATCTACCGAGTTTCTTAGTATTCACTGAGTCACATAGTGCTAACTGAGTTTGTGCTACTCGAAGTGATCAGTATGGACTAAGATTCAATGTCAATTGAGTGCTACTAGAGTATGCCAAGTATTGATAATGTTTTCCGAGTGTCATAACATCACTGAGTTGTCT
This sequence comes from Cupressus sempervirens, assembly GCA_028749045.1. Classification (NCBI taxonomy): domain Eukaryota; kingdom Viridiplantae; phylum Streptophyta; class Pinopsida; order Cupressales; family Cupressaceae; genus Cupressus; species Cupressus sempervirens. Next base: position 763,160,018 of record CM053783.1, on the reverse strand, counting down.
TCAAAATTTGAGTTACAAAAATAGGCCAACTTTGTGAATTATGATGAATTCAGTATTGTAGCCGACTCTAGAATGTAATCAAGTGGATTGGTATGTATATATATATATATATATATATATATATATATATATATATATATATATATATATATATATATATATATGTAATATATTATATCATATCTAATGTTAGAAAGTAATAAAGTAATGAGTAAGAAGTAGATAAGTGTGAGTTGAAGAAGGCTACAAGAAGTATATGGTATAGAAGAGACTTATCTATCACAGTTAGGTAATGATTGAAATTGAAGGAATCTCAGACAAAAAATCATAGTTGTAGATAAGAGATCAACCACTAATTCATTCTAATAGGTGCATCAATTAAATCCTTTAACTGGGTGGACTTAACAATCTTTTGTTAAATCACATAACAGAGTGCATATTTCACTCTATGTTTGTAAATATTTTAACAAGGTGGACCTAACAGTCCTTATTGCTCCTAACAGGGAAGATCACCCAAAGTGATCAATTTTAAGCCTTAATAGGCCAACTTTATACTGCAGTACTAAAGCTTGTGGGTATCATCCCCACCCCAGTTTTACTTTCTATTTGGAAGGTTTTTGGGTCACCATATCTTGTGTCAAAGTGTTATGAATGTTTTATTGCTTTCATTCTTTCATGTATGCAATTAGATCAAAATAATATATGATGGATTAATTGGTGAAGTGAGTTAAATTTTTATTGGTTCCTAATTCACCCCTCCCCTCTTAGTAACCTAACCTACCTTATATTTCCAACATTCCATTTTTGATTCTACCTTTGGAAGCCATTGTTGCAATCTAGAGGAATCAAATTATTCCCTGCATTGTTATTTCCTGCATTATTATTTTTGTTGAAATTCTTGTTGTAATGATGACCATAGTTGTTGTTGTAAGGCAATGCATTCATTCTCTGAAAGTTGTTGCTCTTCCCTTGTGACAACCTCAAATGGATTACTATGTTGGTAACCTGTGACATAGTTTTCTTCATTTGACCAATCTCATATGTGACATTTTCTAGTTCATTAGAAGTTGTTGCCTTTTGATGATAGAAAGAAGATTTTGGAGGTTTATATCTTGGATAGGTTATGGCAGGAACTAGTATAGATGGTGCCTATTGTAGCAGGACTAGATTCATTGGAATGAATTGACTAGGCATCAGTGGTGTTTCAGTAGGATATGTTGGTATCATTGTATTCACTTAAGCTAGAACCATCAATCCTCCTCCATTAGGATTGGCTTTCTTGGTAAAAGTAATTTCTTCATCGAAGATCTTTTCTAATGTGTCAATGTGTACAATACGTAGCCTTTGTAGAAAGATAATCAAGAGATGGTCCATAGTATTAAGATAAATCTAAATTGCAGCTTCAACTGGTATAGTATAGGTGTTTCTAACTTGTAGAAAGCCATATGAAAGTGATGATTGAAACATGAAATGGTCTTTATTGGATCCTTTTTGATTGACATGAATTGATGATGTATCACAACTGGGTTGATGAATGTTTTGAATTGTCCGAGGAACAATTTTTTGAAGGTGGCCCAATTTTGGATACATCCCTGTGGGAAATTCACATACTAGTTAAATGTAACTTCTCTCAATTATTATGGGAATAAAAAATGGACCACATTCTCTTGTTGAACTTTCTTTTGATTTTATATTTCTTTAAAGACTTTGATATCGTCCTCGACTATTTGTGTTTCTCCATAGATGAACCTTGGGCATAATTTCTCAAGATTCTTGGGAAGGTCATTAAGTGAACGTTGCAAATTAATTAGTGAATCTACCATGTTCAAAAAGAATTCCATCGATGGAGGATTTTTTAGAACAATGGGTGGAGGTTAGTTTGAGGGTAGAACTGAAGATGATGAGATTTGCAGTGGAAGTGGTAGAATTCTAGGAAATCCATTGTCACTGTGAGGCTTATGAAGATGATTAAGTTTTAAGAACTTTGGCTCGCTATCTAAAGATCTTAAAGCTCATTGAAATGGAATTTATGTATTAATATCTTCTAGCTTGTGTTAATTATGGAAAAGGTACACCTTTTCAAAAGCACACTTTCTCAAAATAATGCACCTAGTGCACCTGCACACCTTGCGCACCTTATGACTATTTTAGACAAAATTTTGTTTGAACTTCTGAAAACTTCATAATTTCAAAAAAATGAGTTATTTTACTCTTCCAAATGGTATAAGGCCCTCCATCTAGTGCCCCTTCTATTGAGATATTATTTTGCATGATACTTAATGGAAGGAATCCTTTCAAACTCCTCTCTTGTAAAACTAATCTAGGATGAACTCTAAGATTCTGGGTGATCTTGTGATCTACTAGAATCCGCTCAATTGAAGATAAATGTGTATGTTCACAAGGAGGTCTTTTTTGGTTCGAATGATTTTGGATAAGTTGTTTGAAAACTAACCAAAAAAAGATATATTTTTGGTATTTTTTTGTTTTATGATGAATGCAATTTATCGATGCAACTATATGACTTCCTATTTTAACCAAGTGTTAGAAAAGAAACTAATAGAGAAATGGTAACAAGAGATTAAAGAAAATAACTTGAAAAAGGGAAATTCCTAATGGACATAAACCATGGTAACAACACATTTGTGAGTTAAATCGTCAAAAATATTAGATAGGAAACCAATGAAAATAGAAGTAGCACTTCCTCAATTCCACTGATGCAATCATCGATGGAAAATCAATAATAATCAAAAGATGTTTCACTTATCATCAAATCACAAGTCCATGGAAAGTGCACTCATGTGAGACAAGAAGCTATGTAGGAACAATCAATAATCTTTTCTCCAACTTGATATGTCAGAGGAATTCATTAACATGAGGCAAACACCAAAACTAAAAGGTACACAATCATAACAACACAATAAAACCATTGGATCCATTATTATTCATGATCATGCATTCAAAAAAATAACACACTCTAGCAAGAATAACTACACTTAGAATGAGAGCACCAATAACATATATTATTGCATCAAAATAACAACTTGGAGTACATATTACATCCATGTATTTATAAGAAAATATTTTCTCTATTTGTTTTGAGAGTGAGAGCTCTTAAAATGAAAACCCATGCTAAAAAAAAATAAAATAAATCTAATTATATACAAACTAAATCTCTAAATGGTGCTAAGTAGGTCTCCACTCTTGTTTAAATCAATTAATGGGTGCATGAGCCTTTACATGACTAAAAATAATCAAAGAAGGAGATAATAAGAAAGATGCAAGAGGATATGAGAGTCACTAGAAACTCTAAAAATAGAATCTTGACCTTGTCTAATGTTTCTAGGAGTTGAACTACTGTCAAAATGTGTTTTCGATGCATAGAATGCTCCAAATTAGGAATAGTAGTTAATTGTCAGCATACTATAACTTCTTCAAAATTGTTGGTGCACCTCTATGAATAGTGCACCTATGCACCTATGTACCTTGATGATAGGTTCTAAAAATCATAAATTTTCCTAAGTGTCAAAATTGAATTTCCAACATCTAGGTTTTCTTCCCCTTTATCCCAAAATGATGTCTAGATGTTTGCTCTTGAATTTCTCTATGATCTTCGTTAGTTGGGTAGCTTCTAGAAAATAAAAAGCTCTATATTTATCTTTAACTATTTTTATTGAATTGAGCTTGGTTTTTGACTCATCTTAAAAAATGTTAAGGTAGGCAACATTGTAATACCTTTCTACTTCCAAAATCTTCTCCTGAGTGAGGTCTCTTAATCTCTAAATATCCTCATGTAGTCCCTCCATGAATTTATTACTAGTAGCTATCTTCTCTATCCAATCATCAAACTTATCAAGATCTTCCACTATATATAAATCCATGAGTGTATGACACCTTTGACCTTTTGTTGATGTCAAAATCTATAGGTCTTTTTCCTAGGTATGTACCTCATCCATCAACCCAAATCCTGGTTCACTATGGACACTAGTTTATCTATGCTTGACTAAATATAGTATAACAGGTTCAAATTGCCCTATATTATTTGTACAACCTTTTCCCTAAAATTGTTATGTTATTGCTGACATGCTCCCAAAAATGAATCCCTTTGTATAATCGCCTTGTCTTTTCTCTCTAGGTCCACAATAAGAGTGATGTTTGGATTGTCCAGGTCTATTGGGGCACAACTCCATACAGGTAGCCTCTCAAAAGCTCATTTTGTTTCTATAGTAATATCAACTTAGACTCATCTCGATCCATGTGTTTGAACACCTCTTTTATGCCCATAGTGATCAAGACTTTGGTGATATCTATCGTGAGACTTTCTAATATGACCTCCTTGATTTTATTATTATTATGAGTCAAATCCTTATTTTGAACATGTGGAGAAGGGATGGCTATGTGTGCAAGGAATTCCTTATCTTGGTTGTCCATAATGAAGGCTAGTGGTTCTTTATCACCCATAGGTAGATCAAGCTTCTTCATGGCTTTTACTAGCTCATCCATTCCCTCCTCAATAGTTACACTCAACTACCTCTTTTATCAAACCATGAATCTCTCTTGAGCTGAGTAGGTGTAGTGACCATTGGAGAAATATATTTGACTAAAGAGAGGGTTTGTACTGCATGTCCCTTTCCCTTATCAGTCCTCTCTAGAGTCTTTTCTCATTGAGAGAGATCACCAGTTTGGTCTTTGTACCTACTTGGACTAAGGTACTAGCCTCAGTATCATTAGGATTTTGTTGAGGTTCCTCATGTATTTTCCCCTCCAATAATACTTCATTGGCTTGCAATTTTTGGGGCTCTTCTTCCTCCATTGTCTATTCTTCTAAGTTTGTAATAGGAGGAAGTGTCATTATTGAGGTTTTTTCTAGGAATGAAAAATGCTGAGATGGTAGTGGTGGTAGGCCCAGAGGTCCTTTAGGTAGAGGTGGTAATTATTTCTAGTTCTCTCTTAGCGATTGACTCATAGGAGTATCTTATATCTTCTCCCCCACCATCTCAATTCCCACCAACATGAAATCAAAATCAAAGAGGTCAAAGACATCTGTCCCTTGACCCTCCATGTCTATGATCCACTTCTTCTACTCATCCTCTTAGGTAGTAACCTAAATAATTTCGTTTGGAATAGATGGTGGCATTGCAATGGAGCTTCTTATTCTTTCCTCTTTTGTGGCCCTAGCTAAGTGAGTCCTCTAACTCAAGGGAACATATTCAATTTATTCCCCTTCTTCTTCTTCTTCCTCAACTTCAGGAATGGTTTCAAGCACTTATAGGGGAGGAGTATTCCTTTTCTTCAATCTTCTCCTATGTTTCCCTCTCATAGTGGGCTCAACCTTGGCCTTTTTAGGAGTTGAGGGGGAGGCTTCTTCCTATTAACTTGATAGTGGCACCCTTTGTTCTTCCTCTTTGTGTTCCCATTCTTGTTCCTGTCCTGGTGGAGGCACTTACTTAGTCTCTTGGACTTGAGTTGTTGGCTCATCTTAAGGCTCTACTTGTTTAGAATTTTGTCGTGGTTTTTGAGCTGATTGGGCCTGAACTATATATTTCTTACCCTTTTCCCCTCTGTTCCTTTTCCCTCCATCCAATTCAATATACTCAAATTCTTGGTCATGCTGATGAACCATTTCCAACCTCACTGGGGATTGAGTTGGGAAGGTTAGTACCATACATTTTACACCTTTTCCTTTGGTAGGTCATGTTATGGCTTGTAGAGAAAAAACCTATGGAATTGGATCAAGTTTGAAAGGCTTCTTGATCCATTCCCTTGTTAGTTAGACTATATGGCGAGCTTTGTTGTTTTGATGTCCATGTTCTCATCCCTACCAATCTTCGCATTCATTATCAACTTATCATAGATTTTATCCCAGTTGTATAATGGATCCAACATATCTCGTGTCTTTCTCGACAGCCTTGAGCATGATCATAATTTTAAAGGCCATTTTTTTCCAGATATAGTGTCATTTTACAATAATCTTTTATGTGGATATCATAGTAGTCTATTGCATTCATCTAGTGGTCCTCTAGTGCATCTTCATATACAAATTGCTTCCTTTCCAAATGCATGACCATTCCAATGTTGTCAAAATAAGGGTGAGGGGAGTTGTACCCTTCTAAGGATGTTGATCCCATTCTGAATCAAATGTCATAATGCCTTGCTTTTGCTTGACCTTGAAAGCACCTATGGTGATTGGCCATACCCATGTCTTCTTGTGTTGTTTCCTCACTTTGTCATATGTAGATGTGAGTTGCCTAGAAATCTCCAACAAAATGAACCCATTTGATGGATATCTCGGGAGCTTCTTTAGGTTAGCCATGGTACTAGCTACCCTTAGGAAGGTGAATGTGTTAAACTAGATGTAGTAGGTACCGATCTCTATGATTTTGGCTACTATCTCTATTGACATCCTTTTGGCATAATGACCCTCTATGAATTGGATGATTGCAAATATAAAGCTATCATTCACTATCCTATAGTCTTTTCTCTGATCCACGAGTTTCTTCTTTAGTGGATAAGGATATACCACATAGGGCCATGCATTAGCATGTTGCATGCTACCTCTTTTGTAAAGTCCTATGCAGTCAATTATTTTGGATGCCAATAAGTATACCAAATATGATTTCATGTAGAATATGGGGCTGAACTTAACAACTACTAGCTACTCATCCAAGTAATCACTCAAAATTGTGCCCTAGTTAATTGGTATCATGGCCATTTAGATTTTTTCTATGAAATAGACCATCCAGATATGAAGATGTCTAGCTGTCGCTAGTCCCATAACCCCACTCAAAAGTAAAATGATGTATCCCATGTGACATTTCATGTATCCCTGAGTCATGTCTACCTTGGCGACTCTATGGCCCAATTGTGTTTTATCAATAAAAAATGATGATTGGATTGTCTCTTTGGCTTCCTTTTTATTTTGTTAATACTAATTTTTCTCTCCCTCATATGTTATTTACAAGTAATAATCAACCCTTGTAAGGTGGAATATATTCTCAATGTATTGAGGTTGGAGGTCTAGGACTATCTCATTAGTGACACTCTTTACATTCTTTTCTTCAGTGATATAGTTTTTTGCAAGAGCCATGATGAGTTCTAAAGACTGCATGGAAGTAGGATGTGATGTTGCATTGACAAGCCCATATCTAATTAGTGTTGATACCATTGTGGATCATTCTCTTGGCTTATTGCAAATGGTAAGGAAGACATTCTAGTCAATTTTCCCCAACTTGGTGTCTTTGATTTCAAAATGTCCATGTTGAAAGGGAGTTTTCCTTAGTGTACCTTGGTATTTGAAAACTATAAGTTTTGGAATAATCTTTTCAACCATTAAATATGATGATGATGCCATTTTATTTACACACGAGAGGAGACATTAATCTGGAAAGCTAAAATTCTAACCTAAGAAAAACCCTAATTGACAAAGACCTAGTGAAAATTCCCCAAAAATAGTGAAACACTAGTTAATCCCCCCTATAGACTTATTATATAGAAAAATGCACCGAGCACTCCCTTATAGGTGTGTTAGGTTCACCAAATGGTTCCTCTATGATCATTTGAGTGTAGATTCTTAAGTGCATGTGTGCACAACTAGGGAAGGTGTGCACATGTGCATGTGCACAACTGTGCACATGCAATTGTGGCAGTACTTTGAAGGGGAGGAATTTAGTTTTTCATTCTTTTCTTTTGTGTACAAGGGGTGTGCACTTAGACACCTTGATGTGGTGTGCATTTGTGCACCCTATATGCCTTAGGTTTCCTTTTGTTACCTTTAAAAAGGTGTGCATGTGTGCACCTTGGGGAGGGGTACAAATGTACACCTTTCCTTTGGTGTCTTTACATTAGTTTTCCTTTGGGAAAGAAGATGCACACCTGCACACCTTTAGGAGGTGTGCATATGCAAACATTCTTAGGTGTTCTAACCTTAGTTTGTTAATGTGTAGGTTTGCAGAGGGAGATCAATGGCCAAGGTGCGAGGGCGTAGGATCTAGTGAATCATGGAGACAAGTAAGTGGATTAGGGGGGTCTCAAGTTTATATAGACCTAGACCACAACAAATCCAAACCCTCCAATTTCCTTGGGATTACTCTAGTATGAGTGACAAAGGATTGGGCACCCAATATATCAAATACCTAATTTGCCAAGGTAATATTTTTATGCTTTGGTATTAGGAGTGGGAAGAAAAAATCAACATGATCTTGGAAGCACTTTTGGACATTTTTGGAATTGTTTTTTTTTTTCACATGGCCACTTTTTGGCTGACCATGATCTTACACATACCCTACATATAATACAAAGTTAAAGTTCTAATTTTTTTTTTCCATCCTTTTGAAAGTCAATCATCATATAATTGTGGGGAGAAATATTTGTTAATAACCAAATTACACATGTCACAACTGAGAGGGGGTGGGTAAATTAGTTCAACATTAAATATGAAATTCAAACTTCTTAAACTAATCACCAATCAACAATATAACAATGCACACCAATAAGAAAGCCAAAAATATCCTATTAAAAGAAAATCGTTGATGGAGATAATACCCACAAGATCATATACTAATATATATATCCCTCTTAGAAGATCTAACCCTATTAGGAATTTAAACAATGCATTTAGTATATTTCCCCTCATTAAAGAACAAGTCCCTGCTAAAGGATTGAACCCCTATTAAAAGGTTCACAGTCCTGTTAGGAGTCGATGAGAACATAAAAGCTCACTACCTAAGCACACTATTTTTGAAGGAGGAAGTAATGAAATCTAAGAACCTAAATGTTTTGTGGACTTACACCTTAGAGGAATTAGACTACTTTGGATTGAAAGTTGATAGATTTGTAGCATGTGGTTGATAAGGTTTCCAAGGTTGTAAAAGTGTTGAAGACCTTGTAAAAGGAAAATTAATCAAAAAATTTAAAGGCTTGTGACTTTAATAATTTGTTAACACATATTCATGAGAGGTATATTGAAAAAGAAGAAGTTTTAGGAGGAAAACAAATACTATGGTATGAGATAAGAAGAAAAATCTTGTAAGAAATTCAAATGTAGAGTTAAGCAATTTAATGATCCACTAATGATTGACAATAAGGATTTTTTGTGGTTTTACAATGCATGCCCCATTTATACCTAAAAATGGGGATCCCCTACTTTATTTTTGGCTTTTTGGATTGCTAGTCCAGGGTCTGAGTCTTTTCTAGGGTTTTGCCTAGTGTTCTTAGTCAAATCTGGGTCCCATCTAGAAAACCCAGTTTCTAAAAATCAAATTTTAGAGGATAATTCATGTTTACAAAGGAAAAAGGTGCACCAACACACGTCCCTAGGTACACTAGTGTGCCAAAGCACTTAGAAAAGGGGCATCACCCTTGGTGATGTGCAAAAGTGTAGCTACATAGCACTAAGGGGTACATGGTCCCTAGGTCTATAAAACTCAGGGGACCCCCCTCTGTCCCTCCATTTTCATTTCCTGAGCTTCCATCACCATAGCATTGCATCTATTAAGGTGCGCCTCCTCCACTTTTGCCTTAACACATTGAAAATAAAATAAAACATCAAAATTAAGGTGCACAGTAGTGCACCTAATTAGGTGTGCTACTGTGCACCCTTAAAAAAGCAAAACATATAAACTAAGGTGTGTAGTAGCACACCTAATTAGGTGTACTACTGTACACTTTAGTATTCCCCTTGCTTATATGCCTAAAGTATATATAGGCTGCAAATTAGCGCACCCCATGAGGTGCATTACTATGCACCCCACATTTTTAAATAATAAAAGGCACACTAGGTGCACCATTTTTTTGCAAAAAGGGTTAAAATTAGGGTTTTAAGAGGTTTTCAAGTAATTAGGGTTTCCATTATTTTCCTTTGTCTATATTAGGGTTTAAATTTAATCAGAACAAACAGACATCATTTTTATGTAGATTCAATGGCTTCTTCATCATCCTCCCTTATAGCAAAGATGGTTCCATGCTTTCAAGATGACTATTCAAAAATTTGTGACACTAGATTGGGTCACATAGATTTGGGTGCATTCCTAGAATTTTGCAATAAACCCATAGAAAGGTCTTTGATGATAGCTGCCTTGATCCACTTAGGACTTGTTAACACAACATCACATCTAGTTTTAGTGTAGTCCTCAAAATTGATCATGACACTAGTGAAAAAATATGTTCCCGAAGAAAGGGTTGTGAAGAGCATAATTAAAGAGATTATCCTAGATCTCTGACCCAATAACATAGAGAAGGTGTTTCATCTTCTGAGGGTAGATCAATTTATTAGATTGAACTATCACCAAACTGAGAGATGGTACAGAGAACATGTTGATGAAGCTTCTAAAATCATTCAGTCATCATAACTCATTGAGAAGACTCCTTTAGGGTGGAAAGTAGGCAAAGTGGATATGAAAAGAGGTTACATGAAAGAGGATATTGGATATTCAATCATACTCTTGAGTAGAGTCATGGGTTTTCTCACTTATGGACATTTGAACATATGGATGGTCCATTTAATTGAGACTATCAAGATGATGAAGATGTCAATTGATTGGGCCTCTATTATCAGTGAGAACTTGGGTGAGGAGCTAGTGGTGGTGAAGAATAATCATAAATTTTACATGATGACATACTTGGTGTACTTGTTAGCTGCGAGAGTGACAAATTATCTAGGGCTTTATAAGAAGGGTAGCATGCAAGATGAAAACACATGGCCCTACATAGTGTAAACTCAGCTGGTAAGGAAGAAGCTCCCAGAGAAAAGCAAGGAATATATGATCATGAATGATGCATTTATATTCACAATAATCTAGTTCATAGATGGGGATTATGCAAAGATGTTAGAAGAGGTAGCTGCTAAGATATCAAAAGTTGGAGCCTATTACATCTAGTTCTAAACATTCACATATTTAAGGGTAGTAGGTGTAAATATCAACCCTAAGAAGCTCCCTAGCTATCCTAGTGATAGACTCATTCTATTGGAGATCGCTCAACAACTCTTGTCTGCATACGACAGAGTTAGGAAGCAACACAAACTATGTTGGATATGGCCTATTACTATAAGACATTTCAATGTGGTTCGAAGACAAGACATTTCATCTTTTGAGTTTAAATGGGATTAGTATCCTTTAGAAGAATATAATTCTCTATGGCCCTATTTTGATAACATCAAAATAGTGCAACATCTAGCTAGCAAGACATTTCAACATGAGGATGCGGTTGAGGATCATTGGATGACTATGATATCCACAAAAGGGATTAGTGTAGGATGACTCTATATCTAGTAGAGAGTGCTTTGAAGATAAAGATTCCATTGGAGATCGTGCAACAAGATACGAAGGATCTTCTCAATCCTTTTTTCAATAGGGACAAGATTGGTGACTGACCTATCATGAATGCCAAGATTGACAAAGAAGAAAACTCAAAAATTAATCATAGGGTGAGACACATCATCAAATTGAAAAAGGATTGGATCAGGAGACCTTTCAAAGTTGATCCAATTCCTCATGCTGGTCTTCAATGCTCAAGCCCACCCAACTAAAGATCTAGGAGCTAAGGTCACAGTGCCTACATTTTTATCCCAGTCACCAGTGAGGCTAGAGTTAGTACACCAACTTGATATACTAGTTGGGTATCATCAAGCTCAAAAGGGTATAGGAAATAGGAAGAGAACTTCTCCTCAATGGAACAAGCAAAAAGAAGATGCAAATTGAGCACCTCTATAGCAAGGAGAAGAAAATGTACAAGGGATAGAAAATGTGGAAGCTACACAAGCCCAAGACAATCCTTAAGTGCCACCAGTTGAACAAGGCCAAGGAGAAGCCAAAACTAAAGTTCAAGAGGTGTCACCACCCCAACAAGAGGTACAAGCCTCCCCCTTCACTCCTAAGATAAGAAAGATCAAGACTCTAGTAAAGATGAGACAAAAGGTCACTAGAAAAGTGATTCCTTTACCACTAGTCCTTGAATCCATCCTAGAAGAAGTGAAAGTAGAGGATAATGAGGAGGAAGAGGATAATCTACCTTTGAACTAGAGGACTCATCTTGCAAGAGCCATAGATTTAGAAAGGAGAAGAAGTTACACAATCACACTGCCATCTATTCCTGAGCAACACATTTAGACTACAACATCAGAAGATGAATGCAACAATGGATAGATGAGCAGGATGTTGAGGGCATTGATGTCTTTTAGATGTTAGATTTTGATTTTGTGCCCATTGATATTGAATTGGTCGAGGACAAAATTAGAGATACTTCAACTAATCAACCTCAGTAGGAGGATTAGAGTTAGTTTCCACCCAAGCCACAAAGATCCAAGGTAGTTCCATCACCTCTAGTGCAAGAGGCATGTAGTCTAGACAAGGGATCAACTACCCCTCTTTCTCCAAGCATTGAAGGAGAATACATTTAGGCAAAACAAGAGGAAGAGCCACAACAAGCATTCACCAAGGAAGTGTTACAGGAAGGGTAGATATGTAAACAACTTTAGTAGACTTCCCAATACATATAGGTAAGGACTATGGACTCTAAGTACATAGAGACTCTTGAAGTGGATCTCGTACAAAAGGAGAGGACTCTAGAAAGGGAAGATAAGGGAAAGAGCATAGTTGAGAAAACTCCTTCATCCTCGAAAGGAAAATCTCTAATGGATCATATCCAAAGGTGGCTAAGGAAAGAAGTAATAAGAAATAAGAAGTAGTAATTCACCATAGAGGAAGAGGATAGGATAAAATTAATAGAAGTCCTAAGGAAACCTAAATCACCACCAAAGGATGCACAAGCACTAGTCTTTGTCATAAGTGATCAAAACCAAGAATTATTTGCTCACATGGCTATCCATCCTCTACATTCAAATGTTGAAGAATTGACTCTAAGGGATTATCAAATCAGGGAGGTCATGCTTGGGAAACCTACCTTGGATACTACTAAGCTGATGGTTACAACAAGGATTAAATAAGTATTCAGGAGATTAGAATAGGATGGGGAAGAATTGATAACACTTTGGTGACAAAATGAGATCCTAAAAGGATATCTAAGAAAATTTGTTGGTCCCTTAGATCCTACAAATCCTGAGATAACCTTGAACGTAACACTTGGGTATAGGCCAATTGGATTCATTTTTGAAAGCTTATTAGTAATGGTGAGAAAGTTTCGAGGAAAAAGATGTACAAATTATACAAGGAAATTTGAAGCTACTACACCATATGTAGGATAATATGGATAGGCTATTCACCATTTTGAATCAAGATTTTGGTCTAATGGATGAAGTGCATACCTAGGGCAAAGATTTGTAGATATTATAGTTTATCAAAGGACAAAGGTATCAGATGTTGATGGAAGTGTAAATAGCTGAGAAGTTAGATAAAATTGATGATTGGATAGAGAAAATTTCAGATGGAAATGAAGTAATGGAGATATTATACACAAAGATTCTCAAGCTCAAGGATCATACCCAAGAGCAAATTTTGGAAGCAGAGAGGCATTATAGTGATGCATGTTTAGAAATTTTTGAGGATGATTCTACGGAGAAGTTAATAATAGTGGAAGTAGTAGTTGAGAAATTCTAGAAATTTTTTGAGGAAGTTGTTAATGATGATGACATTAGGAAAGCATTTGGAATAGAGGAGGCATAATTAGAGTTGGATGTAAAACTTGGAGATTTCATAGAGACTCATATCAAGGTGGGAAACTACAGGTAGAAAGTGAAAGAAAAATATGAAGCCTTAGATCTATTAGATATGGCTCAAGTCATCAAGATCATCAATAAATTCATGGGCAAATACCTAGACATAGCTTTGGTATAAAGGTGAACAAAACTCAAAAGCCAGAATTTCAATTTTGGCACTTAGTGAAATTTTGCAATTTTTGAAACATGCTTCTGAGGTGCACTGGTGCGCCAGGTGTGGAGGTGCACTTTTTAATGGTCTTGAAGAAGTTAGAGGTGAGCCAACAATTAATTGCTAGTTCCAAAATTAGAGCTTTCCATGCATCAGAAATGCATCCTAATAGTAGTTTAACTCCTACAGATGCCTAGTGAAGATAGAGCTTCTATTTTTGGCACTTCCATACACTCCTACATCAACTAATGACTTTTCTTCTTCTTATTTTTTCATGTTTTCTTTTTTTTAAGACATGTCAAGGCTCATGTATCCAATTAATGATATAAATATGGATGAAGTCCTACTAGGCACCAGTTAGATAGTCAATTTGTACATAAATAATTTGTTTTATTAGTTTAGAAGCATATGATTACATAAGGATATTTCTCACTCTCAACACAAATTGAGGAGAATATTTTTTATAAATTTAGGAATGAAATATGTATTTCGAGCCGCCATTATTTTGATGCAATAATATATGTTGTTGGTGCTCACATTTGGAGTATAGTGATTCTTACCTAAGTGTGTTATATTTTGTGGATTTATGTTCATGAAGTGTAATTGAGCTAATAGTTTTATTGCATTGTTCTAGTTGTGCGATCTTTTAATTCTAGTATTTGCTATGGGTCTAAAAATTCTGCTGACATACTTAGTTTGAGAACAGATTACCATATTGTTCTTGTATAGCTTTTTGTCTCACATGAGCACACTTTCTATGGCCTTGCAATTTGATGAAAAGTGAAACATCTTATGGTTACTGAATTTCCATCAACGATTGCATTAGTGGAATTAAGGAAGCACTGCTTGTATTTTCATTGGTTACCCATTGATCTTTTCAAAGGATTAACTCATAGACACATTGTTTCTGTAGTTTATGTCCATTAAGAATTTTACTTTCATGTTATTTTCTTAAATTTTTTGTTACCCTATCTTCATTTTGATTTACTAACCCCTTGGTTAAATTAGGAATTCATACAGTTGCATTGTTAGATTGCATTCATCATAAAATAGAAAAATATATTTCTTTTTGTGTGTTTTATTCTTTTGAAATAGCAAGTAGATTCAAAATCTTATCCAAATTGTTTAATAAACTAGCAAAGGCCTCCTCATAAACACTCACATTTATCTTCAACTGAGTGGATTCAAGTAGGTTGAAAGTGTTGGATACAATTGTACAATTGTGTGTTGTCTTTGATGTTATTCAAATGTCATATCAGTCATTAGACAGAGTCTACCAAACTCAGTTGGTTAGCAAGGCAAAGGAAAGAGTCTACCGAGCTCAGTTGGTCAGAAAGGCAAAGGATAGAGTCTACCAAGCTCAGTTAATCAGCAAGGCAAAGGACAAAGTCTACTAAGCTCATTTGGTTAGCAAGGCAAAGGACAGAGTCTACCTAGCTCAGAAGGTTAGTAAAGAAGGTTTACAGTGTTTACCGAGTATCAACAATAAATAGGTATTTAAGACATCTAAGGGATCTGTGGATTTGTTTTTGTGGTAACTAATTCAACCCCCCCCTCCTGTCTCAGTTACTCCATCTATAATTCCAACAATTGGTATCAGAGCTTTTGGTGCTTGCAAGAAAAGATTTCAAGGATCTAAGCCAAAGGTCATGATGTCTTATAAGAGGGAAATTCCAAGACTTAATAGGGACAAATTCTTAGCATGGCAGGAGTTGATGAGACTTCATTTGGCTTCTATTGGTGATACAGGGCTGAAGTACCTTGATGAAAAATATGCAAAACCTTCTGGTACATTATCTGTCAATGATATTACTGAAAAGAAGAATCAAAACAACATGATGATAGATATAGCATCTGCCCTGAGGTATGAATAATTTGATGACATCAAGGATTGCAAATCTGCCTTTGAAATGTGGAGCAAGATGCAAGAGATCTATGCAAAAGCAAAAAGTTTGAGAGGACAATTTGATCAAATGAAGATGAGAGAGGATGAAAAAATTGCAAAATATGTTGAAAGAGTTAAAGCATGTGTTAGTGCAATCAAAGCATCTGGAGGAGATATCAAGGAGGAGACAGTTATAAGTAAAATTTTTAGAACTCTACTTCCTATTTATGTAATAAGAGTCTCTGCAATTCAAGAAAGAAGATGTGAAGCAAATCATAAGATAAATTTAAAGGCCATAGTTGGAAGATTGACTGCATTCGAGCTAGACAACTATGATAATTATGTTCTAGCTACCAAGAACATTGAATCAACATTTGATGCCAAGCTTTCACTCAAAGGAAAAGGCAAGAAGATAAAGGA
The DNA here is from genome assembly GCA_028749045.1 of Cupressus sempervirens. Lineage (NCBI taxonomy): Eukaryota > Viridiplantae > Streptophyta > Pinopsida > Cupressales > Cupressaceae > Cupressus > Cupressus sempervirens. The sequence continues at coordinate 763,143,896 of CM053783.1, read as the reverse complement.
TCTATAGTTAGATAGTGATGAAGAATCAGAATAGAGTTCAGATAGTGATCTTGAGGTGGTTGAAGCTCTACTAGCAAGGAAATATTCAAGAGGCAAAGGAAAATACAAAGGTAAGGTTCCTCTAATCTATTTTTCTTGTGAAAAAATTGGACATATTACTGCTAGGTGCCCAAACAAGTAGAACAAGGATGAGAAGAAAGGTCACAAGAGCAATGGAAAGAAAGACTTAAAATCATTCAAGGAGAAAGGTAAGAAAACATGTTTCATGACAAAAGATTCTAATGATTCTGATGATGAAGAAGAAGATGAAATTGTTTACATTGCTGTAAAGGATGAATATGATAATGATGAAGAAATGGCACTGATTTCTCATGTGAGAAAAAATGACACATGGATTATAGATAGTGGTTGTTCTCATCACATGACTAGTGATAAAAGTAAGTTTGAACACTTTGAAGACTGATGGTGGCAGTGTAAGATTTGGTAACAATGAACCTTGTTCTATAAGAGGAAAAGGAAGAATCTCACTGACTAAGGAACTTGTATGTGATAATGCATATTGGGTAGAAGGACTAAAGCACAATCTATTGACTGTGGCACAACTACTCAATAATGGATTCAAAGTGGAATTTATGCATGGAAAAGAAAGACTACTGGATGGCAAAGGTAAGCTGATTGGATCAGGCACTCAAACAAAAGGTAACTTGTTTTATCTTGAACTTGGTGAATGTTCATGTTTTATTTCTCAAGTTGAATAAAGTTGGTTATGGCATAGGAGGTTATGTCATGTAAACTTTGACAACTTGATAAATATAAGTAAATTCAAGAAAGTAAGAGGCATTCCTAACATAAAGAAACTTGAGGTTGGTCTATGCAAGAATTGTCAAATTGGTAAAATGGAAAAGACTAGCTTTAAAAGCAAGAACTATCAAACTGAAGAAATTCTAGAAATTGTGCATACTGATTTGTGTGGACCTATTGGCATTGAAAGTTATACTGGTGAAATTTTTTTCATTCTTTTTGTTGATGATTATTCAAGAATGATGACTGTCATGTACCTAAGAGAAAAATTAGAAGCATTTGAAAAGTTCAAATGGTATTTGGCCAGAGTGGAAAAGGAAACAGGAAAAAGACTAAAATGTTTAAGGTTTGATAGAAGTTGTGAATTTATTTCACATGAATTCAATAACTTTTTCATTAAAAGGGGAATCAAAAGATAGGTTTCAGCACCTAGAACTCCTAAAAAAAATGGAATAGCAGAAAGAAGGAATAGATCTATCATGGACTGTGCAAGAACCTTAATGATTGAGAAGAGCATTGCTATCAAAAGAAGCTATCAACATTGTAGTTCATACCTTGAACCGAGTACAACTGAAAAAGGACTCATTCAAGACCCTCAATGAGTTGTGGTATGGCTACAAACCCAATGTAAGTTACCTAAAAGTATTTGGAAGCAAATGTTATATTCTGAAAGAATCTAGAAAAGGTAAATTTTATGTAAAAGGTGATGAAGGAATATTTTTGGGATACTCTTGCAAAAGAAAAGCATATAGATGTTTGAATTTATCTACTCATAAAGTTATAGAAAGTGCACATGTGAAAGTCGATGAGTTTGTAGAAAGAATTGAAGAAGAAAGCAAAAGGGAACTTGAAGATTACAAAAGATTTATTTACATTGAAACCAATACAATACCAAATATACCTATTAATCAAGAATCTTCAACTCCAAAGTCTTCATTAATTGAGTCACAGTAAGTTCAAACCGAGCTAATGCCTACCGATTTGCAAGAACTTGAGTTGTAAACATAAGCCACCAAATCAACATCTACCAAGCCCAAGCAACTAGATCTAGAACCATATTTTGAGACATAGAAGGATAAAAATGCAAGTCATTCAAAAGGAAAGGAGCCTGTGTTAGCCAAGTATGTCAGGAAGCATCATGAACCAAATCAGATCATTGGAGACAAATTAGAAGGAACAATGACAAGAAGTAAGTTGAAAGGCACTTGTTTACTTGCTGATTTTGAACCTAAAAATGTCAAAGATGCATTAGACAATGAGAGTTGGATTGGAGCTATGAATGAAGAAATAGAATAGATAGAGAAAAATAAAACATGGACTCTTGTACCTAGACCTAAAGACAAGAAGGTGATTCGAACTAAGTGGGTATTCTGAAATATGTTAAATGAAGATGGTAAGGTGTCAAGGAAAAAAGCTAGACTGGTATGCAAATGATACTATCAAGAAGAAGGTGTAGACTATGGAGAAAATTTTGCTCTTATTCCAAGATTCGAAGGTGTTAGAACCTTACTTACATATGCTACATACAAAGGATTCAAAGTTTATTAGATGGATGTCAAGTCAACATTTCTTAATCGCATATTGGATGAAGAGGTTTACATTGAACAACCTAAATCTTTTGTTGATCCAAAAAAAAAGGACATGGTCTGCAAATTGCATAAAGTATTATATGGTCTGAAACAAGCCCCTAGAGCATGGTATGAAAGACTACATAACTATCTTATTTAGATTGGTTTTCAAAGAACTAATGACAATAGTAGTTTGTACATAAAGGAAGGACCAGATAATAAGATTGTGTTGGAAAAAATATTTGTAGATGATACTTTGTTCATAGGAAATGATGATCTTTGCAAAGAATTTTTAGAACAAATGAACAAAGAGTTTGAAATGTCAATGTTTGGAGAAATCAAATTCTTTGTTGGTCTTCAAATTCATCAGAATAAGAATGGTATCTACATCACTCAATCTAAATACATCAAGGAGATATTGAAAAAGTTTGGTATGGAAGATTGCTAACAAGTTGGAATTCCTATGTGTACTGGATTGAAACTTACCAAGGATGATGAATCAAAAGAAGTGGATTAGACATTGTATAGATCTATGATTGGAAAGTTGCAATATGTAATGCACACAAGACAAGACATTTCTCTTGCAGTGGGAATTGTAGCAAGATTCTCAGCAAAACCAAAAGAAAATCACATGATGGCAATCAAAAGGATCATGAGATACTTAAAAGGAACTGAAGATTATGGATTATGGTATAAACTTGGAGGAAATCTAGATATAAAGGTGTTCATTGATGTAGATTGGGTAGGGAATGTTGATGACAGAAAAAGTACAAGTGGAGGTGCTTTCTTTCTTGGAAAGAGGTTGGTTTCTTGGACAAGTAAAAAGCATAACTATACATCCCAGTCCATAGCAGAGGCTGAATATGTTGCAGCAATAGTAAACTGCTCAAACATTGTGTGGTTCAAACAATTATTGGAAGGTATGAAGCAAGAAATCAAAGAACCTGTTATTATGTTTGTGACAACACAAGTGCAATTAACATCTCCAAGAATCCAATGATGCATTAAAAAACCAAGCATATTGCTATAAAGTATCACTTTGTTAGAGAATTGGTACAAGAAAAGGAAATCAAATTGGAATATGTCCATACAAAGGAATAAATTGCTGAAATATTCACAAAGCCTTTACCTAAGGATGCATTCTTGTATCTAAGAGGTAAGCTAGGGGTCATTCCCCTATCTGAAGCTCACTAAAATATAGTTTTAGTGATGCATCAACAGGAATAGAATTGAAGATCTATTAGTTGATGCAACAAAGTAATGAAGGCATTGCATATGAATTAGTGCATCAGGTACAATGCTATTTAGTTGATTTATGTTGTCTTTGGCATGTGCTATCAAAGAGGGAGAGTATACTGTCATATCTTTCTGAAATTTGCAAAATAATAAGAGTTTGTGTAAGAGGAAGAGATAGTTTGTGGAAGAGGGAGAGATTATTATGAAAGAGGGAGATTGCTATGTTTGAAGGAGAGAGTGAAGTATTTTGTCAGTAAAAACCTATTTTCAAATTTCATTATGCTATGACATATTGTGTTGCCATCAATGCCAAAGAGGGAGATTGTTGGATACAATTTTTCAATTGTGTGTTGTTTTTGATGTTACACAAATGTCATATCAGTTATTAGACAGAGTCTACCAAGCTCAGTTAGTCAGCAAGGTAAAGGACAAACTCTACCAAGCTCAGTTGGTCAGTAAGGCAAAGGACAGAGTCTACTGAGCTTAGTTGGTTAGCAAGGCAAAGGATAGAGTCTATTGAGCTTAGAAGGTTAGTAAAGAAGGTTTACAATGTTTACCGAGTATCAATAGTAAATAGGTATTTAAGACATCTAAGGGATCTATGAATTTTTTTTTGTGGTAACTGATTCAACCCCCACCCCCCCTTAGTTACTCCATCTATAATTCCAATAGCAAGATCACCCAGAACCTTGGAGTTGATCCTAGATCAAATTTTCAAGAGAGGAGTTCAAAAGGATTCCTACCATTAAGCATCATGCAAAATGATAGCTCAATAGGAGTATTATGGAATGAAGATATATAACTAGAATCATGAAACCTATAGCATAATAGTAGCTAACATGGAATAGTGTGGATTTTTGGGTAATTAGAGTATTTTGAAGGAAATAAGAGTAGTCATTTTCATAACATATACCATGCAAGTAAGAGATGCATCATTAGAAGGTATAGTGGAAATCACCAATTTAGTTGTTTTGATAAAGAAGACAACAAGTAAAGAATGAGCTTGGGATTCATTCCTCAGTCCTAGTTAAATTATCATAAGATTTTCTTATGGAATATTTTCAAGTCAACTAAGTTCATTCACAATATTGTATCATCCAAAAATATTTTCTTTCTATTTTTTGTTTCATGTTCATTTAGATAGTTTTCTTTTTGTTTTGATAAGTGATTAATCTAGCTAGATCATTATCTTATGTGATCCTTATGGTGAAGTCTAAGAATCATGGAGACTCTATGTTTAGCTTTACATCTTGTTTTTATGTTTCTAGATAAATTTATTGTTTACCGTACAGGGTAAATGGTTTATTAATGCATTCAGACAATAGACAAGAACATGTAACACAAAGATTTTCCTTTTATTTTTATTATTTGCATGTATAAAAAAGATACTACAATATTTGATATGATTGATTATAATGATGATGATTACAAAGTCCATTCCGGATAGTGCATATATACCTACCCGAAGGGGTGACTCAACCATCAGGCACCCATTTGGATATAATTCTACTCATCGGCTATAATATAGATTTTACCAACAACATCATCCCCCCAAAAGAAAAGTCATCTCCAGATGAAAATTACAAAATATTTGAGACAAATTAAGAAAACAAAATACATTAACTAACTAACTATAACAAGATAGATCCGTTTATGTCAAATCACATTCACATTCCTCCTATGCTTGTACCAAATTGGTCTCCAAAAACATGTTGCATCTGTAGCCTTTTCTAACACAATACTGTCACCTTAGCCAATCTGACCTTAATAGCCACCCATGCTACATTCTTTGCTTCCAATGCCTAGGTACGCTAAGCCAAGTATCACTCTACTACCTCTAGCTAGATGATCAGCTCCTCCCAAGCTCTCTATGCATCCACTAAGATAGCCTCATGTTCAAAACCTACTCTTAGTGCTTCAAAGCATAGAACCCTTCTCAAAAGGCTTGCTCTAGTGCTCTCTCCACCTTCGGCACATAGACACTCTATGATTGCAATAGCTCTAGGTCTCATCAACTGGTCACACTTCTCACAACTGATAATTGCACTGATTGGGGTCTAGGGGGAAATGTCCCTAGTGGGGTTGAGCTCCTTGTCATGGTACCTATTTATGTCTATCCCTCCATTACCATACATTTTCCATTGTCAATTTTTTGGTTTGTCAACATTTTTTTAAGAACCTCATATCACCCTTCTCTTGTGTCTGCTAGTACTGCAATTTCCTTCACTTTAAGAGAGTCTATATGGTGATCTTAAACTTCTATGTTTTATAGCTAACTATGCCTATGTCATACAATTCTTCTTCTTTCTCTAGTTCCTATCATACAAAATGGCTCTAAGTTCTTTCGTAATTTGCTAATGTATATATCTCATTGTTGCCATATGGCCCTCCTGATATCGTATGGGCTTCTTACTCTGGTTATTGATTCTATATGGACCACAAAACTTAGTTCTCCAACACCAATGTTATATAAGTTTTTTGTATGGTCTCTTCTTCAATCTAACCGTATAGTCACATGGTGCACCTCTAGTTCTTGTAACTCCCCAGCTGTATGGTGCACCTCCAAGTCTCTTCTTGCAAATTTCCAACTATATGATGTATTTTGGTATGTTCCTTGTATGCTTTCCTTTGAAATGTTCCTCTCTCTATCCTTTGGTGGCCATATGGTCCTCTTTGCATACACACTTAGTACTTTATTGATGGTATTTTCCTATTGCCATACAGGTAGCTTCAAGAATGCCATATGATTAGTCTTCTACTACTACTGTATAGTCCTTCACAATGATACATGGTCCTCCAAATTGTCTCTCTATGTTTCTGTATGGGTTGTATCTTGTGCCTTCCTTATTTTCACTTCCATATAGCCATAAGGCTATTGGCTTGCTTTATATAGTTGTTCAAGCCTACACAACTTCTCTGTTCCTTCCCAAATGGCTGCACAGTTTCCAATTTGTTTCTTTTCAGGCCATACGATCTTTAAATTCACTGCTTATTTTAATAATTTCTATACTCTTTTAATAGTCTAGCCTTTTATTACTCTATTATTATCCTTATTTATTCTATTACTTCTGTACCAACACTTTAGGAATTATGTTCACTTTATATTTTATCTATATTTACTTATCTTACATATATACATTATTTACTACTTTTATACTATCTCTCAATTGTTCATCCATAGAGGTGTATTATTTTTCTTTTATGATAGACTTTTAGCTTCGACCCATTCATTGCATCGCTACTTCCTTCCCATTGAGCATCCATAATTTTATTGCTCTATTATTGCCCACTTTACAAATTTTATATGGCCTGATCCACTATATTTTAAATATCTACCAGGTTTGATCTCATTGCACCCATTATACTTTAGCACTAGTTGTCTCGATTGAAATCTGTTCAACTCCAAGTGCTTGTTGTGCTGTGCCTTATGCCTATTTTGTGTAACCTTTGTGGCTCATACCATGAAATCTATCAGCTGCCACTCCTTGTTGTTAATAACTATATTTTTGATTCTAGAACCTTCACTCTATACAACTATAGTTTTTATTAAGCCCTTCCTTTTTGTTTCTTGTGTAGACCATACAATGTGTTTTCCTTATTGTTGGTACTTTTCTACTAAATTTATCATGCAACCTAACATTTTCTTTCTGTGTAGTTCATTCACCATATATTGTATGGTGGAATCTTTCCTTTTTCTGGGTTCGTACAGTATGTTCTTCCCTTCAACTTCTGCCCTAACTGCCTTTCCTTCTTCTACTTCTCTATATTCCTTTGGACATTCATTTTCCTCTCCTTTCTCAAATTCATTGACCCTTAACATATTAAAACTTAGAAAGAGCTCATAATCCTCCATTTGCCAGTGGAATAGGCCATTCACTGAGTCTAGGTCCTCATCATTTGACCCTCCTTCTAATCTCAATGCTCCTTCATCCAATTCCATTTTCTTCTTACCTTCATCCTCTCCTTCTAAATCAAACGATCCAACCTTTTCTCCCACCATTTGTGTCTGTAAATCAATAATAAATCTCTATCCTCTTCTATCCATTGATAGTGTATTCTTCTTCTAGTCATGTTTAACCTTTGCTTGTATGAGCCATCCTCATCGAAGAATGGGATCATATCCCCTTCTTTTTAGTGTGATGACTACAAAGTTGAGCATGAATGACTATGTTCCAATAGTTACAGGTTGTGCCATCTGGATCCCTAGAGGCTTAATGCCATGTTGGTTTGTAGTTAGCAATTGGAACATGGGTGGCCACAATGTTGGCTGTCCCAACTTTTTGGTATCTTTTGGTAGGACATTTACCCCTAAACCCTCATCCATAATTGTGTTTGAGAGGATTGTTTCCAATATACCCATTTCTATGACCATTGGATGCCTTCCTGATGTGAGGGCTAACAACATTGGGTCTGCTACACTTGTTTTGCTTCCCTTCTCCTTCCTAGGTTCTTCTAGTAGTTTAGCAATTGGAGCCATGTTTGTGAGTGCCGTTCATAGTTGAGGAATTATGAGGATCATATCATTTAATTTTACTAGCACTTCAATTTGTAATATCTTCCTTATGATGTTCTATTCTACCTAATTCCTCGTCGAGGTACCTACAATGTCCCCCTTCTCTGTTTGTGATTTCTCTATCTGCATCTCCTTCTTAATTTCTACCCATGCTTCTTCCAGTCTCTTTTTTTCTTCTATTGGTCTTGGGTACATCTTTGCCTATCTACATATAATTACTAGGAATTCCTCTTTATACATTCCTAATTCAATGCTGATCAAATTCACTCCTAATTTTAGTTTTGTGCACTTGGAATCTTCATGGTCTCTAGGACCACACCATCTGCATAACAACTGCAGTGTGTTTATCATTGTACCGTTTCATGCAAAGTGGTCCCACAAGTTGCATTCCCAACATTGAACCATTGGTTGGCCATTCGCATCATACTAAATCTAACTATGGCCCCCATTATTATTGTTATTATTGTTGTTGTTGTTTTGTCCTCCTATGTTGTTTCTGTACTCACCAGTACCATCATTGTTTGTGTTTTCGCTCCCCCCTGACATGGATGCTTATTTTGTCAAGAGCACTTGTTGATGCCCTCTTGTTTTCATATTGAATGGGGATTCCTTTTTGGAATGTCTTGCAATTTGGTAGATATCACATAACTAATTCTTTGGATAGGATCCCTTAGTGTGACCTTTCTTCTTACATTCTATGCACCATAGCTTGTTTTCTTTGGTCTGGCTATTCCCTTTCTACATATTCTTAAACTCTTTCATCATACTAATCATATCCTTCTAGAGGGCTTGGACCTTCTTACTGCTCTTTTAATCACTATTGCTATCCTTAGAAGATGATAGTTGGATGATTTTTTTTCTTCTTATTTTTTGTCTTTTGTTCACTTTCTAAGTCCATTGCTTGATTGTACACTTTAGTGTATGATGATGGTGATACAATATTCATTTTCCTTTTTAACTCTAGGAATCATCCTATCAACAACCTCTTTTTTTAGCCCATTTGTTGGCTTACTTTCCATTTTATTTACTAATTCTTTTAATTTTCTAGCATATACATAGAATGTTTTATTTCTTCCTTATTTTGTAGTGTAGATTTCTACTATTATCTCATTGCCATCTCGTAGTAGTTGAAACTCTATAAAAAATTCCTTCTTTATGTTTTCCCATGTGGTTAGCTTTGCCAGATCAGTGTCTGAAAACCAATCAATTGCTACACCTCGTAAGGTGGCAGAAAATTGCCTTTCCCATTCGTCATGGTCATTTTCTTCATTCACTGTCCAAATTGTTTCACAAGTTTTATAGTGTTTTATTGGGTCAATTGTGCCATTCCCATCAAACTTTGGTAATTTTTCTTTTGGATCAGCCATTGGTACCCTTTCTTTCTTTAGTTGTGCATTGCTGTCGATACCCGTGTTGTTATGTACTTCTATACCACTCTAAACACCCACATTATGGACACCTATGTTCTTGAGTGGCATAAAGGCCTCCTTAAGGACTTGGTTGTTTTGTCCAAACTATATTTTCTGATTAGGTATATTAGGGACAAAGAGTTCACCACATGCTCATGTTCTTTCGACACTCTGAGCCTGTTGGTCCTTCCCCTTCTGTCCAAATTCTCCCTTGGTGTACACTAGTTTGCCAATGCTTCCTTTGTTCCTTTGATCACCCTTCACCTTTCTCAGGATTCTTCTATCAACCTTTTCGTTGATCAACTTGGTGACTGCACTTCATTCATCAGTGCTCCCATGGTAACATGGTCACCTCTTGTGACACCACTGCCATACCCTTTGGCGAGTTGTTGGAATCTATGCCTTCGGTTGCTTTGCTGTGTGTGGTTTAATATTTCCTGAGCCACACTTATATTGTCATCTTTTGGATTCTTATTTCTATCTTTATTGAATGTGTTTGACATTCATAACACCCAATCTTTATAGGAAACAATACCAAATGTTTACCGTATAGGGTAAATAGTTTATTAATGCATTTAGACAATAGACAAGATTATGTAAAACACAAGTATTCCTTTTATTTTTATTATTCCCATGTATATAGAAGATACTAAAATATTCAATATGATTGATTACAAAGTCCATTTTGGATGGTGTACATATACCTTCCCAAAGGGGTGACTCAACTATCATGCGCCCGTTCAAATATGATTCTACCTATTGGCTATAATATAGATTTTACCAACAACATTTATCTTAAGTTTGGTCTAGTCCTATTTTTGCTTACATGTTTTAATAGTCACAATGGTGAATTGGAGCTTGTGATTAAGATTCATGACATACAATAATTATTGTTTTATTATTCTACGCTTTTATATGTATGGATAATAATTTTGAGTGTCAGAATGACTTGATTTATCTATTTGGGATGTTCTTATAAATTTAGGACTTAACTTATCTATTTGTAGTATGTTTCCTTTATCTTGGGATTGAATGATCATATAAGTTTATCTACTCCTGGCAATATTGTATGTAAGTTAGTGGTTCTTTTTTAGATGAGAAGGATTGGTAGAAGAAACTAGGATAAATATGGCCTTTAAAAGTTGTCTTTATTTTGAGGAATGATTAACCACGAGTATATTATTTAGGACAACAAATGTATTTGAATCGTTAGTAGTTGTATATTGATAATTATAATTAGAAATAATATTTATTTATGTAACATATACATTTTAGTGCTAAGATTATGATAATATAGTGATATTTCTTCCATTTGTGTTTATTTCTATTTGTTTGTTTGGGCATTTCCATTTTAGTTTCTCTTGCTATAGGATTGGACACTACGACACTTGGAATCAAATTCCAATGGTAATTTATGATGATAGTGTAATTTGTGGTGATTTTCATTTTTTCTTTGCAACTGTCCTCAATGCCATCAAAATACTAATGTTGGCATCATAATTATGATGTCCACATGAGTATAAACAAAAAAAAGAAGAAAACGCACCATAAATCATTCCCCATTTGTTTTGATTGATTATGGAGAGTTGTGTACAAAAGATTGTGGAGTGCTCTAAATGAGGGTACATAGAAGTTGTGAAAGAGTGGAGTGTGGAGTGTGGAGATCTACGATTTCCTAGCCATGCCCTTTCTCTACATTTTGTTTCCCTTTCTCAACATTTTTTTGCCATGGTCTTTTGCTTATAATGCATTCTCCTCATTATTTAGCCTTTCTATTGTTTCATACTAACTTTGAATATCTTCCTCCCTATATGAGATCTTAAACTTAATAAAAAAATATTTTTTTTTTTCAATGGCATTGAATTAGCTTGACTATATTGTAATAATATCCAATCAATATATGGTCATGCCCTAGCTTTGTGATTGCATTGCCATGTCATGCCTTTGTGATCTTCATTCCCTTTCCCTTTCTCTACCCTTGCTACATACATATTCCAGAATGGTTAGATATAAAGGTTCCATATGCTTGCCCAATAATGGAAGCCAAGGATGTAACTATACACTAAAAAGGAGTGCACTTCCCTAAACCATTCTATCCAAGGTTTTCCATGGATTGGAAAGCTTGAATGATGACTTAGGGCTCACTAGCCATGGAGTGCAAAAGCATACAAATAAGCATAAAATAGCTCTCAACTGAGCCTTAGAAATGAAGCCCTTGCTAGTAAACCATGAAATGAGAGATTCTTTGAGCAAGAGCAAGAATGTTAGTGTCAAAGAAATCTTGATGCATGCAATGCAAGAATGCAACTATGCTAAAATGAAATGCATAATGCAACTAAGCTACACAAATGAAAGTATTACAACCGTCCTAATTAGACTATGTGATCTAAGCTACTTGCAAAATAACTACACTATATAAAAACTAAGCTAGGATGCCATGTAAATAAAATGCTATGAATGCAAGGAATGAAGACAAGAAGATGATGTTCTCCACAAAAGCTCTCAAGCACTCAAATGAAAATCATGCAGCATAACAATACTCAAGAGTCCAAATGCTTTGAGGGGAGAAACCCTCTTCCTTTTAAAGCCGTACAAATGATAGAGATCAAGATTGAGAGGGTGGATGATCAATGGTTGAAATTGAAAATGGAAGGGATCTGTGTGCACACACAAGTTAGCCAATAGAAAATAAGTTGACTTATCATATAAGACAAAAGTCTCACAAGCCTTTTCTTTTAATCAAAAAATAGAAAAAGAACTTTATGTGTGCACTTTAAGTGGGTTAGAAGAAATGGGTCTTTTTATTTAATTAAAAGGGGACATGTTCTTTTAATCAAATAATGAACTTAGGATAGCATAGTCAAACTATAAGTTATAATCAAATTAATTGATTATTAGCAATTTGGTCTAGGTAAGTGATAAATTAAATTAGCCAAAATGCTAAGTGTAGACACCTAAAAATCCTTCAGAAAATAAAATATATATTTTTTTTCTGAAAAATGTCTCTGATGACATCATCATTAATTAATTAATTAATTTTTATGTCATTAAATCCCTTTATCTTAATTAAAAATATTTAATTAAGGAATCCCTCCCAAAAATGTTTAAATCTTATTTAAATATTATTTCCTTATTTATTAATTATTTAATTAATAAATTGACCAAAAATCCCAAAATAAATAATTTATTTATTTTTTGCCCAAAACTTGGCCAATTTCCTTAAGACCACTAACCTCTTCCAAAATCTTCTAATCCTTCTTTAATTTCAATTAAAGGCTAATCCCATCATTTACTACCCCTAATCCCAACTCAAAATATTTAATTAAGATTAAATATTAATCCTCATGTTTATTAAAAATATTTTAATAAATATCTCCTCAACCCAAACCCTTGAAATAAATAAAATTTTATTTATTTCTTCAAAACCTTTTTTAATCCTCATCCTAGGAAGTTCTAGACTCTTCTAGAAAGTCTTCATCCTCATCCAAAGCCTAGACTCTTCTAGAAGATGTCAATCCTTATCTTTGATCCTAATCCTAATCCCCCTCCTAACCTTGTCACATTCCCTAAACATGGGTTAAGACTTGCTAACCCAAGCCAAAGCCAACAAATATCTCCTCCTTCACCCACCCTCATTAAATGCCATCCACTTGCCCATCTCTAACAAGCCTAATCTCATCTTAACCCAAGCCTAATCCAAGCCTTAATCATTTGCACATTCCTAAGTCAAGCTTAAGACTTTCTTAATCCAACCCAAGTCAAAATATCTCAACTCTCTCACAAATATCTCAACCATAAAACTTTATGAAGCCCACAAAGCCATAAATGACTCTTACAAGCCCATTCATTGCTCTTACAAGCCATTATGAGGGTTTTTATGAGTTTTGAGCCTCCTTTGTTGACCCCTCAACCCCTCTTGCTCTAACCAATGATCTTGTGACATGTGTCACTCCTTGATTGGCTGTAAGAAAGCACAATCCATGTGCTGTCCTCTCATTCAATCTAAACCTTCCATAAACTTTCTTCCATCCTTGCATCCTAGCCCTTGATCCCTCAAGCACTTTGCCTATTTAAGGAATCCTCTCCCAAGCCATTTTAACACAGTCTAGAAAGTAAAGCCATAATGCCATTTTGAGATGCCATTTTTACATCAAATCCATTCATCGAAATCTATCAAAAATCCTCCATTGAAGCCCATTTGAGCATTTGAGCATACATACATAATCAAGCCATCTTAGCTATTAGACACACCTCTACATCAAGTGATCACCCTCATTGAGAGAGCCTATCCATGGCTCATATTCTCATTTGAGGACTTCACTTTGTCTCTCATGAAGTTATGTTAAATTAGTATGCAAATGCTTTTTGATTGTTTTAATTTGGTGTTTCTAACATACTAAAGTAGCATATACACTAAGAAGGGGGCTAATAGTCTAGATGACCATTTTTGGGTGATTATATTTGCCCCTCTTTTACTAATGCATGATCAATCTGAGAACACATTATGTAAAATAAAATAGAAGCCAAGTAGGCATCAATAAATATAGATATCTAATTTTGAAGAATGAAATGCAGAAAGAGATAGAAAATCTTGAATGTACAACCTGATAACAGTATATTGAACACTAGGAAAAGAAAGATGATGTTAGAATCCAAGAAGGATGGTAACACCTAACAAAGTAGATAGATCAAGAGCAAGGGAAAGGGTCAATCACATGCTCCTAAGAAATAGATAGCTGTAGCAAGTGATGATAGAGTATGTTTTCCCCCTCAGGATTGAAATCAAAATGAGGTAAGGGGGATGCAGAAATAAGATGGATAAGATATAGCAATTTCTAAGATGGTAGATGAATGATTAGAACCAAAGAGTGACTATTAAGAAGTGATGGAATGCCCCAATTTGACCATAGTTGACCACAGAGGATAAAACATAAATATTAGGTCAAATCAAGTAGAAAAGTGATTTTAAGCATGAAAAGGTGAATAGAAGGAGATATGAAGCATAGAAATGGTGAAGACATGAAGAAATGAAGATGCCCCAATGAAGATTCAAATATTAGACCTCAGAAGGTCAACTAACTGATTAGAAGAAGGTAGAATTTTAAAATGTGATTTTGATCATCAAGATGAAATCAAATTTCAGTTTCAATCCCAAAAATGGATCTAGGACATTGAAATTAGCTAGGGGTGCAATTTTCGTGCAATTTTGAGATGTTTGAAAATTAGGTCAAAATGAGGTCGAAAGCTATAAAAGGGGCCCAAGTGTTATTTTCAAATTCATTTTGTCTTTTTTTATTTGTTGAGAGCTTGTGAGTGGTTGAGAGGCTATGATGGCTTTGGTGAACATTTTGCTTCACTAACACCATTTTGAGCATAGCCAATTACACAACCGACCAGAGCAGTATGAGGCACCGATAAGTAATAAAATTTTTATCACTTTTTCAAACTTTTTGTGGTGTTTTTTCACACGTTTTTAGGGTTTTTTTTTTTTTTTTTGTAGAATATCATGTGATACTTTAAAAGTATTGCATAGGTACTTTGATAAGTATCGTGCAATATATTTTTTCCCAAAATGTATCAGACGTGTGCTATGTAATCTATCATATGGGATATACCCATATGTCGCATGAACTGGTGTGAAATATTGCATGATAGAATTATGTTGCATGAATTTAGAAAAAGTGTCACATGATACTCTTTTAGCAAATTATGTCACCTGTAGTATGAAAAAGTATCGTACAACTATGTTTTAACATGTTTTTATGGATTTTTTGCGTTATGATCACATTTTTGATGTGTTATTGACATGTACATGCTATGTACTGATAGGAGGTATTTCCAATGCTACTAATTAGAGCGCCCAAAGTGGTGGGGTTGTGTGTCTTGCAATATTTGAGTGATGATGAGCATGCGACCATATCTGTGATGGGTTTGCAATGGGTTATACAGAAGACCCATATATGGGCAAACCATGGATTGCTGGCTGTATTGGCTGAGCGATGGCACATCGAGCATAATACCTTTCATCTACCAATTGGTGAGGCCTCTATTGCATTGGAGGACATGTATCACATTCTTCGGGTGCCATGCCACAACGAGCTAGGAAGTTGTTTGATTGATTGTTGTTGTCATGTTTGAAAAATGTTGATGTGAGAGAGACTAATGTTAACCTTAGTTATGTAGTAGGTGTACTATGATCAAACCTTGATAGAGGGGCGGGCCATGATGTAATAATTGTTCCATGATGTCACTATCTTAGATCGACATCTAGGTTGGGAGTAGTTGAGTGCAGAGTATGAAGTAAATTTTCCTCTTCCTAACTTATTATGTTCATTGGTAGCCCAGGCTTTGGTTACAAATAGAGGCCAGAAGGGCTTCCCACTAGGATGGGGTCGACTAGTATTTGACTTGATTACAAAACCACACAAGATGGCATGGGTATCGATAATACTAGCAGAGATGTACCATGAGTTACATGAGATATTGTATCACGAGGGCCACTCATGGGCATGCGATGTAGTGGTGGCATAGATTTGGGCTTGGGAGCACATTGCAGTGATCCAACCATGAGTGTAGCCAGCCGTATATCTCTGGGTATAGAGGATTTATCCCCTAAATACATAGTGGGGATGTCACATACTATTAGTGGATTTTTGATGAGTTGATGACATTCACATGGTGGCCTTATCGAGAGTGCCATAGATGGTCAAATGCATGGGAGTTGGATTACATGAGGTATAACATGCCACTAGTGGGGAGGATGGTAGATGTGGTGGAGAGATTTTTGATTACCCGAGTATGGCAGTAGTTTGTAGAGTGCCAGGTGATATCAGTGGAGACTACCACCTATGCTCAGATGCGATCAGATGAGGCATGAGGATGGTTACTGATGCTGGATTACCATACAATAGTATGTGATACAACAATTCTAGTAGCAACTCCTTGGGATTATTGCCTAGATGTTGTAGATGTAGGGGCAGATCCGACATACTTATATGAGTGCCAGAGGCATCCTTTCCCATCATTTATAGAGCCTGATGTGCTACCCGTAGGAGGGGGACACAAAGATGGTGGAGGTGGGGGTGTGAGATAGATGGAGGTTGGAGAGGGATCCCAATCAGGGAGGAGGAGGAGGAGGAGGAGGAGGTGCCATTGAGGTGATGATGAGTGGGGAGAGTAGAGTCAAAGCCAGAGCAACCAACTAGGGGGGATGATGATGAGCAAGATGCTAGGATCTACACTTTAGAGGCTAAGTTATAGGTAGCTCAAGTTACTATCGTAATGCAAGATCAACAACTTATAGATGAGCGAGCATGAGGAGATGAGCTTCATAGGGAGTAGGATGCTACGAGATGAGAGGCAACTCATCATGGTGCCTATACCACATACTACTATGCCACCCATAGGGGTGTGGTGCCACCAGGGTAGGGACTACTTAATTACTTTGAGTAGGATGGTAGGTTAGAGAGTGCGGTACAACTGTTGGATAGGAGATAGGCTCTACCACTAGGGAAACCACCTCCACTTGCTGCAAAGGGTGGGATTTAGTCATAGGTTGATACTGACATTTTGAAATTTTGATTGTACATCATGTATTTTTGAGACAAATATCTAGATTTTGGATCTCATTTTTCTATATGTACTATGACACATTGAGATATATATATGAGATACTAGATTTGATTAGCAGTCTTGTGTACTTGTCTCAAATGGATGTTTCAACAATTTAGTTTCCATGTAATGTTTTTGTTTCTATTTTGTACTCATGTATGTGTTTATGCTAATGTATCTCTCTCTTATGTATGATATTTTTAACTCTCATGTGTATGGTATAGACTTTATGTTTTTGAAAATATGTGACACTTGGATAGATTTGATTTGATGTTTAAATTAACCCCTTGTGATGACAGGATAGCAAGATATGAAATGAAAGATCAAGAAGGTGAAAGACATGATAAAGAAAGCAAAGAAGGACTTGAAAGCAGTTAGCTGATAGGTTTGCAAAAAGGATAAAGAGAGAGTTCTCCCCATATGCAAGAATGCAAGACTAGACTAGAAAAATGATCCTAAAATGCAAGCTTGTATGCAAAGTGATTTACCAGCAAGGGACACATAACATTTAGACTCTTATTTCATCATTGAGAATTTATTAGGGACATCATGAGATCATATAACCATCACTAGTATAACTATGAGGATATGAATATGATCAATATTAGATAGATATGTGGAAATCTAATCTAAGCATCAAAGACATAGAAGTCAAGATGACTACGTGATTAGATTCCTTAAGTGTAGTATAACAAGATTACTCCTGTATAGAGGCATAAGCACTGGGATAACCCTCAAGTGTGGTCTTGTGAAAAAGACAATCAAGGGTGATATGTTTATAAGTCTAAGTGTCAAATAGGACAAGCATGGAATGCTTTAAAACACTATAGAAAAATAAAGTATACCCACAAGTAGAAATCAAGAAAATGTGCCCCATGCCCCTAGTCTTCTAGTCAATGACATCCTTGAGAGACTATTAGGGAGGGAACACATAGTAAATAAATTGTCATAGAAAGCACACAAAATAAATAAAGATCAACATAGCTCAATCGTTTAAATGTTTAAGTGCATGTATGTAAGTCACTTGGCTATTTCTTCAAGACTTGATCTTGATAGTGAGAAATATCTTGACATTGGAGACTGTAGGTAAACTATTTGAAAAGTGTTGAAAAATACTTGATGTCTAGTTGGGGGTAATGTTAAGAAACACTATTTTGTGAGTTTCCAAATAAAAACCTAATGCACAAGGAAACCTCAAGTAGGCTAAATAGCGGTGCCCTAGAGATGAGGACACAAACATTCTCCAACTAGGAAATATGTAATGAAATGAGTGATTAAGACTGATAGACATAGATGCAAGGGTTTCAAGTAGCGCCCATTTCTAGGTTTTCACCACTTGGCATTTTTTTTTCAGGACTTTTTTCAATTTTTTGTATTTTTGAATTGTTTGATTTTTTTTTTTTTTGGTGATACATCAAAGTGTCTATTTCTAGGTTTTCACTAAGATGATCATTTTTTTAGGACATTTTCTGATTTTTAGGACTTTTTTCAGGATCATAAATATGTACAAGAGAGTTGAGCAGTAGGCCTTTAAGCATAGAACTTTTTAAAGTGTAGGACATTTATAGGCTCTAAAAGCTCTTCACGTTCAGGATTAGACAACTAACTAATAAGCACCAGACTCAAATGCTGCTATGATAATGTATGGGCCTAACCAATTAGGTTCAAACTTTCCCTTTTGCTCTCTATGCTATTGATTCTTTGGATTTTCTCTAAGCACAAGGTCACCAATGTGAAATTCATGTGGATGAACCTTTTTTTTATACTGAGTAGAAATGCACTTCTGATAAGCCCTCATGTGATCAAAATTTGCTTTATGGTGCTCATCAAGGGTCTTTAATTTTTGTATTTGCATAGCTCTATGATCTTCATTAGTTATCAACCCATGCAAAGAGAATCACAAGGAGGGGATCTCTACTTCTAATGGGAGAATAGCCTCATAGCCATAGACTAAAGAAAAGGGCATGACCCTTGTAGGAGTACAAATGGTAGTTTTGTATGCCCAAAGTGCTATATTTATCTGTAGGTGCCAATCTCTCCTAGACTTATGAACTGTGTGATGCAAGATTTTCAACAATGTTTTGTTGGAGGCTTCTGCTTGACCATTCCCTTGAGGGTAATAAATAGAAGACTAGTGTTGTTTGATCCTAAACTTCTTTTATAGCTATCTCAGGTCCTTATTTTTAAATTGTCCTCCATTATTAGTAAAAATAGAGGAAGGAATACCATATCGACAAATGATGTGATTTACTATGAACAAGGCAACATGTTTGCCTATAGCACTCGATAATGGCACAACTTTGACCCATTTAGTGAAATACTCAATTGCTGTAATGATGAACTTGTGGCCACTAGATGAACTTGGGTGAATTTTGCTGACCAAGTCAAAGGCCCATTGTTGAAATGGCCAATATGTCATAGAAGGGATCAACTCACATCCAAGAGCATGAATTAAGTTACCACGAAGGTGACATTTTTGACAAAACTTGGCATAATGAACAACATCAACTTGCATAGTTGGCTAGTAATAACCTACTCTAAGCAGCTTCCAAGCAAGTGCAAGGTCATTAGAATGTGCCCCACAAATATTGTCATGGACTTTGAAAAGTGCCTTTTTAGACTCTTCTAGCTCTAAACACCTAAGCAATGTTCTATATAGACCCTTTCTATACAAGTCACCATAGACCAAAATGTAATGTGAGGAATTATGAAGGAATTAGCATTTTTGGTTGTGCATGAGGTTTTCAGGAATAATTTGATCATGTAGGTAAGAGAAGATGTCGGTATAGCAGGAGGAATCATGACCTACAATAATGCATATCACTTGGTTATCGGAAGAATCATAGGCAGGATGACACAATTCTTCCACCAGGAACTCAAATCGAGATTCATGTTCTTGTAGTTGGAGAATAGATGCCATAGCATCAACAACTTTATTTTTTGCTCTAGGAATTTGTTGGAATGTCACAAAAGTGAAGTAGTTCCTTAGAGCATCTATCAACATTTTATAAGGTATCAACTTGTCATCCTTAATTTGATAGTCATTATTCACCTGATTAATAATAAGTTGGGAATCCTTGTAGATATGCAATTTGGTTATTCTCCATTCAAGAACCATCTTGATCCCATTTGTTAAAGCCTCATATTCTACCATGTTATTTGTACAAGGGAACAAGAGTTTGTAAGATTTGGGAATTGTATACCCATGAGGGGAAATAAATAGTATACTAGTTCTAGTTCCATTTTTGTGTGTGAGAGCCATCAAAGAACATTTTCCAAGTTCTCTCAATGATGCACATTATTAAGGTATCTGGAAATTTAGCATGTATGGGTTTTGTATCCTCTAAAGGAAAATTAGCTAGTTGATCAGCTATAGCTTGTCCTTTGATGGCTTTACATTCAACATACTGAATGTCAAATTTTGAAAGAATCATCATCCATTTAGCTAGATGACTAGTAAGCATAGCTTTGCTCAACAGATATTTCAAAGGATCAATTTTAGCAACTAGGTGAATTGTATGTGCCAACATGTAATGTCAAAGCTTTTGAGAAGCAAAGACCACTACAAGACAAGATTTCTCAATGCTAGTATAATTCATCTCATAGGAAACCAAAGTTCAAATAATATAATATATGGCCCATTCTTTACCAGTCTCATCACTTTGGGCCGATAACACTCCTAGAGAAGAAGCTGTAGCTATGATATACAAGATCAAAGGTTTTCCTAGAATAGGTGGCATCAAAATTGGAGGTTTTTCCAAGTACCCTTTGATTTGATCTGGACTTTATTGACATTCATCATTCCAGATATGAGTAGAACCTTTGTGTAAATTCTTGTTGAAAGGTTGAGCTTTATTAGCTAGTTGACAAATAAACCTTCTTATGGATTTTAGACATCCTTGTAGACTTCTAAGTTGACTAATATTTTTTGGAGGAGGCATATCAATGATAGCTTGGACCTTTTTAGGATCAACCTCAATCCCTTTTACTGAGATAATGTAGCCTAGCAATTTTTTTGAAGTAACACCAAAGGCACACTTTTTTGGATTTAGCATAAGTTGGAATTGTTCCATATGGTCCAATATCAAACTAAGGTCTTGAAGCTATGTATCTCTTGTTCTAGATTTTTCCAATGTGTCATCAACATAGTCCTCCATATTTTTATGCATCATATCATGGAATATGGTGGTCATTGCTCTTTGATAGGTAGCACTGACATTCTTGAGCCCAAAAGGCATGACATTCCAATAGAAAGTATTCCGTGCATATGTGAAGGTTGTCTTCTCTTGGTTAGCTGCAGCTATCTTAATTTGAATATACCCAGAAAACCCATCCATAAGGGAGTACATTTCATATCCTGCAGTCATATCTATGATAATATCAATGTTTGGTAGTAGGAAATCATCCTTAGGGCATGCTTTGTTAAGATCTCTAAAGTCAGTACAAAATTAGATGGTTTTATCATGCTTGGATATAGGTACAATGTTGGAGATCCATTCTGCATAGTCAATTGCTTTAATAAAGTTTGCACTCAAAAGTTTTTCCAACTCTTCTTTCACCAACAAAGCTAGATGTGGATGCATCTTCCTCAATTTTTGTTTAATAGGCTTAATATTAGGATAAATGGACAAATGATGCATGATAAGATCTATGTCAAGCCCAGGAATGTATGAGTATGTCCATGCAAAATTGATCTTTTTATCTTGAAAAAATTGGGCAAATTGCTCCTTTTCTTCAGCTAACAATGATTGAGCTACATGAATAATTCTAGGAGATTCCTTTGTCCCTAAGTTGATCAGTTTCATAGGTTCAATGAGAACCAATGATCTATCTTGAAAATAGCTTGGCAGACTACCAAGTACCTCATCTGTAGGTGCCTCAAAGAGGTTTTCACCATTAGATACATCTTTATTTTTACTATTTATAGGTTCAGATAGTACTGCAATGTGGTTTTTTCCATCTGAATGTTTGTTTTTTCTTTTGATTTTATGACTAAGGTACTTGATATTTGATTTTATCATATGAATCATGGGTTCACTAGTGGAATAAGTGATGGGTTCAATGGAATTTAGGTAACATGCAATCTCATAGTCTATTTGGAAAGACAATATTTTTGGTGGTTGATATTGAATGGACCAATCTATGAGATCAAGATGGATCAATGAGAGTGAGATAGAGGCTTCAAGGTGATTGACACAGAGAGAGTCATCTTTGGTGATGTGCAAAGTTGAGTCTATATTGAACATTGCAAAGGTATCTAGATCAGGAATAGTCCTCGAGGGATCAACATGATCCACTATAGCATATTGTGAGCCAAAATCATCTAACCCTACAGTAGACTCATTGACCACATTCGGTTGGGTTACATAGGCATGAACAACATCCACTCCTAGTTCACAAGAGGCATTTGATAAAATTTACCATTCATACTCTTGAGATCTATAGCAATTAGATGAGCAATATTTTGTCTAATCTGGTCTCTATTCATGTCCTCATGGTCAGATTCATCTTATTCTAGTTGTCGAGAAGTGGAAGCTTTAGCATCATTAGTAGTAGTTGGAGTGTCTTCCCCCAAAAGAAGATAAGTTGTAGGCACAAAGTCTTCATCTTGTAAAGTGGTAGCAACAAAGGGAGAATCATCATCCTTTGATTCACTAGATATGGGCACATTTTGAGTAGACATTAGTATATAATCCTCTAGCCCAAATCCTAAGCCAACAGTGTCTCGAGCATCATGACCTTGGGTATGACTTAAAGGTTCAGCTAGAGCTTTTTTGTTACTAGTTAAAGACCCATGAACTTGATAGCCCATATTTGCAAGCATCTTATATTATTTTCCATATCATTTAGGAGAAACGGGAGTAGTAACTATAACATCCTCTTCATCATCCTCTCCCCTATATATCCAGTCTTTAATAACTTGTTCTTCTTTTTCTGCTTCCACGGGAATTGAGGACTGGACAAAAGTGACAAAAAGAGACATGGAAGATGTAGAAGGTTTCTTTTTGGTGGATGACTTCCCATAAGACTAAAGGGAAATAGGTAGAGCAGCAATAGAGTCTAAAGTGTATTCTCCCATACCAAGACTCATCATTTTCATTTTTTGTTCACACTTTGTAAGAGATGGTGTTGGCTCATGAGAAGAGTGATTGTGTGGAACTAATGTTTCAGCAGTAGGCAATGCGTTGATGGATATTGAGTTGTCACTAGGGACAACTACTTTGGTACCATTGAAAGGGAACTTGATGCACTGATGGTACATAGAAGGCATCGCTTGCATGTCGTGAATCCATGGTCATCCCAAAAACAAATTATATGCAAAGGGTATATCTAGGACTTGAAAAACAACATCCTTTTCCACTGGACCAACTCTAATTGGTAGCACAATTAAACCCTTGGAAGGTCTTTCAACCTTGTCATAGGATTTTATGGTAATATTGTGCCTAAGATCAATAGGAAATTTTGACATGCCCAACTATTGGATGACATTAAAGGAAATAATGTTTAACTATACACCATTATCTATAAGACTCGACAAACATGAGTACGAAATATTTGGACTTTGACATGAAGAGCAAGGTTGTGGGGATGACTAGGAGCTTGATCATCTTCTTCAGAAAAGGTGAGGTGATAAGGTGAAGAGATATGATTAACCATAGCTTGGAACCATTCTGCATCAATATCTATGGGAACATTGGCATAGCGTAAAGCTTTTTCAAGGATATCCTTGTGCAAGGGAGATAACTCTAACAACTCAAAAATGAAAATTTGAGCTAGGGTACACTGTAACTAACTAACAAGGTCATAGTTTGAGATCCTAGAAGTGGTTGGTTGTTTAGAAGATGAAGCATTCATGGAATCCTAGGCAACTTTAAGAACAACCTTAGATTACCCCCTAGTAACAACATTAAGTGGGTCACTTTGTGATGGAAAAAAATTGATCACTCGAAGCACCACCTTAGGTTGAGAGTCATTATGGTATTGAGGAATGTCACACATTTTTAAGACAACTTTAGGTCATTCATATACATATCGATTGTCATCATTAGAAATTTCCATGCATAAATACTCAATAGGCTCAAGCATACCTATGACATTATTTGTGTTAGCATAAGCATAGCTAATCTTGGCATCATGATTCTTTTTAGTAGCTTTAGAGATTTCACCCTTCTCATATTCTAGTAAGGGTTGATTAGAAGCTTTGTGATCAACATTTTTGACAAGACCATCTATGACAACTATGCCTTCCTCAATAAGATCTTGAATCACATCTTTGAGCTTGAAATAGTTTTCAGTGTTGTGACCTTTGCTTTGATGATAACTATAGATATGATCCTCTCTCCACCATGGGGGTCTGATGGGTGGGTTGTAGGGTCAAGAATTATTTGGAAAAGTAATCAATTTGTTTGCAATTAAAGTTTTCAAGACCGTTTCATAGGGCTCAAGCATTGGTGTGTAAACACATCATTTCTTAGTAAACTTAGAGCTTTTATCAGATGTTTGTGGTTTCACATTTTCTTTTTTCTTTGTGACATAGATGGCAGTGGAAAGATTAAGCTCAAGTTCCTTGGTCTTAGGAGTATCCACCACTCTATTTTTGACAACATACTTATTTTTATTCCAAGGTTTACCTTTGTCTTTACCATTTCCATTGTTGTTCTTGTCTTTGTTTATGACAATATCACCCCTTTTGATAGCAAAATCTTCAATATGATACACACTCTCAATCATGGCATTAAAATATGTGAATAGCTATTTCCTTAGATCAATGTATAATTTTGGTACAAGAGTATTGAAAATGATATTAATTTTTTTAGCCTTAGGAACTTTCTGGGGATACTGAGAGTATAATGACCTCCATCGTTGAAGATATGTTGCAAAAGGCTCTCCCAATTTTTGTTTGATGTTGCATAAGTCCAACATGTTATAGGATTTTGAATATTATAGGAGTATTTCTAAATAAAATGTTGTGCAAGCTCATCAAATGTCTTAATGGGAGGACTCAATTTGGTGAACGATTCCATAGCTTGCCCTCTTAGGCTCCTAGGGAATAACCTCATAAGAAAGGTGCCTTCATGCATAAACTCCATGCTAAGAGCATAAAAATTCCTCACATGATCATGCATATCACCATTTCCATCATATTTTTCATACTTAGGAACCTCTATAACCTTAGGAAATGGTAGCATGTAGAGACTCCTATTGAATGAAGGGCACATATTGATTCGAAAAATGAGGTTTTAGGTGGTTCTTTTGAAACTTGCAGTTGTGTAATTTGTTTCCTCAATTCTTGTATTTCTTCCCTTAATATCTCATCTTTAGTGGGTTCCCATTTTGGAATGATGCACTCTATATCAAAATCTTGGGGAAGTTTCCATCCTCTTGCTGCCATGTATCAGAAGTATTGGTCTCTGTTTTCCTCTAAAGCTCTAAGCATCAGTTTTTGAGCAAAGACATCTTGTTGGAACTTTATGACATCTTTGCTAGTTACTTCTTCATCACTATCATGATGAGAAGGGAATGCAACCGTGGTGACTCTAGGAGTTCTTGGTGGTGTTTTTTTGCCATCATTACCATCCAGAGCATTTTGAGAGCAAGTTCCCTTGTTCCTTTCATGGATGGTATGGTTATTATTTTTAGCTTGTTGATGTCCTTTCTCCCTAGCATACATGGCTTCAAAGATCCTTTGATTTTCATGCACTTGTTCCTCTAAACAATGTTAGAATTCATTGGGGTGCACCATGATGACCAAACCATTCTCACCCTTAGGTGTCTCACAAGGTGTGCCAAATGAATTTTCAAAACTATAAAGCAGATTATGCCTAATGTAAGCTATTTGCATCCCAATTGGCTTAGGGTCTTCCACACAAGGCTATTTGTGAGGACATCTAGGTGGGGTTTCTAATTGTTTGAAAAAGAGAGAGGTATGATTACCACTCCCAACTTGAAACCTAGTTGTAACCGGCATGTAAAGACTTTTTCATGTTTAATAGGATGAGAAAAGTGAGTCAGAGTTGAAGCTTTCACAATCAAGATTAGTCACTTTTCAAAATATGATGGATGGATTATGAAGCAATGATCAATAATTTACAACACTGGTAACTCAAGCTGAGCAAGTGAGCAAAAAGCTCAATAGAAAATAGCTAAAAAGAATGATAACCATATTTTGACAAGTGATTTATCAGTGACATTTCAAGACTTACATCCAATAGACTAGACCCATCTTTTCAACCTTGAATAGTTTCCTAACATATAGATGTGTAACCAGAATCTAGGAAATAAGAGTGACAGACCCTAGACCAAAAAGACTAGGGTGTAGATGTTGTTTTGGCTAGAAATAACCCCAGGTGATACTTTCTTAGTTACTAGGTAATAGTAGGACAACATAAAATGTTGTGCGATACTCTTCAAAATAAGAGGGTGATACTTTTCTTGAAGGTGACAATTTGCATAGAGTGATGTGATATAACTTAGTACCAAGGGTGATATAACTCATTACAGGTAGGTGATACAATTTTGGAAAATTACAATCGCGTGATATTTCTTCAGAGACCAGGCGATAAAGTGCTAGTTTGTGTACAAGAGACTGGTTTTGACTCCAAAATTTTTGTTTTAGTCTTTAGAATCAAGTATTTTTTTGAATTAGGTAGTATATGTTTCTAGTTCATGTCAATTATTAGCAAGGTTTACAAACAGTAATGTTTTAACATGTCTTCAAATAGTTGAACAAGGGTAAAAACAACCTTTCCAACACACACTTGTGATATGATAACAATCTTTCTACTAATATTATCATGATTGTTTGATGTGCAAGAATGTTAACACTGGTCAACACATTCAAAAATAGTAGCTAATCAATCTACCTTAAGGTCACGATTCATTACTCAACAACTTGACCCACAGTTGATGCTCCTTCACTTCACACCAAGTGGTTACCCATGAGAGATATTGGATTTGTCATAGAAGTGCCATAAACAAAACTAAGGGAACACATATGGTGAGTGTAAATCTTGGGGTGATCTAGCTAGTCCACTAGGATCGATCCTTGCACCAAGAAGTTAGTGGAAAAATAAGGTGGATACTAACCTAGGGTGTCTAGATAGGGCTTCCATTCATAGTGTTCCTCTTTCTCCCAATAATGGGACACCCCACCTTGCGGTGGGTAACATACCTTGTGGCCACAAGAGCACCTTAAGCGTTCTTTCCTAGTGATCTCCCTATGGTCAAAATTCCTTAAGTGATCACACTAAGCGAAGACAAACACTACGTATACCAAGGTTTTGTGTCCTTGATAGCCTTGAGTTTATAGTAGGTTGGAAGAGTCAGGTAATTTTCTTGTCCTCACTTGGGTTGTTCCTCTTAGGTTGTTTGAGAGCAGGCCTGCTAAAGAATCCTAACTAAACATTGAGTGGATCAACTCTTGGAGGTCAAGATTTTTGATTCACCTCAAGGGTGAAGAGCATACTCTCATATTCTAATCACTTTACCCAAACACACCAAGAAGAGTAAATTATCTGCTTGCTTTCAAAATCTAAAAGTGGGTCAAGATTTCTGATTCACCACAAGGGTGAAGAGCATACTCTCCTATCACCAAGGAATCCTGATTACAAGTGTTAATGTGCCTACAAAAATGAATAACTAGTATATGCCACACATGAAATAAAAGAAAAAGAAAGTGTTTAATTTTTTATGTGTTGAGAAGCCTTGCAAACAACCGTTAGTAGCCCTTTTGCATTTGTAGCTTTGACATGCATTCTTTTAAGAAATGTTTCAAGATTTTCAAAATGACAACCTATGACCACAACCATTAGCACCATGGGTTAGCTTCCAAAAACAAAAAAATAAATCTATAAATGGACTTCTATAAAACTTTTTGGAGACCTATTAAAACTAGCAACCAACCAACAACAATAAAAAACTGACTAAAATACCTCAAACAACAAGCAAATCTCTGTCAGACGATAGTTTTTTTTGGAAGACTATTGTACGATACTTCACAATATATCCGTGTGATAGAACTTCTCTGTACAATATATTTTCTTAAGCTAGATGACAAAAGTTTGCATATAGAGGTGATATAATTTAGTATAGCTAGGTGACACTATTTTGTAAAAAAGTATTGCACAACAGTAATGTGAATTGTCATATGAAACTGGAAAAGTGTCACCTAGAGCTGTGACTATTAAAATAAAGAAAATGCGGGATAGTAAATGAAAATGGTGATAAAAACAAAAGAACTAAGGACAAAACCACTATTCTACCCTATGGTGGGTGCCAAAAATGTACATTAAAAAGGAGTGCACTTCCCTAAACCATTCTATCCAAGGTTTTCCATGGATTGGAAAGCTTGAATGTCGACTTAGGGCTCCCTCACCATGGAGTGCAAAAGCATACAAATAAGCATAAAATAGCTCTCAACTGAGCCTTAGAAATGTAGCCCTTGCTAGTAAACCATGAAATGATAGATTCTTTGAGAAAGAGCAAGAATGCTAGTGTCAAAGAACTCTTGATGCATGCAATACAAGAATGCAACTATGCTAAAATGAGATGCACAATGCATCTAAGCTACACAAATGAAAGTATTATAGCCATCCTAATTAGACTATGTGATCTAAGCTACTTGCAAAAGAACTACACTATATGCAAACTAAGATAGGATGCCATGTAAAAAAAATGCTATGAGCACAAGGAATGAAGACAAGAAGATGACGTTCTCCACAAAAGCTCTCAAGCACTCAAATGAAAATCTTGCAACATAACAATACTCAAGAGTCTAGATGCCTTGAGGGGAGAAACCCTCTTCCTTTTAAAGCCATATGAATGGTAGAGATCAAGATTGAGAGGGTGGATGATAAACAGTTGAAATAAAAAATGGAAGCGATCTATGTGCACACACAAGTCAACTAATAGGAAATGAGTTGACTTATCATATAAGACAAAAGTCTCACAAGCATTTTCTTTTAATTAAAAAATAGAAAAAGAACTTTATGTGGGTTAGAAGAATGGGGTCTTTTTATTTAATTAAAAGGGGACATGTTCTTTTAATCTAATAATGAACTTAGGATAGCATAGTCAAACTATAAGTTATAATCAAATTAATTAATTATTAGCAATTTGGTCTAGGTAAGTGATAAATTAAATTAGCCAAAATACTAAGAAGGTAGCTAAAAATCTAGATGACCATTTTTAGGTGATTATAGTAACCATGCATGTATTGGCATAGTCTCCCTGTGAGGATCTCAAGTATCTACTATTGCTATTAATTTGGGCTTCACTATATGATCTAGAATGTTATGAAGTACTAAAGTTGGTAGTAACTTATCCCATGTCTCTAGAACATGTAGCATAGGTTCAGGGTACCTTGGCTTCTAAGAATTTGTTTCAGCTATTCTCACTACTGGAAGAATAACTTCAATGAAGAGTTGAGTGTAAGGAGTTGAGGAAGCCAGTTTTTCTTCTGTGCGAATGCCATAATCATGAGGCTCATTCCCTTGTAGAAGCCTCTGCCACAATGACATTACCTCTAAACCATGGAAAGGATGTTGAAATGGTTTCCAACCTTGAAATACTCTATAACCAATGAGAAAGCAAATGCAGATGAAATACATGAAAAATTGCACAACTTGTAGTCCTCTCAATATTTGGACTGTAAATTCTCAAAGACACTTGAAAGTGACTCCAATTTCATAGTACCTACTGTAACACTTTCCTAGATTCTATCTAGTGCTCCCATAATATCCTCTATGTTGTCTAGTTGTTGTTTCTATTGTGTAGTCTCTTTCTAAAGCTTCTCCTTCTCTTTCTAGTGTATTGCCACAAAATATCTATCATTTGATTATAGTGCATCTCATCTAGATGTTCCAATGATGTAAATGCCTATCTATCTCTAATTTGTGAAAGAACTTGTTGTTTTACATAATCTAGATAGATCTTGACATTTCCAAAGCCATAAACCTGAAGATCATCATGTTTGTGTTCCACTTTAGGGAAAAATTGTATGTCATGTTCTTGTGCATATTCTTCAATCACTTCCTCGATAGCTTTCATTTCAGCATTCATGTTTTCAAGATTGGTCAAGATCCTGCTCAAAAATAATTTAGATGAAGATAAATGGGTAGAGTCCGCAAGAAACTTTACAAAAATATATCATAGTAGATATTTTTAGAAAGAAACAAGGCATAACCTAGTTAAATTGTTCTAGTTGTTGATTAGCTAGGTTAATTACAAATTACTATAGAACTATCATCAAATTAGGTACAATAAAATGAACAATTAACTATTCCCAACTAGCAGTATCAAATATAGTTTTCCAAGGTGATAAAATTGCATATGCAGATACATATATGTATGTATATATGTATGTGTATATGTATGTATGTATGTATATATACATGTATGTATATATATGTATGTATGTATATATTTGTGTATATGTGTGTAAATATATATGTATGCATGTATGTATTTATTATGTATGTGTATAGAGAGATCTTGTGGATTGGGAATTATGGATTATAAACCAAAAAAGAAAACATTACATTAATCTGATGGGGAGTATCTTTTTTCAGAGCCTCTTTTCTCTACCAAGGCTATCTCTTAGCCTTATTAGGGTCTATTCTCTAACCCTAACCTAGAGGATTCTCTCCTAATCCCCTTTTCCCAAGAAACTCACTATTCAATTCAAGTTTCACTCCTCTAACTCCCAAAACCCCAACTATCCACCTTTTGGATTAACAAGCCAAAAATCTACCAAATACCAATAGTAGAACAAAATCAAGTTTAAATCTTCTTCTTGAGGTTCTTGACACATTTCATGTCATTCTACACCATCTTTCTAGGTTTCACACACCCACAACCCATTATTGCTATGTTTGTCCTTGTAGCCCTAAGAGCCCCTATTAGCCCTTCTAGAAGCAAGGAATCTTCAATAACTTTCAAAATATCATAACAAGGCCTATTGATTTATTATATAATTTTTTTCAAATTGACCTAGGCTCAAGGATTTTCTAGGTCTTAGGCTTCCATGGTGTCCATATAGTACATTTCCAGAAAACCCCTATTTTTAGGGTTTCAAGGGCTATAACAACAATTTCACTTATAAAATGGTCTAAAATATGAATAATAACTTATCCTATAGTTTTTGGAAACCTAAAAGCCTACTCCACCATTTACTAATCAATATTGGCACATACCAATCCACTATTCATACTAGAACTCACCTGCAAGCATCACTGCACCTTGCCAAGCTTTCACTAGCTTGCCTAGGGCTTGCTTGCAATAATAGAAAATTGACTCCCAAAAATACCAAAATTGAAATTTAAATAATTTACATAGGACACTACTTGATTCCAAAGGCCATAGGTTTTCAACCATGAGAACTCAAGGTTTAGCCATTTTAGTTTTGTCTTCTCAAAGCCAACCAGCAAGAAGAATGAAACTAAGTAATTTTGAAAACCTAATAAAATGAATACTAATGATAAAAAAGATTTCATAGATTTATCACATGATCAAGAGTTTCTAATATATCTAAAATAGTAAGTATATCAATCAATTTCTTCAAGCAATCCTTCAAAACCCATGTTTTTTGTCAACAATTACCCCTCCTTACATGAATTATTTGTACAATGGCATAACCAACCCCTTCTAAGGAGTTATTTCATATTTAAATAGAATTCCATAAATAGCTTGACCCTTAGGTTGAATTTTAAGTTCATATTATTCCCTTTCCACCAAAGTGCAAAGTTATCATTGCAAAAATGCAAAGTTGTCAATGAGCAACTTTGACAACTTTTGACAATTTTGCATTTTGGCCCACAAAACTTGTCCAATTTGGTTTCAACCATTATAAAATGATCCTAAAAAATCTAAGGATCTTTCTTAAACAATAATT
This sequence comes from Cupressus sempervirens, assembly GCA_028749045.1. Lineage (NCBI taxonomy): Eukaryota > Viridiplantae > Streptophyta > Pinopsida > Cupressales > Cupressaceae > Cupressus > Cupressus sempervirens. The sequence continues at coordinate 763,111,868 of CM053783.1, read as the reverse complement.
TCCCCATTTAAGGTATTTTTCCATATTTAACATTTCTAGGCTTATCAGGACCTAATTACTAAAAACATGACTCAAACTTAAATCCTACTTAACTACACCTTCTAAACATACCATGGGACTTCATCCTTAGTCCTTATTCAAAAAATGGTTGGATAGACCATTTAAAAGCCAAAATTTCATTACGGATTTTCCCTTCTCCAAGGTGCTTATACACCATACCCCCCCTACAAGAAGAAGACTAAGGTACCTATTATGAGAGGAACTTCTTGCTGATGTGATGCTTCTTGAAGTCACTCTCAACAATCCAAGTTGCCTCAACTTCATATGTATCCTTCCATATGACTAGATGTTCTTTGTAAACCTTTTTTCTTGTACTCTTTGTCACCCTAGAGTCTAGTATCTTCTCCACTTGTGGTTGCTTTCCTTTCAGGTACCTGTAGGTTTGATATGTCTTTATGTAGCTCTACTTGATACTTCAGTTGATCAATATTTGGACCTTTGTAATGTATCAAGTCTTGGAGATTGAAAATGGGAGAGATGGACATGTCTTTTGGTAGGTCAAATTTGTAAGCACTAGATCCATACTTCTCTAGCACCTTGCATAACCCAATCCTCTTCATTTGCAACTTTCTTGGGATTCCCTTCTATGGCCTAGCTAGGTTTAAATAGACCACGACCAAATATCCTACTTGGAATTGTAGTTCTCTTCTCCCTTCATCCTTCTTTTCTTTCAACCTTTGATTTTCCTCCATCAAGCTCTTCTTAATTTGAACATGTATCTCCTTCACAGACTGCATAAAATCATCTACATGTCCATTGATGGTGTCATGTGCCTATAGTTCTGTTAACTCCATTATGCCCCTTGGATGTGACCCATACACTATTTGAAAAGGACTCAATCTAGTTTTTCTATTTTTTCTATCATTGTAGGTATACACTGAATAGGGGATAACTTGCTCCCAAATTTTCCCATATTCTTTAGTAAGACACCTTAAGAGGCTTCCTAGGACCTTGTTAATGACCTCTATTTTCCCATTAGTCTAGGGATGGTAGGCAGAACCATGAGTCAAGTTTGTACCCAATATCTTCCGTAGGGTCTTCAAAAAATTCCCCATAAACTTGATATCTCTGACAACAAAAATGCTCATTGGTAGCCCATGAATTCTGATCACCTCTTTGAAGAATAGATTAGCTATATTGCTACCATCATGTGTTGTTTTTCATGGGATGAAATGGCTCATCTTGTTGAATTTGTTAACTACCACAAACACACTATCTAATCTTGACTTTGTCCTAGGTAAGCCCACTATGAAATCCATGCTTATGCACTCCCAAGGCCTATTGGGAATGGGTAGTTTTTGGTAAAGCCCTACATTAGATGAAGTACCCTTCACCTTTTGACACATTCCACATTTGGTCCACATATCTTCTCACATCTCTTTGCATCTTGGGCCATTAGTAGAACCTTTCCACTATATCTAGGGTCTTGTTAAGGCCAAAATTCCCACTCATATTTCCATTGTGATTTTATTGAATGAGATTATCCCTCATGGACCCCCTTGGGATGCATGATTGATAACCCTTAAACAAAAAACCATTCTAAAATGTATATTCAAAAAATTAACTATGAAAATGATTTTCAAAATTAGTACATACCTTGTATGCCTCTGAGAAATTGGTATCTTCACTATATAGGTCCTTGAATCCTTCAAGCCCAACATTTTGCAACTTGATCTCTTGAATAGTTAGCAACCTTCTACTCAAAGCATCTTCCACCTTATTTTTTGTTCCCTTCTTGTATTTGATAGTAGAAGTGTAGGACTAAAATAATTCCATCCATTTTATGTGTCTCAAGCTAAGCTTCTCCTATGAATTGATAAAACTTAATGCTTCATTTTCAATAAAGACAACAAACTCCTTAGTCCATAAGTAATGCCTCCACTTCTTTAGGGCTTGGACTAAGGAATATAGCTCCAAGTAATATGTTGAATAAATTATTTTGGCTTCATTAATTATCTCACTAAAGAATTCTACATGCCTTCCCTCTTGGCTTAGTATTGCCCCAACTACTATGTTATTGGCATCAGACTCTACCAAAAATGGTTTCTCAAGACTTGGCAAGATGAATAATAGATGAGTTTCCACCTCCTTCTTCAACCTTTCAAAACTCTCATATAGATCTTTGGTCCATGTGAATTTTTTCTTCATGCCTCCTTTGACAGTGTCATTCATTGGTGCACAAATTTAACTAAACGTCCTTACGAAATTCCTATAGAATTGTGCTAGGCCATGAAAACTTCTAACCTTAGTAACAAATCTAGGAGTATGCCAAATCAAGATTGCCTCCACCTTACTATTATCCATTTTTTAGACTTCCTTGGGAAACTACAAAGTGCAAGTACTCTAGTTCTTTCATGAATTCACTCTTCTCAAGGTTCACTGTCAACTTCTCCTCTTGAAGTTTTCTCAACATCATTTCCAAGTACTTCATGTTCTCCTCTTTTGTCTTACTGAAGACGAGGATGTCATCTAGGTACATAACTACAAACACTCCTATGTAATCCTTTAAGACTTCATTTATAACTCTCATGAAGGTACTTGGTGCATTGGTAAGACCAAATGGCATTACCAACCACTCATAGAGACCCTTAGTAGTTTTAAATGCAAACTTCCACTCATCACCCTCCTTCATCCTTATTTGATAATAGCCACTCTTAAGATCAATTTTAGAAAAGTATCTAGCTCCACCAAGATAGTCCATTAGATCCTCTATCCTAGGAACATGGGATCTATATCTAATTTTAATTCTATTGCTTGCTCTAGAATCTATACACATTCTCTACTTACCTCCCTTTTTAGGGGTTAGGAAAATTGGGACTACACATGGACTGATTCTCTTCCTAATTAGGCCTTGATTAAGAAATTATTTTACTTGCCTTACTATCTCCTTATTCTTCTCTGGTGTCATCTTGTATGCAACCTTATTTCAAAAAGATGCATCTAGTAGGAAGTCAATTTGATGAATTATAGCTCTTTGGGGGGTAATGTTTGTGGTGCTCCATCACATATGATATCCTTTAACTGATCTAGTAGTTTTTGGATTTCTACAAGTATAGATGCTTGTAATAATGCCTCCTCTTTTTTTGGTTTCACAATGATAACATATCCAACTCCTTCAGCTTCCTTTAGGTCTTTGAGAAACTCTTTCCCACTCATCAACATGGTACTAGCAATAGTCTTCTCTACTTTTTCTTCCTCTAACACAACTATATTCTATAGGTGACTCAATCTTTCTTGAAGGAATATTTATTTTCCTTACCATGGTGTATTGCCTTCATATCATAACACCAAGGCCTTCCTAGTAGAAGATGGAAAACATCCATTGGAAGTACATCACATAAGATGTTGTCTTTGTACTTGCCAATGATGATGCCCACCCATACTTGTTTATTCACCAAGATGTTCCACCCTTTGTTCAACCATGTCACCTTGTAAGGAAACACATGGGGAATATTTGTTAACACAAGTTTCTAAACTACCTCTTCTTATATTACATTATCAATAAACCTTGAATCTATGATTATCTTGCACACCTTTCCAAGTATTTTATATGTAGTCCTGAAAAGTGTCCTTTTTTAATCTTCTTCCTTCACTGGTTCTTTGACTAGGACTCTCCTCAACATCAAATTCTCTCCCTTCTCTAGTTCAAGGTCCACCTTACTTGTCTTCTGACTATCACCTTCTTGCACATAAGAAATTTTATTCTCTCCATAAGATGATGATGCCTTCTCTGGACATCTATAGGTAGGATGCCCTAACTTCCCACATTAATAACACTTCATGTTATTAAAATGTGATCCCCTACTACTATTGTCATGTCTTCCTCTACCACCATTATTGGAACCTCTTATTCTATTATAACCTCCCCTTTTACTAGTCTCATTGATTTGCTCAGTCCATTTGAATTTTCCATAGATTTTTTGATCATTGATTCTTCCACTAGAACCTCCCCTTGAGTTGCCTCTGAAATCTTTACATCTACCTTTGTATTTAGAGTTATCATTCTTCTTTCTCAGCTTGTCTTCCACCTTTGGAGCCATTTAGAAACAACTATGCAAAGTAGTGAGATTGGAAAAGCTTAGTTCATCTTGTATGGACCACTTAAGGCCATTCAAATACCTTGCTACCCTGATGCTTTTTGCCTCTTGTACCCTTGACTTCAGAACTAGCTTTGGAAATCCTTAGTGTAAGAAGACACATAAGGATCCATTTGTTTAAGATTATTCCTTTTCTTGTGAAGTTGGATCTCATAGTCCTCTGGTAGATAGGTCTCCTTTACCTTTACTAGCATAGCCTTCTAGCTATTGGTTTTTTCCCTTCACTTTCTCTTTTCTCTTGCACAAACTTCCACCAAGTCAGTGCCTATCCTTTCAATTTAGATTTTTCCATCCTTACTTTTTGTGCCTCTGTTACTCCTTCACACTTAACATTATTCTCAATGATCTCAATCCATTCTAGGACCACTTCTGCATCCATCTTTCCATAGTACATTTGAATATTCTAAATGTTTTTTCCTCCAGTTTCTTTGAGGGCCTTGAGGAATGGTTCTTGCTCACTAAGTAGAGGATTAGGTTTAGTAATCTCATCCTCCAAGTTTATATTTTTCTTTCTTTTACTAGTGCTGGTGTCCTCATCTTCCTTTGCTAGAGCTGCCTCTTCCATTTCCTTCCATTTTTCTTTCATCTCTTCTAGAGTCCCATATAGAAGCCTAGTCTTCTCATTCATGATCTTCTTATACTCATGTACCTCCTTCACCAATTCTTCATTTTTCACCATCTTTGTAGACCCACTTTATTTAGTAGGAAACAACATACCACCACAAACCATAATCTTATGGTTTTGATACCACTTTGATGGGGAGTTTCTTCTTTTTAGAGCCTCTTTTCTCTACCAAGGCTATTTGATAGCATTCTTAGGGTATCTTCTCTAACCCTAACCTAGAGGATTCTCTCCTAATCCCCTTTTCCCAAGAAACTCACCAATCAATTCAAGTTTCACTCCTCTAACTCCCAAAACCCCAACTATGGACCATTTGGCTTAACAAGACAAAACTCCACCAAATGCTATTATTAGGTCAAAATCAAGTTTAAACCTTCTTCTTGAGGTTCTTGACACATTTCATGTTATTCTACAAGATCTTGCTAGGTTTTACACACCCACAACGCATTATTTCCCTATAGCTCCAAGAGCTTCTATTAGCCCTCCTAGAAACAAGGAATCTCCAATAACTTGTAAAATATCTTAACAAGGCTTATTGATGCCTTCTAGATTTTTTTTCCAATTGACCTAGGCTCAAGGATTTTCTAGGTCTTATGTTTCCATGGTGTCCATACAGTATGTTTATGGAAAACCCCTATTTTGAGGGTTTCAAGGGCAACGACAATAATATAACTTATAAAATGGTCTAAAATATGCATCAAACCTTATCCTCTAGTTTTTTTTCCACTTGAAACCCTACTCTACAATTTCCTAATAATTATTCGTACATACCAAATCACTGTTCATACTAGAACTCATCTGCAAGCATCACTGTGCCTTGCCAAGTTTTCACTAGCTTGCCTAGGGCTCACTTACAATAATAGAAAATTGACTCCCAAAACCACAAAAAATTATATTTACATAATGTACATAGGAAATTACTTTATTCCAAAATTCCATGGGTTTTCAACAATGGAAACTCAAGTTTTAGCCATTTTAGTGATGTCTACTCAAAACCAAGTAGTAGGAAGAATGAAACTAAATAATTTTGAAAACCTAATAAAATGAATGTTAATGATCAAAAATAGATTTCAAAGAGTTATCAAATGATCACAAGTGTCTAATCCATAAAAAAGAAGAAGAAAATCAATCAATTTCTTCAGGGAATCCTTGAAAACCCATATTTTCTATAAATAATTACCCCTCCTTACATGAACTCTCCGTACAATGGCATAACCAACCCCTTCTAAGTAGTTATTTCATATTTAAATAGACTTCTCTAATTACCTTGACCCTTAGGTTTAATTTTAGGTCCATATTATTCCCTTTCCACCAAAGTGCAAAAAGTTATGATTGCAAAAATGCAAAGTTGTCAATGACCAACTTTGAAAACTTTTGACAATTTTTCATTTTAGCTCTCAAAACTTGTCCATTTTGGTTTCATCCATTATAAAATGATCCTAAAACATCTAAGGGCCTTTCCTAAACACTTCTTTCCCCATTTAAGATAGTTTTCCATATTTTTCATTTCTAGGCTTATCAAGACCTAATTGCTAAAAACATGACTCAAACTTAAATCCTACTTAACAACACCTTCTAAACATACCATATAACTTCATACTTAGTCCTTATTCACCAAATAGTTGGATAGACCATTTAAAATTGAAAATTGTATTAGGGATTTTCCCTTACCCAAGGTGCTCTTGCACCATAATCATTCCCCATTTGTTTAAAGTGACGGGGGAGAGCTCCAAACGAGGGTGGAGAGATTTGAACATTGATGGAGATTAGTGGAGATCTATGATTTCATTACCTTTCCCTTGTGATCATTGCATTTTATTGTTGTGCCCTTGTGATCTTTGTATTTCATTATCATGCCCAAGTGATCTCTATATATGTCTGCATGCATGCATGTGTGTATGTATGTATATATACATATGTATATGTACATATATGTTTATATATATACATACACACATATGTGTGTGTCTATGTGTGTATGTATGCATATATAGAGTGATCTTTTTTAAGGTGCTTATTGATCCAAATGCATACATATTCCAAAATCTAAATAATAAAACAATAAAATTCATTCAACATGTAGCATGGCTACAAATGCGATGGAAATGCCTATTGGTAAGTAGATTCCTCTTTTTGTCTCTCATTTTTCATGTATTTATTTCAATTGAGCTATTATTTCTTAGGGGACATTTTGTAATATTGGATTCATTTTATGTAGGAGGCAATGAGAACATTCCTAGATGTACCTATGTTATATGTATGAGAACACTAAAGAATTGTAATGAATTTCTCGTGAGCACTGAAGATGGACTCCCCTGAGAGTAGCCCAACTTCTAGGTACTTTAAATGTTGATCATTTCTTAAAGATTTAAGATGTTAATGGGGAATTATATTTTTTTTTGGGAGGGGGGGGGGGGGCGTTTGGGCCAAATGAGCTTCCACTGTTAAGTGGTTGGCCCTAATGGGTAGAGAATATTAAACTATTCTTGAAACCAAGTGAAGCTCAAAATTAACTTATGATTGCATAAAAACTAACTATGTGAATCTCTTAGTTTTAGGCAATGTAGAAGGAGGCCATAGTTCAATATGCAATCTCAATTCATATACATACAACATCAAGTGGAGCTGAAAAATAACAATAGGTTTTCCTTTTTGTTAGAGGTTTTTAATTAGGTATTTTAAGTTATAGACTATCACAAAAATTATAATTTTGACTCTTATAGGAAAGGGTAATGTCCTTAGCATGGAAGCAAATCAAGACTTTCTATGTCTTGGCTGGCTTGTCCATAGAAGCTAGAGTTCTAGCATTCATGATGGTCTATAATTTAAAAACTTAATAGAACTATTAAATAAATGTAAACCTAGTGCATTTTTTCAGCTCTACATATTATCTATGCATATAGAATGTTTTTGCACGTGCATTCTTGATTCAAAAACTATCAAGTAGGGTGGGCACCTGCAACTTGATAGATGATTCATCTATGGGGGAGATGGTATTATCAATAGAACCCTATAGCTTGGACACTCTATGGAATTTTTTCTTTGCAATATGGAGACATGGAGACCAATTTAAGGATAACCTAAAAAAGAAATGGTTAAGTGTATACATTTTCTAGAACTTATGTCAATTATTTTAATCTTAAACTTATGTTGACTTTTTAAATTTTGGGAGTTTTCTAACATTAGATTTTGATACTATAGTGCTCAATGATGGTGACTATTGGATTGTGATTTCCAAATAGAATGCAAACAAGTTTGTAAGGATTGCATTAAAATATGAAGTGAGGTATGTAGTATTTGGTACTTTTCTAATCTAGGTATGTAGTATTTGGTACTTTTCTAATCTATATAGATAATGGTCATCAATTTTTTTAGATTGTGGATTAGTTAATGATGCTAGAGAATCATAGGGTTGTTAGCAACCCTACATGTTGGAGGTATTTTGGCTAGGAGTTGTAGACTCAGTCACTAAAGGAGTGGTACTTGGTCACTGTTGGGTACAGTTTTGGCCGAGGAGCTTAATCATTGAAGGGGATTTGTCACTGTAAGAGCTCAACATTTTTTGTTGTTTGACACTTGTTGATCTTGGCATGTGTTGGTTTCTCAACAATTCTTGGGAGTTTGCTAATACTTGGTAGTCTATTGGAGCTGACTAGAGTACTTATAGATTTTCTCAATTGATTTGAAGTATTTAATGCATGTATTGTGTGATTGTTATGTGGATTGATTAGGGAGTTTGTGTGGACCTATTTAGATCTTGGTTGTCTCTCCTATGTGTTTTTAATTTGTGTTTTAATCCTTCTATTGAATTTGGGTATTTAATATAAATTGGAGGCTGACTTGTGGCTCAACATATATTTAATGTTAGGATTTAATTTGATTTGTAATGAATTGAGCTGACTTGTAGCTTAGTTGGGTATAAGTAAGGATCTTGTAGAGTCTTTAGGCATTCATTCATTTAGAGGAGTGGATCAGAGATAATATTGTCATCCATCTTTGAGAAGAGGATGAAGTGTAGGAGTGAATTTTGAGAAGGCTAGTAATTGTGGCTTAGTAAACTAGGAGATTTCTTGGTGGGCTTGTAGGCACAAGTTGAGATTTCCTTGGGGTTTTCTTCCAAAGTATAGATTTGGACTAGTTGGGATTAAGGGTTTGAGTTGGATCTTGAGGGATCTTGCATAATTATTTTTTATTTGATCCTAACCTAGAAGGCCTTACAATTAGGCACATTACATGTAAATAGTTTTTTTATGAATCAAATATTGTGATTTGGTATCAGATCTTGCATTTTGTGTTGTGTTTCCACTGTGTGGTTACTTGTTGGGGGTTAGGACATCTCCTTTGGGGATTCTCTTTCCTTGCACTCAGTCAGGTGGTATTAAAGTAAAGGTGTTCCCAAGTGTGTAAATTGAGTGCCAAATTTGAGGTAGTTTGCACTTGGACTTGGGTGAAATCTTGAAGAAAAGGTTGATTTAGTGGAGCTGATTAATCTTCTTGATTTGTAAATTTATTTCTTTGGGTTACAAAGGATCTTGGAAGGAGAAGGTAGCTTGGTATATTAATGGTTTGAGATTCAATATCTAAGGTGAGGTTGGTATATTGAAGATTGATTCAGTGGAGGATGCTTATCAGTATGCCCTAAAGGTAGAAGATAAGTTGAAGAGGAAAAGTCAAGGCAATACTAGAGGGGAGGAGAAGTAAGCTAGCTCAACAAAGGATAAATTGAGTGTAGAAGAGGAACTAAAGCCTATTATCAGAAGAGAAGGATAGGTGGAGATGAGTTTAGAGATACTTGTGGTGAAGTAGGGCATAGATATTTTGAATTTTATCATGGTAGGAGATATGCTATTGTGAATGAGGTTGAAGTACAAGATAGTCAACCTACAAAAGGAGAGAGTTTTCTAGCTCAAAAAGTACTGATTGGTTAGAGGACAATGGAATTTTGTTAGATGACTAATTTGTTTAGGACTTGTTGTAAGGCTGGTTATAAAGTCTACAATGTGATTGTGGATGGTGGAAGTATTGATAACCTTGTTGCTAAGTAAATTGTTTAGAAACTTGGTTTGAAGAGAGTGAGACATCCTTATCCTTATAGGATTAGCCAATTGTAAGGTAAGCAAGATTTGGAAGTGAGGGATAAGTGCCTTGTTAATTTCTAGATTTGGTAGTATAAGGATCAAGTATTGTATAATATTATGGAAATGAATAGTTATCATGCATTTCTTGGTAGACCTTGGCAGTATGATTGTAGAGTTGTGCATGATTTATCAAGAATGTGTTTACTATTGAGAAAGGTGGAAGGAAGCATTCCCTAATTCCATTGTAGAATGAAGAGCTTGGTAGAAGGAACCTAAGTATTGATAGTTAAGTTGAGTTGGTAGATTTTGAGAGGGTTAGAGATCAACATGGAAAGAAAACCCATGGAGCACTTAGGACATATGTGAAGAAGAAAAAGAAGAACAAGGGAAAGAGTGTAAAAGTTGAGGACTTGGAGGAAATCTATGTAAAGAACTAGTATTAGATTTATGTGTTGAATCCCACAAGATGTTCTTCCATATATTGAGAACATGTTTTTGAACCTAGGGTGTCTAATGCAAGATCATCCTACAGTTATTATCAATCCTTCATGTTGGAGGTATTTTGGCTAGGAGTTGTGGACTCAGTCACCAAAGGAGTGGTCATCGATCACTATTTTGTATAGTTTTTCTAAAGAGCTTAGTCGTTGTTGGAGCTTGAAATCTTCTATTTCTTGGCACTTTTTGTGCCTAACATGTGTTGGTTTCTCGAAAATGCTTGTGATTTCGCTAACACTCAGTAGTGTGTCGGTGCCAACTAGAGTTCTTGTAGATATTCTCAATTGATTTGAAGTATTTAATGCATGTATCATTTGATTGTGACATGGATCAATTTGGGAGGCTTTTTGGACCTATTTGGGTCTTGGTTGTCTCTACTATGTGCATTTAATTTGTATTGTAAGCCTTCTAAGGAATTTTGGTATATAATATCTATTGGAGGCTGACTTGTTGCTCAACATATATTTAATGTTAGGATTTAATTTAATTTGTAATGAAATGGGCCAACTTGTGGCATAGTTGGGTATAAGTAAGGGTCTTGTGGAGTCTTTAGGCATTCATTCATTAGGAGAAGTGGATTAGAGATGGTATTGTCATCCATCTTTGAGAAGGCTAGTAGTTGTGGCTTAGTAACCCAAGAGATCAGTTGGTGGGCTTGTGGGCACAATTTGAGATTTCCTTGGGGTTTTCTTCCAAAGTGTAGATCCAAACTAGCTGGGATTAATATTGTGAGTTGGATCTTGAGGGATCTTGCAGAACTATTTTGTAATTGCATTTTTATTTGGCCCTAACTAGGAAGGCCTCATAGTTGCGCACATTACATGTAAATAGTTTTTTTATGAATCAAGTATTGTGATTTGGAATTTTGTGTTGTGTTTCCATTGTGTGTTGTTTGTTAGGGCTAGGACATCTCCTTTTGGGATTCTCTTACCTTGCACTCCATCAGTTAATAGCATTTGGTACAAAAAAACATTGGATAATGGTCATCTATGTAGTATTTGTTGATCTTAGATTGGTTTTGAAAAGTGAGTGTCAACACACTTAAACCATTTACTTAGTTCATGTTGAACTAGTAATAAATGCCAAGCACCACATGTAAATATTAGACCATGCCAAGTTGCAATGAGTGCCGAGTCACTCATGTGTCGAGTCACTTAGGTGCCTAGCAAATAGACCATGCTGAGTAAATTCAAGTGCTGAGTAAATAGTGTATGTCGAGAAGTTCAAGTGTCAAGTCAGTAGCAAAAATACAATGTATGCTGAGCATTAGAGACTTCATATGCCGAGTGACATAGTTTGGACATATTTGTTTGTAATGGCACAAACAACTATGTAAACCATTTTCAAGCCGACTTAAGGATAAATTTTGATCTTTAAAAGATAAGGACAAATCTATATTTGGATTCCCTATGTAATTGCATGCAACCAATCAAAAAATAGGAAGGTTTAAGTGGCAATATGGATGAATCATAGCTGTAGATTTATACCTAACCCTAAGCCACTAGAGTTTTCTTAAGGAGGAAAAAGCCCTAAAATTTTCATGGAGAGATAAGGAGTGTATGACAGAATTGAAGAAGTGAACAAGATAGTTTGTAGAGCTTTCAAGGTGACTTAGTAGTAAGAATGTATTGCAGAATTAATTAGTGAAGAGCAGAGGATAGGGAAGGATATGACATTGATACATCAGATCATGAAGGATCAATCAAAGATTGTATAGAGGTGATTTTTTATCAGGCAAGCAAGTGCCAACTGCAAGATCTATGTTAAGATATTTTGACAGGTGATTTTAGTTAAATCTCTTAAGAAAAGTAGTCTTAACAGGCTATATCAAATCATTTAATAGGGTGCTTACTTAATTGTGAGTTAAAGTCCTCTAACTAGGCACACTTCTACCAGGGTGTTGAAATCCTCTAACAAGGTGGGACTTAACAGTCTTTGTAAGCCTTTAATAGGGTAGATCATGATTCATGGTCAAACCATTGTAATCTTAACTAGATACACTTTATTGTTGTAGTAGTGAAGATTTGTGGGTGTCATTCCCACCCCTATTTTACCTTCTCACTTGGAGGATTTCTGGGTAATCATATCTGGTGCTATGTGTGTGTTTGATTACATGTTTACAAGATTGATGTATATGCTTTATATGTTATTTCAGTATATTAATGGATGTGATGTATGAATGATGAAAGTTTTATGAGATCAAGTTTAAACTCCTAATTCATTCCCCCTAGAAGTTTACTATCTTCCCACTTGTAATTCCAACAATTGGTATTAGAGTCTTGTTCTCTGAAAGAAAAATGTTGCAGCTTAAAGGAAAGATCTGGAAATGGAAGTCTAAAAGCTGAGAAAGACTATTGAGAACTAGGAGATTGAAATACATCTCATACTACATCAATTGAATGAGGCAAGAAAAGAGCTAAAGAAATCCTTGAAGAGAAGGAAATAGATTTCTATTGCTGATAGTGACAAGAGATAGACACCACCAACCTATTTGAAGATGGTAACACCAATGAATTTGATGCAACAATTGTAGATCTAATAGAAAATAATAGAATCCAAGCTAAGGAAATTGGAAATCTCAAGTTAGAGAAAGAATCAAAAGCTATACTACTATCTGAGGTGACTGAACAAAAGAAGAAAGCCATGGAAGACAAAGCCATGATTGAAGAAGATAAAAGAATTTTGGCAAATAGAGTGGAAGAAAAGTCAACAAAGCTAACAAAGATCTCCAGCATGCAATTAGATACTCTGAGTCAAATGATGAATGTCAACTATAAATTAAATGTCAAGGACATTGAGATAACTACATTGAAGTTGTAGAATGAACAATTGCAGAATGACCTGAAAAGAGACAAGGAATTTGTTGAAAATCTCCACAAGCCAAATGAAGTCATCAAATACTTTAAGAAATTATTGAGATCAATTACTTCCAACAAAGATACATTAGGTATGGACTACATAAGCACTAAAGAAGGAGAATCATCCAAAGTCACTGAAGAGAGGAACATCAAAGGTAAGAACTCCAAACTCACTTGTCATTTTTGTGGTAAGCAAGGACATACTGCTGATGTGTGCAGGAGTAAGTTCACAAACTAGAATGTGAAGCTTAAGAACATGACTCACTATCATAAGTGCAACAAGAAAGGTCATCAGGCACATGAATGTAGAACCAAGACTATGCAAAAACAAAGATTTGAAGGATATTGCTACAATTGTTAGAAGTATGGACATAGAGCCTTTGAATGTAGATCCAAATCCATGTGGTCATCAAAAAAGTTAGCAAAGGTAATAAGATATGGAAACCTTTATAATTGGAATTATAACACAAGACATAGCTATCATTATTGTCAAGAGTATGGACATATTCTTGAGAATTGCATTAGGAAACTCTTTAGTGGCAACTACAAAAGATGGTTAAGCCAAACTACATGTTTTAGCTATTTGAAGACTGGTCACATAAGAAAACATTTTCCAACTAGGTCAAAGGCACCAAGTTGTGAATTTGATAAAGGAAAAGGCAAGGTAGATGTTGAACACATCAGAGATGAGATGAACATGACATGGAAAAATAAATATGATTGCAGTACATCAAATGGAGAAGGGATCACTTCACCCAATGGGTCATGTAATCACACCTCAACAAACTAAACAATCAAGAGGTATGTGGGACTAATAATCAAATGTAATATCACACATCAGTTCCAAAGGAGATAGTACTAAAAAGATTACATTAAAATGAATAAAGATGCAAGATGTTGTTGTAAACACAAGTTAAAACTTTGAAGTTTCCATTATGCTGCTGAGCACAAAAAGTTTCCTGTGCATGCAAATTAGGATGCTAGTTGATGCTGAGTTTGTAGTAGCTATTGAGTGATGGTAATATTGATGGATTTTGAGTGATTCTAAAATCAAGTTGACGTGAAGCTTAAAATTGTACAAGAACTAAGCATTAAATGCAAGGTTTTTGAAGGGTATTTGATCGATTTCTACTCATTATTCATCACTTTGAATTTGAGCAAAGAGCAAGAAGAGTGAAAGGTGATTCAAAAACTTGCTCACAAAATTTTCAAAGAATTTAATAGTGATCTAATGCAAGTTCTCCAAATTTCACAAGGTACTTATCACAAGCTAAGCTATGCACTTTTACTTTACAAAAGCCTAGTTTGACAAATGGAATCTAGTTTGAAGAATGTAGAAGGGAAAGAGGTCTTAAATGTTTAGCTCATTAGTAACAAAGTTAAACAACCTATATTTAAGGCCATTCCTAACATAGCTTACAAACAAGATCCTTCTGGCACTTTATCCATGATCTTGTCGATTGTCATTATGGTGGAAGATGCTAGGAAGTGCTATAATTGAAAAATAGGGGGAAGAGGAGACATGGAAATTAGAGAAGCATATGATAGGTTATGTGAAAATGGTGGTCTAAAGGATGAGTACAAAATTGTTGAGAAGAAGGGTTTGACGCATGCCCTAGATTTTTCTAGTGTATTTAAAACTGAATGGATTAGAATTGTATTGAGTCAAATAAATGATGGATCTTTATGGTTGGAAGGTGGACCAATTAATATTACCAAGAGGATAATTCATAGGGTCACTAGTTACCCAACACAAGATTGGCCCAAGACTCTGAGGAGTGATTCCAAGGAAGTGATAGAGAAAAACTCTGGAGCAAAATAGAATAAAGAGGCATGATAATAGATACTGTTACTGATCTATTTTTGAACTTTGCTATTAGGGTAATCTCTCCAAAATTCTATCAATCTAGTAGATTGAATAGTGTACCCTATATTGTTGTGGATGTTGGCTACAAGATTGTGAAGAAAGATCATACTTATGATCTGGCTAAGCTTCAACTACAAAAATTGATGAAAAATCTTGGAGCAATTAGAAAAACCAAGAGTGCTCAATGTAATTTTGGTTCAATCATTGTCTGTATATTCTTTTATGTGCAAAATACATTTCCCTCCTTTGGTATAGTAAGCTAGAAAAAAAATAGGTCAATAGTACTACAGATCAATGAGTACATTGAATAGATGGGAGAAAAATTTAAAACCATCATGACAAGCTATTTTTAAGACTTTAAGAAGTCAATGAAGTAGACATTCAGGATACCTATTTCCTTAGTTGAAATATATTATAATGACATATATTTTCTTTTTGGCATTGACTATACATATGTGCAAGCTGCCACACAAAGGGTTAGATGGTTAAGGCCCTTGGGTTATGAAATTAATGTGGATGAAGCATTGACAACCATCAACACTCCTAGCAGAGGAAATTGACAAAACTGCTAATTTTTTTTGGAAATTATGATATGATGAAATCAAAAGTTGAAATGGAGTTGAAAAATACCTCCACACTCAAGAAAAAGGATAGGCTAGTTAAGAAGCTTAAAGCTAAATTTGGTGAAGGTGTAGATGAAGAAGAGGAGGAAGAAGATGAAGAGGAAGAAGAGGAAGCACAAGAAAAAACTCAAGAACCTCTTGCATTAACTCAAGGCATGGGAGAGGACAAGGAAGAGGAAGAAATAGAAGGTTCTGAGGAAGAAGAAGCCAAGGAAGCACCCACACATGCCAAGAAAAAGAAGAGAAAGGCTAAGACATAGCCAGTGGCTAAGGCAAAGAAGATTGTTAAACCAAGCCCAACCAAGCCAACAACACCTACCACCAGAGCTAGCACATGAGCCACAACATAGAAGGCCAAGGAGAAATCCAAGAAAACAGAGCAAGGTGGCCAAGTGCAAAAGAAATAAATAAGAAGATTTGTTGCACAACTAGATTTAGATGAAGGACTGAATCAGATGATATAAGCCAATTCAAATTGGTAAGTCACAAACCACTTTCTAATCTTGATAAAATGTGTGAAAATGTCAAGAATAATGCAGATTTAACTAGTTTAAAGCATATTCATTTTGAGAAACTTGGGAAAAAAGAGAAGAATCTAGTGGAAGAGGCATTATATGCTATGACGTGTAAATTCAAAAATACTCCACTAGAATTTTCCAACACTGTACCAAAGAGTTTATATGATGTTGTTGAACAAAAGTGGCATTATTGTTTAAACTTGGAAAAATAGATTAGAGAATCAACATTAACCCAAGTAATGCCAAAGCTAACGAAGGGGTAGATTGTTAAGGAAAATAAGAAATATTGAGGAAGGTTCACACCAAAATATAGAGCCTTCAACATTCTTCAAAACAATATTGAAGATGTGGTCAAAAAGTCAACACAAATGTGGAAACTTATTTATGGGCTGACCACTATAAAAAAGAAGTTGATCCCTTTGAGGGTAAAGGTGATGATATAGTTTGGGAGGAAGCTAAAAAGAAAATTGATGACAAGGCAACAATTGAACAACAACAAGATGAATAGAGTGTGCAAGACACACAAGTGCCAAGTATTAGTTCCCCACATGACATAATCAAGTCCACTAAAACCATTATTGTTAAGGATGTCTTTGATATTTTAGCATAGAACATAATCCCTTGACTATAGAAGACTTGAAGAAAATATTGGACCAATCTACACTGCAAGCCAAGCTATGTGAAAATCCAATTTTGGTCAGTATAGATGAATTTTAAAAAGCTTCAACTAAGGTAACAATAGACAAGGTGAATCCACAAGAACCCCCTTCTTCTATCCCTTCAATTAATCAAGTACAACCTTTGACCCAAATAATAGTAGATACATCTACTAAGGTTGATACATTTGTTAAAGTGGACACAATGAAGTAGAGGTAGATTGTAGAAGAAAGAAGGAAAATAATAGAGCAAACATGATAGATAGATTCTTCTATACTTGAAGCACAAGAACAAGGTACTAGTAAAATCATTGTGATAGAAAAGAACAAATCAAAAGAAGATGAGAAAACACCTAAGGTAAAGGAGCAGGAAGCCATCCAGGCATTAGTAACTCTACCAACATTTGACACTTCTCCTACAAAAGTTCTTCACAAGCCAAGCACAGAAGCTATACCATTGCAAATCTTAGTGCCAATCTCTATCTCTTCAAAAGTTGAAAAGGTAATTGACTATGGAGATATCACTCTAGATGAAGAAATAGTGATTCTTAAATTTGATTATGATACAATGACACTAGACCAAATAAGTGTTTTGCAACAATCTCTAGAGAAGAAAAAGCATCAAGAAATGCTTAGGAGAGAATATAGGTAGAAGAAAGATCTTCAAGAAATTAAAGACATCTTTCTAGATGTATTTGGTCTGCCTACTCCTAAAGAGACCAAGCCACTATAGAAAAACTGTCAGATATAGTGGAAAAGGTCAATAATGAAGATATTGATACTAATGCTAAACTTTTAGAGTGGTCTAAAAAGAAATTCTAGAGAAAGGTAAATGAAAAGATATTTGGTGATATAGCACTCACTCAAGTTACGCTGGCAACCAAGGTTGAGGATGTGAAGAAGGTGCTTGAGAATATATTCTCATTGTACACCAAATTGTGTGACCCTACACTCTTCACCCAAGAGACCAGAAATTATATTTTGAGCCTGGAGATAAACCTAAACATATTAGGTACTCAGCTACCTCAGAACCCAGCTCAAAGTGAGAAGCATTTTCATACATTGCTTCAAACACAAAGTTAATTAGCCATGTCAATAGCAGAAGAGGCTAACATAAGATCCAAATTGATAAGTATACAAGCATCCCTAACCCCACACATGGAAATAATACACAAGGAACTAGGTTATGCAAAGACTCTATTGAAGAAAGACCCCAATCTTTCTACTCTAGATGGCCTAGTACACCTTGCTACCAAGCTTTCTATCCAAATCAAGTCATTGGATGTTGCATGTGACAAATAGGATGCAACTCTTAAAATTATAATGGAAGCCCATAAATCATTTTTGGACAAACACACTATATGTGTACAAACCATTTGACATAAGTGTCAAAAAGGTGGAGAAATATAAAAGAGGGAGAGATAAACCATGATAAACCATTGGGGAGAGATAAAGCAACAAGGAGAGAATAAAGAAAAGGGGGAGCCAGAAACAAAGAAATATAGAAAGGGGAGCATAAACAAAGGGGGAGTAGAGAATAAATGAAAGGAAGAGATATAATATGAGAAACCATATGAGCACCCTAGTGATATATATCTTTGAGATATTTTGAGATTAATTTTTGAGGAAAACAGTAAACAGATACAAAAATCAGCTATGACAAAACATATCAGATGAAAAGAGTATAAGATCAAATGAAACAATATCAGAAACAATGCATTGAAGTCAGAGAAGAGAACATATTTTGAACAAAAAATAGACCCATTAACTCAAGGGAGTTATCAATTTTGAGGTATATAGGTTATTGCAAAATTTTGAAATTTTGAGTTTTGTGTATAAGCTGAGTCATGGATATGTTATGCTCAAGAAGTCAAGTAGAATATTGTATATTTAAGTGTTTTTGACACTCATGTCAAATGGGGAGATTACTGATCTTAGATTGGTTTGGACAAGTGAGTGTCAACACACTTAAACCATTTACTTAGCTCATGCCAAACTAGTTATACATGCCAAGCACAACATGTAAATATTAGACCATGCTGAGTGAATTCAAGTATCGAGTAGTTCAGGTGCCAAGTCAGTAGCATAAATACAATGTATGCCAAGCATCAAAGACTTCATATGCTGAGTGACACAGCTTGGACATATTTGTTTGTTATGGTACAAACAACTATGTAAACCATTTTCAAGCTAACTTAAGGATATATTTTGATCTTTTAAAGATAAGGATGAATCTACATTTGAATTCCCTATGTAATTGCATGCAACTGGTTAGAAAATAGGAAGGTTTAAGTGAAAATATTGATAAATCACATCTGTAGATTCATACCTAACCCTAAGCCACTAGAGTCTTCTTAAGGAGGAAAAAGCCCTAAACTTTTCATGGAGAGACAAGGAGTGTATGAAAGAATTAAAGAAGCAAACAAGTTAGTTTGCAAATATTTCAAGGTGACTTAGCAATAAGAATGTATTGTAGAATTAGTTAGTCAAGAACAAAGGATAGAGAAGGAAACAACATTGATACATTAGATCATGAAGGATCAATTAGATATTGTATAGAGGTGATCTGTTATTAGGAAAGCAAGTGCCAACCATAGGATCTATGCTGAGACTTTTTGACTGATGATTTTAATTAAATCTCTTAAGTAGAGTAGTCCTAATAGGCTGTATTAAATCCTTTAACAGGGTGCTTACTTAATTGTGAGTTAAAGTTCTTTAACTAGGCACACTTCTAATAGGGTGTTGAAATCCTCTAACAAGGTGGGACTTAATAGTCTTTGTAAGCCTTTAATAGGGTAGATCATGATTCATGGTCAAACCATTGTAACCTTAACTAGATACACTTTATTGTTGTAGTATTGAAGATTTATGGGTGTCATTCCCACCCCAGTTTTACCTTCTCGCTTGGAGAGTTTCTGGGTAATCATATCTGGTGTTATGTGTGTGTTTGATTACATGTTTACATGATTGATGCATATGTTTTATATGTTATTTTAGTATATTAATGCATTTTATGTATGAATGATGAAAGTTTTATGAGATCAAGTTTAAACTCCTAATTCACCCCCCAGAAGTTAATTCTCTTTTGAGTTGTAATTCCAACAGTATTTGGTACAAAACAACATTGGATTAAAGTGTTTACCATTTTATAATTTGTATGCCACTACTTTCAATCCTGAAGGAGGAGAAAGCTTTGACAGATACAAATTTCACTCTACATATTGATTTGGCCATGACTAATATTGACAAGTTCTACAAGTTTCACTCTGAATATTTATTTTTCCATGGCTAATATTTATCCATGAAAAATCATGTTTGATAAGTTCAAACATAAATGTGATCATTGAGAATTTTTTCTCCTCAATTAGCTTATTTTCTTTTTAATTTTGAACTAATTACATTTCCTAATATTGAGCACAAGGCACACTTACAAACTTTTTTCTTCAATAACAAATAATGTTACATTTTTGGTTGTATAGATCTATAGTCAATCAGTTTTATGGGTCCAAGAATAGCACTCCTTGGTCTAAATTCTTCTCAAAACCCAAGTATTGTAGTAGCGTGGCTAATGATGACACTTAGTTTGAGTTTATTCAACCAAGCTAGATTTCTTCTAAATATGCATGTAGATCTCTTTTCTTGATTGATATACCAATATCTTCATTTTCAAACATATTATAGTTGGTCTTTGTATCTTAGTAAAGCATATCATTCTACCATTGATACATAACTCCTTCATTTGAATTCAATTTGTGTCAATAGCTGTAAGAAACTTGAAGAATGATATCATATTTTTTCTACTTAGAAAAATCACTTTCTGAATATTTGGATTCTTCTTTCTTTATTGTATAATCAAGATATAACACCACAATATGTAGGAGTTCTTCATGGTATAATGGTTGATCCCTTTTCTATTCTCAAGTTTCAAGGCAATAGATTAATTTCTTATTAATTAGATTCATTCATGAAAACAGTATTATTCTTCATATCTATACTGGGAAGGTATCACAAATTCAATTGGGACATTTGGAACCATTGTGAGCACAATTGGAACATGGTATTTTATTCATTGGTTGGGTTCATTATAGTATTTCTTGACACTTACTGCCATTTTGTATTTTATTTCAACCATCTTTTGGAATAAGTATGCCACCAGCGCAAAGGTATTTGACTGATTTGAGAAGGATATAGATTTTCATTGAAAAACAAATTTGTTAGTTTACTTCCATCTACACTAAAAACCAATATAGTAATAGGCTAGCAAGAAGACAGGGCCACATCCATCAAAATGATCCACTTTTTGGGTATCCTAAAATAATGGGTTGACATCAAAAGTCCTGAGCTTTATCATATGATTTTACTCTAAAGAATTGTAATAAGTGTGTATTCACATGTTTGTAGGCCCTGATAGTAATTATATATTTGATCTTAGGAATCTTATAAAGTATGGGTCAAAATTTTTATCATGAGCCTTCTCAGCTAAATTAAGGTCATACTTGCCACAAGAGACATATTCTTGTTCAACCCATTTAACCCATTTTCTATTGTCTATAATACCCTGGTCATTAGATCATTATGAATGTGAAAATATGATCTTTGATCTATAAGATGGTGTTTTCCATCCAAGTGATTCCAATGTCATAGTGCCTACCACAACACTTTCCTAGATTCTATTGAGTGCTACCATAATATCCTCTATGTTGTCTAGTTGTTTCTGCCATGTAATCTCTTTCTAAAGGTGCTTCTTATTCTTTTGGTATATTGTAACAAAGTCTCTCTCATGCCTTAAATTTTGATCAAACTTCTGAATATATGCCTCTACCATATCTAAAATCAAATTCACATTGTGTTGTAATTCTAGCACAGGTGTTTGATCCTTGATAGCTTTCATTTCAACATTTCAACATTCAAGTTTTTAAGTTTTCTGTTCATTATATGTTTGGTTTATCAACAATTTCCTCCAATTTGATTATGTTGCATCTCAACTAGCTGCTTTAATGATGAAATCACCCATCTATCTCTAGATTGTGCAAGCACTTGTTGGTCCACATAATCTAGATATATACTAACAATTCCAAAGCCATAAAAGTAAAGATCATCATGTGTGCATCCCACTTTAGGGAAAAACTAGATGTCATGTTCTTATGCATATGTTTCAATCACTTCCTTCAAATTAACCTAGGTGCAACCATGTAATTATTCAAGTATATCCCTCTACCCATGAAAGAAGAGGGTTGTTGTTGAGCATATGTTGTTGCTCCTTATTTCTGCCAAAGTACCTCAAATTGATGTTTCTCTATCACCCTAAGATAGGTTGCATTCTCTCTAGCCCCAAGTTGTTCCATAGTCGTACCCTCTAAACTTGATTCATCATTTCAAGGTCTACATTTAGCTAACTTATTATCCTCTAATTAGCAAGAATATCGAGGTGAAATATTCATTTTCACCCTAAAAACCACTGTATTACTTCATTAAAATTAGGACTTGAACAAAGTGTTGCCTCCAACATTGCAACAATATGATAAATGGGAATAGCAAATGGTCTAGTTACTAGTTAGTTGGGTTGATTACAAATTCCTGTAGAGCTATCATTAGATTAGGTACAATAAAATGAACAATCAGTTGTTCCCAGTTGGTAGGATACAAATAAAGTTTTCCAAGTTGATAAAATTGCATATATAGATGCATTCCTTACATGTTAGGCATAAAGCACATTCCTTGACTTATAATGAATGGTTGGATATAAAGGCTCCATAGTGGATATGTGTGTTAGACAAACATGGTATAGAATTTTTAAATTTCATAAATAATGATTGCAATGATAACATATCCAAATATATTAAAATATTCTCTAGCAAGATTTTTTTAATAATTTGACTAGCCATCGCAAGTGTGATGGAATGGTTGCACAATAAGAGCATCAAAATTACGATGGCTCAACATCACTTCCATAGTAAATTTTTCATAAGGGCATCAAAATTGTTACACCATTAACATGAACTCTTTCCCCTTCCTTCTTCCAAGTAATAATAGTTTTATCCATTGCAATTGTGGTAGGTGCTCTTGTTGTCACAATTTGTGACAACAAAAGTCTGATGCCCATTCAACATGAGCCAATTTTTTCTTCTATTGCTTTGGAAATGGGTGAAAATCTCAATTGTGATAGCCTATTATCACAATTTGGGTCCAAATGTAGTTGTGAGATATCTCCTTTGGGGTTTCTCTATCCTTGACAACATCAAAAAGACAATCAAAATAATGGAAGTAGTATATGATCTTATGAATATAATGCATTATATTTATTTTATGTATTTAACTTATATCCAAAACTATGTATGGCATGAATATATGTGATTTAGTAATTAGAGAAAATATAGTTTTAATTGATTCATAAAATACTATTTCAATTGCAATGTTTCAGTCTATGCTTTCCAATTTTTTCTCAAATTTTCTAGCATGAAAGTACATTGAAACTTATGTAAAACATATTTAGAGTTTGGCCTTGGTTGTGGCATTATCTTGTGCTCTATAAATTTCCCCTAATGTTTTGAAAACTGTATTATCCAGTGTTGCATCTTTTATTTAGTTATTGGTTCTAATCTAGAGATATGTTGTGACACCTTTTGACATGGAATAATAGAATGTTTCTTTGATGTATCATGTGGATCTCATCGTGGCACTTGAATTGGAAAGTGGCACATATTGGTTTATTTTTGTGATTTTTGTAGGAGATTGCATAATATATTTTAAAATTAATCTTTTTTATTGGCATCAACATATTTCTTATCTAATAGTGTTAATAATTTATTTGTGTTAAGATTGGATTAGTATGATTTCTATATTGATAATTAGATGGTTTTTAATTGTGTATGGATGAAAACATATTTTTAGATGATGGTATTTGGACCACATAAGAAAATGTTATGATTTAAGTGAGCTATAATAATTTGATAAAAAATTGGTTACTAGGCTTTTTAGGTTGTTCTAGTAAGAACATGTTTTCAATATATGGATTGATGTGGATCAATTATGTAATACTACTTGTTGCCAACCTAGTGGTGTATTTAGGAATTGGATATGTATCCTCACTTGGAGTAGTTAGATATTTAGAGGCAATAAAGATATTATTATTTTTATGACAAACATTGACTAGTGATGTTCATGATAAATAGTCCATAGTTATTTATGGATTCAAAAATAGAGATGTTCTTGTTGTTGTTGTTGTTGTGAAATTTCATGATGATTTTTTTTATTTCTAAAAAAATCCTTCTTCTTGTTTCTAGATCATATTGGGCCATGTGATTAGATCATAAGATTTAATGAAGCTTGTTCATCATCTCTTGTATGACTTGGTTAGATAGTGTGTATATGCTCTCTTGGTTGACTTAGTTAGATAGTGTGTTGCATTGGATTGAAGACATGATCTATAGATCATGATATGTGGGGATTATTTAATAAGGTCCTAGGTTTTGGAAATATAGATGAAGTAACTGAGAGGGGAGGGGTGAATCAGTTACCACAAAAACAATTCCAAAAATCCCTTAGATGTCTATAATGCTTACTTACTGCTAATACTTGGTAAATAGTGTAGGAATACTGTAACTCGGTAGGTTAACTTGTTACTAATCATCTAGCATTCATAGTTATTAATGTGCATGCAAAGGTTAAATAAATGATCACAAGAGACACCAATTTTAACGTGGAAACCCCATATGGGAAAAACCACCAAGTAACTAGTCACCAATTTTCACTCTTTTGAAGTGAGCCCTATTAGGAGCCAACCCTGTTAAAGGTTACAATACACACTGTTTGGTGTGACCTTGTTAGAGGATTTAATCACCCTATTAGGAGTGGCCTAGTTATAGGTCTTTAGAACAATTCAACTGAACTATCACCTTGTTAGAGGATTTACAAAATGGCTGTTAAACCACAATGATTAGAAAGCAACAATGAAGTGACCTAAATGATATGCAACTTATCTTTTTCTGATTATGGATCTTTTTTCTTCTTTACTGGATCCTTACTGATGAAATACAACTTTGTAGCTCCTCCAAGATATCTAATCCTTCATTAGAATTCACTCAATATTCACTTATTCCATCTTCATTCATATATTCACACTCACTCTCAAATTCACAACTTGAACATCTATATATATACCTTTCAGATTATCAAGTTAGCTCAAATATAAGTTACAACAACTGAAAAAATTATTACATCAGTTGGCTACACTTATTGCATGAAACAATTGAACTTATTATCAAAACAATAAAATCCTTCACTGACCGACCCAGCTCAATAACCACTACTTCCAGAATGGTTTTCTAGTGTTAACCAAGTGAAGCTTGGTAAACACTACAAACCCTGCAAAAATCCTTTGGAGATTGAGTGAACTCGGTTAACATTGACCTTACTTTGCTGACGTTGTGAGCTAAGTAGAAGCTAACTCTCTGCCACATTATCTTTGATGACTAAGTGAGCTCGGTAGACATTGACTATTCTATGTTAACCTTGGGAGCTTGGTTAACACTAACTTTCTACTACAAAATCCTTTGATGCCTGAGTGAGCTCGATAGACATTGACTTTTCTTTGTTAACCTTGGGAGCTTGGTTAACCCTAACTTTCTACTAGAAAATCCTTTGATGCCCTAGTGAGCTTGGTAGACATTGACTTTTCTTTGTTAACCTTGGGAGCTTGGTTAACACTAACTTTCTGCTACAAAATCCTTTGATGCTTGAGTGAGCTCAGTAGACTTCGGTAGACACTGTAAATTGCTTTGCTGATCATCTGAGCTCGGTAGGCTCTGTCTGATGAGTGATATGACATTTGTGTAACATCAAAGACAATACACAATTAACAATTGTATCCAACACTAGCTATGTCCTAATCAACATATCTTGGATAGAATGGATTGTTATTAAATAATATTGTGATTAACATCTTAACCTTAGTCAATCTATTCTATGTTAATGAATTTCATAAAAAATGATGAAATTATTTTGTAATTGGAAGTGATGGATGATGCAATGAATGTAAGAGATGAAAATGTGTGTGAGAATGTTAGATATGTGATTAAGAGCTGAATTATGAGTGGAATATATTAAAATAGAGAGTTGAAGTAATTCATTGAAACTATATTGGCATATTAGAGATTATATCATTCAACTCATAATTTAGTTTATTGTTGTGCACAATATATTTTTGTTTGTTCTAGGGTTGTTTCTCTTTCTTTAATATCTTGGTTGTTTCCTTCTTTTGTGTATTTGACTAGTGAGCTCTATCTAGTAAGCCTTAATCCACGCAGAATTCCAATTTTACCTTTAACATGGATTATTTACTAGTACATTATCTAGTGGATTTGGTCCCCACCATAGTTTTCCCCCTAATAGGGTTCCCACATAAGAAATATTGGGATTGGTGTTATATCTTTCTATGACATAATGTTTGTGTTTCATATCTATTATGCTTTGGTGGTGAATAGTTCTACATATCAAGTTTTATCACATAATTAATTCAACCTCTAGTTGTGAGTGTTTCCTTTGTATTCCTAACAATTGGTATTAGATTTTTTCCACTTTTGGAGGCTTGGCAGCTTGAGTAGATATGTGATGGAAGATCTTAAAGACTATCTAAAGTATGATGTAATGAACTATGCACTATGTAAATTGAGGATGATTAATCATTTGATCTACATGGGAATGGAGTTTTGGAAAATTAAAAAGACCAATTAAAAACCCCCTACTGCATAACTCAAGCTAGTAATGATGAGAATAAGGATTTTGCAAATAACGTGCAAGTTATAGGAACATTATACAATACCTTATCAAATGTTTAATACACTAATGTAACAAAATTCCCAACTTCTAGTGACATGGATAAAAATGGAATCATTTCATAAAGGAGATACTTGTGTAAACCAAGTGAAGATGCAAAGTTTAAAAGGAAAGATTGAATTTTTTTAAGATGAATGAAAATGAAAATATTAGTACTTTAGCGAAAAAGGTGACAAAACTTGTTTGTGGAATTAGATGCACTAGTGGAACCATTTGTGAAGATGAAATAATCTAAAAAATATAGAGACCCTTTCCACCTTCTTATGATGAAAAAGTTTCTACAATTGAAGAAATCCAAACTATATCTATGGTGAACAAACATTCAATGATTGGTCAGTTATGTTCTTGTAAAATGACTAAATTGGTGATAATATTCATAAGGTCGAATCTTCATTTAAATCTACTATTTCTAAGGCAAACAATATGAAAATGTTAAAATTTCTTCAATGTGTTCTTCTTCTAAGTATGGATCTAGATATGCCATTGATTTGGAAGAGATAGATAAAGAAGAAAGGAAGATGTACAAGTTGGAAGAATTGATTACTAAAATAGTATTTAAATTTGCAAGTAAATATGAAGGGGAATTACCATTGAAATAATTTTCATCTAATAAGAGTTTTCATTTTCTTGTAGATTTCTGAAGAGAATACCAAAGTACAAGCCTATAAATTTTTGTCCTAAATATCATAAAAATATTACTATGCTAGTCAAGGTGTGATTGATGATGAATCTAAGAGGAGTGAAGATGAAATTGTATTCATTTCTATTAGAGATGAGATCTCTACTATTCTAAATGAAGACAAATCTCTAATTATCCATTTTAAAAATAAGGAATAATGGGTGACAAATAATACATGTTAACATCACATGATAAGAGATAAAAATGAATTTGTGAAGGCATATTTGGTGACAGTACTCCTTTTTTTATCAAAGGAAGATGTTCTATCACTCTTCAGAATAAGAATACCATTTATGATGTTTTATAAGATGAAGGATCAAAGCACAATCTTTTGAGTGTTGGACAACTTATTGACAAAGGTTAAAAATTACAATTCAAAGATGGAATGTGTTCATTTGTTGACAATTCTAGAAATGAGATTGCATAAGGAACCAAGATTAGAGATAGTGTTTTTCATCTATATAGTGAAAATAGTAGATGTTTGATCTCTAAGATTCATGATA
Organism: Cupressus sempervirens; assembly: GCA_028749045.1. Lineage (NCBI taxonomy): Eukaryota > Viridiplantae > Streptophyta > Pinopsida > Cupressales > Cupressaceae > Cupressus > Cupressus sempervirens. Next base: position 763,083,978 of record CM053783.1, on the reverse strand, counting down.
GTTTATTATGGAATACAAAAATTTCTCATGTAAATTTTGATAACATTGTGAAGATAAGTACTACAAATGCTATGAGAGAATTGCTTAGATTATTAATGAAGCCTACTAATGCAATTCATAAAATGAATGTTAGTTGGGAAGTCTAAAAAAATCTACATTTAAAAGAAAGAAACATTTTGGAAATGGACTATTAAATTTTGTTCATACAACTTTATGTGGTCCTACAAGAACACATAACTACTATAGAGATACATATTTTATTTCTTTTCATTAATGATTACTCTAAAATTATGTGGGTTACAATTTTTAGAGAAAAACCATAACCTATTAAAAAGAAAACAAATATTTGAAGTGCTTATGGATTAGATTTTGTGTAATTTTTTTGCATCAACATTTTGGTTCACGCTTTATGACTCATCATTAGGATGTGAGAGCACCAAAGAAAGAAGGAAAGAAATAAATAGATCTGCATTATTTCTTTCTTTCTTTTTGATGAGGGCACAACTTGAGACAAAATGAAAAAAATAATAAAGGATAATTTTATTATCAGATTTAAGAAGCTATTACATGCATCACAACAAAAATCAGCTCAACTAAATGCCCTACAAGCTTACAATATTATCATATTCTAGAGAAAGACCCTTCTCATAGTACCATCTCCCAAACTCCACAAAAAAATTGCCTTTACACCTCGAGAATGAGCCTTAAGTATCAACTTAGGTTTAGGGTTAGGAATAAACTTTATTTTTTCTATTTGGAAGCTACAAAAAAAATAGAAGGTTCTATAATTCAATTAGAAGTTGATGCAAAAATAGAAGGTTTCAAAAAAAGTAGCCCAACTTTTGAGAAGCATAACTTTTGATCTAGGGATCTGATTGATGAACTGTTTACACATCAAGAAATATCTTTGAGTTCTCTATATTATTCTAGGTTTCTACAACTTACCCTAAGTTTTCAAGCCTGTACAAGACCATTTAGTGCCTCAAACTAGGCTTCAAAACATTTCTAAAAGGTCTCTAAGCAACTTAAAATTGCAATAACATTCAAACTGTAAAGCCTTTTTACCTAATTCTTTTTCTAGGACACTTATAATTTAAATTATAACCTTTCCTACAAATAAAACCTATAAATATTCATAAATATTATTCTATAATAAAATAACCCATTTTATACATTTACTTGTATCCCAGGGTGTACAAAAATACAAACCCAGAAAAGTAGTAATAGAAGTCTAGGAGTTGGAATCTCTATTTGGCCAAAATAGTTATCAAAAAATGAAAAAATATTAAAAAAATCTATCAATAAGAATATTTTGGGTGATATAGGATTTCCTTTACATCGTTCGATGCTCTCACATTAGACACCTAGGGTAATTTGAAAAGTGACCATGGCACTTCTAAACTGGTTGAGGAAAACCCAAATGAGAAACATCTTCTTTATAACTATTTTGATTCTTTGAAAAGTCATCCTTTCTACTTCACAAGATACTCCTCATATTGCCTATTTCTAGTACTCCTTCCCACTTGACTATCATAATTTCTTCAATCTCCTCCTTCATAGAGATAGGGTTTGGACATGGCTCAGGTATCGATTCCTCTACACCATCTTGATGATATTTTTTTTTAAAGAAAACAATAATATTGAAAAAGAGATAAATATAGATTCCATCTAGAAACTCCACCTCATATGGATTCCTCGAATCTTGTTTCTTCAAAATCTTGCATGGACCAAATTTATTCATCTTCAACTTGTTGTATGTGCCCATTGGAAATATCTCTTTTCTCAAGTACACCATAACATGATCCCCAAATTGGAACTCCTTATGCCTCCTCTTTTGATCTTCCCTAGCCTTATATTGCATGTCCATTATAGTGATATCCTCACATGCTTCTTCATGTAAGATTTTGACATTTCAATAAAGTATTCTACCTCAGCACTAGTCCTACCTCCTTGCTCCATCTTTCTCAACTCCAGTGTAGTTTTTGGACTACTCCTATACACAAATTGGAATGTGACCTAGTATTACTCTTATTCACAAAATTATTATAATAAAATTCTACCTCTAGCATAATCAAATCTTATCTCTTGGGCTCACCCCCTACTAAACATCTCAATAAATTACCCAAACTTCTATTCATTAGTTCAATTTTCTCATTAGTTTGTGGGTGATGTGTATAATTAAAATTAAACTATTTCTTCGACTTCTTCCACAAGGTTCTCCAAAAATACCCAACAAACTATGTATCTCTATCTAAAACAATACTCTTTGGAAGACCATGTAACCTCACCACCTCTTTGAAAAACAAATCTACAATATGAACTACATCATGGGCTTTTGGCAAGGAATAAGATGAGCAATCTTTCAAAACATTTTAACCACCACAAATACTAAATAATTACCCCTTTGTGTCCTTAGCAACCCAAGAATAAAATCAATACTTATGTCTTCCTAGAGCCTTGATAGAATAAGAAATGGTTGGTAAAGTATGGTATTCTAACTAGCTCCTTTAGCTATTTGAAAAACTTAACAACTCTACAAAAACTCCTTCACATCCCATGACAACAAAGGCAAAAAGTAATGCTCACTAATAATGGTAACATTCTTATCTTGACCAAAATGTCCTTCCAATCCTCCACTACATTTCTCTCTAATAAAGTTCTCTCTCATGGAACTCCTTGTAATGCACAACTGACTCCCTTTGAATAAAACACCATCTTGGATGATGTATTTTAGCCACATTGTCATGTATAGAGTAACATGTTCCTTGCAAGCCTTCCAAGCCTATGCAAAGTGAAGATTTTTAGGGTACAAAGTATTGAGTTCATTAAAACCAACATCTTCAACTTGCATTTATATGAGTAATATTTTTTTTCCTACTTAATGCATCTGAAACCCTATTAGATCTCTCACTTATGTATTTCAATACAAATATAAATCTCTACAAGAACTCTACCCATTTAATCTCTATTTTATGTTACCATAACTATTTAGGTACTGTAATGTCTGATGATCATTATAAAAACCAAACTCTTCTAGAAAAAATTAATTCCTCCATTTCTTTAATGCTTGAACTATTGAATAGATCTCCTAATAACAAACATAATACTTCTTCTTTTCGTCATTCAATTTCTCACCAAAATATGCACTAGGCTTCACTGTTGGAAATATATGATAGGCCAAGTTACAAAGAGGGGAGGGGTGAATTAGTAACAAATAAAACTTAATCTTTATTTACCAATTAATTCTTCATGTGTATTCTAATCTAATTGCATGCATGAAAAAATTGAAAGCATTAAAACATTCATAACACTTGACACACAATATGGTAACCTAGAAACCTTCCAAATAGAAAGTAAAACTAGGGTGGGGATGATACCCACAATCTTTAGTAATGCAATATAAAGTTGGCTTGTTAAGGATTACAATGATCAATTTTGATGATCTTCCCTATTACGAGCAATAAGGATTTCTAGGTCCACCTTGCAAAAGGATTTACACACATACAATGAAGTATGCACTCAGTAAAGAGATTTATAAAAGATTGTTAAGTCTACCTTGTGAAAGGATTTAATTGTTCAACCTGGTAGGATGAACCAGTGGATGATCTTTAATCTACAACTTGATTTTCTAGATGAGATTCCTTTGAGTGTAATGATCACCTTGCTGTGATAGATAAATCTTTTCTACTCCTTATATTGCTATAGCCTTTTACTTTGCACTTATGGTTAAGAATCTTATTGCATGCTTGCTATATATCTTTGGATGTGATGCAATACATTACATATATACCAATCCAATTTATAATTCATCAAAGTTGGCTACAATACAAGTTTTACCAAAATACACAAAGTCAGTCCAATTGTAGGTACTTAAGTTCTAAAGACAAGCTTAGTAAGGTTCTAATACTCGATAACCATTATCAATGCTTGGCATCATCATGTACTCGGTAGACATAGAATCTTGGCTCATACTAATCACTTCCAAGTGGTCTAAACTTAGTCTGCACTAGTGACTCAGTGGATATTGTAAAACTCAACATATAAACTAAATTACTTGGTTGACATTACATATCTCGATCAACACTAGATTCACATTACTATAGCTATGAACTTGGTAACCACTATAGAACTCAGTTTACACTAAAAAACTTGGTAAACACTATGAAGCTCTATTTACATTGATAATCACAACTTGGTAGTAGCTACTTGGTGCAAACTAAATGATATTCCTACAACTTGGTAGCAACTGTAGAACTTGGTAGAGCCATAATTACTTGGTTAACATTGTTAATTGTACAATAAGCTCAGTAACTGCCAATCATCTAAATAAGTGTATGTGTCACTAATAAAAAAAATTGACTGTAATGTCAACAATCTCCCCCTTTGGCATTAGTGACAAAAACACTTATCAACCAAAATTGAGTTCTCAAAAAAGAAAAGAAACAATCCTTAGGTCTTTATCTTGTGTCTTCAACTTAGTGACATACTCTGTTTTTGAGATTTTTCAAAATTGCTTTTTTTTGAGATGTTTATCTAAATATTTGTACATGTATAATACTATGATTCTCCCCTATACATATATAATCAATATACTTTACACATTATATAAATCTTCTCATCTTCTCCCATTTATTGCATCTTTTCATATTCTCTCTTTTTTATATCACATCTTATATTACATCTTCTCCCCCTTTACAATACTTTGTTTTCAAATTTCTTCTTTGCTCTTTGCAATAACTTCTCTTGTCCATTCAAATATTCATTGAATTTTTGGACCACTTCTACCAATTGAACCAAAATAGGTTGAGAAGTACAAACCTTAGTGTAGATTGCCTGTACAAGAATGTTCTTTGCATTTTCAAGCACTTGATGCTCTCTAGTTCTTTCTTCTTTAAGCCTTTGCTGCTTAGATTTCTTCTACAAAAGCTCTCCTACTATATGAATTTGATTAGGATTTAGATTAGAGATATCCTAATTTGGGATAATAATAACCTCATCAAGATCAATGTCTTCTTCCTTTTCTTTGACTTTGCTAGAAACTTTTGTACATAGTTGAGGCTTGTTCTCAACTGTCTTTGTACTGATTATTTGCATGCTTAGAAGAGTAACAACAATAAAAATGGAAGGATTGGAAATAAAAGTAGATGTTGCACTTATTGAAGAGATATATTGTTGTTGAGTGACCAAAATTGATGGAGGAGGAAGCACTGACTTCTCGGTAGATGAAGTGATGGTTACTTTAGTCAATGAAGTACTGAGTTGAATAGATGCAAAGATTGGTTGAGTGATTGGATTTGTATGTTTGACACAACCAACTTGGTAGTAACTTTCTCTAAGCTATATGGCTTTTAAGCTTTGCTCAAAGAGTGATGAAATGAGGCTATAACTGTTGTTGTAATCTTTTTAGGGTTGGTCTCCTCAATGCTCTGAATCTTAGGGAGATTCTCCTTGGTGGCTTCCTATTCGTGTTCCTCATCATCTTTATTCTTATCAATTATTTCATCATCATCATCTTTGTCTCTTCTTCCTTGTCATCTTCATCACCATCCTTGTCACTAACATGAACAAAAAAATCACTCTACTTATGAACATTTTAGATGTTCTTCCATGTGTTATTGGCATTCCTTACCACATGTTCAATGTCATTGATCAGTATCAAGCAAGTATTGAATTTCAATATAAGTTTTTCTTCATTCTGCTTGATGGATTCTTTCACCTCTTTAACATTTAAGCTCAACATAAGTTACCTCAGAATTTGATCATATATATCTTTTGCAATTTTCTTGTCATGTTCCCATCTTGGCTTAATTTTCTCCATTAATTCATTGGGAATCTATTGTGCAAGTTGGTCTAGTGAATATCTCCATTTACCTATATTTAGACATAACCATGTCTTCAAATTTATTTTTCTCTTCTACAGTTCTGGTTTCATACCTCAATGATTTAAAATTTTCCATGTCGACTCCAGAATCAATTTTTTTCATTTTTTCTTGAAATGTGGGTGGAGGCCATTTGAAAATCACATCTCTTACTTCTTCACCCAATTTTAGTTTCTTTCTATATGATCTTTTTGTAAACACTATGGTAAATGACTTAGTAGGTTTGGTTATGATAACCTTACCTTTCTTCTTGACTGGATCTTCTTCTTCTAATTTTGCCTCATCTTTTGCATCATCTTCTTCTATATCATCTCCTTTACCTTTTGTCAACAAGAGAGTAGAGCTAGTTTGTTTCTATTTAGCTATCCTTTTCTTACCTTTGTTGGTAGCCCATGTAAGCTTTATTTCTAATTCAATTTTTACTTTAGCTTTGTCATATGTTCCAAAATATTTGGCCTTTGGATCCAAAATTTCATTTAACAATGCCTCAATAATATCCCTTTTTTCATCAATATTGACCTCATAACCTAGAGGCTTAACCCATACAATTCTCGGTTTGACTGCTTGTATATAGACTTTGTTACAATATACCATAAAAATATCATCCTTGTAGTCTTCTAGAAGTTTATTTGGTATTTTGAATCTATTATTCATTTTATCCTTGAATGCATCAAAATAGTTGTCCATGATACTAACAAAATTTTCACCCATTTCTGGTATATACTCATTGATTTGATAAAGAAAAAGCACATCTTTTCTCCACACAACTATACCTTTTGAGGCAAAAAACTTTTTTACAAAGAAAAATAAATAGGCTATAAGTAAACCAAACTAAAAAGGGTTATACTTTGAAGTTCTTATGCTTTCCATATTTTTGTTGAATTGGTTCAACATCAACTTGGCAAGGTCGAAGGACATGTTGCTCTTGACCACTTTGAAAGCGAGATCAATAGTTTCACATGATACACTATTGAGTCAAATGGAGCTCTATATCTTGTGTGAAATTACATTAATTCCAAATTTCAGCTCCCTATCAGTAAGACAAATGATCTTCATACCCCTTCCATCCCATTTTTCAAGGGTTTTATTCTCTAGTTCTACCTGACTTAGGGTTTTGGTGGTTTTTTCCTTTGTCAACATTGGAAGCCCTATGATCTAAATAATCATTTTCTTTCTTATGGAAATAGGCTACTCCAACCATAACTACCTATTGTGCACATGGCTAGGGATAAACCTTATCCATTTTATCTAAAAATCTTGGGGAATGGGTGGAATGTGGGTCAAACCCTTTGCTTCTAGGTGTTGATGCTCCTATTTTAACACACCATTCACACATAAATTTTCCAATGTTTCATCCATTTCTAGGGTTCCTATATCTTGAATCAAACATAAAGAATGTGAGAAAATATAATTTACCATAAGTACCTTGGATGGAAATTGAGACTGAGCTCTAGTTGGATCAAGAGTTTCTACAATAGCTAGACTCAACTTGAAATCTGGTGCTTTCCATTCTACTCCTTGAACTTTAATCTTGGACCTTTTCTTTGTCTTGCTATTGGAGGATGCCATCACTTGGTAGGGTTTGTGAGAACATGGAAAACTTCAACAATAATTCACATAGATTTCTTGGATACATAGGTATCACTCTTCACAAATAGCTCTTGAAAATTCACAGTGATAGTTGAATTCAATTTTGCCCTTTTATCAAATTTTTCCTTTCAATCACCATAAATGATTGGTAATTTTGCTTGGTTAATGATAGACTATCTTCCACTTGACTTGCATCAATTTCTTGGTAGAGTCATTCATGACTCAGTGCTCATACAACAACTTAGTTACTCCCAATCTTGCTTGGCAAGGTCTTACAACCTGACCTAGCTCGATAAAATATCCAGAATGTCCTTAGATACTCGGTGAACCCTTTGCATCTTGAATGCTGATATGGATATTTCCTTTTAGCTAACTAAAACTAATGTAGGATGTATACTTTAGAATCATAGTTCCAGTTATCCTTATGATAGATCAAGTAGAAATGCTTGAGTCACCCAATTCTTGAGTGACATTTGCTTCATTTCTTAGACTTGCATTCTTAGAAGATTTTTGAATCCACTACTATCTCATTTGCTTTCTAATGTTATTATCCTTGGTTTTCTTTTTATCTTAAAGTCTTCCAGTGTTCATATAGTTCTTGGCAAGATGACCAAGTTCTATACAAGTGAAACATCTTCTAGTTGAGTCTGTTGTCCTCAAGTGATGTTTCACATAGTTTATTTCAATGTGTCCAAATTCTCCATAGTAATGACATCTACACTAGGTGTTGTAGTCCTGACAAAATATAGCTTTTACAATCTATTCTATTGGATTCAATATCTTAGTTTTGCATTCAGAAGATTTGTGCCCATGCTTCTTGCATTTGTGACATTTTCTCTCAAATTTAGGTTTCTCTTTGCATTCATTAGCTCCCATGCTTATTGCAATTGTAGCATTTTCCATTGAATTTAGCTTTATCATTGCTCCAACATTTTTTTGATGTATGACCTAACTTACCATAGTGACTGCAAGTAGGTCTTTGATTCTTTTGAGCTCCTTGCTTGGATGATTCACCTTCTTCTATATATCTAATTCTTGCTTTGCCCTTTTGTCTGTATTGGATATGCTCATTCAATTGATTTATGTCTACTTGAGATTTCATCATACTTTCTTTGGTTTTTCTTTTAGTGTTTAGATAATTCTGCAACCTTTCATTTTAATATCTTAAATTCATGATTTCTTCATTTACATTAATAAGCTAATCAATGAAGTCTTCTTGTTGAAGGGATAGATGCTAAATTTCATTATTCTTTCCTTCTAACTCTTCTTTTATTATGTTATTTTTTTGCAGGACTTCACACAATCTTACTAACTGAATTTCTTGTTCTCTTTTTAGCTTTCTAATTTCTTCTTGAAGTGTACCATTCTTTTCTAATAGTTCTTTGATTGCTTCATTAACTTCATCTAAATTATTCCTAGAACTTAGTAGTAATTGTAGAACTTGGTAGAGCCTAAATTACTTGGTTAACACTATTAATTGTTCAATAATCTTGGTAACTACTAACCATCTAAATAAGTCTGTGCATGTGTGTCTCTAATAAAAAACTTAACTGCAATGTCAACATTAACATCTTGGCTCAATACAAATCCAATGGCATTACACTAGCACCACAATCCATTGAGAACACCTTGTTGAAATCTAGGAGTGTTAATATAGGTTTTTTTGTCACCTTCTTCTTCAACAACTCAAAAATCCTTGTAGCTCATGTAGTCCACTTGAACTCTTTTATATCCCTCCTCATTGTTTCAATTAGGGGTGTATAGATGCTACTAAAATTCCTAAAAAAGTTTCTGTTAAAACTGGCTAAATCATTAAAATACCTTAAACTCATTGGCAGACCTTGGGGTAGGCTATTTTCTTGTGGTTCCATAGAACACGCCCCATTTCAGAAAAGAAATGGGGACCCCCCTTTTATTTTATGGCCTTTTTAAGGCTTAGGTCCATGGTCTCAAATTATTTTGGAAGCCTACCCCCTAGTTTGCATCTCATTGTCTTAATGGGGAGAGTCTATTGTCAAAGATAAATTTGTAGAAGGAACAAGAAAAAATTGAAAAGGTAGAAGTGTGTGCACCTGTGCACTTAATGAGATGCACCAAGTGTAAGGGAGGTAAACATTATATGTGCACACTTGTGTAGTTTCTCAACTGTGCACTCGCACAGTCACACAGCTACGTAGTTATGCACTTGCGTGGCTCTATGACACATTTTTTACCTAAGGTCTATAAAACCTCCCCTCTACTTCATTACTCACCTTGTCTTCCATTATCTTTGTGTCATAAAATTCTCATTGAGCTCCTTTGTGCCACAGTTCCCATATCCGTGAGCTTTGCAAGCTACACCTCCGCATCTCAGCATACACCAGGTGTGGTATTGTATCCACTTCAATCTACACCTCTATACATTAAAGAAACTTTAAACTCACAAGGGTACAATGGATGCACCTAATCAAGTGCACTACTATGCAGCCCCATATACAAAAAACACCCCCAAAAAGCCTCAAAGGACTAGGTATGCACTGGCACACCTGGGTAGATGCGCTATTGCACACCTTTGCAAAAGAGTTAAAACATCAAAAACAAGAATAAAAAACTTTAACTTTCATAAAAAAATTTAGGGTTGCGCAGTAGTGCACCCGACTTGGTGTGCTACTCCGTACCCCTCACAAATGACACTTTGAGTGAAATTGGGTGCGCACTTGACTTGGTGCATAGGTGCACAATAGGTATTGCAAAAGACTAATAAAAACTATAAAGGGGTGCACCATTGCACACCTAATGTGGTGTGTAAATGCAAACCCATAACATAAAACACAAGAACCAAATGAGTGTGCACCTACGCGCCTAATCTGGTGCACGAGTGCACACCTCATATTTTAAATTTTGTTTTAAGAAAAAGAGGTTAATAGGATTTTTTCGTGTATTTAATTTTTTGGGTTTTTTATAGGATGAGACTTAGCTAATAGACATCTTTCTTTTGTCATATAGATGTAATGGCATCTTCATCTGATGGGAAAATGGCACCAAAGCCTGTTGTGTTCAAGTTCTAAGGCATACCATCAAAATCAAGGTTCTAAGATGACTACACAGAGATTAAGGATACTGATTTGGGACACACTAATTTGGAAGAGTTCTTAAAGAATTGCAACAAGCCTAAGGAGAGATCAGCTATGGTATCTGCATTAATCCAATCAGGTTTGGTGAATGTAGCTTCGCATCCAATATCAATATAGTCATCTAAGCTCATAATGACACTAGCACAACACTTTGTTCCTGAGGAAAGAGTGGTAAATAGCATAACTAGAGAAGCTGTCCTTGACTTCTAACTTGGCAATATTGAGAGGGTATTTCAACCCCCTAGGGTGGATCAATTCATTAGACTCACCTACGAGGTAGCAGAAAGGTGGTATAGAGAAAACCTAAGTGAGGCAACTGAGATCATCTAGTCCTCTTATCTTATTGACAAGACTCCTCTAGGGAAGGTAATAGGAAAGGTGGATATGATGAGAGGGTATATGAAGGAAGATATTAGATATTCTATCATTCTTTTGAGTTGAGTAATGGGTTTACCAGCAATTGGGCACTTAAATGTTTTCATGATAAGTTTTATTAAGACTATCAAGACGGAAAGGATGCCACTTGACTGGGCCACCACATTGAGCAAAAACATATGTGAACGATTGGAGGTAGTCAAGGACAATAAGAAGCTCTACATGACTTCATATTTGGTATATTTGTTAGCTGCCAGGGTGACAAACTATCCCAGATTATACAAAAGGGGTAGCATGTAAGATCCCAATGCTTGGCCTTATATTGTCTACCCTCAATTGGTGAAGAAGAAGTTCTCAGGATAGAGAAAAGAATATAGAATCATGAATGATGCATTCATATTTTCTATCATTCAATTCATAGAGGGAGACTATGCAAAAAGATTAATTGATGATGCAGTAGCACAAATAATAGCTCTTAGGGTCTATTAAATTCAATTCAAAACATTCACATATCTAAGGGTAGCTAGTGCCAATGTCAATCCAAAGAAACTCCCTAGATATCCTAGTGATAGACTTGTCCTATTGGAGATTGCATGATAGATTGAATCTACATATGATAGGGTCAAGAGAAAATGAAGACCATGTTGGACATGGCCCCTAGTCATAGGACCATATCAAGTGAAGCAGAAATATGATATTTCGTCTTTTGAATGGGATTGGGAGCAATATCCCCTTGAAGAGTACAATTCTCCCAGGCCATATTTTGACAATATTGAGAAAGTTCAGAGTTTGGTAGGTAGGGAATTTTAGCACAAAGAGGCTATCAAGGATCATTGGATGAATGTAACAAATGACTATGATGTCCATATTAGGGACTATTTTAGGATGACTTTGTATTTGGCTGAAAGGGCTTTAAAGGTTTAGATTCCTAAGGAGATATTGAATCAAGACTTGGGGGAGCTGTTGGACTCTCTGTTCAACATGGAAAAAATTGAAGAGAGACCCATAATGAATGCTAAGGTTGACAAAGAGGAGAATGCTGATATTGATCATCAGGCAAGGCACGTCATTAAGATGATGCAAGATTGGATCAAGAAACAATTTCAACTTGATCCAATACATAAAATAGTTGTTTTTCATGCACAAGCCCAACCAAACAAAGGTAGAGGAAAGAAGGTTACTATTCCTACCTTTGTAGCCCAGTCAGCAATAAGGCCAAAAATAGTCTACCAACTTGACTGCTCAGTTGGATACTATCACCCTCTAGAGAGGAAAGGAAAGAGAAAAAGAAAGAGGAGTTCTCCTCAAAGGGAAAAAACAAAAGAGGGTGAAGTAAAAACACCTCCTTATTAGTAGCGAACAAATGTGCAAGGATCAGAAGATAGTAAAGCTTCCCAAGTCTAGACAGAGCCTCAATTGCCACCAGTTGTGCCCAGCCAAACAAAGGGTGAAATTCAACAAGTCTCTCCTCCTTCATAGGTAAAACCAACATCCCCTTCTACCTCTAAAAAATAGAAGAAGATTAAGATTTTGATGAAGTAGAGGCAAAGGGTGATTAGAAGAATGGTTCCTTTTCCATCTATCCTAGAACCTATTCCCAAGGGAGAAGAAGAAGAAGAGGAAGAGGAGGATGTACCCATACAGAGAAGACTTTGACTAGCTAGAGCCATAGAACAATAAAGGAGGAGAAGTTCCACGGTGACATTTACATCCACCCTAGAGGAGCCTTTGGAAGTAACTTCTTTAGAAGATGAAGTACAACAATGGGTGGATGAGTAGAGTAAAGAGGGCGATGACATATTCAAGATGTAAGATTTTGATTTTATGCCTATAGGGATGGAGTTGATTGGTGATAAGGTCAGGGATACCATGATAGGTGGACCCTAATAGGAGGACTAGACATAGATGCCACCAAAATTATAGGGTCTTGATCTTACTCCTTCATCCCCAATACAAGTTCTAGTGGTGGATAAAGGTTTTGTTACTCCTCTGCCTCCAAGTTTCGAAGAAGAACAGGTTCAAAAGGAGCCTTCAAAAGAGGAGGAGCCATAGTAAATGGCAATTGATGAAGTGTCAAAAGAGGGAAAAATGGTTGAATATTCTCAACAAGCCTCCCAAGACACTAAGGTGCAAACTATAGGTTCCAAAAAAATGGAGACCACAGAAGAAGAGCCTTTGCAAAGAGAAAGAACTCTAATGAGGAGTCATAAGGAAAAGAAGGTATCTAAACATAATCCTTCATCCTCGAGAGGCATCCCTTTAGTTGAATGCATTCCAAGGTAGCCAAGGAAAGAAATGATGAGAAACATGAAACCACAATTTCATGTAGATGAGGTGGTTATCATTGAATTGTTTGAGGTCTTGAATAAACTCGAGTCCCCATCACATGAAGCAAGACCATTGGCATTCATCAATTGTACTCAAGATCAAGATCTATTTGTACAAATGGCTATCCCTCCATAGGATGTAGATGTCGATGACTTAAGTCCACAAGATTACCAGCTCAAAGAGGTCATGCTCGGGAAGCCCACATTGGATACAGCCAGGTTGATGGTCACCATGGGAATAAAGGAAGTTTTTAGAAACATGGACCAAGAAGGGGCTAAAATTAGAATACTTCAAAGGAAAAATGAAATCCGAAGAGGATATTTAGCCAAAGTTATTAGTCCCCTAGATCTTGATCACCTTGAGGAGACTCTAAATGATGTAGTTAGAGAGGGGAGGGGTGTGCATTTGGACCCATTTTTGAAAGCCTATCAGTAGTGGTGGGAAATTTTTGAAGAAAAGGGTGTCTTGATCATCCAAGGGAATCTAAAGTTATTGCATGCTACCCACGAAAATGTAAACAAGATGGTAGCAATTTTGAAGTAGGATTTCAGTATAATGGATGAAGTACGAGCCTAGAGAAAAGATTTATAGGTTTTGTAAGCTATAAAAGGGTAGAGGCATAGGATTTTGATAGATGTATATACAACAAAATAATTAGATTTAATTGATGATTGGATCGATAAGATTGCAAATAGCAATAAAGTAATGGAAATGTTACACATAGATATCCATCGGCTTAAGGACCAAGCCTGAGAGTGAATTTTGGAGGCAAAGAGACATTATAGTGATGTGTGTTTAGAGATTTTTGAGGATGAGGAATGGGAGAAGTTAATTTCCATAGAGGTAGTAGTGGAGAAATTCAGGAAGATTTTTGAAGGAGCTTCTAATGATGAGGACATATGGTAGGCCTTTAGAATAGAGGAAGCCTTATTAGAGTTGGATCCAAACTCGAGGATTTTGCTAAGACTCAAATTGAGGTAGACAACTATAGGTAGAAGGTTAAAGGCAAGTATGAGGCTTTAGATTTATCAATTGTGGCCAAGATCACTGAGATTATAGAGAAATTCAAGGGAAATTATCCTAACATTGCTTGGGATGAGGGGTAATAAAACCCAAAAGCCAGAACTTCAATTTTGACACTTAGTAAAATTTTGAGATTTTGGACCATTTTTGAGGTGTGTAGGTCCATAGGTTCGTAGGTGCATAGGTTCATAGGTCTGCTTTTCCATAGGTGTGCTGACAGTTAACTACCAGTTCCAAAAATAGAGCTTTCCATGCATTAGAAATGATTTCTAATGGTAGTTTAACTCTTAAAGATGCCTAGTGAAGGATCAACTTCCATTTTTGGCACTTCTAGACACTTCTACTTTGATTGAAGGCTTTCTTATTCTTTCTACTCTCATAAATTCTTTGTTTTTTACATGTAAAGGCTCATGCATCCAATTAATGAATATAAAATGGATGGAATCCTACTAAGCTCCAATTAGATTGTTAGTTTGCATATAATTAGTTTGCTTTATTAAATTAAAAGCATTTTATTGCATGAAGATATCTCTCACTCTCAACACAAATTAAGGAGACAATTTCTTATAAATACTACATTGTAATATGTAATTGGGGCCATCATTATTTTGCAACAAAATTATTCTTTTGGTGCTTGCATTTGGAGTGTAGTGATTCTTGCCTAAATGTGTCATTTTTGTGTGAATGTATATTCTTGGAATGTGATTGAGCCAAAAGTTTATTGCTTTGTTTTCTGATTGTGTTATTCATTAATTTTGGTGTTTGCTACGATTTGAAGAATTCCCTTGATGTATCTAGCTTGAGAAGAGATCATCAAATTATGCCTGCATAACTTTTCATCTCACATGAGCACACTTTTCTTGGCCTTTTGATTTGATGAAGAGTGAAATATCATACAATTACCAAGTTTCTCACTGATGATTGCATCAATGGAATCAAAGAAGCATTGCTCCTTCTTTCACTAGTTACCCACCGATTTCTTTGAAAGCTTAACTTGCATACATTTTTTTTCTTCTGTAGCTTATGTCCATTAGGATTTTTTTTCATGTTATTTTCTTTAAAGTTCTTGTTATTTTCTTTACTAACCCCCTTGTTAGAATAGGACTTCATACTAGTTGCATTGTTAGATTGCATTCATAAAAAACATAAAAAACACAAAAACATAGTTCTTTTGTGGGTGTATTTTGAAACAACAAACAAATTCTTCATCTCATACAAAATCAAATGAACCAACAAAGGCCTCCTTGTGAACAATCACATTTATCTTCAACTGAATGGATTCTAGTAAGTCGTAAGATCACCTAGAAGCTTGGAGTTGATTCATAGGATTGACTTTTCAAGAGAGGAGTTTGCAAGAGTTCCCAACATTTAGCATTGTGGATAATGATAGCTCAATAGAAGTGGTTCTAGAAGGAGGGCTGCACTTTTGATTCTCAAAAAAAGTGGAAAAAATTTGCCAAAATTTCAAATTTTTTCACTTTTGGAAAAATATGCACTTTCCATAAGTTCAAATTTTTTTTGAGTTCTTTGAGAAATTTAGGTGTATAGGTGCATAGGTGTGCATCTTTGTAGGTCCATAGATGCACAGGTGTGTAGATGCATAAAATTCTATGGTGTGTTTCATTTAGTGAGAAAGTGTACTTTTTTAGAGGTGCACTTTTTCTAGAGTTGATGCAAAGTAGAGGGTTTTGATCTAGAATCCCCATTTTAGCGAGTGTTAAGATCTTCACCCAGTGCACACAATTTTCTTGATCTTACCCACTTCCAAAAACCATGTAGTGATAAAGGAATACCCCAAATTCAACCACTTTTGTTTGAATTTCAATCATCTTCTTCAACTTCACCTCCACTCCAACCACCTAGTGGACCACCACATATTCCAATAGTCCCACCTCAACAACCACCCTTAGGTCTGCCAAATCCTCTGATGGCCTTCTTTGCAAACATTGTAGACTCACCAATAAACTTGAGAGGTGCACTCCATGACCTCCCCAAAAATCCCAAGAAGTTTTACCTAAGGTTTATTTATGGAGAAACACGAACTGCCAAAGACCAAATTAAAGTATTCAAAGAAATTTTCAATCAAAAATAGATTGCGAATGAGAATGTGGTCCCTTGTCTATTCCCGTACTCTTTATGGGAAGTTGCCTACAATTGGTATGTCAATTTTCCACCTAGATGTATTGGAGATTGGGACTCTTTCAAGAAATTGTTCCTAGAAAACTAGAAATTTTTTGTCAACCCAGCAGTGATATATCAACAATTCATATCGATTAAAAGGGATCTAGCTGAGACAGTTTCATGCTTCAATCATCACTTCCATATGGCATACTGCTGGTTGGAAACATCATATACTATACTAGTTGAAGTAGCTATTTAGATTTATTTGAATGCTACGGACCCTCTTACTACTATCTTTTTGAGAAGGTTTCCTGTAGTAAATATTGATACATTGGAAAAGGTCTTTGCAGAAGTAATAACTTTTACTAAGCAAGCCAATCCTAATAGAGGAGGATTGATGCTTCCAGCCCAAGCTATCACAACAATACCAACATACCTTGTTAGAGTACCCATCGTGCCTAGTCAATTCATACTATGAATCCTATTCCATTACAACAGGAACCTAGTCCACAAAATCTTGCTCTAACATATCCAGGGTATGAACCTCTGAAAGCTTCCTTCTTTGAACAAAAGAAAATAGTCCTCGTTGAAGTAGAAAATAGCTTCATTTCTGAATTTGGTCAGATGAAAAAGATTATGTCAGAAATGAACAATGAATTGATTCATCTTAGGTTGTGACAAGGATAGAATAAAAACTTCCAAAGAAACAACAATTGTCCTTACAACAACAATTATGGCCAAAATTACAACATAAAATGCAATGGAAACAACAACAATCCAGGAAACAATAATGAAGGGAACAACTTTAATCCTGATCAAAATAATTCCTTCTAGAGATAGAATTGATAGTGGAACACCTATCTAAATAATGGAAGTATTCCTATAGATAATAACAATAACAACATTCAGTATGCAGATATCAATTGGTATGACGATGGTCATAATGCACGTAACAATGATGGTTTGTACTATAATGGAAATCAAGAGATGGCTCAAAGCTCACAAGTAAATGAAAATACTCCCCCTATGTAATTTAATGCTATCCTATTAGAATCATATGACTGCACACAGAAAGCACATGTAGAATAGTCAGTTGATGAAGAGTTGTCATTTCTATTTAGCCAAGAACCTGACCTTCACCATGAAGAGATGTTTGCTTTTTGCAATGACAATCAAAATACATACAATGTGAGAAGTAGAAAGGAACCTTTGATAGATGGAATTACCCCAACACTACAACCAACTCCTCCTGATCAAAGTGTGAGCAATAATCTAACGCTAGTTAAACCACCATTTGGAGGACAACAAAATCAGAACCAAGTGAATGTACCAACAATATTGAAAAATCCTACTTTGTCTATCAAAAAATATAGTGTGGTGGAGGACTTGAAATGAATAAAGGCCAATATGTCCATGTTTGACATGTTGCAAAACTATCCACAATAATGAGAGGTGCTCATGAAGACCCTAGACCATAAAAAGACTTCCCATAATACAAATACTACCCCTTAAAAGACAGTGTCATAACAAGTTAATGCTGTAGAAGCATTGCCCACTATGTTTAAAGACAAGGTGGAGGTGCCCCCCTTTTTGCTCAGTATTAGAATATATGGGAAGAATCTTCATAATTTCCTTATTGATTCATGGGTTTCATACAATGTCATGTTGTTATCTATAGCACAACATTTAGGGGTTAGCCCTCAACCTACCAACTGGATAGTGATATAGTTGGACAAAATAGAGGTGAAAGTTATAGTTGTATTGAAGGATGTGCAAATACAATTAACATTTGACCCATGAATTCAAGACGTCATTGATATACATGTGGTTGATATCCCAGAGACATATGGATTACTCCTTAATAGAGAATGGATGAAGTGTCTAAGGGGATGGTTTTCCACGGTTTTCACTCAACTTTGGCTACCATGGAAAGGTCTGAACAATCAACTCAAAATAGATGTGGAGCCAAAGTTAAAAAAGATGATAATAGATTACAATGCTCCTAATGAGGTAGCCTTCTTACAAATATATTTAGGCTCCTAAAAGGTGATGGTTTTTTATACAATTTTGACTAGAAAACTAAATGATCAAGATATGGACTCCATGATTTCAACCTCGAAAGATGAGGTTGTAGTACAATTCATAGACCATATGATGGCTAATTTACAATGTCTAGGAAAAGAAGCTAACTCCAATATCCTCCTCCTTCAAGGATTTTGTTGATTACATAAAGCTAGCCATTCAGAGTTCAAATGTTCATCATGTCAAGAAACAGTTGCTAAGGTATCAACATAAATGGTGGGATTAAAGAAAGTTGATGACCCACAAAGTGAACCTACAGAAAACCAAAGTCTTACAAATACATCTAATGCTATTGAAGAGATTGAAGGGAAATTGAAGATCTAAATGCATCATATAATGATACCTCTTTGGAGAGTGGAGGTTTGTCTTCTCCTCCACCTAGAATGATCAAAGTAAAAAGAAGAAGATAGTACATAAAAGGCTAGGGATGGACTTTAGTGATCATTCATCCTCTACCTAAAGTTGAAGAGATTAAAGAACTGATAGGGGAAATTCAAGACAAACAAGAAAACACACACCTCCTCTATTAGGAATTCAAAATGGAGATGTAGTGCCTGCCCCTAGTTTGCATTTTTGTTATCATTTCCAAACTCTATTAGGCCAGCTTTATGCTTGATGTTTAGTAGCATTACATTTAGATTATCAGATATGGTTTTACATTCAGTTGATATATGATGAGATTACTTGGTATTCTATACTTTATATATGCATGATGATTATCACAATGTTTGCAGTTATTGATGATGATTAGTTAGATGGCTTATTATCAAATGTGTTTTCTTATGGATACTTACCCCATATTGCATGTGTATGGTGTGCGTATTTTTTTTCTTTATGTATGATGTTTCTGATGTAGTTAAGGAAGGGAGTCATAGTCATCTGCTAGTCGAGATCTACATGATGCACCGCTTCCTGCCATTGCCTATGTAGCTTAGAATATTGTGTTTGTACATGCATGGATTTTATGTAGGTTGCAAGTACTAGGTATCAACTCCCTGAATTGCCAGGACGAGTAACCTATCGCATTATCTCAATGGTAAGAGAGGGGAGATAAATTCTTAAGTCTAGATCCTAAACCCTTAAGCCATTTGTCCTAATTGAAAATTAGGACAAGTATCTTAGTCGAGTACCCTCCAAACAAGTCGAATGACATTAATTTGTGATTATAACCCTTTAATTTGATTTTGTATGTGGTTTTCTATGATGGGTTTTTGTATTTTACTTTATGAGTCTTTGGTGTATTTTCTATTAATTAAGTCTAGTTAAAAGATTAAATTAATGATTTAATTTAATGAAAAATTACTATGATATTTTAATATTTAATTATATTTAATTAATTGAGGAATTAATCAAATAAGAGAATTAAATTTGAAGATAAAAGTTATAAGAATAAATTTAGAACGTGATAATATTTATTTAATTTAATAATAATATATTTAGAGTTTATTTTAAATAAATACAAAATATTATTATTATTTAAGTTAGTAAATATTTTACCAATTAAGTTTCAAAAATGATTTTTAAAAAAAGTAGAAAATATATTTATTTATTAAAAGTGAAAAGATATTAAATTATGAAAAGATTTAAGTTTGCATGATGCGTGCATGAGTTTAAAATATAAGAAATTAATTAAAAGATAAAAATAAGTGAATTTAATAAGAGTTGCATAATGTGTGCATGAGATTAATAATTTAATCTAAAAAGAGGAGTCAAGTGAAAAATTAAATAAAGTTACTTAATAATTCATTTGACATGCATGAAAAGATAATAGAAAAGATTAATAGAAGTTAATATTGAGTTAAGGGTTGTGAGCAAGGAGTTCTCTCGAGTGAATGCACAATTAGTGCCCCGATTTAAGGAGAGAACTCTTTATCACAATTAGAGGGTTTTTTTGGGGGCCAAGAATTTTGACGTGAATTTTGGAAGGGAATTTTGGGGAAAGTTTCAGAGAGAAGTTTTTGGATAGAAGCGAATTCTCTCACAATTCTTGGGTGGTTGCGTATTAGCATCAAGGTTAGGTAGGGTCTTGTGTTTTGATCACTGATTGAATTATGCAATTTGATATTCTTGTCTACTTCGTGATTGTTAAAAAACACTTGTCTTCTCAAATTTCATTATAGGAATCTGTCGATTCTTTGTTCTGAATCTTTTGTTATTTGATTTCATCTGTAAATCTGAATTGAAAAAACTATTTACAAAACCTCATTCCACAATTGAAAGAAATTAGTATTTAACTTGGGAAGGGTTTGAAATTGAAAATGAAATTCTAGGTTGGAAATTCAATTGGTTAATGATATTTTCTCTATTAGATTATATTTCAAAATATTTTTAAAAAAAATTAATTACAATAAATTCAAAATTATTTATTTATTTAAATATTATTGTTGGTGAAAATTTAAAATAAATAAAATGTGCAATTTTTACCCACTTTGGGGGGGGGGGGGGGTGGGGGTTGTCCATATCATAATTTATATAAAACATTAAAAAAAAAAAAAAACTATTAAAAAAAATTAAGTGGGAGGCGGGAGCCACCACCTCCCCCACCCCCCCTTTTTCAATATATGTTTGGTGGCCATATTGCCGATGGTGGCTGACATAGCCGTGCCTGCAACTGCGGTCGCAGTACGACTGTGGCAACAGCTGTAGGCTTATGGCCGCCTGTAGATAAAAAATCGCAGGAGGGTTGTTACATTTAGTTTTCGTTTATTATTTAATTAAAACTTTATTAAGGGTTTTAAATAATGATTATTAATAATTTTAATAATAGTGTTTATTTAGTAATATATATTTATTAATTAACATTAATAAATATTATGTGTTATTTAAAATATATTAATGTTAATGTATTATAATTTGTTATTATATTAACAATGTTAAATATGAATTATTAATTAATAATAATTTGTTAATTATTATTAAAAGAAAAGAGGTATTAATATAAATGTTTAGTTGATATTCATTGATTAATTTAGTTAAAAATTAGTTTAATTAAATTTAATTAATGATGAATCTGGCTTGTAGATTGATTAATAAGATTAGTTATATAATTGTTAATTAGTTTAATTAAATATAGTTTTAATTAAGATTAATTAGTTAATGGAGTTAAATAATTATTGACTTATTAATGATTTTGGTTTTAATAAAATTGATTGTTATTTTATTTAAAATCAATAAAGATTATTTTAAATAAATAATTATCCTTGGAATACTTTAGGGAAATAGACTTAAATCAAAGGGGTAATTGTACATTTTATTCAAGTATGTAAATGGGGTGAATTTATATGTTAGTTAAAGAGACAAGTGGGTTAACGTGTAGGGTAACTTTGTGAATTATTTAAAAATAAAAATGGGTTAGTTGCAAAGGTGATCTATAAGACTATTTACCTAAACACAAACACTGAAAATTGAAACTTTATTGTTTAACTCAAACTATGAGCTTTAAACTCAAACTAGTTGTGAGACTATGACATGTTCTATGTACTATCTATGTTGGGTTTGATCTAGCTTTGACCAATCCTAGGATGTTTACCGGAGGCTTGGGGGGGTCATGTGTTTGTGATGACATGATGCTGTTTTGGTCTTGATCTTTTTCAAACCCAACCAGGGTAATGTGATGGCATGCTCTATGATGTGTGTGGATCATTGATTATTATTGCTTTCCAGTCTTCTTGTGTGAAGCTAAGGTGTATATTTATGAGATACTTGACTTAACCATTTTTGAGTCATTAATTAGTTATATTTGATTTGCTTTCTAGTCACTTTGAGAGGACTAAGGTGTTTTGAATGATTTATTCTTGATGATGTCATGTTGTGACATGTTTGACTTGACCATTTTGGAGTCTTCGATCAGTATTATTTTGGGATGCTTTTTGGTTGCTCATTGAGAACCAATGTATATTGTGATTTACTTTGGGATACTTTTTGGTTACTTGTTGAGAACCGATGGATATTGTGATTTATTATTTGATGTCTCTCAATTTCTCATTGAGAACTATTGTGATCATTATGATTATCTTTTGGTGCTTTCCAATTGCTTGTGGAGAACTAGTGTGATTATTGTGGATTATCTTTGATGCTTTCCAGTCACTTGTACAAGACTAAGGTGATCTTGTGTGATTATTGATTTGTGCTTTTATGAGCCTAGGGTAGGTAATCTATATGTTGTTTCGGGAAGTGGCTTGCAATGGGGGACGGGGCCCTAAGTGGCTGCCAGGGGAACCCATTATAAGTTGTTTTAATAAGTGAAAACATTACACTAAATACTAACTTAAATGAACCTAATAAGAGTTAATTGTATGTTCTCGCCCATGCCTTGAGTGTTAGTATAGACTAGGATGGGAGTAGAGAGAACGCTTGGTTATGACCTTGCATTCTATAGTATGCCTCGTCCGTACGAGAGGATACTAGTGGCTGCATAGAGATCACTAGGGACCTTGGAGTCCTAAGCTAACTGCAAGGGTAACTCCTACATGATACATGCGATGACACGTGCCCACTTACATAGTAGGTTTCCTATGTGTCTTGTGTGCCTTTGGGTCTAGATGCCGATCTATGTATTGGAACCTTTGAGTTAGTATACTTTTAGCATTTCTTGGACTTAGAGAGTATTTTTTGTTATGTGATTTGTTATCCTATTTGGGACTTGAGACTATCTCCTTAGTGCGGTGGGAGTGGGCCATTTAGGTTCCACACGGTTAGGTGGTAGTGCTTTTTACTCTTACCATTGAGATTCATCCATAGTCACCATGGTTGGAGCTTCTTGGGATGCTTGTTTATCATGATTAGGTGATGTTATTTACTAATGCATTTCTTCATATTGATGATTAGCATGTGATAGCTGATGTTATTTGCTTGTAGGATCATCTTATGCTATATTCTTGCGTGTTAGATTTCTTTATGATTATGTTGTAGTATGTTTAGTAGTGATGTCCCTATTACTATAGTACCAATGATATTATCAATGACTTGGGATGTTATGCATAGGGGATAGCTAGGGCTCATGATGGTCTTATGATACTATTGATGGTTGGGAGGAACCCTCCACTTAGTTGTGTTTTATGATGGATAGTTGTATTTCATATTGGTTGTTTATATCTTTTATGATGGATGGATGTATCATATATGTTATTGGTTTCATTTATTTCCTTGTATTTGTATCATGGAACTGAGGAGGATGATGTATCTTTATTTCTACATATGCATATTCTTTTAGCCTTTGATACCTTGTGACATGTACAGTGGATTATTGAGCATTCCGAATTAATTTGCCAGGAGTCATTCAGAACAAATGTATATTATGGACTCTGGACTTTCTATTATTCTTTCATGTGGATGTGGTAGTTGTAAAACTTAGAATTAATTAAATTTAAATGTAATTTAACATCATGGGATACTTAAGAAATGTAACCTATTATGTATGCTTTAGTTGATCATATGTTATTTCTTTTGCTACTATGTATTTGATGTGAATGATTTATCTTTCTTGTTTAAAAAAAAAAAAAGTTTGGAAAACTTAGTAAAACTTAGGGTTAATTCTTTTGGATCCCTTGGTGGGTGTTACAGGAGAATCATCAAGTCTGCCTCCCCAAAAGCTACAATGGGCTCCTAAGAAAGAATCCTTTAAAGCTTAGGTAAAAGAGAAATTGAGGAAAAATAAGCATAAGGTTAGAAAACCCAAGGAAAGCCCAATTTGGATGCTTTGCTTCGATGGTTCCAAATGAAAATTAGGAGCCGGTGCAGGTGTTGGATTAATTGGTCCAAAAGGTAAGTCTTTCTACACAACATATTGATTGCAATTTAGATGTACTAACAATGTTGTAGAATATGAAGCATTGATTTGAGTACTTCTCTTTGCACTAGAGAAATGAGTTACAACTCTCATTGTCGAAGGAGATTCTCAATTGGTTATTCGACAAGTCAAATCACTGTATTCTTGTAATGATAAGAGATTGTTTGCCTATAGGAAAAGGGTACAGGATCTGCTAGATGATTTCAAAGCTTTGAACATAAAGTCTATTCCAAGAAGGAAAAATATGGTGGCATATGCCCTTGCTATTTTAACAAGCGCATTGAAGCTAGTTGAAGGAACAAAGTTGAAACAATTTTTAGTTGAATTAGTTGTTGCTCTATCTATTCCTAACAATATCATGAACTTCCAAGTTTTTCAAGATGATCAACATATTATAAATTTATTATGTGCATTAGCCACTTTAAGGGACAAGAAATAGATGACACCTCAGATGATGCACTTGAGGATGTCACAACTCAAGATGAAGATGGAATCTTGAACTTAAAAACTAATACTATTTCCAAGGGTATGATTGAGTTAGAGCACATTTTTGATCGTGATGAATCTACATTTAATAAAAGAACCATTGAATAAAAAGGTACTGAGGAATGCAATTCATACAATTTAGGAACAGAGGATGATCCCAAGATGGTAAGGATTGGGAAAGCATGTAGTTTACAAGAAAGAGAAGACATGCTCAAATTACTTACAAAATATAAGGATGTTATTACCTGGAGCTATGAAGAATTGAAGACATGTGATCCTTAGATTATTACGCATGATATTCCACTTAAACTTGATGCCAAACCTTTCCAACAAAGGTAAAGAACCATCAACCATCCTCAAGCCTTTGATAATGAAGGAAGTTAAGAAATTGTTGGATGTGAAAATTATTTTCCTTGTGTGTCACTCTACATGGGTGGCTAATTTAGTTGTTGTATGAAAGAAGACTAGATAAATTCAACTTTGTGTAGATTTTCACAATTTGAACTTGGCATCTTAGAAGGACAATTACCCATTGCCCTCGTTGGATGAAGTCTTACAAGTTGTGAATGATTCAAAAATAATGTTTTTCTTGGATGGATATTTAGTGTATAACCAAGTATTGGTAGAAGAATAAGATAGACTAAAGACTACCTTTATATCCAAATGGGGAACCTTCACCTATAGGAGAATGCCATTTGTATTGATTAATGCAGGGGCTACATTTTAGCAAGCCATGAATGAAGCTTTTAAGGGATTGATTAATAGATGTATAGTTATCTATATGGATGACTTGACTATCTTTTCAAAAGATTTAACTACTCATATTTCCAACCTAAGATAGGTGTTCAATAGGTTTCATAAATATGGCATATCTCTCAATCCTAAGAAGCGTTCATTTGGGGTCACTAAAGGAAAACTCCTTGGTCATATCATTTCTAAAGCTGGCATCTCCATTGATCTTGATAGAGTTGAAGCCATTTTGAAGTTATCACCCTCCAACAGTCAGGAGGAACTCAAGTCTTTCTTTGGAAAGATAAATTTTGTGCAAAAATTCATAAGTAGATTTGCAAAGATTGTGCATCCTCTTAATGATTTACTCAAAAAAGGGAGCTAAAATAGAATGGGTTCCTGAGATAAAGAAATCATTTGAGGATATTAAGGTAGCCATTTCCATAGCTCTAATATTGGTAAGCCCTAATTACACCCTTCCCTTTAAGATACATTCCTTTTCTTCAGAGCATTCATGCACAGGGATCTTAACCCAGAAGAAGGAAAAGGAAGATGAAAGAGCTATTGCTTTTATGACTTACATATTGAGAAATGTTAAGTTGAATTATTCTAACCTCGACAAAAAGTCTCTTGCCTTGGTTAAGCAGTGAAGAATTTCTGCCATTACATATTAAGGAGTAAGGTGTATGGTATTGTACCTGACCCAATAGTAAAGACATTGTTGATGCAAAATGAACTTGGTGAAAGGCAAGGTAAATGGATGGCGATACTTCAAGAGTTTGACCTAGAGATCCAACCTATGAAATTAGTCAAAGGTCAAGGATTGTCAAGAATGAAAGCTGATAACTAGATTGGAAATGAAAAGAAATTTAAGTTTGAGAAAGAAGTAGATATTGAAGATTAGAAGAAAATGATAGTATGTCAAGTTGACATTGGTCAAGGTGTGGTAATAGATGTCTAATACCAAGATATTGTTTACTATCTCCTACATAATTGGTGCCCTAGTTGGATGAATAGCTCACAACACAAAGGACTTAAAATAAAGTGTGAGTCCTATATGCTGCATGACAAAAAGTTGTACAAAAGGATCTATGAAGGGATCTACTTAAAATGCTTAGGACGAGAGGAAGCAAAGGAAGTCCTAGAATAATTTAATGACAAGTATGGTATAGGGAATGGTTTGGTTGAAGCGATGGCTCATATGATTTTAAGATTGAGTTATTTTTGGCCCACAATATTTAAGGACACTTTTGAGCATGTGAACTCATCATGTTTTCCAAACTAGTGCTAATAGAGAAAGACACTTGACAATGCCACTACAACCCGCATATGAGATAAGCCCTTTCACAAAGTGGGGGCTGGATTTCATTGGTCCAATTAATCCACCATCATCATCTAGACACACCTACATTATTCTGGCCACTAATTATTGTACGAGATGGATAGAAGCATAAACTTTCAAAAATTGTACTATTAAGGTTGTAACAAATTTCATGGAGGAACACATTGTTTCTAGCTTTGGGATGCCATTCACTTTAGTGTGTGATAATGGACCAGCTTTTGCATTGGTATTCTTGACTCAATGGGTATTTGAGAATTAGGTCATATCAAGTTCTCTTCAAAGTATTACTTGCAAGGAAATGGGGTAGTAAAATCTACTAACAAGAACTTGATCACAATAATAAGATGGTTATTGAAGGAGAATCCTAAAGATTGGCATACACAACTCAAATATGCTCTATGGATAGATCAAGTAAGGGTCAAGAATGCTTTAGGGACATCTCCATATTTTCTTGTCTATAGACAAGAACTAGTATTCCCACTCAACCTTAGGATTCCTATTTTGAAATTCATGAGTGAATATGCTGAAGATGCTGACAAAGTACAAATTAGGTTGATGAATCTTTTAGAGATGGATGAGAAATGAATAGCTACATTGGAGCACATGGCTAAACATCAAGCTATCATGAAAAGATGGTTTGAAAAGAGATCCATGATAAAATCATTTAGGATTTTTTACCTTTTTCTACTTTGGGATAAGGCAAAAGAAAAATTGGGCATCCATACTCAATGCTTGTGGATTGGTCCTTATCAGATCGTGGAAATTCTTGGAGAAAACACTTTTAGGCTCAGTTCCTTATTAGGCAATTTCTTCCCTTGCCAGTAAATGGGAAATTTTTGAAACATTATTTTGAGGCCTAAAAGTGCCAAAAAAAATTTTTGTTAAAAAAAAATTAGTTAGATTTTATTTCCGCAAGTGTGTTTATTTTCTGCAAGTGTGTTTGTTTTTAGTTGTGTGTTTGTTTCCAAACTCATGTCACTCCTAGGGGTTAAGGTGCACTTGAGATTTTATCTTGAGATATTTTACTAACCACTCTTTTGGTTTTGACTTCAGGAAGAGGTATTTCTTTGTCAAAAATATTTGGACAATTGTGTGTCTTATATCAACTGAGGAACAAATTTTTCTTGTAGAAGTAGGAAAGCTTTCAGTCTTAAACTTAGGATTCTAAACCAATGAGATCTCAAAACTTTGCAAACTTAAAAAATGATTGTCTCAGGTGTTGTCAAATTAAAGTTGAAGACAACACGGGATGATTCAAAACCCAATTGGTTCAAATAGGAGGGGTCTTCTCGAAGGATTGCTAAGATCATTGTTTGGTGGGAAAGTTTCTAAAATGTTCTAAAAGAGGAATGCAAGGGATGTTTACAAAAGATCAAATCTAAGAAACAACATCGATGTCTTGGCTACATAGTCTAAGTGTAGTTAGAATAGAGAAGAAAATTTAAAAAAAAGACAAAAAGAAAATAAAAGAAAAGAATGGTGTTAAGACTAAAGGATTCTAAAATATTTGAAATGGCAAAAGATACATTTTCAAAATGAAGTATCTTGTACTAAAACATTGCTCATCAAATAGTGACACTATGAACTACATGGAGCAATTATTCAAAATTTTCTAAAAAATTAAAAGAAAGTGATAGCCTGCTAAGAGCCCTCGAACTAATTCTCTCATTTGGTCAAGCAAGCGATTGATAAATAACCTTCATGAATATTTTTAATGAACAAGCTAGGAGGGGTGGAAGATTGTTTCTGAGTTATAAGAAAAATTAGATAGACTGCATCCTAAGATGTCAAAGGGAATGAATACACAAATCACACACTAAGCTTGAAGGTTTTGGATACTAAATTTTTGATTGTGAAGTCACTCAAAATTTTCTTGAAATGTTAGGGCTTTGGTTGATGTTTGACACACATTGAAAGAATGCTTACTGGTGAAGAAACGCTTTTGTCATTTCTTTCTTTTGTTGGGGCTATTTTTTGTGGTTCTACAATGCACAACCCATTTTAGAAAAGAAATTGGGACCCTCCCTTTTACTTTATGGCATTTTTAAGGCTTAGGTCCACTCATTGTCCTAACGGGGAGAGTCCGTTGTCAAAGATCAATTTGGAGAAGGAACAAATAAAAATTGAAAAAGTAGAAGTGTACATGCCTGCACACCTAATGAGATGTACCAAGTGCAAGGGAGGTAAACATTATATGTGTGCACCCTCATAGTTGCACAACTATGGACTCGTGTAGTCACACAACTGTGCACCTACGCAGTCGCTTGGCTTTGTGGTACATTTTCAACATGGGGTCTATAAACTCCCCCTACTTAATTCATCACCTTGTCTTCCATTATCTTCATGTCATAAAATACTTACTGCGCTCCTTCATGTTGTAGTTCCCATATCCACAAGCTCCGGAAGTCGCACCTCTGCATCTCAGCATACACTAGGTGTGGTGTTGTATCTACTTTGATCCGCACCTCTATACATTGAAGAAACTTCAAACTCACAAGGGTGCATAGGAGCTCACCTAATGAGGTGCACCACTACACACCCCCATATACAAAAGATATGCCCAAAAAGCCTCAAAGGACTAGGTGTGCACTGGTGCACCCAGGTAGGTGCGCTAGTGCACACCTCTGCAAAAGAGTTAAAAATTAAAAAACAATAATGAAAAACTTATCTTTTGCAAAAAAATTAAGGTGTGCACAGTAGCGCACCTAGCTTGGTGCACTACTCCACACCCTTCATACATGACACTTTGAGTGAAATTAGGTGCGCACTGGCACACCTGACTTGGTGTATAGGTGCATACCAGGTATTGCAAAAGACCAATAAAAACTATAAAGGGGTGCATCCTTGTGCACCTAATGTGGTACACAAGTGCACACCCATAACATAAAATGTAAGAACCAAATGAGGTGTGCATCTATGTGCTTGATCAAGTGCATGAGTGCACACCTTATATTTTAAATTTTATTTTAAGAAAAAGAGGTAAATAGGATTTTTTTGCGCATTTAATTTTTTGGTTTTGTTCAGGATGAGACTTAGCTAATAGATATATTTGTTTTGTCATACAGATATAATGGCATCTTCATTTGGCAAGAAAATGGCACTAAAGCCTATTGTGTTCACGTTCCAAGTTGTACCATCAAAATCAAGGTTCCAATATGAATACACAAAGATTAAGGATATTGATTGGAGACACACTGATCTAGGAGAGTTCTTAAGGATTTGCAAAAAGCACAAGGAGAGATCGATTATGGTACCTGCATTAATTTGATTAGGGTTGATGAACAAAACTTCACACCTAATCTTAGTATAGTCATTTGAGCTCATAATGACACTAGCACAACACTTTGTTCCTGAGGAAAGAGTGGTAAAGAGTGTAACTCAAGAAGTTGTCATTGACCTTTGACCCAACAATATTGAGAGGGTATTTCATCTCCTAGGGTGGATAATTCATCAAACTCACCTACAAGGCAACAAAAAGGTGGTATAGAGAACACCTAAGTGAGGGAACTAAGATCATCCAGTCATCTTATCTTATTAAGAAGACTCCTCTAGGGAAGGTAACAGGAAAGGTGGATATGATGAGAAGGTATATGAAGGAAGATATTGGATATTATATCATTCTTTTGAATAGAATAATGGGTTTACCAACAGTTGGGCACTTGAATGTTTTGTTTTCATGATAAATTTTATTGAGACTATCAAGATGGAAAGGATGCCACTTGACTGGGCCACCAAATTGAGTGAAAACTTATGTGAACAATTGGAGGTAGTCAAGGACAAGAAGAAGCTCTACATAAATTCATATTTGGTATATCTGTTAGCTGCCAAGGTGACAAACTATCCCAGATTATACAAAAGGGGCAGCATGAAGGATCCCAATGTTTGGCCTTATATTTTCTACCCTCAATTGGTGAAGAAGAAGCTCTTGAGATAGAGAAAAGAATATAGAATCATGAATGATGCATTCATATTTGCTATCATCCAATTCATAGAGGGAGACTATGCAAAAATATTATCTGATGATGCAGTAGCATAGATAATAGCTCTTGAGGCCTATTACATTGAGTTCAAAACATTCACATATCTAAGGGTAGCTAGTGCCATTGTCAACCCAAGGAAGCTCCCTAGATATCCTAGTGATAGACTTGTCCTATTGGAGATTGCATAATAGATTGAATCTGAATATAACAGGGTCAAGAGACAACAAAGACCATGTTGGACATGGCCCCTGGTCATAGGACCATATCAAGTGAAGTAGAAATAGGATATTCCACCTTTTGAATGGGAGTGGGAGCAATATCCCCTTGAAGAGTACAATTCGCCTAGGTCCTATTTTGACAATATTGGGAATGTTCAAAGTCTGGTAGGCAGGGAATTTTAGCACAAAGAGGCTATCAAGGATCATTGGATGAATGCAACAAATGACTATGATGTCCATATGAGGGACTATTGTAGGATGACTTTGTATTTGGCTAAAAGGGCTTTAAAGGTTTAGATTATTGAGGAGATATTGAATCAAGACTCAAGGGAGTTGTTGGACCCTCTATTCAACATGGACAAAATTAGAGAGAGACCCATAATGAATGTTGAGGTTGACAGAGAGGAGAATGATGATATTAATCATTGGGTGATGCACATCATTAAGATGATATAGGATTGGAGAAAGAGACCATTTCAACTTGATCCAATACCTGACATAGTGGTTTTTCACGTACAAGCCCACCTAGACAAAGGTAGAGGAAAGAATGTTCCTGTTCCTACCTTTGTAGCACAGTCACCGATAAGGCTAGAAATAATATACCAACTTGACTGCCTAGGTGGATACTATCACCCTCCAAAGAGGAAAGGAAAGGGAAAAAGAAAGACGAGTTCTCCTCAAAGGGCTGAAATAGAAGAGGGTGAAGTACAGGCACCTCCTCAGTAGTAGGAAATAAATGTGCAAGGATAAGAAGATACTGGAGCTTCCCAAGTCTAGATAGACCCTCAATTGCCACTAGTTGTGCCTAGCCAGATAAAGGGTGAAATTCAACAAGTCTCTCCTCCTTCGTAGGTAGAACTAGCATCCCCTTTCACCTGTAAGAAATAGAATAAGATCAAGATTTTGATGAAGAAGGGGCAAAGGGTGATTAGAAGGATGGTTCCTTTCCTATCTATCCTAGAACCTATTCTTGAGGGAGAAGAAAAAGAATAAGAAGAGGAAGATGAAGAGGAGGATGTGCCCATACAAAGAACTCAACTTGCTAGAGCCATGGAACAAGAAAATAGGAGAATTTCCATAGGGATAGTACCATCCACCCTAGAGGAGCCTTTGGAAGTAACTTCTTTAGAAGATGAAGTACAACAATGGGTGGATGAGTAGAGTAAAGAGGGCGATGCCATATTTGAGATGTTAAATTTTGATTTTATGCCCATAGGGATGGAGTTGATTAGGTATAATATTAGGGATACCCTAACAGGTGAACCCCAACAGGAGGATTGGATGCAGATGCCACTAAAATTTTAGGGTCCTGATCTTACTCCTTCATCCCTAGTACAGGTCCCAGTGGTGGATAAAGGTTCTGTTACTCCTCCACCTCCAAGTTTTGAAGAAGATTAAGTTCAAATGGATCCTTCACAAGGGGAGGAGCCACATCAAATGGCAACTGATGAAGTGTTGAAAGAGGGAAAAATGGTTATTTATTCTCAGCAAGACTCCCAAGACACTGAGGTGCAAACCATAGGTTCCATAGAAATGGAGACTATAGAAGAAGAGCCTTCATAAGGAGAAAGAACTCTGAGGAGAAGTGATAAGGGAAAGGAGGTAACTAAATATACTCCTTCATCCTCGAGAGGTGGCCCTTTAGTTGAATGGATTCCAAGGAGGCTGAGAAAAGAAATGATGAGAAATGTGAAAACACAATTCCGTGCAGATTAGGAAGATATCATTGAATTGGCTAGGGTCTTGAATAAACCGAAGTCCCCATCACATGAAGTGAGACCATTGGCATTCATCAATAATACTTGGGATCAAGATCTATTTGCACAAGTGGCTATCCCTCCTTAGGATGTAGATGTAGATGACTTAAGCCCACAAGATTACCAGATCAAAGAGGTCATGCTCAGGAAGGCCACATTGGATACGGCTAGGTTGATGGTCACCATGGGAATAAAGAAAGTTTTTAGAAGCATGGACTAGGAAGGGGTTGAACTTAGAACACTTCAAAGGAAAAATAAAATCCTAAAAGGATATTTAACAAAATTTGTTAGTCCCCTAGATCCTAATCACCCTGAGCAGACTCTAAATGATGTACTCAGAGAGGGGAGGGGTGTGCATCTGGACCCATTTTTGAAAGCCTATCAGTAGTGGTAGGAAAGTTTTGAAGAAAAGGGTGTCTTGATCATCCAAGGGAATCTAAAGTTATTGCATGCTACCCAGGAAAATGTCAACAAGATGGTAGCAATTTTGAAGAAGGATTTTAGTATAATGGATGAAGAATGGGCCTAGAAAAAAGATTTATAGGTTTTGCAAGCTATAAAAGGGTAGAGGTATAGGATTTTTATAGATGTATATACAATGAAATAATTAGATTTAATTGATGATTGGATTGAGAAGATTGCAGATAGCAATAAAGTAATGGAAACATTACATGTGAAGATCCATCAGCTCAAGGATCAAGCCCGAGAGTGAATTTTGGAGGCAGAGAGACATTATAGTGATGCATGTTTAGAGATTTTTGAGGATGAGGAATGAGATAAGTTAATGCCCATAGAGGTAGTAGTGGAGAAATTTAGGAAGATTTTTGAAAAAGCTTCTAATGATGAGGACATTTGGCAGGCCTTTAGAACAAAGGAAGCCTTATTAGAGTTGGATACCAAACTCGAAGATTTTGTTGAGACTCGAATTGAGGTAGAAAAATATAGACAAAAGGTTAAAGAAAAGTATGAGGCTTTAGATTTAGTGGATGTGTCCAAGATCACTGAGATTATAGAGAAATTCAAGGGAAAACATCCTAACATAGCTTTGGGATGAGGGGCAATAAAACCCAAAAGCCATAATTTCAATTTTGACACTTAGTAAATTTTTGAGATTTGGACCCTTTTTGAGGTGCATAGGTCCATAGGTCCATGGGTGCATAGGTCCACATTTCCAGAGTTGTGCCGACAGTTAACTGCCAGTTCCAAAAATAGAGCTTTCCATGCATCAGAAATGCATTCTAACAATAGTTTAACTCTGATAGATGCCTAGTGAAGGATCAAATTTCTTTTTTGGGACTTTCAGACACTTCTACTTTGACTGAAGGCTTTCTTATTCTTTCTTCTCTCATAAATTCTTTCTTTTTGACATGTAAAGGCTCATGCATCCAATTTAGGAATATAAAATGGATGAAGTCCTACTAAGCACCAATTAGATTTTTAGTTTGTATATAATTAGTTTGTTTTATTAAATTAAAAACATTTTATTTCATGAATATACTTCTCACTCTCAACACAAATTGAGGATATGATTTCTTAGAAATATTCCATTGTAATATGTAATTGGGACTGCCATTATTTTGCAATAAATTATGCTTTTGGTGCTCGCATTTGGAGTGTAGTGATTCATGCCTAAATGTGTCATATTTTTTGTGAATGTATATTCATGGAATTTGATTGAGCTAAAACTTTATTGCTTGGTTTTTGGTTGTGCAATTCATTAATTTTGGTGTTTGCTACGATTTGATGAATTTTGCTAACATATCTAGCTTGAGAAGAAATCATTGAATTGTGCCTGCATAACTTTACGTCTCACATGAGTGCACTTTCCATGGCCTTTTAATTTGATGAAGAGTGAAATATCATATGATTACTAAGTTTTTCATCAGTGATTGCATTAGTGGAATTGAGGAAGCGCTCCTCCTTCTTTCATTGGTTACCCATCAATTTCTTTGAAAGCTTAACTTGCAGACGTGTTATTTTTGTAGTTTATGTCCATTAGGATTTTATTTTCATGTTATTTTCTTTAAAGTTCTTTTTATTTTCTTTACTAACCCCCTTGTTAGAATAGAACTTCATACTAGTTGCATTGTTAGATTGCATTCATAAAAAACATAAAAAACACAAAAAACATAGTTCTTTTTTGTGTGTATTTTGAAACAATGCACAAATTCTTCATCTCATCCAAAATCAAATGAACTAGCAAAGGCCTCCTTGTGAACAATCACATTTATCTTTAGCTAAACATATTCTTGTAGGCCATAAGATCACCTGGAACCTTGGAGTTGATTTGTAGGATTGACTTTTCAAGAGAGGAGTTCACAAGAATTCCTGCAATTTAGCATCATGCATAACAATAGCTCAACACATTCCAAGATGACCTTCACCTTTTTTGGGTCCATTTTGAGACCATCATGTGAGATAAAAAACCTAAAATAGACTTACTCCCTTTTGACAAAGCTACACTTCTTCAAACTACTCAAAAGTTTACCTTCCCTTAGCTTCTCAAAGATACTATGAATGTGCAACAAATTCTCATCTAGAGACTTACTAAAAATATAAATATCATTTAAATAGACAATAAATTTTTTTCCCAAAAAAATCTTTTATACCCATTCATTAGTTTCATGAAGGTTTTTGGTGCATTGGTTAGTCCAAAGGGCATGACTAACCACTCATAAAGTCCCTACTTGGTCTTGAATGTAGTCTTCTATTCATCTACTTCTTTGATCAATATCTTACAATAACCACTCTTGAGATCTATCTTTGTGAAGCAGTGAGCTCCACTTAAGAAGTTCATAAGATCATTCATCCTAGGAAGGGGAAACTTATATTTAATTTTTATCATGTTTATAGACCTAGAATCTATACACATCCTCCACTCTCCATCCTTCTTTGGTGCTAGTACTACATGTACTATGCATGGACTTAAGATCTCTAAAATCAAACCTTTCCTCAATAGTTCCTAAACTTGTATGTTGACTCCTTAGTCTTAGTAGGATTCATCCGATGAGAAACCTTGTTAGGAATACTAGCTCTATGGATTAAATCTATTTGATGTATGATTTACCTCAATGATGGGAGCCCCACATGGACAAATTATTAGATATAATATCTTCACACTCATTTAATAGACCTAAAGCCTCTATTAGAACTTCCCTAGTACCTTCTTTATCCACCCTAGGAATTAAAGCATAACACAAGTGATAATGTTTCATACCATACATATATTTTCTTCTATCAATAAGACATACCCTAACACACACATACATTTTCTTCTACCTTAATTAGGGGTTTGAGATTGTGATGAACTCCACCTTTTGTTTGAGAATAGGTATTTGCATGAGCATCATGTACCACATGCCCGTCGCATTGCCATGACTTGCCTAAAAACATACGGAATACATCCATCAATTTTATGTCATAGAGTACCTCATCTTGGTAGGTTATAATCTTGAAGTTCACCAAGCATTGTTCACTAACCAGGACCTTATGGTCATCCTACACCTAGGCCATCTAGTATAGATGTGGATGTTTCTCTCTCTTTAGATTTAACTTCTTGATCATCTCCTCTAACACTAAATTGTCAGTGCACCCACCATAAATAATCACATCACAACATTTACCCTCACACTTGTACCTAGTTTAAAAAAGTATCCTATGTTCAGGTTCACTTTCACCACTAAGCAATAATCTTTAATAAATTGAGGGCTCTCCTCTTTTAGTATCTTCCAAATGTGATGACTTGGCATCTTCATCCACATGGGAAACCCTTTTTTGGCCTTCAACTCTTTTATCTATCTATCCTTGGCAATGAGGGAACTCATAATCTTGATGACCTTCTCCTCTATAGTGAAAACATTTATCACAAAAGCCTCCTCTTTATGACCCCTATCCTCTTCCTCTTTCTTGTTGGTATCCATAATATTGATTATAGGAGTAGTTGAAACCCTCATTCCTCTAGTTTTAACTAGTATGCACATCTTCATTTATTTCTAGTCCATTTTTGCTCCATAAAGACCTTTCACCACCCCTCACTCCTTGGCATCACCTTATTTTCTTTTTATCAAAAATATTTTTTAGCTTCTCCTCAACCTTCCAAAAAAATTGGTATGCCTCTTCAATGCTAGTTATTCTAACCAGACTCAACTACTCCTAAATTCTAGGTCTTAACCCATTAAGATAAAATTCAACCTTCTCCTTGTTAGCTTCCACATGCCTTACCCTAATAAGGATCTAGCAAAACTCCTCTATGTATTCCTAGAGAAATTTTCTTTCTTTCTTTAACCTATGCATCTTTTTGAACAAATCAAGCTCATAGTTAACAAGAATGAACTTATTCTTTAGTTTTTCCACCATGTGATCCCACCCATTAATTTTCTCTTTTCCTCTTCTATTATGTTCCAATTGAATCTCTTGCCACCATATATTTGCATGACCCTTCAGTTTGGCCTTCACAAAGTTAACCCTACTAGGGTCCTCAATATATTCATACTTATAGTATTCCTCCAATTCATTGATCCAATTGATCAACTCCTCTGGGTTTAAGATTACCCAAAAATGTGGGAACATCAAACTTAGGTCTTTTCCCAATATTTAAAAGGGCCTTGAAAAGCCCTTCATCCTCTTAGTTTAGGACTTTTTCCTCTCCTTCCCCTCCCTGATTAACATTTTATTCTTCTCATTTTACTCCTCACTTTCATTCCTTACAATAAGATTTATTCCTCTGCAAACCTCTTCTTGTAATGCTTGCACTTGCCTCTAAAGGGCTTTAACCTCATGTGGCACACCTTCGACTCTTCCACCGTGCTCTATTCATGGAGGCATTTTATCACTCTCTCAGAACCTACAACCATATTCTTGGTGCAAACTACCTAATAGTTGGTGATATCTCTACACACTCGAGGATAAAAGGTTCTAGAATTTAATTAGAAGTTAGTGAAAAAAGGAATGCTCTAGAAAAAATAGTTGAATTTCTAGAATGTATAGCTTTTGATTTGGGTATTTGATTGACAAACTTTTTACATTTAAAAAAAAAAAACTGAGCACTCTATATCCCTATGGGCTACCTATGTTTGGCCCCCATTGTGTAGGGTCATACAAGGCCATTTAGTCCCTCAAATTGGGCTTCAAAACATTTCTAAGAGGTCTTCGAGCAACTAAAAATAGTAATGACTTCTAAACTATGGAACCTTGTAACCTGATTCTTTTTCTAGAGTGCTTGAAATTTCAGTTAGAATGTTCCCTCCATATTACACCCTCTAAATCTTCATAATTATGGATCTATAGAAATATAATCCATTTTCAACATTTGCACATATCCCAAGGTGCATAAAAATATTAACTCATAAAAGTAATAATGGAAGTTTGAGAGTTGGAATATATATTTGGCCCAAATGGGTATCAATAAATTTAAACACATTTAATAGAAACCATGACTAAGAATTCTTTTGGGTAATACATGATTTTCCTTACATTGATGAATGCTCCTGCATCACTTTTCTTTGGCATTCTCTCATCTTGCTATGGATCACAGAGTGTGATCCAAAATGTTGATGCAAAAAAATTACACACAATCTAATCCAAAAACACTTCAAATAATTTTCATGGATTATGGAAATCTACTATTTTTAACTATAAATATTTAGAGCTATCAAAGATACTGAGACATAATTGAATTTTAAATGTCTAAGATTGGATTGAGGTGGAGAATGCACTTTCAGTGAGGTCGATACTCACATTGAAGAGCATGATATAAAGAGACAGATGTCACCCCTTTGAACTCCTTAGAAAAATGGGATTGCAAAGAAAAGAATAGTACCATCCTTGACACAAACAATACTACAATGTTGGAAGGAAATGTGCCTCAGATGTACTGGAAAGAAGTAGTTGGCACTTTAAACTACACATTAATGAAAGCTTAGATCAAGCATGAAATTGACAAGACATCTTATGAGTTATGATATGTTCATGTCCCTACAATAAAGTATTTTAGAATCTTTTGAAGTAAATGAAATTGTTAGAAGTTGTAATCTTTCCTTGGTGTATTTATAAACCAAGGTTAGACCTCCTTTATTTATTATTATAATATATTAGGATATAAGCCAAGGTATCCTAATATATTTCTTTTTTTTCCTTTTTCCACTACATCTTATTTTGTTATCTAGTGGAATATGTAAGGACAAATATATATTGTAATTTCTAATTTTAGATTATTCCTCCTTAAGAGGAATCTCACACTTGGCCTCACACACTTATGAATGGTGGCATTCATAGACATGGGAGTTACATTCTAACTCCTCTCTCTCATCTCTATTTAAGAGATGACCCTCTTCTCTCATTCAACAATGAGGTTTCTTCCTCTTCTCAATTATTGTATGAGCATTGCTCTCTCTCTCTCTCTCTCTCTCTTTCTTCTTAGGCTTTTCATGCCTCATTCATAATATCACAAGGGGTTTTCTTTGCTTTCCCCTTTCCAAATATCTTGTCTCATGGTGTTGGAGCTTGAAGCTTTCTCTCTCCTATTTTATGGTAATATCTTTTCATGCATTTACTCACTTAGATTCTTTCCTGGTATTGTTTATTTACAGATTTCTTTTTCCATTTCTAACATGGTATCAGAGCAGTTTAATCTTTGTTTTGAGTGTTTGCAAGAAGGTACGATTTGAAGGAGACTCTTGAGAGAGATTTCACTAATTTCTTCTTTAATCTTCTTAAGTTGGAAGAAATTGAATTTTTTTTTGGATTTGGCTGGTTTACCGCCAAACCCGTTTAACTTTTGTTTGCTCGAATTTGTGCAGGGTACTTCTTATCTTCTATTAGTTTTCATCTAACTCCTTTGGAAGGCTTGCCGCCAAAGCATTCACAGTTTGTTTTCTAAATTTTTTTAAAGAAATGGCTCTCTATATATTGTACTTTTATGGATTTTGTTTTTTTTTCATGAACTACTCATCTGGATGCTGGCGGAAGCACTAAGCTCGCTTGTACATTATTTGGCAGAAGTATCTTTGTACATTTTTTTAAATTACTTAATCCTTACTTTTATTTCTGCATACCTTGTATGCACTATGTTTTGTATCATTGCTCTTGGAATTGACTTTTCAGCCTTTTTTTTCCTCACGAAACCCTCTGGATCGGGTTTCTTGTCTGAATCTTCATTTTTTTAATACTCCTGTTTTGGGTTTATCGTGCTTTTATCGTCAAGCATTCTCTTCCGTTGGGATTCCTCCCTAGAATTTTCTTACATCCGTCCCTTCAATTCCTTCCATTGTCTGTGAAGGATTTGCCTCAATCTCTCCACCTCTTTTTCATCTGAAGCAATGTGATGACATTAGCAGAAGGAAAGTTGTATGACGATAGAACTGCTTTATTAAACATCACCAGCATTACCGCACTGGCCATATAAGAGAGGGCAGCAAAGGCACCATGCTTGGTCATTGTGGTGCCCTTCCGAAGAGGAGGTTGTTTAATTTCATCTGCATCACCTATTGTAATGGGCAATAAGCGATCCTTGTCCGCTACGGTGTCCATGGATCGAATCCCTCTGCTGCTGCCTAAGCCTTCAATTTTCTCGCGGGACATAGGAGGAGCACTGTAACACGTGTTTATTTAAATGGACATCATGCAGATAAAACCTACGGGTCCTGTCGGGAAAACTTGGTGACTGTTACCTCGTTCAACATTTTGTGAATGTCGGTAAGTTCAAACTCATTCTCAACACGCTAACTTTTCATGGGTTCCGCCTCATGGACATAGTAGGGTGACTATTCTATAATTTGAGCCGCACTGCTGCCATTTCAGAGGATTGGAAATCTCGACCTCTGGTCTCAACAGCTAACGTATTAATTGAAAAATGTCATCTGGAATCTGTCGGTGAATGACATGTTAACCCATATTTTCTGTCTATCAGATGTCGGGTTAACCCAACACGTAAGAGCTGTTAGTGGTATTTGAAGCATTTAGTGCAGGATTTTGAAAATTTGAAGTTTCTAGACTTAAGCACCCAGTTTTGAAATTCAAGTTGGTTTGGGTGCTCAGTTTAGTACTCCATTTTAAATATCAAATGTTGAATCTTCTAAGTTATAAAGTTTGAAACTTGCTTGTGAGTTTGTTTCCATTTTCGTGTTATTCCTCTGTGCTTGCTAAGCTATGATTAATCTCGTCCATCACAAATCCTTGCATGGGCTGTCAAAACTTTTTTTAGCATGCAAGCAAAATTTTTTTTAGCATGCAAGATTCTTTTTCTTTTCTTAGCTCTTGACAGAGGCATCATTTACTTTTATTATTGCCTCTTGTCAACCTATTTTTGGCAGGTAATC
Source organism: Cupressus sempervirens (assembly GCA_028749045.1). Lineage (NCBI taxonomy): Eukaryota > Viridiplantae > Streptophyta > Pinopsida > Cupressales > Cupressaceae > Cupressus > Cupressus sempervirens. Next base: position 763,042,852 of record CM053783.1, on the reverse strand, counting down.
ATTCATTGTCAAGCTTTTATTCAAACTTTTTTTAGAAAACTTTTTTAAAACTTTTTTTAGTATATTCTTATCTGCCAGATCTGACCTCTATCATTATTTGCTAACCTTTTTGCAGGGTTAGTTGTAACAAATTTTACATAAAAAAGAAGAAGGTAATTACTCTTAAACAAGAAAAAGGGGGAAATCATTTTTCTAGCATCAAGCTATCATTTAATAATTGTAATTGTATGATTTCATACTATGATATTTTAAGTATATTTATTCAAGTATATATGGGTGCACACATATATACCAAGATAAATATACCACCTATTATAATTTTCATATCCATGTTTACCCTTAATGGAGTTTTATACCTGATATCTATATTTAATCATTTTACTTAATGGGATTATGAGTAATCTTACACTATTGCCTTCATTATTTAATGATTTGATTTTATTGATCTATCTGCACATGGTTGCAATTTGCTTTTATAGCATCGTTCTATGCCCATGTTGGCGCTTTATGGTTTTATACCATTGATATACATGATTTATATGATATTTTTGAGTTGCATAGGGAGCCAATTTTTTCAAGGTTAACTATGTTGGTCCCCTCAGTATAACTGATACATAGTTTCCTTATCTGGTCCATGGAGTATCCCTCCATCCTATATTGGTATGCACTCATTTTTTGATCCTATCTGTTCCATTTTGATAGGATAATATTTTTATGGAGTTTCCCTCCATTTGGTTCTATTGGTTCCATTTTGAAAGATTGATATTTATGGAGTTTCCCTCCATGTTGTTCCATTTTGTTCCTCAATGAAGAGGATGTTATTATTGGACTTTTCTCTCCAAATTCAGATGATTTGATCCAATTTGAAGGCAATATGTTGTTATATCCTCATAATCCATTCTTTTGATTATCTTAACAAATCATGATAATTCTATTTTGATCAGCATGTCTCTCCTTTATGTTATTTTCATATATTAATGTGATAATGATTTGCATACTTCATTGCTTAGATCATGAGTCATGTAAGTTATGGTACTGCAGCCCATTAACTTGCAGTGGGATGATTCATTAAGTGGACTGTCTATATCCACGTGATTGATGCAAGATTGATGCAAGTATCATTAGTTGGCCTTGTCTGTGGTCATTTGTGCATTAGTATAATATACTTTTCATGAGAGCATTGATCAAGATTTTTTACTCAATTTGTCCTTGTTGACAATTTTTTGAGCATATACTTTATCTTGATATCAGGTTATCTCCATTGTTTTCTAGTAACATGTTTTACTCATTGTTTCTCTATGAGATTCTTATTATCCTTATTCAAAAGTATTTTGAATTTGCATATATGATGGCATTCCACTTGTGGATATTTATCTTGTTGTTCTCTTTATTTTCAGGTGGTCCATCAAGGAACCTTCTTGGTTTTCCACATATGAAGAGGTGTCTATGCTTCCACTTGATCACATTCAAAGGACTCATGTACTTCTCTTGGATCTACAAATGTTCCATATGACTTGAAGACAATCAAATTACTTCATATTGAAGATTAAGTTGCAGATTTTTGTAAATTTGGGTTTAATACCGTTTGATGTAATTACCCCAAGTAAAGATTAAAGGGGGGTGTTAGAAGTTGTAATCTTTCCTTGGTGTATTTATAAACCAAGGTTAGATCTTCTTCCTTTATTGTTGTAATATATTAGGATATAAGCCAAGGTATCCTAATATATTTCTTTTTTGTCCTTTTTCCACTACATCTTATTTTGTCATCTAGTGGAATATGTGAGGATAAATATGTATTGTAATTTCTAATTTTAGATTATTCCTCCTTAAGAGGAATCTCACACTTGGCCTCACACACATATGAATGGTGGCATTCATAGACATGGGAGTTACATTCTAACTCCTCTCTCTCATCTCTATTTAAGAGATGACCCTCTTCTCTCATTAAAACAACAATGATGTTTCTTCCTCTTCTCAATTATTGTATGAGCATTGCTCTCTATCTCTCTCTCTCTTTCTTCTTAGGCTTTTCATGCCTCATTCATAATATCACAAGGGGTTTTCTTTGCTTTCCCCTTTCCAAATATCTTGTCTCATGGTGTTGGAGCTTGAAGCTTTCTCTCTCCTATTTTATGGTAATATCTTTTCATGAATTTACTCACTTAGATTCTTTCCTGGTATTGTTTATTTATAGATTTCTTTTTCCATTTCTAACAGAAATATTAAGAGAGATGATGATATGAGAAAGTTTGATCCTAGAGGTGATGAAGTAATGTTTCTTGATTATTCAACTAAGAGAAGATCCTATAAATGTTATAACAACCCATAATATTTTTATTGAAAGTGCTAATGTTAAAGTGTATGAAAGCTAGAAGATATAGGGAAGTTCTCAAAGTTATGAATTAAATGATGAAAAAGAGAGTTAGATTGTAGTTGTGTAGAATCATAACTAGAATTAGAGAGGATCAGTTGAATGGGTTGAAGGAAGTTGTGATGAAAATTTTACTATACAAGAATCTACAATTCCTATGACCTTAAGCTATGTAAATTAATCATGTAGAAGATCATATTATTGGTGATAAGAATTGTGGAGTTTTGACTAGAGGAAGGATTTATAGGAATGAAATTTTCTTAATTTCTTAAGTTGAACCTAGTAATCTTAGTGAAGCATGCAAAGATGAAAGTTGGATTAAATATACAAAGGAGTTGGAATAGATTGAAAGAATAATGCACAGATTTTAGTTCCTAGACCTAAAGATAGAGTATTATTGGAACTAATGGAGTTTTTAGAACAAATTAAATAAAGATGGTATGGGTAGAAGGAATTAAGCTAGATTGGTTTACAAAGGATGTTATACAAATTGAAGGTATAGATTTTAAAGAAAGTTTTTCCTCAGTTGGTAAAGTTGAATTAATTACAAGTTTTCTTGCATATGATGTGTTGCAATATTTTAAAGTATATCAGACGGATGTCAAGTGAACATTTCTAAATGGTGATTTAGAAGAAGTTTATGTAGAACATCCTAATAGTTTTCTTTTGATTGATCAAAATGATATGATTTTTCAATTGAAGAAACCCTTTTATAGATTGAAAAAAGCCCCAAGATCCAAATATGAAAGGTTAGATAAATATTTATTACAACTTGGTTTTCATAAAGGAACTATAGACAATAATGTGTACTCCAAGACTGACACTAACAATATCTCGACCATTAAAGAATTTGTAGTTGATATCATTTTTGATATAAATAGAAAGATGAGGAAATAATTTTTTGTTGAGATGTAAAAATAATTTGAGATGTCTATGATAAGTGAGGTGGTTTTTTCCCTTGGTTTACACATATCACAATAAAAAACTAGAACTTTCATATCACAGTCTAAGCATGTGATGACGATGTTAAAGAATTTTGGCATAGATGATTCAAATCCCATTGGAACCCCTATGATAATGGGTTCTAAATTGACAAAGGATGATGGTTCTCTTGGAAATAATTATTCAATTGTATATTGTCATCAATGTTACACAAATGCCACACTCTAATTGAGCACAGCTAGTGTTAACTGAGCTAAGTCAGGCACTATGGAAGTTTCCAATATCAACCAATAATATTATAGTGTAAACCAAGTTAGGTTGGTCAATGAAGAAATTTAATGTAAACCAAGTTAGGTCGGTCAATGAAGGAAGCTAGTATTAACCAAGTTTGGTTGGTTATCAAAGAAAGTTTTGTATTAATTGAGTGTTCAATCTAGTGTTAGCCAATTTACAATAGATTACTTTTGTTAATATTTGGTTAATAAAAGCTGACCAAATGGATGTTTATTGATGTTTTGAAAGGGTTCACAAGAAAACCTTTCCTAGCTTGTGATATATAAGAAATTTCAAGTTGTGGAGATAAGAGAGAGTAAAAAGTTAAATAAAAAGATGGATATGTGAGTGAAGACAAGGCAGAGCAAAAAGTGTGAAGGTTAAGCTACAAGGAAGCATTTGATCAAGAAGGATCTAGAGCTTAAGCTAGTACAGTGATCTAAATTTTCAAAGTCACTTGCTTTATCAATCAAGTCAAACTATTGTTTCTTTCTAACCATTGTAGCAGTAAAGAAACCTCTTAACAGAGTTGACTTAAAATTCATTCGTAAATCCTCTAATAAGGTAGCATTTCTTGATTGAAGTGTCTAAAGACCTCTAACAAGGCCAATCCTAAAAGGGTGATTTAAATCCACTAATAGGATCACACTTAACCATGTGTTTTGTAACCTTTAAAAGGGTTGGCTCCTAATAGGGATCACTTTAGAAGAGTGAAAAATTGTAACTAGTTTCATTGATGATTTTCCTAAATTAGGGTTCCACATTAAATCTTGGTGCATCATGTGTTCATGTTATTTTCTTAGTGCTTTATGTTTTTGCAACTAAGTTACTAAAGGTTAATACACATTAATATCTTAAGATTTCTTTATTAACTGAGTTATAGTGGATATCTAGTTCTAATTGAGCAGTGCAACTATTTGGTTTAAGAAGTAAAAGTCGGTGTTGTATAAGGAACTTTTATTTATTTTTGTGTTAACTAGTTGACCCCTCCCCTCTCAGTTACTCCTCTTACATTTCCAATAGGTTCACCTAATGATAATTAGAAAATATATAGATCAATTATAAGTAGATTGTAATATCTAACATACATTAGACCTAAAATAGCGGATGTTGTTGGACCTACTGCAAGATTCCAAGTTGAGCATAAGAAATCACTTGTTGCTGTTGTTAAGAAGATATTCAAATAGATGAAGGATATAGTTGATTATGGATTATGGTATATTAAATATAAAAATTTTACTTTAAAATATTAAACTAATGTTGATTGGGAAGGAAATGTGGATGATAGAAAAATCAATAGTGGTGATTCATTCTTTTTGGGAAAGAGGTTAGTTTCATCGCTAAGTAAAAGAAAGATTTAATAACTCAATCTACTATTGAAGCTAAATTTATTGTTTCTACTATTAATTATACCCAAGTTATTTAGATGAATAAAAATATGAAAGACATCAGAGTATATACTAATGGGCCTATTTTTATTCATTGTGATGATTCAAGTGTTGTTAATATTTTATAGAACCCTATGTTGCATTGAAAAAAAAAAAGAATATATCTATCAAGTATTATTTCTTGAGGGATAAGTTGAATGAGAAGAAAGTGAGACTAAAATATTTTGATGCTGAAGAGAATATTGTAGATATTTTCATGAAACCTTTTCCAAAAGATACCATTGAATATCTTAGAGGTTTTCTTGGGGTGTCGACCTCTCCTAATTAGAGCTAGATGATGTTGTAGACCCCTCCTTGTATGTAGCTATTTAAATATGAATTTATTTGTTAAATATTTTATGAAGATTTTGATGAATATATGAGCATGACAAGGCAATTGTATGGGAAAATGTGGTTGTTCTTGCTAGAAACTATGTAGAGGACATTATGATAATTATGGCTATCTTACATATAATAATTTGATGATTGTTGTAATAATATAACCTAATACTTACCCTCTTATGAATCATTAGAAATTTGAAGGAAAATATTATTAGCTCACTAGAAGTACCCTAAAGTAGCTTAATTTTAAATACTAAAAGTATATTATGATGTGTTAAGATTGTTAGGGTTGTTAACATATCAGTCAAGTTTGTTATTTATGACACACACTTATTTGGATTGTAAATGGCTATCAAGCTTATTGTATAGTTAACTGTGTTTGCCAAGCATTTCAGTTGTTGCCAAGTTCTACAATTTCTACCAAGTCCTTTGGACAAATTTCAGTGGTTACTGAGCAGTTGTATTTACAGTGAAGGTTAGCAGTATAAACCATGCATCTTAGTGCATACTTTATTGTATGTTTGTAAATCCTTTCACAAGGTGGACCTAGTAGTCCTTATTGCTCCTAACATAGCAGATCATCAGAAGTGATCAATGTAAACCTTAACAGGCCAACTTTATATTGCAGTACTAAAGCTTGTGGGTATCATCCCCACCCTAGTTTTACTTTCTATTTGGAAGATTTCTGGGTCACCAAATCTTTGTGTCATAGTGTTATGAATGCTTTCATGTTTTTAGTTTCTTATGCATGCAATTAGATCAGATTAAATGTTAATTGGATTGTTGGATTAAGAGTTAAAATTGTAAAAGTTTTAGAAGTTACTGATTCACCTCTCCCCTCTCAGTAACTTAGCATAATTTAGAATATTTCCAACAATTGGTATCAGAGCATTGTGGTTCTTAGGAAAAAGTTTAATAGCTTGAGCAAAGATCAAGGCCATGGAGATATTTAGACTTGAAAAAGCTATTGACAATGAGAAGCTAGATTTGAAAATGGCTATTGCCCAACTAAGAAAGCAAAGGAGCAACTCTCTCAATACCTGAAAAGAAGAAAAGAACTTGCAATTCAAATGAATGATCATCTCTACATTGAAGAAAGAATTGAAGACCTTCATTCAAGTAATCAAGATGAAGCCAATGAAGATCTCAAAGAACTCCTAGAAAAGAATGGTTCCCTACAAGAAGAAGTGAGAAAATTGAGAAAAGAACAAGAAATTCAGTTAGTAAGGCTATGTGAAGTCATGGAGTAGAAAAACAAGATAAAGTAAGAGATAGATGGAAAGAACAATGAAATCCAACACCAACTCCTTCAGCATACAGATCTCATTGATCAACTCTCTAATGTAAATGAAGAAATCATGAGCCTAAGATCTAAAAATGAAAGATTGTGAAATGATTTAAACTTTGAAAGGCAAGTCAATGAAAGAATGATGAAATCTCGAGCAGACATGAATCAATTGAATGAGAAAAATTTCTATAGAAAAAAAAGGAAAAGTAGGAATTGGATATACAGAAGAATGAGAATCATCCAAGAAAGGAGCTCAAAAGAATTAAAGACCTACTTGTAATCACTATGGTAAGATAAGTCATACATCAACATGGTCATAAGGCTAATGAATGTAAAGAGAAACCAAGAATTGAAGGTAAATGTCACAAATGTAAGAAACATGGACACAAGTTATCAGAATGTGAAACCAAGATATTGAATCTAGCAGAGAAAATTGTTAAAGCAATATTTGGTTGTGACTACAAAACCTGGTGTAGATGTCATTATTATAGAGAATTTGGACACATTGGAATGAATTGTGTAAAGCATCATTTGAGGAAAAGATATACCACCAAAAGATGTTTCATTTGTACAAAATTTGGTCATCTTGCCAAGAACTATACGAATACTGGTAGAATTGAAGATGAGAAAAAGGCAAAAGGTAACAACATCAAAAAATAGATGAGACAACAATGGGTTCCAAAGTCTATTGAGAATACAAGTCTAAGTAATTATGAAAAAATCACTTAAGAATTAGGTGACTCTACCATTTCAAATTAAGTTCTCTAGGGAGAATTGGAACTAAGCTATCATAGAAGACATCCAAAATGGTTCTAGTTGAAAGAACAAAATGATCCAAATCTGTATTCAGGATACAAAGGGATCACCGAGTACAAGTGTCTATTGAGTTACCTTCTCTACCAAGTGAGGTTGAGTCACAAACTTTAATGAGTGAGGTTGGGAGTAATGAAGATGCATATGGTTACCGAGTCATAAAGACTTTACCAAGTGTTCAATGCAAGTGTAGTGGATGACAGTTTGTCAACATGATGTTAATTGATCTACCTTTCATACTGAGCATTTATGGTGAAATTTGATAAAAGGAATGGAATTGAAGTCATTCTTATCATGAAATTTTTAGAGCTATTGAGAAGTGCAATCTCTAGAGCATCCAAGCATTTTGAGCAAATTGTTAGCAAAATATTTCAAATTATCTCAAACCCTGTAGAGTGAAGATGGCATCCAATAGAAGCAAGGCAAAGCGAGGTTCATAAATGTTGGTTCATGGTGAATGGAAGGCACCAGATTTCAAGCTCACTCTTGCAGTTGCTAAAACCCTAGATCCAAGTGGAACACAGTCTCAAATCCCTCCAAAGGTACTATTGATCAATGATATTCACAGTCATTTTAAATGTGTTATTCAAGAGATTGACACTTTGGAAATGGCTGATGCCTGAGGTAAACTTTGTGTAAATGGAGTTTTGAAACCCAAGCACCAACACTTGGAAACTAAAGGGTTAACTCACATCCCTCACATGCCCCATGAATTTCAAGTTAAATGGATTAGGTTTATCCTTAGTCATGTGCATAATGGGTAGTTGTGGCTGGAGCAACTAGTACCGATCACAAAGAAGATGATTCATCGAATCACTAGTCTCCCAATGCTAGCCAAAGCCAAAATGACAAAAACCCTAGGTTAGGTAGTGTATGCATGAATATGTGGCCTTTGTTTAACACACACACTTCAACATGGTCTTTATATGCAGATCCATCTTGGAATGAACATGAGATGTTCACCCAAGAGGAGTCCTAGAAGATGACCTGTTGCCTTCTATCTAAGTGGATTTTACTTTTTTATGTTCTTAGATTTGAGGTATAGGTAATCAGACCATCTAGAACGAAGGGTTTTAAATGCAACTATATAATTATGAAAATTAATCTATATCAATTGCAAGCATTAATCTAAAAATGAATAGAAGAAATTAAGCTACATGTATGCATTGTTTAATCTAAATGATACTAAGATATAAAGAAAAAGCACATATAAAGCTATGAAAGTGAGTATGCAATCTGACAGTAATTCAATAGCATGAGAATTCAACCTCTATAATGAGGAATTATGAGTCCCTTAAATAGATTTCATGGAATCCATCAACAGGTGAGATCAACTCGGATCAACTGATTCAGTTAAAATGGAAACTTCCTTAAGAAAGGAGATTTAACTGAGCTTTTCATGAGTGTGAGAACAAGTTAACTAGATTAATTTCAATTCGAGAGATAGTTCACTCAGAGTTTCCATTTTGGAACTGAAGAGAAGATTTTGAAGATATTATTTAATTTAATAAAGTGAGATATAACCTCATAAATACCTTTTCTATTTAAATAAATAATTTCATTCAATTAATTAGAATAGGAATATTTATCAAATTAATTAAATTTAATTCCTTAGTACATTAGCCTTAGGTGATGATTTAATTTAATTAAAGTATAAATACTTAATAATTAATTTGAATTTTAATCAATAGGTTTAATGTGACTAATATGAGTCAATACTATAGGAATTAAATAAAGAGCATGATTAATGTAGATTTAGGGTTTTTTCTACATTTAACAATTAAGTCAAGTAGTGAATTTCAGGACAAGAATTTTCCTAATGAGATAAGACTCTAGCTTTGATCAGATAGACCAAAATTGGTATAATGGCAATGAGCCAATTTTGGGGTATTACAGGTAGAACTTGATAAGAAAATCCTAGTAGAATGGGATGGTAGAGGAATGAAGATTAGTAGTCTCATAGACATGGAGCTTAAACTTGGCATTCACATCATTGTGCACAAGATATAAAGCTCTAGCAGGTTGAACAATGTGTCATGTGAAGCAATTGACCTTGCATACAAGGTAGTAAAGAACAATTTATCCTTTGAACTTACTGAGCTACTATTAAAATAGTTCAACAAGAATATGGAAAGCATAAGGATATCAAAGAATAACTTGTGTAAGTTTGGTTCCCTATTAACTTGTCTATTCTTTTATGTCCAAAAATTCTTTCCTTCAAAAGACACTGTTGTTTGGAGAAAAGATGTGCCTGTGCTATATCAGATTAATGAATATATTGCTGAGATGGATGAAAATAATAATATTATTATGGATAACTATTTTGATGCATTCAAGGAGAAAATAAACAATAGATACTAAATCCCCAAGAAACTTGTTGAAGATTATAAGGATGATGTATGTTTCATGGTGGATTGTGAAAAAGTATACATCCAAGTAGTTAAGCCTAGGATTGTATGGGTAAAACCTCTTGGATATGAGGTTAATATTGATGAAACCAAGGATATCATTGAAGCACTTGTCAATGAGCTAGTTGATCCTAAGGTTGCATATTTTGGAACACATGATGAATCAAAATCCAGGATTGAACTAGAAATAAGCTCCCTTAGGCAGTTAACAAAGGAAAGAAAAGAATTGCGAAACTAAAAACCAGTTCTATCCTTTTGTTGACTGAGGGAAAAGGTGAGGATAAGGAAGAAGATGATGAGGAAGTAAAGGATGTGGAAGAATTTGAGGAAGAGGAACCATTAAGGAAGAAGGGCAAGCTAATAATTACCAAGCCACCAATGCCATCTACTGCAATATTTACAAGAAGATCCTGTAGGAAGAAATCTGGCAAGGAAGGAGGAGACATTATATTCATAAAATCTCCACCCACCTTCCAAGATAGATTGAAAGATCTAGAAGTAGGAGCTGGTATAAAAAACTTTAAATCATTAAAGTATGAAATTAGCATGGTTGAAGAGCAAAAGTAGATAGAAGATTTGGTGATGGACAAGATGGGAAAATGGAAATACTCAGTAGACTAGCGTGCTTCTTAGATTCCTAATGATTTGTTGGAGAAAAATAAACCAAGATGGGATTTTTCCATGCAAACTATCAAAGACATCTATGGGAAAACCTTGTAATAGCTTATATTGAGCATATTAGATGCAAAGGTTAAAGAGTCACTGAAGAATTTTTGTAAGAAACATTAACTCTAAAATTCAGCACCTATCTAATTTTGATGAAGGACATTGAAAATGTTGTAAGGAATGCAAAAAACACTTGAAAATATATCTATCTATTACATAAACCAAGTGATTTTTTAGTTGATGTAATGGATGATCATGATGATGAAGAGGATAAAAAAAAAGATAAAGAGTAATATGTTGAAGAGGTAACTCATTTTGACAACACTAAAGATGAAGAGGAACAAGGGCAAGAGGCTACCAAGGAAGCAAAGCAAGATGATGAGGAAACTAATCTAGTTAAGATAGCTGTAGCAGTTATTGCCTCACTTCCTCACTCTCCAAGGAAACTAGTGACAACATCAAGTATAGAGACAACCCCAGCAAAATTGATTGTGACCACCAATGACAACCCAAACATCCAATCACTCTTTGCTCCTACTCAACTTAGCACATCATTGACTGAAGTGACTTCCACTTCATCTAGCAAGCTACATACTCTTCCCTCTTCTACCAAGTTGTCTACTTTAGTTTTGAGCACATCAATTTTGGATTCTTTAGGTATTTTAGTTAATATTACTTTAATAAGTGCAATATCCATTTTTACAACTAGTCCTAGTATGTCTACAATTATTTCTATTTTGGGCACACTAGCAATAAGTGCAAGGATATTTGAGACCAAGGCTCAATTGAGCACAAAATTTTTAGGTAAAGGAAAAGAGATGGAGGAAGAAATAGATTTAGATGAGGAAATTGTAATCCCAAATTGGGACATCTCCAAGCTTACTCCAGACCAAATGTAGTCATTTGGTGAACTCTTCTAGAAGAAGGTTAAACATCAAAGATTAAGAGAGGAAAGAGATAAGGAATTCATAATTATTGAGGATGCAAAGAAAATTTTGGTAGAGGCCATAGGCATTGAGGTTGATTCTTCACAACTAATTTTGTTTCAACTAGTAGAGGTAGTTCAGAAGTTTAATGAAGATACTGATGGACATGTTAAGCTAGTGTAGAAAATAGAAAAGAAGTTTGATAATAAGGTGTTGGAGCACATTGCTGAATAAATAAGTATTTATCAAGTAGAACTTTCTACAATTTTGGGTCCTTTGGAAGCATCTTGTACAAATGTATCATCACTTTTTGGTAAGTTATGTAATGTTCTTGAGTCCACCAAGGAAATAAAGGACAAATTGTCCAAAATAGATGAAGATATTAAGGCTAGTGCTAAGAAACTATAACTTGAACCTAGTTCAAGCTCTGTACCTTTCAAGAAAATAAGATTTTTGATAGATATGCAAGAAGAATTGCTTAGAGAAGAAGCAAGGATTAGATCTACATTGGTAGATATACAAAATATGATTCTTCCCACCATGGATGCACTATAAAAACATATTGCATATTTTAAAATTCTCATCCATGACAATAACTTCTCCATAGCAGACCATATGATAGAATTGTTAGCAGAAATACAAATTTCACTTCACACATGTACGGTCTTGCAAGACAATTGGGATAGAACTTTGGCAATCATACTGAAGGTACATTCAAAATTCTTATTTCATTTTTGTGTTACTATGTAAATAGATATAATATAACTTTTGTATTAATGTCCAAAGGGGGGATAAAGATATATGTATAGGGAGTACATACTGTGAATAAGGAGAATGATATATGTTATGAGGGAGAAAGATATGTATGGAAAGATATGTTGTGTATAGAAAGAAGATGTATAGTATACTATATGGAAGAACCTTACCATGTACAGATATATATCTTACAAAATAAATTTTGAAAAATCCTCAAAAATAGTATACTCTACTAAGCTAGTATCACAGGGTGATGGATAAAAGGTATGCAAGAAACTTTTTGAATTTAGTTTTGGTTGATAAGTGTTTTTGTCACTAATTCCAAAGGGGGAGATTGTTGATATATCAATCAAGTTAGTTATTAGTGACACACACTTATTCAGATTGTAAATGGCTACCAAGGTTATTGTACAATTAATAGTGTTTACCAAGCATTTTAGTTGTTGCTGAGTTCTACGGTTGCTACCGAGTCCTTTGGAAAAATCCCAATGATTACTGAGCAATTGTAGTTACAGTAAAGATCAGTAGTGTAAATTGTGCATCTAAGTGTATGCCAAGTTTACCAGTGCAAACTGAGCTGTGCAGTATTTACCAAGTTCATAGTTTATGTGATGTGAGTCTAGTGTTAACTATGCTAATTAGTGTTAACCAAGTGACTTAGTTTATATTGAGCTCGAGGAGATAGTGTTTATCGAGTCTTGCAGTGGTAAACAAGTGATTTCATTTATATGATGAGTTTCACAGTATCTACCTAGTCACTAGTGTAGACTGAGGTCAAGACTACTTGGAAGTGATTAGTATGGACTAAGATTCTACATCTATCGAGTGCATGACAATGCCAAGTATCAGAACCTCACCAAGTCATTCTTTAGAATTCGAGTGTCTTTATTTGGGCCGGCTTTGTAATATTTGTGTAAACTTGTATTTTGACCGACTTTGTAATTTGTATAATTTGATTGATACACACACACACACACACACACACACACATGTAATGTATTGTATCATATCCAAGTTTTTAAGTAAGTGAATGTGAATACATAGTAATAAAATATAATTAGATAAGAGAATAAAGAGAGAATTACAAAGGCTACAACAATATAAGGAGCAGCAAAGTCATATCGATCACAAAAAGGTGATTAGTACTTAAAGGAATCTCATTCAACAAACCAGTTTGTAGATTAGAGATTAGCTACTACTTCATCCTAACAAGTGGATCAGTCAAATCCTTGAATAGGGTAGACCTAACAGTCTTTTGTAAATCTCTTTACCGAGTGCATACTTTATTGTATGTTTGTAAATCCTTTCACAAGGCGGACCTAGCAGTCCTTATTGCTCCTAATAGGGAAGATCATCAAAGTGATCAATGTAAGTCTTAATAGGCCAACTTTATACTACAATACTAAAGCTTGTGGGTATCATCCCCACCCTAGTTTTAATTTCTATTTGGAAGGTTTCTAGGTCACCAAATCTTTGTGTCACAATGTTATCAATGCTTTCATGTTTTTAGTTTCTTATGCATGTAATTAGATCAGAATATATGAGAAAGATTAAATGCTAATTAGATTTTTGGATTAAGAGTTGAAATTGTAAAAGTTTTAGAAGTTACTGATTCACCCCTCCCCTCTCAGTAACTTAGCATAATCTAGAATATTTCCAACAAGGGTGTTATGTACAAGAGGTTATATTTCTATATGGGGATGAGTTATTTGGTTGCTCAAAATTATGGTTTAGATCGAAAACATTGCATGTGTTCTATAGGATACACTTGCATAACTAGGTGATAGAAGTTATGGACTTACATGATTATGATGATGATTATGAATTAAGGTTTTATGAGTTAGGTGTTCTAATGGAAATTGATATTAGTTGATACATTCTTTTTGATACCCTGTGATTTGGGACTTGCTACATTATTTGAATATTTAAACATTGATTTTAGTAATGATGCTATGTGGAGTTTTTCCTTATGATGATGATGCTATTTATGGTACCTTACTGATTATGTTATATGAATTCACATAGTTCAATTTGATAATATTAAATTGATCAAAATTAGATTTAGAATAATTGATGAACTATATTTAAAAAAGATGAAGATTGATACCGATGGACTATATCACAATGTTGAATCACATGAATGCTTTATATAGATATTATTTAGAAATAAAAAGTTTATTAAAATAAGAATGCAGAATGTTCATCAATTGACTATTCAATTTGGTTTATATATATATATATATATATGATTTTATCTAATGACTGATATTCAAATTGAGTGTGCATGAAAGTTACCATGAAAATATTGGAGAAATAGTAACCAACCCTATGTGCAATCTATAAAACTAAGGTTGAACCTAATGAAGAGATTCCAACCTCATTTTCAAGTGATTCAATTTATGATCATAATTTGTATGTATGTATTAGGTGATTTCATTATGTAATTAGTGGCATGTTAGATGTTGTGTAATGTGAATTTATGATGTCGTGTGACTCTTGTCATGTGTATGTGTAAGTGACATGTCTATTAAAGTTGGCAATGTAATCCTAAACCCAACTGACTTATTAGGAACCTAATTAAACCCCATTTTGATTTGAGATACTTGAAAAACCCCACCAATTAAGTTATTTGGATTCAAATTTTTCTAGTCACTTCTAAAGGCCAAAAAAGTTGTCCTAGGAGCCAACTTTAGTGAAATCTAAGAGCCTAAGTGTTAGAGGTATGGGTTAGAGACAATTTTAACATTTCTAGAATGCCCTAGTGGCTTTTTAACCCTTTAAATATCTCATTTCCCACATGTTGAGAAAATTGAGTGAACTCTTGACTTTACTCAAACCTACACTCCTTTCTAGTCTTGCATTTATGATAGGGGACATGACGATGGCCAAGGGACTTAGGGTTAATAATGAACTTATTGCTAAGTTGGTGGGTAGATTTTGGAGGCCTTTTTAGAGGCCCTTGGAGAATTTAGTAGATGTTCTCCCACTATCTACTTTTAGAGACATATGGGCTTTGGATTTGGAGTGAGAAAAAGGGAGTGACTCTTCTTAAACATCATTTTACCATAACACTTGTTAAGGTTGGTCACCTCCATTTCCGTGGAAATCTTGTCTTGCTTGCAAATATATTAGTATGTGATTTTATTCTCTTGTATATATGCTTCATGTATTTAGTGATATTATAATGTAAGGGATGCGATTTTAGCTTTGATTTCACTCTTGTTTTGTTCACCTTTGGACTTTTGTATAAGGGATTCGTGAAGGGTGTAATGGAATTACTCCACCCTTGGAAAGGGAAGAAGTGTCCAATTATGGGGGAAGAGGTTAATTGGACTCCATGGAAGTGTAGAGTCTCTTCTCATGGAGAGAAAATAGAAGAAATACAAGGTGTATGGGCCCTTGCATGCCAATGTTATTGATCTTGTTTTGGGGGAGATAAGGAAAAGAAAGTATGGAAATTTTATGTGAATTATAGCCTTGGAAAGGGCATGTTTCTTTTATTTTTTTACATTTGGCATCTCCTACATAGTAGTCCACCTTCACCCCTTTGTCATGGGTTCAAGGTGAATCCCATTGTGTATACCTTGGATAGGTGTTATTACTATGTTTGTGTTATTATGGATTGGACTTGATTGTCACTTGGTTGGCTATGCTTCCTCCTAGCTTGGTGGATGGTCTCCTTGAGACCTAGATTGGTAGGTGAGCTCTCCATGGTTAGTTTTATGTGTATTTGCAGGTTTGGGAATAGAATTGAAAGATGGAGCAACTTGGACTACTTGATGGTGTCCTTGAGTCACATTGTGTTGGGAGAATTCTACATTGTCATTCACCTTCTAGTTGCATGGTTTCATCCTTATATTAAATGGAAACATTGTAGTGTTATTGCAATATATTGCATTGATTAAATATGTGATTTCATATCCAAATGAGAGGAAATGGTAGATCATTATATGAAGAAATCTCCATTGAATTGATGAAATAATCCAATAGTTACTTTCATTGTAATCCCTAATCTCAAGTTAAAACAAATGATATATTGGTTTGAATTATTGAATTGTTTCATTGTGTGAATCCCTTCCTTTGCAATGTTGTTATAGAAATTAAAGAATGGAGGAAGAACTTTTTAAGTAGTTTCATGAATTTGCAATGTAGATTCAAGTCAAAATTTAAATGAATTATATGGTTTGTGGATTAATCAACATTCAAACTATTATGCTCATAGTTTCCATAAAACTTAATCTAGTAGACAAAATGGACTATGCAGGTTTATCTACTTGATAATTTTGATTCTTTGTATAGTATGTGTATAAAGCAATCTAATAGTTAAATACTATGTTATCTTAAAATCCCTATCAAATCCATTCCCCCCCTCTCCCCCCTCACTTTTAAACCATTGAACAAAAGAGAAATAAATTCCTAAGAAAGAACTACTTAGATATACCATTTTCCCATTCATTCTCTAGGAGAACAAATTAGCTCTTTGGAAAGTGTATGGAGCAAACAACTAATTCATCCTCAAATTCTTCTTTGCAATAAATAATATTTTTCCTAAAGATTCTCATCTTACATTTAAAAAAATGATTGTATAAAATACATAAAAATATGACTTCAATAAAAGATCTCCTTCAAAAATATCATCATCACAATATAAAAATTAGCATAAAAAGGACAAGTGGGATGTGTAGATGTGATCCATGTAGGGGGGTCCACACCTCACCCACCTCATCATCCTTTCAAGAATCACACTGGCCAAGGAAATTTAAATGGTAATAACCTCTCTTTTCATAGGAAGGAACCTTTGTTTGGTGGCCTCTCACCTTCCTTAACACACCACTCATCCCTTTTTCTTACCAAAAAGGCATGCTAGTTTGAGTGGCATAATAGAAACAAAAAATAATAATAATATAGGCAACTCCCTTACTTACCTACTTTACCCCCACCATAACTACCCACCCTTTCCATCATCTTCCAACATTCCCAGGTGTACTTTTGAGATATGGAGCACTTCCCAAGTTAGTAAGGACTTGGAATCTCTTGTACAATGCACTCCAAGTATGGGGAAATACACATTGGGTTTAGGGAAGGATTAAGGCTAAGTGGAAAAGTTGTGTATGTTTTAGGTGGAGATTAGGGGTAGGTTTAGTAGTAGTTTAAAGATATTTCATTAGCTTTAGTGATGTAGGAGCATCCAGTGGTGTAAGGGCAATCCTGCATCACCCAAAAATAATGCTTATAAAAGTTAGTTTCTGTTTAATATTTTTTAATTTTTGGATACCCATTTGGGTCAAATAGAAATTCCAACTCTCATAGTTCCACTATTGGTTTTCTTGGTTATAGTTTTTGAGCACCTTGGGATATGTGCTAATGTAGAAAATAGGCTATTTTGTACTTGATCCATAATTATGCTGAGTACAATGGTGTAAGTTGGATGGATGATTATAATTATAATTTAAAGAACTCCAAAAAAAAGAATCAGGTTAAAAAGCTTTACGGTTTGAAAGTTATTGTAGTTTTAAGTTGCCTGGAGAGCCCTAAGAGCACTTCAAAGTCAGATTTGAGGCACTAAACGGCCTCGTATGGGCCTAAAAAATGGAGGACTAGTGAATCTGGTCCATAGGGCTATAGAGAACTTGGAGAGCTTTCCAAAAATATAAACAGTTCATCAATCAAAGTCCCAAATCAAAAGTTGTGCTTCCGAGAAGTTGGACTACCATTTCTAAATTCTTCTAATTTTACATTGATTTTTGACAAGTTTTCTAGAACCTTCTATTTTGGTAGTGGATGCCAAATGGAATATTCTAAAATTTATTCCTAACCCTAAACCTAATTCAAGTTACTTAAGAACATTTCTAGCAGTGTAAATATAGTTTTTGGTTGAGTTTAGGAGAAGGTACTAGAGAAAGGTTTTTCTCTAGAATCAAACAACATTGTAAGCCCTAGGGCACGTCATTGGATCTATTTTCATTGTACTGAATGCAATAGCATATCACTTCTAATAATAATATTCCTCTTTTCTTGTTGTGTTCACTTTGGTCTTGGATTGTGCCCTCATCAAGTGGTATTAGAGCTAGGTTTTTTGAAGTGTGTAGATAGAGCACTAACTATGAGGTGGTTTGCACCAAGATTGTGTGGTTGTGGGATTTGATATATAAAGAAGATTCCTCCATGAAGAGAGCATTGTGGAAGGTCTAAAATTGTTCCTCCTAAGGTTAGACCCCTTCAAAGATCCATAGAGGGATGAATATTTTTGTAGGCAGTGAAAGTGAGGAGGAAAATGAAGAAGAAGGAAATATTGGGTAGGAAAGGTCATGCAAAAGAAAACAAGGAGAAGGTTTCATATTACCTTAATGGGTTAAGGCTTAGCATTCAGGAGTAGTTAAGTCTGGTTAGAATGACTAAAATTGAAGAGGCATACTAGTTTGCCTTGAAAATTGAGGAGAAGCTAAAAAAAAGTTTGAAGGAAGGCAAAGAGGGCACAATCAAGGAGGAAGGGGTAGTAGTAGGTCATTTGGAGGCTAAAATGAGAACCAGAAGAAAAATAAAGATGTGGGTACTAGTAAAAACTAGAGGAACAAGGGTTTCAATCGCTCCCTGATCAAAACTTTGGAGATCAAAGAGGAAGAGGTAGAGGACATGGACAAGGTTTAGGAAGAGGAGGCTTTAGTGGTATCTATTTTCATTTCAATGAAGAAGATCATCGTGCCTATGAATGCCCTCAACACCAAGGAAGGATAGATAGGAGAACTGAAGGTCAAGCAAGTGTTGCTCATGTGGATGATGATGCACCATCATCACATTCAGAGGATGTAGAAAGAGGAAAGGTTCTAGTAAATGAAAGGGTCTTACTGAGTTGTGAGACTAAACCTAGACAAAGGAGGAGTTTGTTTTGTACTAGGTGCAAGTTTGAGGGTAAATGATGTGATGTGATTGTTGATGGTGGAAGCACTGACAACTTGGTGTTAGAGGAGATGGTCTTAAAGCTAAAGCTTAAGAGGGAGAAACACTCCCAACCCTATCAAATTACTTAGGTGTAGGATGATTATAATTTCTTGGTTAGTGAGAAATGTTTGGTAAAGTTCAAGATTTGGAGTTACCATGACGAGGCTCTTTGTGACATAATCCAAATGGATGTCTACCATTTATTGTTTGGAAGGCCATGGAAGTTTGATAGGCATGCTATACATGATTGGTAATGCAAATACATATTCTCTAACAAAGGATGGAGTTTGCCACAAATTGAATCCCTTGATAAAGGAGGGTGAAAAGGTATGGAGTAGTGCTAGGGTATGTCTTGTTAATGGAAGAAAATTTCTAGATGGAATGAAGCATCAGTATATGTGTTATGCTTTAACTCCTAGAAAGGATAAGGAAGGTAGTAGCAAAGTTCCACTTGAAGTTTTAGGTCTATTAAGTGAGTATGGAGATGTCATCTATGATAATGTGCTAGAAGGGATGCTACCAATAAAACAAATCAGTCACCAAATAGGTTTAGTCCTTGGAGCTAGTTTTCCTAACAAGGCTACTCATAGGATGACTCCTACTAAGACTAAGGAGCTAAATAGACAAGTTCAGGAGCTATTAAGGAAAGGTTTAATTTGAGAGAGCCTAAGTCCATGTGTAGTACCTACAGTGTTGGCACTAAAGAAGGATGGAGAGTGGAGAATGTGCATAGACTCTTGGGTTATAAATAAAATAACCATCAATTATCAATTTTGTTTGCCAAGGATGGATAATCTTATGGAATACTTGAGTGGAGCTCAGTACTTCACAAAGATAGATCTCAAGAGTGGTTATCACCAGATATAGATACGAAATAGAGATGAGTAGAAGAATACATTCAAGACCAAGGAGGGTGTCATGTCCCCTTTTCAAATAATTTAAAAAAAAGAAAATCTTTGCTAAGGCAGGCAGGCCCAAGAAAGTGAAGTTTCGGAAAAAGGGAGTTAATCTTTGGAAACCGTTGGACTAATAAATGATAATTATTATTAAAATATGTTTCAGTAACCTCTCTTGGACGTGAGTTACAGTTATGCCCTTTTTAAAGAGGTTTGGAGGCATTTTGGGGGGATTCCAGACTTGATTTTCGCTCATTCTTTGTTATTCTTCAGAGGCTGCCAAACCTGTGGAGAAGGAGACCCAAGAACGGGAGTTTGCAGGTTTCCAGGGAGACCCAAGAACGGGAGTTTGCAGGTTTCCAGGAAGGCTAAGGATGGGAGTTTGAAGCCATTCCATGTGCATGCTCATACAGAGTTTGCCTTTGTGCTGAACAGTGCAGATTTGTGAGTTTCCGGGTGTATTTTTGTAAGAGTTTGGTGTTTCCGGTTGAGTATTTCATATCAGTTTTGGTTGCTGCTGTATTTTAGACTTTAAGCTATTAAAATAGATCTGAATATATATATTGGGACGTGATTAAACTTCTGAGATAGATTATTAGTGTTCTTGTGGTGTTTTCGGGCATATTTTGTGCTATTTCGGGAGCCCGATGAGCATAGTTTTGGTCCTACATTTTTGAGCTGTTGTGTAAAGGCTATACGGATCTGTAAATGTCAATTTGTAGGCTGTTATGCTGCTGAAAGTTCTGTAAAAATTTCCATTTTCAGATTTATTAGTAATTGGTGAAGCTGTGAAGCTTTTGGCACAATTTCTGGCATACCCGATTTGGGGTTTCTTGAGAAATTTGGAGGATCTTTGTGATATTAGTTGTTTGATCTTAAAGATCTGATTAAAGGTTGGAAATATCATGTAAAATCAGAAAAGGGACATTTCAGTGGTATCAGAGCCATGATCTTGCCAGCCTGAGGGTTTGTAGAAGTTGCAGGTCAGTTTTGACAACTACCCAGATCTTGCATTTCAGTTTTGAGAACTACCCAAATCTTGCATGTCATAATTTATGATTGCATGTTGCTTCTAATCAGTTGCATGTCAAAATTTATGGTTGCATGCTACTTCTAATCATTTTCATGTTAGTTCTTGGTGAATTTGGTGGTTGTAGAAGTTTGCATTTCAGTTTTGACAAGTACCCAGATCTTGCATATCAGTTTTGACAACTACCCAGACCTTGCATGTCATAATTTGGTGGTTGCATGCTTCTAATCAGTTGCATGTCCAAATCTATAGTTTCATGCTACTTATAATCATTTGCATGTTAGTTCTTGGTGAATTTGGTGGTTGTAGAAGTTTGCATTTCAGTTTTGACAACTACCCAGATCTTGCATGTCATAATTTGGTGGTTGCATGTTGCTTCTAATCAGTTGCATGTACAAATCTATGGTTGCATGCTACTTCTAATCATTTGCATGTTAGTTCTTGGTGTTTGAAGAAGTTATATCCTATTGGGGTTACACTCTACTTTATCCAGAATGGACAGGTATAGTACAGAGTCTCAGAGGGAACAATCTTGGACAATTGATAGCCAGAGTCAAAATAATAGAAAGGATGGTTATTTAGACATTCGAGATAAACTTATGAAAATAAGCCATGACATGTCTAAACAGTTGGTTGAGCACCACCGTATAAATGACATGTTATCTGACCCAGCTAAGGTGGATAAGTTGACTGGATTTCTATTTGGCAGATTTTCTCACAGGACAGATGACACAATTTCCAAGAACTTGCATGAGGAGTTTGAGAAACTAGCTGATAGCCAGGTAGAGGTCTCAGATTCTACTCTGCCACAGGAGGTGGTGGGAAAGGATATTACACAGATTGATAGTAACGGTCAACTTGATACTCAAATTGAGACAATTGTTTACAGGTTGTCAAAGGGTGATGCCACAGGTATTCAGGATGGTATAGTTACAACAGGCAGTGACAACAGTGTAGTGGGTTCAGATGATGATTATGAGGATGTTGTTGTGCAGGATGGTGAGATACCTGGTAGAGATGAGCAGACATTGAGCATTCATGACTTTGCTGAGAAAGAGTACCAGGCACAGTTAGATGCTTCATCACATGAGGTTGAGGCTGGTAGTACTTCACATGATTTTTCCAGCCAGCTGAAGGTGAACCAAGATAGTATTGTGACTTCATTATCTCATCATGACAGGTATGTGGAGTTAGTTGGTATTGGTCATATTACTCAGGTGAGGAGTTTGCTTGAGTTACCAGTTGATTCTAGTTTACGGATATGGACTCGAGATTGTTATATTGGCATTTGGGATTCAGTTGACTAGATATCTTTAACACTTTTTGGTAGCAGTGTTTGTTTGGGTGCTATCATGGATTTGATTAGCAGATTACATGGTGTTGTCTTTTCTTGTGCCAGTATCTTGTCTGATGTTGGTATTAGTTTTTATACACCAATGTTGGGCCTTGTTCATATATCCAGTCGGCCATACTTGTTGGAATGTGTTGATGATATTTCATATTTGGCAGTGTGTATAGATGAGTCCCAGGATCATATTGGCATTGATGACATCCAGAAGGATGCAATGGGCAATTCTGAAGACTTAGTTTCCTTGGGTATAGAGGAGTTGGACAGAAATGCTAATGTTTTTGATACTCTGTATGTTGATATGAGTTTTAGATTTGATTCACAGGATATGGATGGTAATACTCTAGAGACTAGTAACTTTGAGGATACTCCTTTAGACAGTGCATCAGAGGAGGTTTGTAGGAGACAGTCAAGCCAGTGCCATCATGTGTCTAATCAGTTGAGAGTTAGTGACCAAGACATTGCTATCACTTGCCAGCATTTCGATGCTGCTTGTCAGTTGTTAGCAGTTTATGGATGGGGTTCTCCTACTAGTGATGAGCAGGGAGGCAGTTATCTTTCCTTGACAGAGTTCCACTCTTTATGGGAGGCTATCCAGATTCTGAGACAGGATTATATGCAGTTGGTAGCCGACAGAGATTATCTTATGAAGTGGGGCAGTACAGCATATGATGCATTGTTGGCCAAGGAAGATGAGGTGAGTGAGATTACTGAGCAGCTTGTGGTGACTTCTGAGATTCTTGAGAGTACACAGTTGGCTTTCAAGGAGTCACAGTTTCATTTGGCTAAGGTGACCATGGAGTTAGAGCGACTACAGTCTTCACCTGATTCTATACAGTCACAAGCAGTGGTGTTTGGTGATCCGAGGATGTCCATGGCCGAGATTGTCAGAGACAGTGGAGATGGGGATGCATCCATTCTTGATACTAACATTGGAATATCAGGTTCATTCCCACTAGAGTTAGGTTCAATTGAGTTGGGTGTTGTAGCAGATTGTTGTATGCCTGACATGGTGGTGACCTCTAGTACTAATGGCACGAAGACTAGAGATGTTGTATCAAAGACCATGTGTGACATTGGTGAGCTGATAGTTGGCATGGTTCCTACTAGTAATACTACTCCCTTCGCAATGTCTTCAGAGGTAGTAGTCAGTTCCAATTTGGTTAATGATCGATTGCAGTTAGTTACATCTGGATTGCAGTCTGAGCCACTGACTGAGATTGGTGCATTCTATCGGCATTACACTGTGAGGTATGCTCATCTATCTACCTTTGATGACCATGTTGATGAGATGATGATACAGAGATGTACTTTGGTTCCTAGTGCTTATCATCAGTTATGGGACAATTTGATGCCTCAAGATGAGAGTTGTGATGGGCATGACATGGCGATAGGTTCTACAGTTGACAGCTTGATAATACATGACTTAGAGCAGGAGTTTCAGAGTGATGCTTCAGCAGGTGTTGTTATTGATTCTACTCCTTTGGCTATGACATCTCTTGACTTAGCTGGTGATCAGTCACAGTGGGTTGTATCACTTCTTCATGGTGAGCTGTTGACTGAGGTTGGTTTTTTTTATCAACATTATATTGCAGGGTATGTACATCAGTTAGCATTTGATCCTTGTGCTGAGGAGTTGATGGTAGACAAATTTGGTTTGGATTCCATTTCTTACTCTTTATCTTGTAATGTCTTTTCACCATCAGCAGTGTATGGGAGTTATGGTTATGAGATAGTGGCCGATGATTTGCAGAGTTGTGTTGACTGCAGGAGTTGTACAGTGTGTGGATTCTCCATACTTGGTACAGTTTCATTCAAGAGGGTTCACCATTGTTTCAGAGTTGGATTGTACATTCCATATAGGCCAGTGGGATGCGTTGATGGTATTTACTGTGTTGGTAGTTTGATTTGTCCACTTTACTTGGGTTCTGATGTTCTAAGAGTTTGTGCCTCATGGGTTTTTGTTTGTGGTAGTGGTGATTTTGGAGTTTGGTTGAGCTATAATTGTCAATTTGATTATGGATTCCTCTTGGTCATATTGCAAAGGATATTGCAAGAGCCTATGTTAATTGGTAGTAGTATAGTTCATGACTACATTTGGGATCCAGGTGGATTGATTGGTTTATTGTTCAGCCATTGCTTGAGGACAAGCAATGATTGGGAGGGGAGGACTTGTCATGTCCCCTTTTCAAATAATTTAAAAAAAAGAAAATCTTTGCTAAGGCAGGCAGGCCCAAGAAAGTGAAGTTTCGGAAAAAGGGAGTTAATCTTTGGAAACCGTTGGACTAATAAATGATAATTATTATTAAAATATGTTTCAGTAACCTCTCTTGGACGTGAGTTACAGTTATGCCCTTTTTAAAGAGGTTTGGAGGCATTTTGGGGGGATTCCAGACTTGATTTTCGCTCATTCTTTGTTATTCTTCAGAGGCTGCCAAACCTGTGGAGAAGGAGACCCAAGAACGGGAGTTTGCAGGTTTCCAGGGAGACCCAAGAACGGGAGTTTGCAGGTTTCCAGGAAGGCTAAGGACGGGAGTTTGAAGCCATTCCATGTGCATGCTCATACAGAGTTTGCCTTTGTGCTGAACAGTGCAGATTTGTGAGTTTCCGGGTGTATTTTTGTAAGAGTTTGGTGTTTCCGGTTGAGTATTTCATATCAGTTTTGGTTGCTGCTGTATTTTAGACTTTAAGCTATTAAAATAGATCTGAATATATATATTGGGACGTGATTAAACTTCTGAGATAGATTATTAGTGTTCTTGTGGTGTTTTCGGGCATATTTTGTGCTATTTCGGGAGCCCGATGAGCATAGTTTTGGTCCTACATTTTTGAGCTGTTGTGTAAAGGCTATACGGATCTGTAAATGTCAATTTGTAGGCTGTTATGCTGCTGAAAGTTCTGTAAAAATTTCCATTTTCAGATTTATTAGTAATTGGTGAAGCTGTGAAGCTTTTGGCACAATTTCTGGCATACCCGATTTGGGGTTTCTTGAGAAATTTGGAGGATCTTTGTGATATTAGTTGTTTGATCTTAAAGATCTGATTAAAGGTTGGAAATATCATGTAAAATCAGAAAAGGGACATTTCAGAGGGTCTATATGAGTGGTTAGTCATGCCCATTGGACTGACCAATGCACCAAGCACCTTCATGTGGCTTATGACTAAGGTACTAAAGAAAACTTTGGGAAAATTTGTTATTGTCTATCTAGATGATATTTTGATTTTTAGTAAATCTTTGGATAAACATTAATTGCACATTCATAGTGTCCTTGAAAGGTTGAGGGAAGAAAAAATGTTGATTAATTTAAAGAAGTGTAGCTTTGTCAAAAGGGAGTTAGTTTATTTGGGGTTTTTTGTATTGGTTGAGGGTCTCAAAATGCACCTAGAGAAGGTGAAGGTCATCTTGGAATGACCTACTCCAAGGTCTATCAATGAGGTAAAGTCATTTCATGGTTTTGCTAGTTTTTTTTAAAAATTCATTAGGAATTTTAGTAGTATATATGCACCCCTAACTAAAATAATGAGGGGGGATAGAAAAGAGTTAAGTGGACTATACGAGTTGCAAAGAGTTTTGAACTGCTAAAGAAGAAGGTGACATAGCAACTTGTGTCAGCACTTCCTAATTTCAAAATAGTTTTCTAGGTGGATTGCAAATCTCAGAGATTACTTTAGCAACAAATCTTCACCATTTAGCAATCCTGTCTCATGGGTTGATCGTCATTTGGTGAATAGCATATGCAATGTAGGTCAACCACATCACCAGATATTTATTAGATTTGGGTCCAATACTCATGGTAGTTACCCATTAGTTATCACATGATTGGTAAAAAATATTGGTTCAATCACCAATGCAATATACATTTTGGATACATTTATTTTAAAATTTTTGCCATTCTTTGCATGTTGTTTCTTATTGGCCCACACTGTTTCACCATTACTACAACCAAATAATTTTTCCTTGGGTTGGGTGTCACCTACAATTTTCTCGACGTGTGTCAACCACCGGCCCTATTTAACTAACTATTTCCTATTGTGGGCTTGCATATAAAGGTGCATTTCACCTATATTTGACATTCCTACTTGTTTATCCCACATAATTCACCAACCTAGATTAGACTATAAGATATTATTATTCTACACAATTTGCTCTTTTCTAGTCTAGAGACTAGATTTCTTATTGCTGTCAAAGTTTCAAAGTGCTGAGTGCATTGCCCATTGACTTGTGGACTATAGTTTTCATAAAAGGCAAGTTATTTTTAATTTATTTTTTATGTTGATAGTGGTACTAGTTATTTTTTTAGTTTTACTATCTAGTGTCCATAGGTGACACCATGACCTGACATCTCACATGCTAAGATAACCTATAGGTATGCAAATTATATTGGGTAGTACTGTAGACTATAGTACCCTTTTTTGAGAATGAATCACATTATTGTTGTTATATGTAGTCTAAGTAGTCTACTATCACTATGCATAGTCTGTGACTCATCACTATTTGAGTCTTTTAATGTTCAACAACTAAGTTGATTTATTTTTTGTAGCCTTTATCAGCTTGCAATGTCAAACAAGAGGGGTAACCTAAAAGCTAAGAGAGGCCACCATTACAAAAATGTAGAACCATGCCATATTTTGGTGGTAGAAATGTTGGAAACCTACAAGATTCATAAGTTAGATCTCTAGTGCTTATTGAAAAAGGATATTTATCATAAGATGGAAGTGGAGACATAGACCATATTGTAGATGTTCAAGTTGGTGAACCTGATATCTGTATATGCGAAATGTGGCCTTAGACTTCACACACACTTCAACATGGTCCTTACCTGAAAATTCATCCTGGAATGAACATGGGATAGTTCATCCAAGAGGTCCGATAGTGTGACCCATTTCCTTCTAACTAGAAGGATTTTTCCTATTTATGTTCTCAAAGTTGAGATGTAGGTAATCAGACCATTCTAGAATGAAGGGTTTAAATGCAATTAAGTCTATATGAGATGTAAGTAATCTAGATGAGATATGCTTTTAATCTAATAGCATATAAAATAAACTACACTATATGTATGCATATTAAAGCTATATGATCTTTAAATCTAAATAGTAAAAAAGCTTATGAGAATAATGAGCTGAGTGCACAATTCAGCAGAGATTTGATGCAATTTCAATTTACACCTCTATAATGAGGAATTAGGAGTCTCTTAGATAGAATTCTTGGAATGCATCAATGGTTGAGATCAACTCAGATCAATGGTTAGAATTGAAGCCAAGATTCAATCAAAGTGGAAGATTCCCAATATAGATGCAGTTAATTGACTTAGGTCCTCAGTGCAAGAAATAGTTAACTTAGATCCACTTTAGTGTGAGAGTAAGTGGTTTAAGCCACTTCTAATTTGAGAAGTAATTAACTGAGAATTTCTATTTTGAATTGAGAAATAGAATTTGGGAAAGATATTCAATTTAATAAAATGAGATATGACCTCATAAATACCTTTTCTATTTAATTGAATAATTATATTCAATTAATTAAAATAAGCATAGTTATTAAATTAAATATTTTTTAATTCCTTAATACATTAGCCTTAGGACATAATTTAATTTAATTAAAGTATAAATACTTTAAATTAAATTAAATCTTAATCAATAGGTTTAACGTGACTAATATGAGTCAATATTTTAAGAATTAAATAAATAGCATGATTAATGCAAATTAGGCTTTTCTACATTTGACACTTAATTCAAGTAGTGAAAATTACAACTAGAATTGCCTATTGACATAGGGCTTTAGAATTGACCAGAATTGATTATCATGGCAGTGAGCCAATTTTTGGGTATTACATTTTGCCCCTCTTTGAATGAATGTGCAAGAAGCATGTTCAATTCAAATAAAATTGGAAAGCATGATGTGAGGATCAAGAAATGAGATTGGTTTCAAAATTGATGATACAAAGACCAATTGATAAGCTTTTAAAGATTATCTCCAAAACGGAGCTTAATCTTAAGGAGTCCAAGTAGAACACCTAGATACCTAAGATGATAAGCACTTTAAAGGTTTTCTCTAGAACAAAGCTTAACTTTTACGGATCCAGATAGAACACCTAGATACCTGAGATGATAAGCATTTTAAAGGTTTTCTCTAGAACGAAGCTTAACCTTTAAGGATCTAGATAAGACACCTAGATACTTGAGATGATAAGCATTTTAAAGGTTTTCTCCAAAATGAAGCTTAACCTTTAAGGATCCAGATAGAATACTTGGATACTTGAGATGATAAGATTGGTTCTAAAATTGATGATATATAGACCAATTGATAAGCTTTTAAGGACCATCTCTAGAATGGAGCTTAATCCTAAGGAATCCAAGTAGAGCACCTAGATACTTGAATTGATAAGAATTTTAAAGGTTTTCTCCAAAATGAAGCTTAACCTTTAAGGATCTAGATAAAACACCTAGATAGCTGAGATAATAAGCATTTTAAAGGTTTTCTCCAAAACAGAGCTTAACCTTTAAGGATCCAAATAGAACACCTGGATACTTGAGATGATAAGATTGGTTCCAAAATTGATGATACAAAGACCAATTGATAAGCTTTTAAGGACCATCTCCAGAACAAAGCTTAATCCTAAGGAATCTAAGTAGAGCACCTAGATACCTGAATTGATAAGCATTTAAAAGATTGTCTTCAGATTGGAGCTTAACCTTTAAGGATCTAGATAGAACATCTAGATACCTGAAATTGATATCATTTAAAAGATTTTCTCCAGAATAGAGCTTAACCTTTAAGGATCTAGATAGAACATCTACATACCCAAGATTAATAGAAGATAACAAGATCAAATTATGAGTTATAGAATCATCTCCAAAATGAGGCTTGATCCTTAGGAGTTAGGGTTTAGATTGTCCCGATACCTATCCATGAAACTCTTTATAAAATGTGCTCAACTAACAAAGATGCTAGAAAGAGAGGAATAAGATGCCCCAAGTGATGAGATACCCCAAGTGATGAGTGATGAGGACATAAGATGGGAAAAAGATGCCCTTGAGCAATAAATATTCAGATTGATTTGAAATTCCAGTTCAATGATGTAATCATCATGCCCCCTCGGGAATGAAATTGAAAGATGACACACCAAAAATATGATGTAAAGCAGTATGTTAAGAGATATAGAAGAAAGACATGATTCAAAAAAATGTAGAAGAGATCAAAAAAATTAGAAGAAAATTTGGAGTCAATTCAACATGATTTCAAGGTACAGAAGACCAATTTTGACCAAAATTGACCATAGTTGACTTTTTCTAGAATAAATTTCAAAAATTTGAAGAAATTTGGGTTGAGAAGATTCAAAGATTCACAAAGTATCAAAAATAAATTAGACTGCACAAGCGTTTGATTGTGTTAGTCCCAAAATTTTAAAACACATTTTTGAGCTACTTAAGTATGTCATATTTTGAATTCGATCTCGAAAATGGATTCAGAATGGTCAAATTAGCTAGGGGGTGATTTTTGTGCAAATCAAAGCACTTTGAAAAATTAGGTCAAAACCTATATAAGGGCCCAAGGGGTCATTTTAAAATCATTTGTGCTTTTTGTCTTTAGTGAATAGGAGCTCTGAGAGGAAGATAGCAGTCTATATGCAATTTCATCATTTCAAGTGCTCTCAATGACATAGCTAGCCAATAGATTACGAACCTCCGGTGAGTGATCAATAACCTAGATTCACATTTAAATTTTCATGCATTTTTGAGGTAGTTTTAGTGAGTTCGTAGCATGTTTTAGGAGGTTGTCAATCAGTTTTCATGTGAGATTTTCCTTTCTTGCATGAGCCCAGTGTTTATTCATGTGAAGATCCACTAACTCGGTGTTTCTTTGCACGCGTTAGTGGGGAATCTCATGTGGGAGATATCCACCTTTTGTGTGAGATGCACAGGATTCTGGGTGTTCATTGGTTATAGTCTTGTTACCTCTCGCATGAGAATGTGATTTTTTATGTGAGGAAGTGTTTTCTCGTGTGAGAACATGTTTTATTGCATGAGAGAATGAAATTTTGTGAGAAAATATAGTATTTATAAAATGCATTTTTGATCATTTCATAGTTTTTTTGCTATCTTTTTTGACTTTTGGAGCAAATACTGACTGTTTGTGTGTCGTTCTTATTCATGTGTGCAGATGCTCTTTGATGATGTCATATTTAGGTCACACTATCCACCATATGGAGCCCTGTTGCAAACCCTGGATGATGTAGATATGGCCCACATAGGCAAATTGGGTCTTACCTCACTATGCTAGATCCCAATAGTGCTGGTGAATCATGACCTTTTGACAACACTGGTGGAGTGTTTCCATTTAGAGATGAACACCTTTCATCTTCCATAGGGGGAGATTACTATTACACTGGAGGACATCTATTAGATACTCTACATACCATTCCATAGACCATAGTGTTAGGATAAACCACGGACAGAAATAAAAACTACATGCAAATATAACCAATAATAGAAAATAATAGAACACACAGAAATGAACACAAGGCACCAAGATTTAACGTGGTTCACCCAATCCCTGGGCTACGTCCACCAAACAGCAAGTCCGATCTTATTACAATCCAGTGATTACAACCTGATTACAATCCGTAATCCCTTACAGCTCAATACCGCCGCAAGAACCAATTTCGTATCACCATATCAAAAAATACCCAACCCTAAGCCCTTTTTATACAAGTATTAAACCGCTTTAGGGTTATAACATGTCGGCCATATGTCGGCCATAATATGTCGACTACCATGTCGATGTCGGCTACTTCCAAAATTTTTTTTATGAAGTATGTACAGTACTTTCCTGATCAGTCACCACAATCTAACAATCTCCCACTTGGGGACTGATCAGGCTCCACACTAAACAAAAATCTCCCAATTGGAGACTGATCCTGTAGCAATACAACTACCGCATGGGGCTCCCACTGGATCAAACCACCCTGGACTCTGCTGTTCTTTTATTCACATTTAGTCTAAAAGACCAACTGAAGCTGAAGAGGAGTTCAGCTTCTCCCTTGTGACAACCTTTGTCAACATATCTGCTGGATTTTCATTGGTATGTATCTTCTCTAGCTTTAACTGTCCATCCTCCAAAACTAACCGAATGAAATGGTACCGCAACTGTATGTGTTTGGTCTTAGAATGCAGAGCTGAATTCTTAGCAAGATGAATGGCACTCTGACTATCTGTGAACAAAAAATTATCCTTCTGAGGATGTCCCAATTCTTCCAAGAAGAACTGAAGCCATATCATCTCTTTGGCGGCCTCTGTAGCAGCAACATACTCTGCCTCTGTAGTGGAGAGAGCATTAATCTTCTATAGCCTAGAAACCTAGCTCACGGCTGCCCCACCAATAGTAAAGACATAACCTGTAGTACTCCGCTTGGTATCAATATCCCCAGCCAAATCTGAGTCAACATAGCCCTGTAAATCAGTAGTAGAGCCCCCAAAGTGTAAACACTTATTGGATGTTCCTCTCAAATATCTGAGAATCCACTTGACAGCATTCCAATGCTCAAAACCTGGATGACTCATATACCTGCTAACGACTCCCACTGCATGTGCAATATCTGGCCTAGTGCATACCATAGCATACATCAAACTTCCTACAGCTGAAGCATAGGGTACCTTGGACATCTTATCCTCCTCTTCCTGTGTCTTGGGACACATCTCCTTAGTCAATTTCAAATGACCAGGTAAAGGTGTGCTGACAGCTTTAGCATTCTCCATAGAGAAACGTTGCAACACCTTCTCAACATAATCAGCTTGAGATAGCGTCAATGTTCTGTTCTTCCTATCTCTGCAAATCTTCATACCAAGGATTTGTTTTGCTGCCCCCAAATCCTTCATAGCAAATGCATGTGCTAATTGGCATTTTAGCCCCTTAATATGATCCATGTTAGACCCAGCTATAAGCATATCATCAACATATAAACATAAAATAATGTAGCTATCATCATCCAACCTCTTAAAATAAACACAGTAATCTAAATGACACCTATTATATCCATGCTCATGCATAAAACTGTCAAATTTCAGATACCATTGCCGACGTGCTTGCTTCAGGCCATATAAACTTTTCTTCAATTTGCACACTAAGTTCTCCTTTCCTTTGACCTCA
Source organism: Cupressus sempervirens (assembly GCA_028749045.1). Lineage (NCBI taxonomy): Eukaryota > Viridiplantae > Streptophyta > Pinopsida > Cupressales > Cupressaceae > Cupressus > Cupressus sempervirens. Next base: position 763,010,284 of record CM053783.1, on the reverse strand, counting down.
AAACCCTGTGGCTGAGCCATATATATTTCTTCATCCAAATCACCATGAAGAAAGGCTGTTTTAACATCCATCTGCTCTAAATGCAAATCTTCAGTAGCCACAAGACTTAAAACAGTACGAATAGAAGTCATTTTAACAACAGGAGAAAATATTTCATCAAAATCAATTCCTTTTTTCTGTGCAAATCCTTTTACAACTAACCTGGCCTTAAATCTTTTCTTACCTCCTTCCTCTTCTTTCAACCTGTAAACCCATTTATTCTGTAAAACCTTTTTACCTGCAGGCAACTTGCACAAATCCCATGTCTTATTTTTCAGCAAAGAGTCCATTTCATCTTTCATTGCAGACTCCCACTGAATCTTAGTATCCACCTGCACAGCTTCATCATAACTTTCAGGTTCACCAGCATCAGTAAGTAAAATAGAATACAAAGAGGGAGAAAACCTTTGTGGAGGTCTAATTGGCCTTGTTGACCGTCTAACATTCACTGGTGTATGTGGTATTTGTTGTTGCGGTTGTTGCACATCATGAGGAATGGCTGGAACATCAGCTTTTGGAGTATCATCCAGCACTACATAATCATCTTCTTTCTTCTCATGTTGCTGCAACAAATCTTTGTACAACACTTTTTCATTGAATATGACATCCCGGCTTCTTATAATTTTATGATTTTCAAAATCCCAAAGCCTATAACCAAATTCATTAATGCCATATCCAACAAAGACACATTTCTTTGATTTAGCTTCTAGCTTGGTTCTATTTTCAGAGTCTATATGAGCAAAAGCTTCACAACCGAAGGTCTTGAGAAAAGAATAACTCACCTTCTTACCAGTCCATGCTTCCTCTAGAATACCACAGCCCAAAGGAGTAGAGGGACCTCTATTAATCAAATATACTGTAGTATTGACAGCCTCCGCCCACATGTGTAAGGGCAACCCAGCATGCAACCTCATGCTCCTTGCGCGCTCCATTATAGTCCTGTTCATGCGTTCAGCCACTCCATTTTCCTGTGGAGTCCTTGGAACAGTTTTTTGTCTATGAATACCATTAGTGGAGCAATAATCTTCAAATTCATGACTGCAATACTCACCACCATTATCAGATCTGAGACATTTTAATTTCTTACCAGTCTCATTTTCAACCAAGCATTTCCATTTCTTAAAAGTTTGAAATACATCAGATTTCTGTTTAAGGAAATAAACCCATACTTTTCGAGTTGCGTCATCAATAAATGTAACATAATAATGAGAGCCACCAAGGGAAGATACCTGAGCCGGTCTCCATACATCTGTATGCACAAGTTCTAATTTCTCCTTTTTGTTTTCCTTCCCTGTCTTTACAAAACTCACTCTCTTTTGTTTTCCATACACACAACTTTCACAGAAATCCATATTCACACATTTTAGACCTGGTAAAACTTTCCTTGAATGAAGTACTTTCATACCTTTCTCACTCATGTGCCCAAGACTATTGTGCCACAGCGCTGTATTAGAATCCACAACAGCTATTTGTTCTCCCTGCTCATCTGCAGTAATTGTTCCTGAATATTCATTTTTCTCTGAAACAATCAAAGTAGAAGGAACAATATGACCTGTAGAAAGATATAAGGTGCCTACTTTCACACCTTTTGCTACTACAAGGGAACCTTTTGAAACCTTCCAATTTTTATCATTAAAAGTAACTACACAACCCTCATCACCGAGTTGCCCTACTGAAATTAAATTTCTACTTAGTTTTGGAACATGTCTTACCTCATGTAGTAGCCAATGATTCCCATTCTACAACTTAATCTTAATTTTTCCCTTTCCAACAATCTGACAGGGTTCATTATCCCCCAAATAAACAAGCCCAAAATCCCCTTGGACATAATCAATGAAATAACCTCTATGAGGTGTAGCATGAAAAGAAGCACCAGAATCTAAAACCCATGAATCATCAACACTCTCTAAAGACAGAAGCAAAGCATCCTCTTCGGATTTGTTACTTACCACATTTGCCTCTTTGTCTCCATCTGATTTATCTCCTTCATTTTTCTTTCGAGTCTAGCAATCTTTCTTTTTGTGCCCTGGTTTCCCACAGTACCAGCAATCATTTGGTCCTCTCGATTGAGACCTCCTCCCCTTTGACTTTCCTCTTGATTTCCCACGATTTCTAGAGTTACTTCCTCTTTCAGTCGTTCTGCCCCTGCTTTGTGCATTTAAAGCACTTCCTGATGTAGATCCACCTGAGGATTTTCTACAAGTTTCCTCACTTAAAATAACACCGATCACATCATCATATTTTAGGGTACTAGATCCAGGAACAGAATTACTCACCGCCATTACCAAGCCATTCCAGCTTTCAGGCAAAGAACACAAAATCAAGAGAGCCCTAATTTCTTCATCAAAATTGATACCCACAGAAGATAATTGACTAGTAATAGTATTAAATTCATTTAAATGATCTGCAACAGATCCACCTTCTGCCATTTTCATATTAAATAAACGCTTCATGAGAAATACCTTATTTGAAGCGGAGGGCTTTTCATACAGTGTCGCTAGGGTTTTCATCAAATCTTCTGTCGTCTTTGCTTTTGTAATATTAAATGCCACCGATGGTGCCAAGCATAACCGAATGCTTCCAAGTGCCTTTCTGTCCAAAAGATCCCATTCAGCCTCTGACATAGTTCCCTGATTCTTGGCTTTTCCTTCCAACGGCTTCCACAAATCTTTCTGATATAAATAGTCTTCCATTTGCATCTTCCATAACTGGAAGTTCTGCCCATTAAACCTATCAACCCTCAGCTTACCATCATCTGCCATTGCTCCCACTCAACCGTGAGACTTTCCTGCAGAGGATAACTGAGAAACAACTAGGCTCTGATACCACTTGTTAGGATAAACCACGGATAGAAATAAAAACTACATGCAAATATAACCAATAACAGAAAATAATAGAACACACAGAAATGAACACAAGGCACCAAGATTTAACGTGGTTCACCCAATCCCTGGGCTACGTCCACCAAACAACAAGTCCGATCTTATTACAATCCAGTGATTACAACCTGATTACAATCCGTAATCCCTTACAGCTCAATACCGCCGCAAGAACCAGTTTCGTATCACCATATCAAAAAATACCCAACCCTAAGCCCTTTTTATACAAGTATTAAACCGCTTTAGGGTTATAACATGTCGGCCATATGTCGGCCATAATATGTCGGCTACCATGTCGATGTCGGCTACTTCCAAATTTTTTTTTATGAAGTATGCACAGTACTTTCCTGATCAGTCACCACAATCTAACACATAGGTGGTTTATGATATAGTGCCTTGAGTAGGGATAGAGACATTTGGGGCCATATTCTAGAGAGAGTTGGCGATAGGGTGAGCCATCACATGGGATGAGCTCATCCACACATACAGCTTGACATATAGATTGGCCTCAATTTTGGTTATTTTTATCAACTAATTCTTGGTGCTAGATAGAGAATAGCATGGGTTGGAGTGTAGATGGGGGATCATGCTATAGCGTATGCTTGATTCTCCCAAGCAATTTGGATGGGGCTAGTGCATGTTGGCACACATGTTCTACGAGATGCACAAGATTGCATATCATGAGCGGAAGAGCATGGTCACCAAAGTATATGTTTTTTAGGAGCACTTTCCAGTGATGAGGCCCATATTTGAGGATGCCCATTGGCTGATGGATCCCTATATATGTAGGTACAGGGGGCAACTTACCTAGATCAGCCTAGGTAAGACAGAGCATTGGAGGATCCATCTCGATGACCTAGTCTCTATCGTATGGTAGCCCTGGAGAGAGATAGAGGATTGGGATGATGCTTCTCAAGAGCTTAGTTGGATGTTCTACTTGCAGCCACTATTAGGCTAGTCGACCCAGATTATTGAGAGATTCCCCATCACATAGGTGTGGAGATAGTATGGCCAGCCACAAGATGTCTCTCAAGAGTATTATGCTTATGCAAGATTAGCTCACAAATTGAGATGGGGATGGCCATCGAGATTAGATCCTAAGAGGTCTATGATTGATGTATACAACTTAGTTGTAACATAGTGGGACCACCTTCTAGACATTGTAGATGTAGGGATGATGCCTGCATACCAAGCATATTTCATCAATCACCCCTTTCCACATTTTACAGATCCCATGGGGATAGTGGCATAGGTACCTTAGTAGGGACCCCAATAGCAAGCACCTCAAGAGTGATAGAGAGTCAGATAGGTACAGATTCCCCCATGTTAGATGGGGTCGGATCTAGGGGTAGGTGGTAGCAGTGGGGAGCAGAGCCAGCAATAGAGGCTAAGGGTGGAGGAGTAGGCACCTGAGTAGTAGCCTAAGATGTTGGATGAGGAGATGTAGGAGTAGCCTACTAAAAGGCCTTAGGATACCATGAGGAGGGTGAGGGAGAGGATTAGGAAGGCCTCTCAATAGTTGGGAGAGCTATAGATACAAGTAGTAATCAGGGATGCACAAATTGCAGAGAGGGGTCAAGATATTTAGAGGCTGTAGGAGTAGCTTCAGGTAGCCAAGTGGAGGGAAGAGATGCTGCAAGACAAGGTGAGATTGCAGATGGACTGAGTGACCTATTACTTTGTAGCTTATTCAATAGTTGTGCGCAATGAGGCTCAATAGGTGCCTCACTTTTCATAGTATGCGAGAGATTTTGGAGGTGCACGCCCACCAGCAAGGCCAAACATGCTGCTTCTTCCTCCTCCTCTGCTAAGAGATGATGGTGTGGGCTAGAGTTAGACATATGATGCTTTTACCAATGATTTTTATTCTAGCTATGTACTGATTGGTGTGCCAACACTATTTTGTGTCATTTTTGATAGATAGCACTCGAGTAGTTCTCATTTTTGTACTAACACATTCTTCAAGATATACATGAGGTTTTGAGCTGAGTAGCATTATGTTCATGTCATTATCAGTGTCTATGTTTTACTTTGATGTACATGAGATGTCTATATGATGATTATGAGATGCACAATGCGATGTAATGGATGCATGTTTGATGTGATATGATTTGATTACAATGCATATGAAAATTAATTGACATCTCATGAAGTGTTGTATGTTTTTTCTTGACAATGAAAAGTATCCCCTCGAGGAGCGCATGAATACAAACCAAAGAACCAAATGCTTGTGTAGCCATGGAGAATCCTAATACATTTGAAGAGATCCATAATCTCCCATCACAAAGGATGGAAATAGACTTACAATTGAATCGCGTACTTGTGCAAATGAAGTATGCAATGCAAGACTATGTTAAATGCAACCCTAGGTCTAGTTACCAAGCCTCAACAATTTATCATCACTAAGCATAGAAAAAAATCTAATATGTACTATAATTCCAACTGACATTGCAATCATGGAAATATGAATAGGACATATTATTATAGATTTATCAAGATGAAATGTAAGCATTTGAGATAGAAGAAGCTAGAATGACCAGAACATTCATCCCTTTTGATGTAGCATGTTAACATAAGCATCAAAACATAAACATTAGGATGACCCGAATGTTTCTTGCATGATAGAAACACCAAACACATAAGAGATCTATCTTATGCTAGGTACTTAGTATTTATTCTATCTGTAATGACCCTTGTATTCATAACCTGAGACAAAAGTGTGCTAGATATACTCGTAGTGACCCATACATTCACTTAGCAGGACGAGTATCAATATTTACTGTAGCATGAAGAGTTCACTCCAAAAGATAAGGAGAAGAACCAATGTTATTGATGTATTCGTATAAGAGGAGTCAAGGTACACTTGGCCATCCAATACGAGATGGAGGCTCTTATAGTGGACACCCCTCTTCTAAGAACATGCCAACTTATTGGAACTAAACCACAATAGAAAGAAAAGAAAAGATCATGCCCCATTCATTAATTCTCTAGTAAAAAATGACATCATCAAGTTGGTTGGGGAGACATGATAAAAGAAAAAGAAAAACAAACAAAGAAAAATGCTCAACATATCTAGAAAAGTTCATTGTTTTGAGTTCATTTTTGTGTCATAGGATTGATTTCAAGTGTCAGTGTCTAGAACATGGATGAAAGAAATCTCTTCAGTAGGGTGACAATAGTAGGCAGACATAGTTAGAATGACTGGTGACTAAGGTCAAAGATGAATCTTCGAGGTGAAGAACCTAAAGAGGACTAAGTGATAGTAGATAGAAATAGCCAGAATGATTGGTGACTAATGCAAGAGAGATCTTCCATAAAGGAATCTTGGAATGTGACTCAAGTAACAGTAGGCAAACACAGTTGGAACAATTGGTGACTATTGCTAAAGAGATTCTATAAGGAGAATCTCAAAAAGAGTGACACTAGCAACAATAGGTAGACATTGGTGACTATCACATAAAATATTCTATGAGGATAATCTTGACAAAGAGTGATACTAGTGACAATAGGCAGATGCAGTGAGGACCACTGGTGACTATTGTGTAAGAGATTCTGTGAGGAGAATCTCAAAAAGAGTGACACTAAAGGAGAATGCCTCTGAATTATGACAAGACTCAATCCATGGATACATGAGTAGAAAGTGGGAAAATTAGTAAAGTAACTATACAGATAGCCAAAAGATGTGTTGCAAGATGGAGCATTGGGAACAAGAGGCACCTGTTTACCAGGTTTTCACCTTCTTGGTAGAAATTCTTTTTTTTCTACCATGATACCTATTTCCAAGTTTTCACCAATGGCACTTTTCTTATTTTTTTCTATTTTTTTGTATTTTCCCTTTTTTTTGTATTTTTTTTTATTTTTAAATTTTTTTTGGTGTTATCAAGGTGCCTATTGCTAGGTTTTCACTAGGGTAACAATTTTTTTCAGGACTTTTTTTTATTTTAAAAATTTTTCTTAGGACATATAGGTATGTATAAAGAGCTTTTGTAATCAGATCAGCTGTAAAACTACTTCAGGTGGAGAGTATTGATAGGTTCCTTGAGCACTTCTCCTTCGACTGTGGAAAGCTAGTAAGCACTAGATCCATATATTGTAGTAATGATGTAGGAACCAAGCTAGTTTGGTTCAAACTTTCCTTTCTAGACTCATTGTTGTTGATTCTTAGGGTTCTCTCTCAGGACGAGATCACCCAATTGGAAGTCATGTGGCCTAACTTTTCGATTGTAACTTCTTAACATTTGCTACTGATAAGCTTGCAGATGATCACATGCCACTTGTCAACATTCATCTAGTAGCACTAGCTGTTGAAGCTGGGCTATCATGTAATATTAATTAGTAATAAGGGATTTCATAGAGATTCTCAAGGTAGGAATCTTGACCTCTATTGGAAGCACAACATCTGCTCCATAAACCAAAGCAAAGGGTGTCATACCCATTGGAGTCCTGATGCTTGTCCTATACGGCCACAAGGTTGGATTAATCTAGAGTTTTTAGTCTCTCCTAGATTTTTTGATTGTGCAATGAAGGATCTTGAGGATTTCCTTATTGGATGCCTCAGCTTGGCCATTACCCTAGAATTAATAAATAGAAGATCAATGTTGTGTGATTTGAATCACTTGCATAGTTCCTTGAGTTCTTTATTTTTGAACTATCCTCCATTGTCAATAATGATTGAGGATGGTACACCATACTTGGAGATGATGTAGTTTATGATAAAAAGAGCTACAATTTTGTCATTTTCTATTGCGAGAGGTATTACCTCTACCCACCTCGTGAAGTAGTTTGTAGCTATGATAATGAACTCATGTCCATTAGAAGAGGTTGGGTAAATCTAACGCATGAAGTCAAAATCCCATTGCTAAAATGGCCACACTGTAGTAGAGGGAATTAGCTCCTTGGCTAGAGCATGAATCAAATTCCTATGAAGCTGACACTGCTTGCAAGACTTAGCATACTTGATAGCTTCTTGCTTTATTTTAGGCCAATAGTAACTAGCTCTAACAAGTTTGTGAGCCAGTGTCAAGCCATTTGAGTGGGATTTACAAATGCCCTCGTAAATGTTAATTAATGTGCATATGGAATCTTTGGGTTTTAAACACCTAAGGAGTGTTCTGTCAAGACCTCTCCTAAATAGATCATCAACAATAATGACATACTATGAAGCATTGCAAATTAGGTAATGTTTCTCATTCTGAGTCAGATCTTTTGGAATGGTTTGGTTATGCAGGTAAGAATAGATTTGATGATAGCAAGATGAGTCTTGTCCTACAATAGAATAGATCATCCTAGAATCAAGAGTGTCATAGGGTTGGTAGTGTAACACTTCCACCAAGAACTCATGTCAGAGATCATTTTCAGGCATCTGTAGCAAGGAGGCCAAAGTAGCCATAGGATCACCTGCTTTGTTATCTGCTTTAGGAATTCACTCGAAGGTGATGTGTGCAAAATAATTCTTTAGGTCATCAACCTTTCATTTGTAAGGAATAAATTTCTCATCCTTTTTTTAATACACATCATTAACTTGGTTGATTACAAGTTGAGAGTCTGCAAAGATGTCTAACTAATCCACTCTCCATTCAGTTGCAATCTTCATGCCATCAATCAAAGCCTCATATCCATCAATGTTGTTTGTAAAAGGAAACATAATCTTGTATGCTTTGGGAAATGAATATCTCTATGGTGTTATGAAGAGTAATCTAGCACCAGATCCCTATTGTGTGAAGGATCCATCGAAGAACATGACCCACATTTAGTGTGTGAGTGTTAGAATTGACTCATTAGGGAAATCAATGTTCATTGGTAGGAGACTCTTCATAGGTGCATCTACTAGCTGATCTGAAATTTCCCATCCCTTGATAGCTTTGCATTCAACATATTGAATGTCAAACTTCTTGAGTGTAATAACCCACTTAGCCAATCTTCCTGTAAGAGCTGCCTTACTGAGCAAGTACTTCAGTGGATCTATTTTAGCTGCCACCCATGATGTGAGAAAGCATGTAGTGTCTCAACTTCTGGGAAGCAAAGACAATTTCCAAGAAAGCTTTCTCAATGATGTTGTAGTTCCTCTCATAAGAGATCGGTGTATGACTTAAGTAGTAAATAGCTCTCTCCTTGTTGTCATTATCCTCTTGAGAGCTAATAAGATTCCTAGAGATGTTTCAGTTGCTAAAATGTATGAAATCAAAGGCTTCCCATAGATAGGAGGCATCAGGATTGGTGGATTGGCAAGATATTGTTTGATCTATGTTAAGCTTTGCTCATAATCCTGACTCCAATTGAATTTGGCACCCTTATGTAAAGTCTTTGTGAAGGGTTGTGATTTATCTGCCAACTATGTGATGATTTGTCTTCCTTGTAGACCTCTCATCTAGCTAATATTTTGAGGTGGAGGCATATCCATAATTGCTTGAACTTTCTTCAGATCCACCTCAATTCCTTTTGTAGACATGATGTATCCCAACAAATTTCCTTATGTGCCACCAAATGTGCATTTCTTAGGATTGAGCTGAAGACTAATTTTTTCCATGCAATTTAGGATGGGTCCCAAATCTTGCAGATGAGTATTGCATTTTGCACTTTTGACCAAGATATCATCCACATATCCGTCCATGGTCTTATGCACCATGTCATGGAAAATTGTAGTTACTGCTCTTTGATAGGTCACACCAGCATTTTTCAAACCAAATGGCATTACGTTCTAGCAAAAGGATCCCCATGCACATGTAAAAGTAGTCTTCTGCTGATCTTCTAGCATAATTTTTATTTGATTATAACCATAAAACCCATCCATGAGTGAGTACATCTCATAGCCTACTGTCATGTCCATATCATATCAATGTTGGGAAGTGGAAAATCATCCTTAGGACATGCCAAGTTGAGATCACGAAAGTTAGTACAAACTCTGACAGATTTATTGTGCTTAGAGATCAAGACAATGTTGGATATCTATTCGGCATAATCAATTGCATGGATGAATCTTGATTTCAGAAGTTTCTCTAATTTCACTTTGACAAGCAATGCAACATAAGGATGCATTTTTTGCAGTTTCTATTTAACTAGTTTGACGCCTGGTGTAATGGAAAAATGATGCACAATAAGATTAGGATCTAGTCCTAGCATGTCAGAATATGTCCAAGTAAAATTTATCTTCTTCTCTCGAAAGAAAGCAATGAATTCTCCCCTTTTTTAAGGAGGATAATGATTGTGCCAGATGTATCATATGAGGATGTTCTTTTGTGCCCAAGTTGATTGGTTGTGTCAGCTCTATCAACACTAATGATCTCTTTTGGAAGTGACTTGGAAGTACATCAAATATCTCATCCACAAGTGTCTTAGAGAGGTTTTCACCTTGGATATGTCTTTTGTTTTTACTTTTTTGGGTTCTAACACTGACACAATGTGGTTTTCACCATTAGACCTTTTGAATTTTTTCTTTTTAATTGCATGACTGAGATATTTTATGTCAACTTTAGTCATGTTGATGCTATGCTCACTAGTGGAAGATGGATAGCATTTAGGCAACAGACAAGAGCATAGTCATTTTAGAATGTGGGGACTTCAATAGATGCATTAGGGTTCTAGTCTATAAGCTCGAGATGTGTGAATGAAAGAATAGTGATAGGTTTGATTGCATTCATGGTATAGTCATTAAGTGCTTGGACCAGCAATTTGAAACCTATGGTGACTTCATCCACAAGTGTGTTTGAATGCCTCTAAGTACTAATGTCAACAATTGATGACTCTAGGACACTAGTTGGATCAAACCCATCCGACCTAACCCTAGATGTTTCACCCACTTCAAGTTGGTTTTCATAGACATGAACTTGGTCAATGTCTTTATCAGTAGTTTCTTTTGAAAGAGAGTCAAACTCATATTCCTTAGAATCAGTGCTACATGGCGAGAGACTGTAGAACTCCCCAATAGTGATAGGGACATACTTTCCTTCATCATCTAGGTTCTTACACATGTACTCAATACATAATGACTGAGTAGACTTTGCCTTTTCTGAATGAGCTTTGGGTTGATCAATATTATCCTTAGAAGAATCACTAGTATCAGCCACAGTGTTGACACATGGCATAATGTCATCTAGCTTAGCAAACAATTTAGCTAAATTGTGAGGAATAGGATAAGGATAGGGATCCTTATCATCAGATTGATCATCTAGAGTATCAGACTCAGCTTGTGATTCATTTCTAAATGAACTCTTAGGTTCTAGTATGAACTTATTAGCTCCCAAATGGAATGGAACCTTCTTAAAGCCTAGACCCATTGTATCATTGTTTCTTCGAGCTATTACCTTGATAGGATCAATTAGGCTATTGTTATTGCACCCAATAGGGCCAATTCCCTTGTATCCAAAACACTTCATGAGTCTAAGACTAGGCCCATATTTCTCAGGAGTGATCTCTTGATCTTGCTCTATTATGTCTACTGGAGTCTCTTCTCTATAAAGCCATGCATCAATGGCTCTATTTTCACTTTCATTTTCTAGGGGAACTATAGCTTTGAAAAAAGTGTCATTATAATTGGTTTGAGGCATCAACACAAATGACTTCTTTGCCTCTAAGGGTCTCCCATAATGATGAGGAGACTTTGGAAGAGATGTTAATGACAATACTGGTTCAATATGGTACTCTCCCATGCCAGTTTCTTTTAGTTGGAATGACTACTTGATTTGTTTCAGCTTGTTGTCATGATAATCAGTGGATTCCCTATTAGCGGGGATGAAATTTTTAGCAGCTTTGAGCATATTGCAGGTATAACTAGTAGTGGCAGGAATAGTAACTTCAGAGCCATGAAATGGGAATTTGACACATTGGTGATATAAGGATGACACAACATGCATCTCATGTATCCATGGCCATCCTAGTAAAATTTAAAAAGCCAAGGGAATGTTGAGCACTTGATAGGTGACATGCCTTTCTACAGAACCAATGTGAATGGGTAAGACCGCATGACCTAGAGACTTTCGTTCAACTTTGTCATATGCTTTGATAGTGATCTTGCATTGAGGATCAATAGAGTCCTCAGAATAGTTCAATTATCTAAGCAAAGAAGCAGAGAAAATTGTCAGCCCAGTACAATTATTGATGAGTACCTGATGAACATGTGTTTGATGTATCATGACCTCAATGTGTAGAGGTTGATTGTGTGGGTGACTCAATGAGTTTTCATCCTCCTTAGAGAAAGACATAAAGTATGGTGAGGTTAGTTGATCTACCATGGATTGAAATTACTCAAGATCAAGATCTTGAGGAACATTTTCCTTAGTGAGGGCTTTTTCCAAAATTTTCCTATGAGCAAGCAAGATTTTAAGTAGCTCAAAGATGGAGATTTGAGCATTAGTCTATTTCAATTGATCAAGAACACTATATTTAGCTACTATTGAATTCATTGAGAGTTTTTCACCTTTTCTAGATGAACCAACAAGGATTTTGTCTTTATGTTGTTCAAGATCAAGAGTGGAAGGTGTAAGGCCTTTGAGCACCAACTTGGCATGAGAACACGTGACAGCATTAGCATTGTGTTGTGAAGGTGTGTTGTCTATTGTGTTGGAAGTAGGGTCCCTCAATACAAATGGTGTCTTGGGTTTATCATTATCTTACTTGCCCTTGATGGTAATGATGTCATAGTACTCAAATTCCATAGGTTCAACCATGTTGATTATCTCATCATCATTGTTAGAATATGTATAGTTGACCTTGTTGTTAGGTTTTGGTTTTGAACTCTCTCCTTTTTCATAAGCTAGGAAGGGCTCTTTGAATGCCTTATGATCCAAGTTCTTGTTATGTCCATCTACCACAATGTCACCAGTGTAAATCATGTCCTAGACTTTGTGGCATAAGTTTATGCAGTTGCTAGTTTTGTGCCCCTTATTCTAGTGGTACTCACAAAACATGATTTCACTCCACCATGGTGGGTGTGGTCACAAATAATAAGGACGAGAGTTATCCAATGGTGAAATAAGCTTGTTTTGCAATAAGGTTTTGTAAAAAAAATCCAAAGGTTCACCCAGAGGTGTATACTCTTGTTTAGGGTGTGTAGCCCATGAGTTTCTCAGTTTGTTCCTAGATGTCTTGTTTTCAGGAGGAGGCTTCTTAGAATTTTTGATCACATTGAGACCATATGTGAGATTAAAAGATGCCTTAGTAGGTTTAGGAGTGACATTGTCAACAACCCCATCATGTATAATTTCTCGGTTCCTGTTGACATACTTAGTTTTTTCCTTGTTTGAGGTGGAGCCTTGTTTTGTGTCCTTTTGAAAACTAAGTTCACCCTTCTTGACCATAAATTCCTCTATGCAGATGGCCTGTGTGATCATGTCTTCAAAGGTACACTAACATTAAAGTTGGACTTTATACTCAAAATCAGGTGGGAGATTGTCAATGAAGATATCAAGCTTTTCTGTCTCTAGAATCTTGCGTAAATATTTAGTGTACAATTGTCTCCACCTCTAGAGGAATATGAGGAAGGGCTCCCCAAATTTTTGCTTAAGGTTACATAAATCTTGAATATTGACAGGGTGTTGAATTTTATGAGAATACTACTAGACAAACAAGTTAGCGATTTCATCAAATATTTTGATACCGGGAGGCAAGTGTGAGAACCACTCCAAAGCCTGACCACCTAGACTTCTGGGGAATAAATGCATGAGATATGTTTGGTTATACATAAATTCTATAGACAGGGCACCAAATTCCCACAAGTGATCTTGGGGATCAGTGGTTCCAAAGTATTTGTCATACTTAGGTATTTCTACTCCTCTTGGGAAAGGATGCATGTCTATGCTCTTGTCAAATGGAAATGGACAAAGAGCATCTAAGGTGTATGTTTTAGTAGGTTTCTCTTTCTTATGCATCATCTAAGACAATTGGTCTTGCATGATTTTTAGTTGTTTTTGGGGTTTGGAAGTCTCAATTTCCTCTTTAGGTGTGATGATGGTTTCCATGTTGAAATGAGAGGGCAACTTAGCTCCCTCTTGGGCAAGCTTGAGAAAGTACTTTTATTTCTCTTCATTGAGTAGAATTTCCATAACCTTTTGAATTTTTTAAATCTTTTTGACAATTTTCTATGTGTTTAGAAAATATTTCCATCTCTTCTTGTTCCTCATCTATGTCATGGTATTTCTCTTTTTCATTCCTAAGTGGTTCTTAATGTCTGTTGCGACTACCATGTTCAGGTTCACAATTAGTCATTATAGGAACATGTTTAGTTTTAGTATGTTGTGATTTGAAAGGTCCTTTGAAAAGGAAGTTAGAATTTTTTTTTGGAGATATGGGACCTTTACTAGTCTCAAGATCCTCTTGATATAGAGGGTTCCTAGTTTTTCGTAAGTTTATGGAGAATGCTCACTGAACTCAAGGTGACCTAACAGGTGAGGGAGATCGTGAAGATGCCTCACTAGATGAACTGGATGTAGACCATGTAACAAAAGGAAGGAAACCTCTAGCATGATTATGACCCCTAGCATGACCTTGCCTAATTCTAAGAGGATAAAACATGTTGACACTTCTTGTTGCGACAGTCATAGACAAGGACAAGAAGCAAGAACTTGGATAAGGACTGCACTAGAACTTAGTCTCAACATGACAAGATAAGAGTGTTGTATACTAAGGCATTAATAGTCTAATTTGAAGGGTAGAAAAACCAAAGATTATGACTTTCATAATGTAGAGTATGACAAGCACTAGAGAATGAGAATCAAGACAACTAAAAGACGAGACTAGTCAAAGCATGAATCACAAATCTTTAGCTAAGTTAAATGCCACTATTTGGGACTATTTATACATAGAGAAGGGACAACTTGATGTAGGAAATAGACTAGACATAGATCATAGATTACTCGAATAAGCTGATTTGATAGTTTTAACACAAGGTCTCACATGAAGATCCTCTGTGAGGTGCATGAGAAAGTATACTAGGGGACATGAAATCTTAGAACAACAATGTAAACTCGCATGAGGATGTGCTCCAGGCTGTGTGAAGAAATGACCAGTTTGGAAAAAGACAACAACAAGATCTTGTGTAGATCTATGAAAGTTCTCGTGCAAGGATCTAGATAGGCTCGTGTGAAGATGTGACAGCTCGCACAAAATGTTGCAAGATTGTGCATCAAATTCAGGACTAGACTAACAACAAGATTGGATTTCGAAGAGATTTTTCAACAATTTTGGACATTTTCAGATAGATTGCAGGTTTGTTTGATTGATAATAGATATATTGTAGGGTTGATTTCTAGATTTGTGAAAGTGATGTTAGGTTTCAAACAAGACAAAGTGTTTTCAATAGGATGCAGGAAGAAAGCAGTAGTCAAATACAATCCAACTGAGGGAAAAGAAACTCAGAGGTATAGGGGAGTCTTGACCTTCAATTTGTTTGAGTAGGTTTGGACATGTTTAGGACTCGATAACAAACACACTTTAATCCTAGAAATAGGAAATGGTAGAGAAGGAAAAACCTTTGTCCCACAACTTATGTGCATGCCTACACCTCACACAACCATGTCACCCCCTAGAGGGCACTCATGTTTTTGGTGTATTCAAAGGACTCAATAGTATATGCTGAATAAGCACCCTTGTGGTAGGGGAAAAGTGTGTATACTACATTCCAACATCTAGTAGCATGCCTATGGTGAGTTCTACTAGAGAGATCCTTACCCCTCCTTGCAGAAAGATTATGCCTCCTTTCAGAGGTGAACTGGGTAGCTTCTAACTAAGAGGTTTTTATTTGGCTTCCATTCATATCAATTCTCGGTGGCTCCACAAGTGGAGTTGAGACCAATAGCCCACACCAGCATCTGAGATTGCACACACTTTCTTAGAAAGACTGGGGCTTGCACTAGCTAGTGCAATAGACAGAGCTTCCCCTTGATAAGTGATATCAAGAATCAAGGGAAAGAAATTAATCCATCTTTTGAGTCTTTTTCTCTACAAAGCATCTTTATTATAGTGAATTGGAATCTTTGGCGAAAGGAGTGTGCTCACTTGGGTCATTCTCGAAGGTTAGATCACTCTAGTAGGCCCTCTAAAGGATTGACTCAAACTGGTGGCTTGAACATAAGGGTCAAAGTTTTTGATTTCCCTCAAGGGGAAAGAGCATACTACTCTACCTTATTTTCTTACCCAAACATGCAGAACACATTAATTAATGACTTAGCTTAATCAATTTAGACTCGTCCTTCCTAAAGATTTTGATCCCCTTGAAAGGAAACCATCATCTTATCATAGAAAAGGATTAGTACTAGAGAAACACTAAGCTACTTACCTCCCTTAGAATGCCATCTTTTAGAAGCATCTAGGTTTTTGATTTACCCTTGGTCATGACCTCTAAGTGGTAAAGAACATAATCCCTTATTCTTTTGTCTTGCACCCTAAGAAGTTCACAAGCCCTAATTAGACCATGTTTAGAAAATAGGAAAGAAGACACATTGTTTAGTGGGTTTTAATGTTGTTCTTCGACAAACTTATCTTTGACAATCATCTTGCAAAGAAATAGTCAATCCATGTTTGGAGAGTTTGTATAAGGAATCTTTGTCAAACATCTTGCAGACAACTATTAAGCTACAAAAAACTTAAAAAATAGCATAGTAATGCTTCAAGGAAAAACATGTCAGTAAATGATAATGAACAACATGTTGAAAAATAACAAAATTAACCTTACTGTTTCAAAATTTTGCGTGAAATCTTGCATAGGACTATGTGAGATCTTTTGCCGACTTGCTCAAGAAAATGAGGTGCCACGCAAAGACTTGCACAATAGGGCACTTTTTTGCACAAGAAAGTGTAGAGATTTAGTTGAGACCCTCAAATCTTTGCATGAAAATGAAATTTCTCATGCAAAAATTTAGAGAACTATATGGAATAGTATGATAGAATAATAAAAATGATAGAAATTAATGCAGATGAGGCTAGAAAAATTGATTTTCTCGGCCCCATAGTGGGCGCCATAAATGTATATGTAGAATGTGGCCTTAGACTTCACACACACACTTCAATATGGTCCTTACCTATAGATTCATCTTGGAATGAACATGGGATAGTTCATCCAAGAGGTCTGACAGTGTGACCCGTTGCCTTCTAACTAGAAGGATTTTGCCTATTTATGCTCTTAGAGTTGAGATGCAGGAAACTAAACCATTCTAGAAAGAAGGGTTTAAATGCAATTCAGTCTATATGAGATGCAGGTAATCTAGATGAGATATGCACTTAATCTAATAGCCTATAAAATAAACTAGATTATATGTGTGCATATTAAAGCTATATGATCTTTAAATCTAAATAATAAAAAGCTTATGAGAATAATGAGCTAATGAGTCCACAATTCAATAGAGATTCAATGCAAATTCAATTCCCACCTCTTTAATGAGGAATTAGGAGTCTCTTAAATAGAATTCCTAGAATCCATCAACGGTTGAGATCAACTCAGATCGATGATTAGAATTGAAGCCAAGATTTAGTCAAAGTGGAAGATTCCCAATATAGATGCAGTTGACTAACTTAGGTCCTGAGTGCAAGAAATAGTTAACTTAGATCCACTTTAGTGTGAGAGTAAGTGGTTTAAGCCACTTCTAATTCGAGAAATAGTTAACTAAGAATTTCTATTTTTAACTGAGAAATAGAATTTGGAAAAGATATTCAATTTAATAAAATGAGATATGACCTCATAAATGCCTTTTCTATTTAATCGAATAATTATATTCAATTAATTAAAATAAGCATAGTTATTAAATTAAATATTTTTTAATTCCTTAATATATTAGTCTTAGGAGATAATTTAATTTAATTAAAGTATAAATACTTTAAATTAAATTAAATCTTAATCAGTAGGTTTAATGTGACTAATATGAGTCAATACTTTAGGAATTAAATAAATAGCATGATTAATGCAGATTAGGGTTTTTTGCATTTGACACTTAAGTCAAGTAGTGAAAATTAGAACTAGAATTGCCTATTGACATAGGACTTTAGAATTGACTAGAATAGATCAGAATTGGTTGTCATGGCAGTGAGCCAATTTTGGGGTATTACAATATCTTAGTCGAGGATGAAATTGAACATGATTTTGAGGCACTTCTCCTAAGTAGGGAGTCATAAATTGATATTGTAGAGTTGGAGTTGGTTCTAGACTAGTTGTGTGAGAAAACCAAAAGTGATTCCATAAATCATGTTCATGCACATAAGGGGAAAAAAATTGGATTCAAAGAAAGATCAATCTCATTGGGATGTGTCCAAAAAGATTTTTCAATTAGAATGGGTGGAAAATTACTAGTTCATTGAACTAATGGGAAATCCAATTGATGGTGAGCCTCTTGTAGAATGCAGATGTAAGATTTGCACAGAGATAACAAAGAAGGAGAAGAGGCTGCAACTTCAACTTGATACCATGGAAAAGCATGTCAATAAAGTTTACAAAAATGAAACTATAGATAGAGTTGAAAAATCTATGCTAGCTTGGAAAAAAAATGATGACTATCTACATATTAGGAATGTCAAAATATAAAAGTTACACTAGTAATTATGGGAGAAGCATTTTGCAGTAAAAGGTTCCATTGAAGATTTCATTAGGAAAGAAATGGAAGTGCAAAATATGGAAAAACTAGTTCAATTAAATGTGGTCTTTTATATTTTAAGCAGAGGATGTCCTATGATAGACTACCCTTCAATTATTGCCTTATTGCACTTTTATAAAATTCAAAACTATTTGAATAGTCACAGGTTAGTAAACAGGGGTAGGAATGGGTTAGATGTCTTGCACAGGTTGAAAAAGAAGATATGAAAGAAAAAAAACACTAAAATTTTATTGCATTGTCTCTAGATGAAGTTACAACAATTGATAATACTTTCTAGGTGTGCATGCATGTTTATACTATAAATGATCTTTGCCATCAACCCTTTCTACTATCTGTTGCTAAATTGAATTGTAGTGTGATAGCTGAAAACTTATATGATTTATTAAAGAGTAATCTAATTGAATGTGGAAGTTTGGATAATATGGAGATTGCCAAAAAGTTGGTGTGTGTTGGAGCGGATGGAGCTTCGATTATGCAAGGTCATAAAGGCAGTCTTTGTAAAAAGATCAAGAATGATTTGGTACCCTACACTATTCCCATTCATTGCATGGCCCCATTGAATGAATCTAGCTTTTGGAATTGTCAGTGATTTTGGTTGTGTAATTAAAGTGGAATCTCTAATGAAAGAGATTTACCAATAATTTTGTCAAAGTCTAAAACAAGTCTAGGAATTTCAACACTTTGCTCAAAGAATTACTGATGGGAGGAAGCTTCTTAAAGACAATTATACTAGATGGATCTCTTTGTATGGACCAATGCATCAAGTATTCTTTGAATATTCATCATTTCTTGGACTAATCCACTTTGTGTGAGATAGATTCCCTTAGCTATATTCAAGTCCAACTAATGTTAAGATAATATTAACTTTAGTAGCTATTCTCCCCATGCTAGAGGACATGAGAAATATTATAAAAAAAGGTTCAACAAAGAGCTATGTACATTGTAAAATATAATAAGCTACGTAAAATGATATGAAATAGCTTGGATATTGTGTACCGATTACTACCATTAGATGAATCAAAGTTTGCAAAGTGGTTAGAAATCATAGATTTGAACAATCCTGGGAACTTTTTACATATTTGTGTAAATGTTGAGGTCTATGCTAGGGTACGTGGAGTCAACATACCAATGTAGTATTATGCTTGTGTCAACACGAACTCCAACCCTAGTGAAGTAGAAAGCAAAGTAGAATCAGAACGAAAGAAGGTACTTTCATGTGTTACAAGTGAAGACTTCAAGAAGATCAAAGACTTTGTGCTTAACTTTGTTAAGAAAGTTTTGTACAATCTTTCGACAGAAATTAGATTTAGATTCTCTCTAGAGGAACTACTCGAAGCAATATCAATTATTTTTCCTCAATATTCGTCTCTCAACTATTTGACTAATTTTCAAAGAAGGATGACAACTTTGATTCAACATTTTTGCAAACCTAAAGTAATCAGTGAAGTAAGTATAAATGTAATTTTAGATGAATCTCAACTGAGAGATCAATAATATTCTTTTGCAAACATAATGCGGGAAAAATATGTTCTTATGGAGAATCCAAATGAAGAGGGAGTGATAACAAAGCTTTGTAAAAACCTTGGTGAGAGAAATTAGTCGAGAGAGTCAATACTAGAATATTTCAAGCTTACTGATTTATGTTTGAAAATGATATTGGGTTCAGTGGAGGATGAGAGAGTTTCCAGTACTTTGGGCTTCTTGAAGTCAAAGGTTAGAAACCAATTAGACAAAAATTTGGATAATTGTTTGAGACTCTATAATTCTAGGTATGAGGTAGATAGTTTCCCTTATGACAGGGCTCTTAGCATTTGGAGAAACCAATGTCAAGGAAGAGGGATGGCCAACATTTTAAACCCAAGTGGCAATGGCAGTGGTGGTGACAGTGGTTCATGTCTTTATATTGGAAGCAATGAAGATGATGTTGAATTTGGCATGCATTCTAACATTGACAGTGAATCTAAAGAAAATACAACAAACAATGAAATGTTATATGCAATAAATGAGGAAGATTTTGATGATAGTGATGTTGAGCCAGTCTAGGCAGTGTGGCAACTATAGCAGCTTCTCAACTTCAAGTTCTAACTTCTGCATGAGTCAAGTAGTATGCTAGTAGCTCTAATCTAAGACTCTATCTACTAATTAATTATGTTTGTAGAAGTTAATTTATAGCCTTCATTCAATGCCCTTTTATAGATGCTTAAATTTTTTTAAACGTGTTGATGTTACAAACTTACATGTTGAAATTCTCATTAAAATTAGATTTGTACTTTTAGAGTCTACACATGTTGAGATTTTCATTGCTTTTATTTTTTAAACATGTTGAGATTTTTATTGATTCTAGTTTTAATACAATAGTACATGTTGAACTTGAGATTTTCATTCATTCTAGTTTTTAGACATTTTAACTTTTAGATTTTCATTGATTCTAGGTTCTTTAAGAAATTGTAACATAATGCATTTAACAGAATAAGCTCTACTTAAAAAAAATTGTATTATAATTTATAATTATAAATGAGCCTGTAGCATAATACATTTAACAATTACAACCCTTTGACTCAATGTCAAATTGAAATGATCTTGAATTCCCTTTTATAGATACAAGGGAGCAACAATAGCTGAAGGTTGGATTGTAATCATATATATAATTAGATTATTACGACATAATACATTATGTGTGTACAATCACATTGCCAATTTTCGACATTGTCAATTGTTGAATTTTTTCAAGTAAGAGTAGGGAAATTTTTTCCATCTACTCTATATAGTAATAGTATGCCAATGACTAGCTATCCAACTATCCTGATATGTTGGCTCTTGATTCCTATAACAATTAACATTAAAGAAAGTTAAAATTAAATCCAAAATTTGAAATTAAAGAGAAACAAGTAACAAAATGATTATAGTACTATCACTTACTAAGTTTTTACTTCTTAGTGCTATCAACTATGACTACCACTAACAACAACAATAACAGTTTGAGAAGATGACCCAGCTCCAATGAAGTTTTTTAGGGCACTCCATTCTGCATCATTTGGAAGCTCCAATTATTTGAGGTTGTAGCTAAATAGTTGTAACCTCATCAAAAATGAATACTTTGTAGAGATAGCTTTATATGAATCAAGGAATTTATCTATAACTGCATTCATTGTTTATAGTGGTCTGATACAACTTGCAATTCTTTCTAGAGTGATTTCCTTAGGCAAGTTTCCTAAATTAGAATTCATGGTGTTTTGCAACTTTTTCATGTAATCTTCTTTTCCAATGAATTTCCCATCTGAGTAAGTTGGATTTGGTAATCCAACATTTAGCAAGTTCAGTATGTTGTGATTCATCTTCATCAAGTTTTTTGAAGCAGATTTAAGAGCTTCATCTATTTCCACTACTTCTTTAAAATTATGATAGATAGAAAAGGCTATTATAGAGGCATTCAAGGGGTTGTTTATTCCATGGTTTGCCAAATCCCTATCATTGGATCTCTGCATTTTATTCAAAATTTGTTTAGCAATATTTTTAAAGGAATTGGTGAAGATTTGTCTTTTACCCACATCTTTTTTTTTTACATTTTCAAAGACAAGTTCGAGATTGCTATTTAAATCAAGCCATTCAAACAAACTATCGCTATTTTTCATTATTTTGTCCAAATTTTCTTGTTTGATAAGCTTAACCATGTTTATTATAGTATCCTTGACATGATGGTCTTTAGAAGATGTCGTTCTATTTTGTACAATAGCATTCTCCATCTTTTTCTTCATTTTAGACATCTCTAGTTCTTTCTTTTTCTATATTTCCTCTAGTTTCCCTTGCTAATTAGTTGCTCTCTTCCTCTCATCCTCCAATTTCTTCTTTAAATGTTGGATTATCTTTGCAGTAGTTACCTCTTTTTTCTTCCCATCCTCAAGTTCCCTTTTCAAGTCATGGATTGTCTTTACAGTGGACTCCTTTTTCTTTGCATTATCCAATTCCTTCTTCAAATCATGGAGTTTTTGAGTGCACTCCTCTTTCTTTGTGTTCTCCAATTCCTTCATCAAATTTAGAATTATCTTTGCAGTTGACTCTTCTTTTTTCTTTGCATTCTCCAATTCCTTCTTCATATGGTGGATTGTGTTATTATTTGTAGTCACACTAGATTCCATTTTCTTTTCATTCTCCAATTCTTTCTTCAAATCAAGGATTATTTTTGCATTTGACTCCTCTTTTTTCTTCATATTCTCCAATTGCTTTTTCAAATTGTGGATTGTGTTTGCACTAGACTCTTTTTTCTTCTCATTCCCCAATTCCTTCTACAAATTATCAATTATGCTTTGCCTAGACTCCTCTTTTTTCTTTTCATTCTCCAATTCAATCTTCAAATTATTATTTTCCTTGACAGCAGAGTCTAGATTAGTTTTCAATTTATTGTTGACCTGTGCACTACTCTCTACGGACTTGAACAACTGTGTAGTAGAGGTTTTTTCATGCTAATTTTTTTTTTTTACTCATCCAATTCTTTAGTCAAATTTTGCACTTGTTCATTTAGCTTTTCTTTCTAGACAATTACTTCTGTAGGAGACAAATTCTTTATCCTATTTTGCAATTCTTTGAATCTATTCTCTACTACTTTCTCCTTGGCCTTCACATTATCAAGGTCTACCTATAACTTTTCTATTTTCTTTGTAAGCCTTTTGTTTTCCCTCTCCGCCTTCAGAAGTGTAGAGTAGACCATTTTGTTTCTCTTTTGATATATTGATTTTGTCAATATTTTTCACTTTTGATAAATCTATTTGAAGACTAGTAACTTGTACATCATTGCAATTTATCACATTTCTGATGGATAACTATCTCTAGCCAGGGGCATAACAACCATGAAGTTCATCATTTCATTTTTTGGATCATATGTTAGAAATATTATGTTAGTAGATCCCTGACATTCAACAACTACATCACTTTTCAAAGTCTTTATAATTTGCCTATTTCTTTCACTTGTCTAATCAAATTTTGATGCAAACTTGTTTAAACTAAAATTTGGGTTTGTTGACACAATTGAGTGTTTGAAAGGTGAATTATCAATTGTATTGTTGTATGCTCCTCCAACTCTAGTTAAAATGACTCCACCTAAAATTGTATTTTGAGGATTGCCAACATACTAAAGATGGCCTATTCCAAATCCTAGCATTTTAGGACTATTTTTTAGAGTTTTGTACAGAAGCTACTGGTGCATACATTGGTGAAGTAACCACTAACATTTCTTGCAGTGTAATTGTCATAACTTTTTCCCTTTTTGCACAAGGTTCATCCATGCTAGTGCCTAAGATTTAACAAATAATGTGTTGGGATGACCTTCACAAGTAGAAGTATAATATTTTTTGCCCTTTCTAGATGAATTATCTTCAATCTCATCGGAGAATCTAATGATTAGTTTACTTTCTCTTTTATGTGGGTCTAGTATTGTAATTGGATTCCAAATCCCTTCACCACTTGCACCAATGGGCCCTATACTTGCATAATCTATTTTTTGTATCATAGTTGCCCCTATACTATACATTTGTTTAGTAGAATCACTCATTTGAAGATTAACAATATTTCTACCCCTGGTTGACCTAGAATCCTAAATACCTTAAATGTTGGCATCTAACTTGAGCTCCTTTTGTCTTTGAATATCACTGTCACTGCAATTGCCAAAATCATATAGTACAACTGGATACTCTTTATTCCAATAATCATTGAAAAGTTCATCCTCCTCAATTTTCTCAAAACCTAGTGATGTCATTGGTTTACCCAAATTTTGGCTCATTTTCCAAAAATCAATCATCTTGGTTTGATACCACAATTCAGTTGCACATGCTTTTGTAATTTCTTTTGGCATAGACCTCTTAGAAGGTTGAGATGCTTTCTTTTAGAAATTTAAGTATGCCAGATGCTCTAATTTGTGTAACTTTAATATGTGCAATGTCATAATTTGGATGACAATTCTTGCATTGAAATATTATTCTTTTTTGCATGTTTCTCCATCTCTTTCTTAAGCTCATCCCACGAATCCTTTTTTTTAAACTTTTCTATCAATGGCATCTCCTAATGTTGATATTTTCTCACAGAGTTCCCATTGGTAATAAGTCTTATTTTTATGATGTTCAGTGGATCATAATTCCAGTGATTGACAAAATCAAGCCAAAAAAAGCTACCAATTCATTTGCCACTTTGAAAGCTTTTCTCTCAAATGTGAGGCCTCCAATTGCGAAAGGCAAGGAAGGAAATATCATTTTCTTTTGTTGTCCACTAAAAAGTTCATCTGCACTCTCCATCTACTGTACATATTCTAGTACAAAACCCTTTCTATAACATACATTGGAAGTTTGCATGGTTCAATGTTTGAACTGTAAAACTTTAAGATAGTGTACTCTTCCATGAAGAACTAGTTAGCCAATTGAATTTGACTTCCTAGTTAAATACAATATTTACAAGACACAAGCAATCTAGGTATCAAAGTGCCTATGATTTTTTGGTAAATAGGTGTTAGAAAGAAGTCTACAAAATAGTTGTATTTATTATTGTTAGCAGTCATCCTCATCTTATGTGTCCACTCATATACTGGACTCAGAGTCTCTGATTTCTTCTAAGTTTTCTCATCAAACTTATAGACCTCAATATCAAGCTACTTGTTTTCTGTCTCAAATATTGGGTGATGCTTTGAAAAAAGAAGGTAGCACAAGCAACTTGTGAACCTAAATGTCTTTATCTTTCTTGTAGTTGTACTTTGTTTAATCATTAGTAATTTTTTCTTGCATGGATTCAACAATATGCTAAAAAAAATTATATCTTACATCTACCTTCTCAACTGAATGACCTTAATAATAGATATTATAAATCATTTCTAGAACACTGGCCCCCACTTCCTTGTTATTGTCCAATCCCAAAAAAAATGATAACAAAGAAATAGTATTCTGAACCCATGGCACAAAATATCATATTGATGAGGAGGCTTATGGTCTATGTCTAGTATAACACTAGTACAGAACTCTGAGTTTATTAAACCTTTAATATATGAATCTTGAAGAACTCTTTCTAGTTTGTCTTAAGTCTATGCTAGTTTATCCAAGTCAATGTACTCGTTAAAGCTATTTGATTTAAAATCGAGCCCTAGGTCTAAAAAAGTGAAAAATTCACTCTCAGTTATGGATAAAATTTCCTCCTGAGTGTTTTGGTTAACAATTGCCTTTCTATTTTCATCATAATTCTGAGCGCATAACATTACAATTTTAGGGTAGGGGAATACTTCAAGTACAACAAAGTTTGCTAATCCAATAACCAAAGTAGCTAGTTTATTTGTATGTGCACTAATACTGCTATTATATTTGTAATAATTTCTCCCCTTTTATGTATCTTTCCACTTATTAAACAATAAATGTCTAATTCCCATGATTCCAAAATCTCCATGGATAATAAGATATAAAATATTTTGACATTCATCAGTGAAACCTACAATTTGTAGCACTTGCTTGAGTTCTATAATGTCTTTCTTTCCCTTTATGCTTGCACTCATACTGGAGGTTTTTGATTTTGTTTTACCCATGCCTACTACTGGTTATTACATAGAATTCTTCCTCAAGCCCTATTGAAAAAAATTGTAAAATGTAAGCCTTAGACAATAAAATTCAAAATTTCTATTGCTGCAAATTGCAATAAAAAATATTTAAAAATTATAAATAATTGGAATTGAGTTTCAATAATTGGTTTTGTCCTATGATACTCAAGTTTCACACTTTTAGTCTTTAGAACACAAAATGAAATTTAGTTAATCTTTGAAAAGTTGAAATTTGAAAACCCTAGCGTATTAGACTCTCAACTTAGAGAACTTTCAACTTCATACTCTAAAAACATCGAAGGTAAATAGTCAAAAGTTAAAATGAAAGTATTAAGTAATTAATAGTTTTAGGTATTTTACTAATAGTATGTACAATGTACATGTAAATGACATAAAAAATCAACAATTTAGTAATGTACATAACTAAAATAATAAAAAGTAAAAATTTATTATATTAATATACATTTTAATTTTGAAATTTGTTCATTTTAAATAAATAAATTTTAAAAAATCAAACTTAATTATCAATATGATTTTCAGGTCAATTTGTGGAATGCTATCACTATTTTCAAAAGTCATCTAGAATCATGACACTTGTCAAAGACACGTGTCATGATTCCATATGTTTGTTGAAAACAGCAATAGCGGACCCAAAATTTACCCAAAATTCATCCCGTGCCATTGTTGTTGGCATTGATCTACCTTTTACTTAACAATCACGACATCGCCGAATCAGGATTAAGTAATAATTTTTTTTAAAGACTAAACATAATTAATAATAATATTAACTGAGTCCTAACACTTAATTGAGTTGGACATGTGTCACAATTTTGGATGAATCTAGACATATGGGAAACCATTCTCCAAATTGGCCCAAAATTCATCTCGAGCTGTTGATCTTTCTTTTAGTCAACGGTTGAGATTTCGGGTAGAATCTTCGAGTACATGTGTCCCGATTTTGGGTAGAAATAAAATTTAACTTCAATCTTTTAAAATTTGGCTTGAAATAGAGCTACAATTGTTGATCTATATTATTAAACGGTCCAGATCAAATCGTGAATCATTAAAACTTAAACCTTTTGAATAACTAATATTAATTATTTAAACAAGGTTCCATAGCAACTAAGTTTGTGGCAAAAAAAATGATAGAATTAGTAAAAAATTGATTTAAAAAAATATTAGCATGAAAAAAATATTAATTAATATAGAAAAAAATATTGAAAAAAATATTGTTAAAGAAATTGTTATTAATTATTATTATTTTATTTTTAAGTTTGAGCATGTCAAAATCATGATGTTAATTTAATTATTTATATAAAATATTATATATACATATAAAAAATAATTTATAATATTTATTGTAATAGTTATAATATAATATAAATAAATATTTTCTTTTCTATTATAGAAATGATTTTTTTCTATCATAAACTTTTTATTGTAAAGATGATATGAAAAATTCAATGAAGATATATTAAATTTTATAAAATAAAATTGGTGCAAGATGTGAAACAAGTGCAACATAGTGGCTTAGTACTTGCCTTTAGCTTTTATATAAATATAGTTTTAATTTAATAAATTTACTATAGTTTATAAAATATTTTAATTAATAAAAATATTAGATAATTATAGTTTTTTATAATGATATTAATTATAATTATAATTTAAATTTTACTTATAAATATAATTATTAATATATATGTCCTATTGTATATATGTCATCTCATAATATTATATTAGAAATATTTTTAAATACAAAAATAATAATATTTTTATAATAATAATATATAATAGTATTTCTTAAACTATTATATAATATATGAAAGACATCTTTTAGTATTTTTAATTGAATGAAAAATATTATATTATAAAAAATACAATATTAAAATATATATTTTTTAAAACCAAATCATTTACATTAAAAAATATTAAATATTAATGAATCATATTTACCTTAATAAAAATTAACTCTTAAAAATTATTAGTTTTACAATCCACTCGGCCACTATAAGAGCTATATGAATTCAACCAATCAAATCTTAGAAAAATAATTTCTTAAAATTGAAATGTTAACCATCATGCATCTATCCTATGCAACATATTAGTTGGATAATTTTTTTTAAAATCAATTAATTTTTAAGTTGTAGAAACCTAAAAATTTAATCACTAAATTGTAACAAATTTCCACAATCCATGCTATTCATATTTATGCTTCTACATGCATTCGTACATTCACTTATTTCTTATTTTTGTTCATATATATATATATTAGTATATCTATTATTGTTATTATTATTAATCTATTTATCTTTAATTTTTAAATTTGTCCTTCTCATATTTGTATGTATGTAGGTATATATGTCCATATTTTTTCACATATATGCATACATACATACATTCACTTATTATTTTTCTTATTTTTTTATTTTATTTATCAATTCATATATATATATATATATATAAGTTTCTTTTCTTTTAGGTGACTTATTTATTATTATGATTCTAATATTAGTATTATTATCAATTTTGGCTTTAACTTAATACTTTTCAACTTATTTTGTTTACATTATTTTCTCTCAACTATTGTTATAATGCATTTTATTATTTAACCTTGTTCTTCTATTTATTCATTCATTTTCCTATTTTCTTTTTCTAAGCTCTCCCCTCTATCTTTGTTCCCCTCCTTTCTTAATCATGTGTATCCTTGACCTGTGTGCTACCCTCTTTGCCCCCCCCTCTCCTTTCTTTTTATTCTACCTAAGTCTGCAGCCTATCATTTTGTTCTCTAAGCTCTCTCATCTTGATGATGGATCATTGAGTATGATCTGAAACATTGATGCTGTCGAACTTACACATAATCGCACCCAGAAGCATAAATATGAATTTAATCACTAGTTGAAGCATAAAATCTAAAAAGTATCGCAATAGTACTTAGCCTACTGACAAGTACTAATAATAATGACAATAGTTTAATTTAAATAAAATAATTAAAATTTAAAAATATAATTACAAATGCTATATTTTATTCATATTTATTATTTAGTTTCAAAATTAAAATGTAATATAGTTTAATTATCTATAAATTATTAACATATATTGAAAATTGTGATAATTGTTTATAAACTATTCTTCATCATTTAGAATATTTCATAATGAAAAAAAG
Source organism: Cupressus sempervirens (assembly GCA_028749045.1). Classification (NCBI taxonomy): domain Eukaryota; kingdom Viridiplantae; phylum Streptophyta; class Pinopsida; order Cupressales; family Cupressaceae; genus Cupressus; species Cupressus sempervirens. Next base: position 762,981,070 of record CM053783.1, on the reverse strand, counting down.
TTAGGTGACAAGATAGGTATGAAATAAAAAATTGACACAGAAATTATCAAAATTTTATTTAACTTTGTTAAGGTTATAATCTTTAGTTTTCTTTGAAATTCGCTCTTATTGCTTTATTTGTTTTAACCAATCAGATTAAAGAAAAATAGTTTTAGAAATTACAAAACTTTTAATTGGATAATTTTCAATTGAATAATTTTTTACTATAAATTGCTAATGAAATATGAAACCATAAAGAGATTGTTGAAACCCTTTTTTTTGTTTCAAATTCTAACTTTATAACTATTAATAGTTAATTTTTTATAACAAAGTTGCAGACTAACATTTCAATAGTGCATTGAGATGCCAAAAATAAAGCTGTAGACTAACAAGAACAATGATTTGAGAAGCCAAAATCTATTGTTTTCATTGATAATATTTTAGAGTGTACAATGTACATAATACTAATTCATAGCATAGATAATCAAAATAGCTGAATAAATCAGCCTAGTTTTAGTATTTTGTAATTTACAATGTACATTAAAGGGCAAAGCCCAATCTAAAGAAAAAATAGATATCTTAAAAATATTTTTTTGCAAGGGTTAAGGAAATAGGATTCAAGAAACAAGGAATGGGGAACTAGGGAACAGGGAGGCTGAAAGCATCAGCGGGCTAAGGGGCTGAAGGCTTGAAGCCTTCAATCAAAAAGGTCTTCAAGTCCCTCCATGAGGAATTTGTTGGAGAATATAATGTCGCTAGACTCATCCAACCATGTGAAGTCAGTCTCATTGGCATCCTCTAACAATAGCCACTTCCATATAAAATTCCTTCCAAGTTGCACCCACTTTCGATGGTGAGTCAATTGTCATTCATTCACGCCGAGTAGGAAGGGATACTTCTGTATAATGCTCTCTATGCCTTGCTCCTAGCACTTTTCTGCTACGTTTGCAAAAGGGATGCTAATGCCCAACCTCGGTACCTGCTCAACCAATACAAGAATTTTGACATCATCTTCTAAAAATGTTTCCTTAGAAATGTTTTGTAGAAGCATCAGAATGTCTATTTGACTACCTCCAAGGTCGAGAAGAGATGTGAGGAAGTGGGAGGTAATATCCATAGACACACGGTACCTCTTATCATTTCTTAAGAATTCATGGCCAAGGACCATGAATATAGCATGGTGGATAAAAGGACTTTGGGCATCTAGCTTGCAAACCATGGCAAGGACATCATAAGGAATCCTACCCAAAAAGGGCTTTTGCAGAGCCATTTTAGTGCATTTCAAGCGAATTGGTGTATCCATGAATAAAATTCAAGAAACTTTGTAAACTAAATTTAGATTGAAGAATTTCAGAAATGATAATGAAAGAGGAATTGAAAAGGCTATTTAATGGTAGTTGCATTAAATTGTTTGGTAATCGTGATCTTTCATATCTTATTTTTTGTATTACTATTAATTTTTAAGTGTGTGAAATGCTGAAATGTACTCGCATTAATATCAGACAGTCAAAAGTTTCTGACATTAAGTACATTCTAGTTAATGCCTTAATGGTTTATGTGCCCACATATCTCCATTTTAGAGAATTTCATGCGAGTCTAGGTCTTTTCAAGTGAGAGGCCCCGTAATGCATCTTCTATTGTTGATCTCTAATTAATCAACAGTCGATAAAACTATTGTATTTATAATACAAAACTTGAAAATGATGGTAGCCAACTTGGTAATTACTAATTACTAATAGTGACACTAATATAGCAACGTTACGACATTATTAATAATAAACCCAAGATAGTACACAAGTTAAAACTTGAAGTGACTACTAATTCGCTTTTAGATTAAACAATTTTTTAGTTTATCATTAAAGATTAGCAAAGACCATTATTATTCATTTTTCTACAAAACAAGTAATTCACCTCTGACATTATTAATTCACTTTTAGCAAGGGAAAAAATAGGCATCATTTATTTATATGTTAGCAAGAAAAAACATTAATTTGCCACATTTAAAATTATTTTTGCTAGGGCAAGAAAAAAATCACCAAAATATAATATTTTATTTCCCTATATGGAAAAAAAAATCACCCTTGACATTAAAATTCTCTTGCCCACAAAATGTTGGATTCACTAGCATTTTAAGAATTTTTTTTGGGAGGGGCTTCTTAAAGTTATCACTGATTGTGATGCTAATGGTAGTGCTAGTGGAGCTGTGTTGAGCCAAGAAGATAAGCCTATTGCCTATTTTAGTGAAAAATTAAATGATGCAAAGAAGAAGTATTCTATTTATGATCAAGAGTTCTATGCAATAGTTCAGGCCTTAAAGAAATGGAGGCATTATTTGTTACCAAAAGAATTTGTTTTGTATACTGATCACTAGGCATTGTAGTACCTAAATAGCCAAGGTAAATTGAATTAGAGACATTTGAAATGGGCAGAGTTCATGCAAAGCTATACATTTTTATTGAAACATAGAAGCAAAAGGTCTAATACGGTTGTAGATGCATTGAGTAGGACACAATTGTTGTTGACAATAATGCAAGTTGAATTGGTTGGGTTTGATGAACTCAAGAATCTATACCCTGAGGATCCTAACTTTGCAGAGTCTTGGAAGGCTTGTAAAGAACTAGCTACTCTAGACAAGACCAAGTGGGTAGATTACATGATTCAGGATGGTATGTTGTTTAAGGGAAGTCGATTGTGTATTCCAAGGAGTTCCATGAGGGAGAACTTGATCAAGGAGAAGCATAGTGGAGGGATGGAAAGACACTTTGCTCAAGATAAGACTATTTCAATTATTAGAAAACATTATTTTTGGCCTCAGTTGTCACAGGATGTGAAAAATATTGTGTAGAGTTGTCAAGTATGTCAAACAACCAAAGGATTTAGTCACAATACTAGAATCTATCAACTATTGCCTATTCCATTGAAGCCTTGGAAGGACATAAGTATGGATTTTTTTCTTGGATTGCTAAGGATAAAAAGGGGTGATGACTTAGTATTTGTAGTGGTTGATAGATTCTCCAAGATCACACATTTCGTTCCATGCCACAAGATGTTATTATTGTGGAGTTTGATCAGTCTCCAAGTGGGAGATTGTTGTGATGTAGAGCCTAATTAGACTTAGAGGTTTATTTGGAATGATTTTCCTCTAGATTATTTTTACAAGGGTTTGGGGGTAGCTCCTCCAAGATAGGGTCAAGGGGCAGTGCCCCAGGTGTGCTCCTTATTGGAATATAGGGCAGGGTCGAGAGGCAATGCCCCCGTGAGGGTTTTCAGGGGCAACAAAAAAAAGCTTGTATAAAAAGGCTTAGGCTTAGGGATATTTTCATAATGTGTGAGGAAAAAACTGGTTCTCATAGTGGTATTGAGCTATAAGGGATTACAGATTGTAATCAAGTTGTAATTACTGGATCATAATAATATTGGACTTGTTGTTGGTGGATGTAGCAGAGGGATTGGGTGAACTACATTAAATCTTGGTGTCTTGTGTTCTCTTATGTGCAATCTACTATTTTTTGATATTGCTTATATTTGAATGTAATTGTTATTTCTATCTGAGGTTAATCCTACCAAGTGGTATTAGAGCTAGACGGTTGTCATTTTTTTTAGCTAGATCATTGTCATTTTTTTTGGGTGATCTTCTATAGGAAGGTCTCATGGTTGAGTGGGAGCTATGACAAACAAGGGTAAGCTAAAGATGGAGAATTTTAATGGGAAAAACTTTCAGTTATGGAAGATGCAAATGGAAGACTATCTTTATCAGAAGGACTTATGGAAGCCGTTGGAAGGAAAATTCAAGAAATAAGAAACCATGTCAGATGAGGACTGAGAGATATTAGATAGAAAGGCACTTGGAAGCATTCGATTATGCTTGGCACCATCAGTGATATTTAACATTACAAAAGTGAAGATGACATAAGAGTTAATGGAAATCCTAACAAAACTATATGAAAGCCCATCCACTTCAAACAAGGTATTTCTTATGAAGTGTTTATTTAATATGAAAATGGTAGAAGGTGGATCTATTGTAAATCATTTAAATGAGTTTTATACTATTACTAGTCAATTATCTTCTGTGGGTATTAATTTTGATGAAGAAATGAGGGCTCTCTTGATTTTGTGTTCTTTTTTTGAAAGTTGGAATGGCTTGGTAGTGGCTATGAGTAATTCTATTTTTGGATCTAATACCCTAAAATTTGATGATGTGATTGGTGTTATTTTGAGTGAGAAAAATCATAGGAAATCCTCAGGTGGATCCACATTAGGAAGTTCTTTGAATGCACAAAGTAGAGACAGAATGACTGAGAGAGAAAATAATTCTTGAAATTGTGGGAAATCAAGAGAAAAGTCAAAGGAGAAGAGGTCTCAATCTAGAGGATTAAGAGATTGTTGGCAGTAAGAAGAAAGATTGTTGGACTCGAAAGAACAATGAAGGAGATAAACTAGAAGGGAACAAGGAGGCCAATGTGGTAAGTAAAAAATCTGAAGAGGATGCTTTTCTTTTGTCTTTAGAAAGTCTTGATGATTCATGGGTTTTAGATTTCGGTGCTTCATTTCATGGTACACCTCATAGAGGTTATTTTATTGATTATGTCCAAGGGGATTTTGGGCTTGTTTATTTGGGGGATAATGAACCTTGTTAGATTGTTGGATAAGGAAAAGTTAAGATTAAGTTGCAGAATGGAAATCATTGGCTACTACATGAGGTAAGATATGTTCTAAGGTTGAGTAGGAATTTAATTTCAATAGAGCATCTTGATGATGAGGGTTGTGTAGTTACTTTTAATGATAAAAATTGGAAAGTTTCAAAAGTTTCCCTTCTAGTAGAAAAAGGTGTGAAAGAAGGCACCTTATATCTTTGTACAGGTTATATTGTTCCTTCTACTTTGATTGTGTTAGAGAAAAATGAATGTTCAGGAACAGTTGTTGCAGTTGAGTAAGGAGAACAAATAGCTAATGTAGATTTTGATATGACACTGTGACACAACAAAATTGGGCACATGAGTGAGAAGTGTATAAAAGTACTTCATTCAAAGCAAGTTTTACCAAGTTTAAAATGTGTCAATATGGATTTCTATGAAAGTTGTGTGTATGAAAAAAAAGAGAGAGTGAGTTTTGTGAAGATTGCGAAGGGAAAGAGAAGTGAAAGATTAGAGCTTGTGCATACAAATGTATGAGGAATAGCTCAGGTATCTTCCCTTGTTGGCTCTCATTATTATGTTACATTTATTGATGATGTGACTAGAAAAGTATGCATTTATTTCCTTAGACATAAATCTGATGTATTTCAAACTTATAAGAAATGGAAATGCTTGGTTGAAAATGAGACTGGAAAGAAATTAAAATGTCTTAGATCTGATAATGGTGCTAAGTATTGTAGTCATGAATTTGAAGATTATTGCTCAGCTAATGGTATTTTTAGATAGAAAATTGTTCCAAGGACTCCACAGGAAAATGGAATGGTTGAATGCATGAATAGGACTATAATGGAGCATGCAAGGAGCATGAGGTTGCATGTAGGGTTGCCCTTAAATATGTGGGTAGAGGCTATCAATACTACTATATATTTGATTAAAAGAGGTCCCTCTACTCCTTTGGGTTATGGTATTCTAGAAGAAGCATGGACTAGTAAGAAGGTGAGTTATTCTTTTCTCAAAACCTTCGATTGTGAAGCATTTTCTCATATAGATTTTGAAAATAGAACCAAGCTAGAAGCTAAGTCAAAGAAATGTGTATTTTTTCGATATGGAATTAATGAATTTGGTTATAGGCTTTCAGAGTTTGAAAATCATAAAATTGTAAGAAGTAGGGATGTCATATTCAATAAGAAAGTGTTGTGCAAATATTTGTTGCAGCAACATAAGAAGAAAGAAAATGAATATGTAGTGTCAGATGATACTCCAAAAGCTAATGTTCGAACAATTCCTCATGATGTGGAACAACCACAACAAAAAATACATCGTGAATGTTAGATGGTCAACAAGGATAAGTAGACCTCCAGAAAGATTTTCTCCTATTCTATATTCTATTTTACTTACTAATGCTGGTGAAATTGAATGTTATGATGAAGTTGTGTAGGTGGATACTAAGATTTAGTGGGAGTCTGCAATAAAAGATGAAATGGACCCTTTTCTTAAAAAAAAAGACATGGGATTTATGCAAGTTGCTTGCGGGTAAAAAGGATTTGTAGAATAAATGGGTTTGTAGGTTAAAAGAAGATGATGGAAGTATAAAATTATTTAAAGCCAGGTTAGTTGTAAATGTATTTGCACAAAAAAAGGAATTGATTTTGATGAGATATTCTCTCCTATTGTTAAAATGACTTCTATTATCACTATTTTAAGTATTGTGGCTACTGAAGATTTGCATTTAGAGAAACTTGATGTTAAAATAACCTTCCTTCATGGTGATTTGGAAGAAGAGATATATATGGCACAACCAAAAAGATTTGAGGTCAATGATAAGGAGAACTTAGTGTGCAAATTGAAGAAAATTTTATATGACTTGAAACAAGCACCTTAGCAATGGTATCTGAAATTTGATAGGTTTATGCATGAGCATGGATATAGAAAGTGTCATTTAGATTATTATGTTTATTTTAAGAGGTTGGATGATGATAGCTACATCATTTTATGTTTATATGTTGATGATATACTTGTAGCTAGGTCTAGCATGGTTCATATTAAGGGGCTAAAATGCCAATTAGCACATGCATTTTCTATGAAGGATTTGGAGGCAACAAAACAACTCCTTGCGATGAAGATTTGTAGAAATAGGAAGAATAGGAAATTGACCTTATCTCAAGCTGATTATGTTAAGAAGGTGTTACAATGTTTCTCTATGGAGAATGCTAAAGCTGCCATCACACATTTATCTGATCATTTGAAGTTGACTAAGGAGCTGTGTTCCAAGACACAAAAAGAGGAGGATAAGATGTCTAAGGTACCCTATGATTTAGTTGTAGGAAGCTCAATGTATGCTATGGTATGTACTAGGCCATATATTGCACATACAGTGGGAGTTGTTAACAAGTATATGAGTCATCTAGGAACTGAGCATTGGAATGTAGTTAAATGGATTCTTAGATATTTGAGAGGAACATCTAGTAAGTGTTTACACTTTGGGGGCTCTACTACTGATTTATAGGGCTATGTTGACTCAGATTTGGTAGGGGATATTGATACTAGGTAGAGTACTACGAGTTATGTATTTATTGTTGGTGGGGCAATAGTGACCTGAGTTTCTTGATTACAACAAGTTAATGCTTTATCCACTACAAAGGTATAGTATGTTGCTACTATAGAGGCAACCAAGGAGATGATATGGAATAGAGTATTATCCTCCAAAATTATAATGACATAATGATGACATCATCAATTCTTGTTTTTTTCTTGAACTCTGAATGATGATAACTTTGACATACATACTCTGATTTTGACAAGATGAAGGCCATTAGAAAGCTCTTAATGAGCTATTTAATTTGACACCCATTGTTGAACACTTTCAAGATAGTCAAATTTTGCCCCTAGTTCACTAATTTGACTTAAACTTTGACAAAGAATATCTTGAGAAAACAAGCTTCTTTTTCACCCATTCAAGTTGTCTCGGGTTTAGTTTTCCAAGCTCTTCACAATGATGTAATTTTTATGAGATTTTGAGACTGTAGAATTTTTAGCCTTTCTGAATCCACCAGGATCATTCCTTTCCAATGAGAAGCTTTGAGACCTCCAAAAATTTTATTTTTACATAAAATGAAAATAAGGGCTTGTTTGCCTCACTTGTACAAACTATTGGAATTCTAAATATCTGAACCATTACATACATTATGAAGAATGAGATAGTACTGCTAATACCATCAACCATACATCCTCCAGTGTTCATTTTTATATCAATCATCCACATAGTACCAACTAGTAGAAATAGAAGCAACAAAACTGAAATAACTAATGAAAGGGAAAAAGTATCAATATTTTGGACCTCCTGCATAGGAACACCATTAGAAAATGAACCCATCAAATCCTATTTTACCATCATGGGCTGAAGACTTGACTTTTCTTGCATCTTATCCTTACTAGCTACTATATACATGAGATTAAATTTACTACTTGCATTTACAATCATTTTTTAATGTCCTTTGTTTATAACCAATCCTTCATTCTTCATGTGATGAGCTCTTATGATGTATTCAATTTCATTTTTGAAAAAATGATACTTGTTATGTTTCCTGTAGAAGATACCTTTCCTATAATATAAGTATGGGCTACCCAACACAATCCCATAGATATCAAGTGGAACCACATCAAATTCAACCTCATCTATGAACTTAGATGTTATTGCAAATCTTATCTTACATTGCTTAGTGACTCACAATCTATTATCATTACACACCCAACCTAATGGATACAGTCTCTTATGTGGTTTAGTTTCCAATCCCAACTATTTAACAACTTCTTCTAAAATCAAATTAACTTGGGACCCACTATCTATCAATATGTCAATTTCAGTGTTCTTAGAAATCACCCTTATATGAAAAAGTTCACACCTTTTACTATCTTTAGGAACAACATGACTTTTTGAAATGGAAGCATATGAAACATTAGTGGTAGAATCAACAAAAGCTTTACCTTTCAAACTCACAACTAATATTGTTGTCTAATCACTAGAATGTGATCCAAGATCCTGAACAACAGCTCTAGACTTTTTCTTTCCTTTTTTATCCTTCTTAAACCACTTTCGTTTCAACTCTGGATGCAATTTCCAACACTTTTCTTTTGCATGTCCTTTCTTCTAACAATGTGAACAAGTATACTTGTCACCTTCCTCTTTCTTCACCGTAGCTACTTTCTTTGCCTTCTTGTGTCCTTCAGGAGGAACAAATTCCTTCTTTGAACTAAAACTTATGTTTTCTCCACCTACTTCAATATAGGTTTCTTGAACACACACTTCATCAAAGTTAGAAGGACTAAACATCAATATTGTATGCTTCAAATATGAATGCATTCTACCTATATACTTTAATAAAGTATCTTGTGTGTAAAGAGGAATTCCAAGAGTTAAAGCCTTCTTCCTAAACACCTGTGTATACTCTTTTAGAGACTATCCTTTACCTTTCTTTAGATTTTTCCAATCCATAATGGCTTGTTGCATATAACCCAAAGGATAAAATTATTTCTTCAAAGTAGAAGTAAATTCATACCAAGATGAAATAATTTTATCATGCATAGAAAGATCATCCTAGATCTTACTCTCCCACTAGACTAATGTAGTACCTCCCATTCTGAGTGTAGCTAACTAGATTTTGGAAGAATCATCCAAAATATTTTGAACCCTGTAGTACACTTCAATCCGCTTAAGCCAGTTATCTGGTTTTTCCACATCTAATTTGCCATTATATATGGGAAAATCAAATTTCACATCAAGATTTAAGAAATGTGTCTTCACATGTTTCTTTTTAGAAGAGTAAACAACTTAGAAGAAGAAGAAGAGAATGAAGAATATGAAGAAGATGGGGATGGAGGTTTAGGAGGGCCACTACCACCTCCAACTCCTTTTCCTTTATCATCTTTTGATGAAGATTTAGCTTCTTCTTTCTTCTTAGTCGTATCTTCCTTTCTCAATTGTTGTTCATGTATCTCTTGGAGAAGAATGTCCACCAAAGCCTTCAAGTCCATTAAAGCTCTTTGGAAGGCTTCTGCATCAAACTTGGAAATATTTTTTTCAGATGCCATGATTCATGGAAAAATTCTTCTTTTTCCAATATCTGGATTAAACTCTGCAAGTTCACCTTCTCCTTATTTCAACTTCAACCTAGTTAGCATTCACCACCTAATTTTTTTTTGCAAAATAGGCTCTAATAAAAAACTTGATTTGATTTAGGATCTATAGGTTTTATGACTTAATCTCAACAATCAGATATACTTTCACAATCCAAGCAGTAAATGCATGGCTATGTATCTTAAAGCCGTTGAAATTACAAGGAAGAATAGATACTTTGAACACTTAAAAAAAATATGTGTTTAATAATATCAATGAGGGAGAATAATAAAATGAAAGAATTGAGAGAATAAGAGAGAGAAAAATGCAAACACTTTGATAACGAAGTTCATCCTTAGGGACTATGTCTTTGAGTTTGCTTCTCAATTCAAGGACCGCTTTATTGATGTCACCAAGAAAAACTCTGCTTTGTTACAATATCCAAGCTTTAAAGCCTTCACAATATTTTTCATGCACTTGAAGATGATATAATATATCTTCAAGCTTACAAAATATCTCACTTACAAATTCTCTCTCAAGAACTTACAAAATTCTCCCAAGGAATTTCCCTCTAGAATTACAAAATAATTTTCCAAGATTAATTCCTCTCAATGTCTCCTGCACACCCAAAGGTCTAATTCCTACAAGACTTATTGTTTTTCTCTTCCAAATTTCCCTCCTTTTTATACAAAATATTTCCCTAATTTAGTATACAACCAAATAGAAAAATTTACAACCATGTCCCCATTTTGAAATAACAAGTAGCCTCATTTTTAGGTTTTATAATTATAAGCCTTACAAAAAAAAAATGATAATAAAGCTAACACCTCCATAATTTTCGGGAACATAATGACAAAATATTTCAAGAGGGATTTTTTATAAAACAACTTCCCATGAAAATTCTAAATTATATTTGGAATTTTTTTCCCAATATAATTTAAAATTCCTCCAAAATTCTAATGACATAATGATAACATCATCAATTCTTGTTTTTTTTTTTGAACTTTGATTGATGATAAATTTCACATGCGTACTCTGACTTTGATGAAATGAAGGCCATTGGAAAGCTCTTGATGAGCTCTTAAATTTGAAACCCATTTTAAAACACTTTTAAGATAGTCAAATTTCACCCCTAGTTCATCAATTTGACTCAAACTTTGACAAAGCATGTCTCGGGCAAATAGGCTTCCTTTTCACCCATTCAAGTTGCAATGGGTTCAGTTTTCCAAGCTCTTCACAATGATGTCATTTTTGAGAGATTTTGAGACTATGGATTTTTCAGCCTTTCTAGATCCACCTAGATCAATAATAATATTGGACTTGTTGTTAGTGGATGTAGCTGGGGGATCGGGTGAACCACATTAAATCTTGGTGTCTTGTGTTCTCTTATGTGTGATCTACTATTTTCTGATATTGGTTATATTTGCATGTAGCTATTATTTCTATTTGAGGTTAATCCTAACACAAGACTCATGATCCAATGCATATTGTAGATTTATTTTTCAGAGAGGTTGTGAGGCTACATGGTCTCCCAAAAAATATTGTTTCTAATAGAGATAGTAAATTTGTTGTGTATTTTTGGAGGACTTTGTGGATGAAGTTGAAGACAAAATTGAAGTTCGGTTCTACACATCATCTATAGAATGATGGATAAAAAAAAGTAATAAATAGAAGTTTGGGCAATTTGCTGAGGTGTTTAGTAGGATATAAGCCCAAGGGATGGGATTTTCTTCTACCACAAGCATAATTTTCCTACAATAATTCTATGAATAGGAGTATTGGTAGATCACTCTTCCAAATTGTGTATGGGAGTAGTCCAAGGGCTGCATTAGAGCTAAGGAAGATAGAGCAAGGGGAGAGGATAAGTTATGAGGCAGAAGACTTTGCTAAACATGTTAAGAACTTACATGAGGAGATACATGCACATATTACCAAGATGAACCTATAGTATAAGGCTAGAGTAGATTAAAAGAGGAGACATAAGGAGTTCCAACTTGGGGATCTGGTTATGGTATACTTGAGGAAGGAATGATTTCTAGTGGGTTCCTACACCAAGCTAAAGATGAAGAAATTTGGCCCCTACAAAATTTTGAAGAAACATGACTTAGGAAATACATATGAGGTGGATCTGCTAGATGGGATTCACATTTCTCCTATTTTCAATATTGCAGACTTAACATAATATCATGATGATGGTGCTGATGAGGAGTTGATGCTGGAGCCATGTCCAATTCCTACTTCTAAAAAGTTAGAGATTGAAGAAATTTTGGATAGTCATGTGGGTCAAAGTACCAGAAATAGGCAGTATGAAAAATACTTGGTGAAGCGGAAAGGATGACCAGTAGAAAATTCAACTTGGATATCTACAGTGGAGGTTTCCCATTTCGGGTTTCCTCTACCAACTATAAAATGAGAGGGTCATTTATCAATCTACCCTAGGTGTCTAATGTAGGAGCATCTAGTGGTGTAAAGGAAATCCTATATCACCCAAAAAAAATGCTTAGGGTTAGTTTCTGTTTAATGTGTTTTCATTTCTAGATATCCATTTGGGTCAAATAGAGATTCCAACTCTTATAGTTCCACTATTGGTTTTTTGGGTTAGAGTTTTTGAGCACCTTGGGATATGTTCCAATGAAAATAAGGTTATTTTGTAATTAAGAAGTAATTATAAGATGATTATACTTTGTAATATAAATCACTCCAGAGAAAGAATCAGGTCAAAAGGCTTTATGGTTTGAAAGTTATTGCAATTTTAAGTTACCCGGAGACCCCCTAAGAGCACTTCAAAGTCAGATTTGAGGCACTAAATGGCCTTGTATGGGTTGAAAAAATGGGGGATGATGAAGCTGGTCCACAGGGATATAGAGAGCTTGGAGAGCTTTCCGAAAATGTAAATAATTCATCAATCAGAGTCCCAGATCAAAAGTTATGCCTCTCAAAAGTTGGACTACCATTTCTGGATTCTTCTAACTTTACACTGACTTCTGATGAGTTTTCTAGAACCTTCTATTTTGGTGGTGGATGCCAAATGGAATATTTTAAAATTTTTTCCTAACCCTAAACCTAATTTGGGTTACTTAAGAATATCTCTGGCATTGTAAATTTAGTTTTTGGTGGAGTTTGGGAGAAGGTATTGGAGGAGGGGTTTTCTCTAGAATCAGACAACATTGTAAGCCCTAAGGTGCACCATTGGGTCTGTATTCATTGTAATGAATGTAATAGCGTATCACTTCTAATAATAATATTCTCCTTTTCTTGATGTGTTCATTCTAGCCTTGGATTGTGCCCTCATCATTTAGGAATTTAATTGATGGTTAGTTGTTACTAATTGAGATTAGGAGATTTTTGTTAAAATAATATAATTTACTAAAGTATTAGTAAGTATTATATATTAGTTAGTAGGAATGCATAGAGTTTAGGAATAAATAGCTGTTAGGGAGTTAATATGTGATTTGTAATTTTTTAATATGATTATTGTTAGGATACTTTGTTTAAATCATGATTTATATTTTATTAGTGTTATTAGGACAATGCTTTTTATCTAATAAATTTAAATTGTACATGGGTCTCAGTTGGAGATTGCAAAGTGTTAATGTTATATAGGTTAGAGGAAGAGGTATGTAAAGGTGAATTGTAAGTTATTCTAGTATTAGTTTAGTAGTTTTTTTAAATACTTGAGTTGTAATATTTAGTTATTAGTTTATATTTAGTAATGTTAAGGTTATACTAGAGTAGCTTTTGGATTGGGAAATACTATAGAGTTGAGTCACATAAGAAGTGCATATTTGTTCTCTAGGAGATTATTCTTGGAAGTTGCATTAGGTAAGAGATATTGATTAAGATATAATGTAACCCATGTTATTATTCAAATATTTTATATGTAATTTAATTGAGTTAGGTAGGTTTTATTAGTCAGTTAATTAGGGTTAAACCCAATCAGGTTAGTTTAGAGGTAATTTTTCTCCCTCATGTTAGAAAGTGAAACGTGTGAATCTAACCTTCCAAATAATAACCTAACTTGAAATCAATATAGGAACTTGAAAACACTAATTATCTCCTTGTCTTAATGATGTACCATTTTTTTTCTTGACCCTATAGTTTAAGCAATCAAACTTAATCAACCTGTGCTAAGAATTCATGTAGCACAACAACTTATAATTTTAAACTAGTGGAATGTGTTTCTATGCTGACTTTGCATCATAATGAAATGTAATCAAAACTTGTTTGAATGTCTAAAATTGGAAGTGATAATAAACCCTTTTATGTGTATGTTAACCACACCTAATTACCTTTACCTTAATTGATGATTTAATTCTAAAATTGGAACATTAGAACTTTAGTAAACTAATTGTGTAAGCTCGAGACTTGAACTCAACTTTACATTGTCATTTTCTTTCCGCATCACACTCGATGTTAGTATGTGCCAAACTTAGTTGTCATTACCTTAAAAAAATATGTTGGTTTGTTTTTTCCCCAATTTTTGGGCATGACAAATGCATGTATTGTATCCAATGGTCCTAACTAAAATATAATGTATTTGGATTAGTAATTTTTGGAAGCTACTCCTTAGGGTGAGTAGTTGGTCATGAGAGGTATGATTTTTAGAGTTTTTTTAAATGAAGTTTATTTATTTCACTTAGTTCATAAATGCACATTTTTAATTAATATCAAAGGAAGAGATATATCTATGTAAAAAATATGATGAAAAAAGATAATTTGGGGAGAGATATAATTTTTTATATAAACTTTGAAAGATATATCCTATAATGACTTTTGTCCATCGATTTGGGATTTCACATCATATATTTCCATCAATTCCAAGGGAGAAGATTGTTGGGATATTATTGGGAGTGTTGTTAGTGATCATCATCTGTTATGATGTTAAGTTTTTGAAGGGGATTGAAACCCTATTTAAAAAGAGATTATATTTTATAAAGCATTAAGGACCCCTAGAAAGAAACAAACCAAGACATTGCATGAAAGATCAAAATAGACCCATCTTATCACCAAGAAATAGGGAAAAGATAGAAAGGATCCAACATATAGCCAAAAAAATCCTTAGCACAAGAATAAAAATAGAGGAGTAGCTAAACCATAGACTTTAAGGTCCTAGAAACCTCTTCTTCCAGATGACTCATCTTCTAGGTCACATTCTTTAGGTCTAAAATCTCCTTTGGATTATCTAGTTATCACTCTTGGAATAATAACCCCACTAAAAAAAATCCTCAAGACCTCAACCAATATTAGCAATGACATTATACTAAAGAGTCCTCTAGCTTAGTAGCCTAGGTTTTCATGTTATTAGTTTAATTCTTCAAGACCTTATGAGTGTTATGCATGATCTTCTTTAGAGTAGAATCAATATTTGGATCCTTCTGGTTGAGATCCTTGAGAGTTACCTCATACATAAACTTATTCTTCTCATTGGCTTACAAAATATATAGAAGCCTATTCTTCTCCTTAAAATTGTACATAACACCAACATTAGGAGGGGAGGGTGAGCTCAAGATTCTCTTTTGATGTAGATCCTCAACCTTAGAAAAAATATCTTGATACTTTAAATTTAGGCTCTTGATTTCATAGAAATTCCATCTCATTATATAGGAAGAATAGAGAGAACTATCTTTCATAGTTTTCCTAACTTCAATATTCAATTCTTCTTTTATTTCATCATTGAAATAAACAAGCATAAGAAGAATAGAGGAGGGTATAACATTCACATTGTATTAACCTTAGGACTCTTTGAAGGAATATAAGAAATGTACACATCATGATCAAACCCACCCTCATAATCCTCCAATAAAGGATACTTACCTTTACCAAAATAATTACTACTTGGATTGGATGAAAAGGAATTCTAACCCTCCTTACGCTTTCTCTCAACTCATCTTTTTCCATAGGAGGGGAGGAACACAATTGTGGGAGATAATATCCTTGTCATTAGGAAAACTCTCTTGTTCATCATCTTTAGTCTACGTCCCCTTATCTTTAGTTTATGCATGGATGTTTGTTCATTGATGTAAACATATTTCTTTCTTGATAGTGATAGTTTTTTATTCTACAAAAAGACTAGATTCCACTATAATTTCCCTATTGATAATCATATAATACACAATTGTAGATGTATTTATCATTTTTTATAGACCATCCTTTTTGGATTGTATAATTTGACGTTATAACTTGAGTATACTAAAAAAAGTTGATTAGAAAATTATTATTATCTTTATTTATTTATTTTGGTAATGATATTATTTCCATATTTGGATCAATGCGGATTGGTTATACAATATTTCTTGTTGTAAATGAGGTGGTATGTTTTGGACTTAGATAAATGTTCGTAGCTAGAGTTATTCACGATTTAGAGACAAAAAAATTGTTTTTCTTTAATGACAGAGATTTCCTAGTGATATTCATGATGAATAATGTAGAGTTGTTCATAAATTCTTGAAGACAAAGATTTTGTTTCTATTGTGGTATTTCATGATTCTTGATGTTGTTTCTTAACAATGTCCTAATCTTATTGTTGGATTGTATTAGGCTTTTTGATCAAATTTAGATGATTTAATGAAGTGAGTTGATGCTCTCTTGGATGACTTGATTAGTTATTAAATTGCATAAGTTTGAGATTATTTTCTATGGGTCATGGCATGCTGGATACTTTTTTAGGTCCTAGCTCTATAATAATCAGCATATCTTGGATATCATTCGCTATTTTAATGAATTATTGTAATTATGGTCTTAATCTTGTTTGAACTAGTTTATGTTGATGTACTCTATTAAGGATGAAATAATTTTACAATTGGAAGTGATGGATGATGTGATGTGTGTATGAGATGAGAAGGTGCATGCAAATGTTATGTCTATGATTGGTTATAGATGTATGAGTGGAATATATTGATCCAAATAGTTTATGTACTTCATTGGAATTGTATTGGAAAATCATAAATGCTATCTCTTATTTCATAATTTAATTGTAGTATTTCATTCTATATTTGTTAGAAGGTTTTTGTTGTGAGATTATGGCATTGATATATGTTAAAATTTATGAAAATGGATTGAGTTCTTGACCTTGGTTGTGGTGTTTAGGAAGTTATTCCTAATGTTTTATAAACTATATTATCTATTGTTGCAATTTTTCTTAGTTGTTGGTTCTAAGATGGAGATATGTTGTGATGAATCTAATATGGTCTACTAGCATTTGCATTTGATGTATCATGTGAATATTATCATAAAGACTAAAAATGTGGATCTAGTTGGCATGATAAGTAGTTCTTGCTGGGATATTGTTGGGATTGTTGTAAGATATTGCATTATATTTTATAGTGTTATTGTTTTTATCATTGATGTCAACATATTCTTTTTTTGACAGTGTTGATAATTCATTGTTTGGTGAGATAAGATCAATATGATTTCTATTTTTACAATTAGATGGTGCACCATTATAGATGGATTCATGAATATTTGTAGATGATCATTTTTGGATCACAAAAGATGATGTTCTAATTGAGGTGCAATGAGTTGATCATAAAATGGTTATTAGCTTTTTTTGGTTATTTTGGTAAGATAGTGTTGTAGTATTTGGATTAGTTCATTAGTTATACAACATTTATTGTTGTATGTTTAGGGCTTGGATATGTGTCCTTAACTAGAGTAGTTTATTATTTGGAGACAAGAAAACTCTTTTTCATTTCATGATAAAGATTTCATAGTGATTTTCATGATTAAAAATGTAGAGTTTTTCATGGATTCGAAGACAAATATATAATTCTTGTTATTTTTGTGGTATTTCATGATGCATATTTTTTTCTCTTAATGGTGTCCTTTTATTGTTGCTAGATCACACTGGGATATGTGTTAAAATTTAGAAGATTGTATGAGGCATGTTGATTCTCTCTTGGCCAAACTGGCCAATTAGTGTGTTGAATTCGATAATGAGTATTATCTATGGATCATGGTGTGTTGGATTTTTTTTTTGGTACTAGCTATGTCCTAACCAACATATCTTGGATAGTATTGGTTACTATAATGTATTATTGTGATTAATGCCTTAATCTTGGTCAACCTAGTTTATGTTGATGTATTATGTATAAGGATGAAATCATTTTGTAATAGGAAATGATAGATGATGAAATTAGTGTATGATATCTAAAAATATGTTATATTTGTGATTGAGAGAAAAGGTATGAGTGGAATATATTGATATAAAGACTAAATTTACTTCATTAGAGATATAGTGGCATATCAAAGATGATATCAATAAGTCCATAATTTAGTGAATTATTGTCCATTCTAGGGTTGTTTCCCTTGTTGTGATCTCAAGGTTGTTGCCTTGTTTTTTATCTTAGAGAAATAAGCTCTAGATAATGAGGATGAATCCATGCACATTCCCATTGTACCTTTAACTAGGTTTTTTTACTAGTACATTATCTAGTGGGTTTGATCCCTACGATGGTTTTTCCCCTAAAAATGTGTCTACATTAAACAATCTAATTTTATATATTATGGTGTTACTAATTTCTATGTCTTGATGCTTATGTTTATATTAAGATATTTTTGTGGTGAATAATTTTCTGGATCAAGTTTTATCACAAGAATGATTCACCCCATCTCTAGTTGTGAGTTTTTCCTTGGTATTCCTTATAGTTTTTTGGCCAACATGTTTATATATATTTGAAATAAATTTAGTTACTCAGTTGTTTTCAATTTTGATAGTAGGCTATGTTTAAAGTTCTCATGATCCACCCCTCTCCTAGAATTGATCATTCTTGAGTTAGGTATAAGGAATTATATTTAATTATTATAGATTATTTTGATGGATTTATACTATGTATGACCTCTTAATTTAATATTTATCTCTTATATGTTTGGCTCAACTCTATTTTTTGGTCAAGATGGTTTTGGGATAGGACCTTATTTCTTTTTTTTTATTGTCTTGGCTAGATTGCAATTTAATTGTAGCATCCTATAGGAAAACCAACATTATTGTGATATCCAATAGCTATCTTTTATATACATAAAATTTATGCTTAAAAAAAAAAGCTATGAAGAAAATGAATTGAGTACAAATGAATGAAGATCACTAGTTAGCAAAGCATATTTATAGTTACAAAAAAAAGGAAATGGCAAAGTGTTTCTTAAGTTGATAGTGTTGTGCAGATCAAATATAGCACTAGAAGAATCTTTCTTTATTTCTATAAGGTGTTGCATGTTTATGAGTAAGTGAATCTTGGATACATGTTGTATCTTTCCATTTAGGCTATGGGCCTCTATTTGTAAGTCTAGAGAAATGAGATCCTATTTGTATTCATTGTTTTCTTTGTATTGAGCCTCTAGATACAAGTTCAAAGTAGAGTGTTCCTTCCATATTTTATAATTGTATCTATACACGAGTGAATTATTCTTTGTGAATAATTGTTCACTATTATTTTTCTTAGTTTGGTTCTTCAATGTATTTGGGTGTTTATGTGTTGTTGGTTCTATTCATTACTTATCATTTCTTGAAGTTATAGAATTTCTTGGTTTATGATGATTCACTTGCCACCCCTTCTTAGTACAAGATTTTTCTTCAATAATTGGTAGAAGATCCCAATTTCTCTAGTGTTAGGATAAACCATAGACAGAAATAAAAACTACATGCAAATATAACCAATAACAGAAAATAATAGAACACACAAAAAAAATGAACTCAAGGCACCAAGATTTAACGTGGTTCACCCAATCCCTAGGCTACATCCACCAAACAACAAGTTTGATCTTATTACAATCCAGTGATTACAACCTGATTACAATCCGTAATCCCTTAAAGCTCAATACCGCCGCAAGAACCAATTTCACATCACAACATTATGAAAAATACCCAACCCTAAGCCCTTTTATACAAGTATTAAACCGCTTTAGGGTTATAACATGTCGGCCATAATATGTCGGCTACTGCCCAAAAAAAATTTTCAGGCCGATGCCCCGAACCCCACTATTTATGAAGTATGTACAATACTTTCCTAATCAGTCACCACAATCTAACAATCTCCCACTTGGGGACTGATCAGGCTCCACACTAAACAACAATCTCCCACTTGGAGACTGATCCTGTAGCAATACCACTACCACATGGGGCTTCCACTGGATCAAATCATCCTGGACTCTACTATTCTTTTATTCATGTTCAGTCTAAAAGACCAACTAAAGCTGAAGAGGAGTTGAGCTTCTCCCTTGTTACAACCTTTGTCAACATATCTAATGGGTTGTCATTGGTATGTATCTTCTCCAGCTTTAACTGTCCATCCTCCAAAATTGACCGAATGAAATGGTACCACAACTGTATGTGTTTGGTCTTAGAATGCAGAGCTGAATTCTTAGCAAGATGAATGGAACTCTGACTATCTGTGAAAAAATAATTATCCTTCTGAGGATGTCCCAATTCTTCCAAGAAGAACTGAAGCCATATCATCTCCTTGGCTGCCTCTGTAGCAGCAACATACTCTGCCTCTGTAGTGGAGAGAGCATTAATCTTCTATAACCTAGAAACCCAGCTCACGGCTGCCCCACCAACAGTAAAGACATAACTTGTAGTACTCCACCTGGTATCAATATCCCTAGCCAAATCTGAGTCAACATAGCCCTATAAATCAGTAGTAGAGCCCCCAAAGTGTAAACACTTATTGGATGTTCCTCTCAAATATCTGAGAAGCCACTTGACAACATTCCAATGCTCAAATCCTGGATGACTCATATACCTGCTAATGACTCCCACTGCATGTGCAATATCTGGCCTAGTGCATACCATAGCATACAATAAACTTCCTATAGTTGAAGCATAGGGTACCTTAGACATCTTATCCTCCTCTTCCTATGTCTTGGGACACATCTCCTTAGTCAATTTCAAATGACCAGGTAAAGGTGTGCTGACAGATTTAGCATTCTCCATATAGAAATGTTGCAACACCTTCTCAACATAATCAACCTGAGATAGCATCAAGGTTCTGTTCTTCCTATCTCTGCAAATCTTCATACCAAGGATTTTTTTTGCTGCCCCCAAATCCTTCATAGAAAATGCATGTGCTAACTGGCATTTTAGCCCCTTAATATGATGCATGTTAGACCCAGCTATAAGCATATCATCAACATATAGACATAAAATAATGTAGCTATCATCATCCAACCTCTTAAAATAAACACAATAATCTGAATGCAACCTATTATATCCATGCTCATGCATAAAACTGTCAAATTTCAGATACCATTTCCGAGGTGCTTGCTTCAAGCCATATAAAATTTTCTTCAATTTGCACACTAAGTTCTCCTTACCTTTGACCTCAAAACCCTGTGGCTGAGCCATATATATTTCTTCATCCAAATCACCATGAAGAAAGGTTGTTTTAACATCCATCTGCTCTAAATGCAAATCTTCAGTAGCCACAAGACTTAAAACAGTACGAATAGAAGTCATTTTAACAATAGGAGAAAATATCTCATCAAAATAAATTCCCTTTTTCTGTACAAATCCTTTTATAGCTAACCTGGCCTTAAATCTTTTCTTACCTCCTTCCTCTTCTTTCAACCTGTAAACCCAGTTATTATGTAAAGCCTTTTTACCTGTAGGCAACTTGCACAAATCCCATGTCTTATTTTTTAGCAAAGAGTCCATTTCATCTTTCATTGCAGACTCCCACTGAATCTTAGTATCCACCTACACAGCTTCATCATAAATTTTAGGTTCACCAGCATCAGTAAGTAAAATAGAATATAAAGAGGGAGAAAACCTTTGTGGAGGTCTAATTTGCCTTGTTGACCATCTAACATTTACTGGTGTGTGTGGTATTTGTTGTTGCAATTGTTGCGCATCATGAGGAATGGCTAGAACATCAGCTTTTGGAGTATCATCCAGCACTACATAATCATCTTCTTTCTTCTCATGTTGCTGCAACAGATCTTTGTACAACACTTTCTCATTGAATATGATATCCCAACTTCTAATAATTTTAAGATTTTCAAAATCCCAAATCCTATAAAAAAATTCATTAATGCCACATCCAAAAAAGACACATTTCTTTGATTTAGCTTCTAGCTTGGTTCTATTTTCAGAGTCTATATGAGCAAAAGATTCACAACCAAAGGTCTTGAGAAAAGAATAACTCACCTTCTTACCAGTCCATGCTTCCTCTAGAATACCACAGCCCAAAGGAGTAGAGGGACCTCTATTAATCAAATATACTACAGTATTGATAGCCTCCACCCACATGTGTAAGGGCAACCTAGCATGCAACCTCATGCTCCTTGCACACTCCATTATAGTCCTATTCATGCGTTCAGCCACTCCATTTTCCTATGGAGTCCTTGGAACAGTTTTTTTGTCTACGAATACCATTAGTGGAGCAATAATCTTCAAATTCATGACTGCAATACTCACCACCATTATCAAATCTGAGACATTTTAATTTCTTACCAGTCTCATTTTCAACCAAGCATTTCCATTTCTTAAAAGTTTGAAATACATCAGATTTCTGTCTAAGGAAATAAACCCATACTTTTCTAGTTGCATCATCAATAAATGTAACATAATAATGAGAGCCACCAAGGGAAGATACCTGAGTCGGTCCCCATACATCTGTATGCACAAGCTCTAACTTCTCCTTTTTGTTTTCCTTCCTTGTCTTTACAAAACTCACTCTCTTTTGTTTTCCATACACACAACTTTCACAGAAATCCATATTCACACATTTTAGACCTGGAAAAACTTTCCTTGAATGAAGTACTTTCATACCTTTCTCACTCATGTGCCCAAGTCTATTGTGCCATAGCACTGTATCAAAATCTATAGCAGCTATTTGTTCTCCCTGCTCAACTGCAGTAATTATTCCTGAATATTCATTTTTCTCTGAAACAATCAAAGTAGAAGGAACAATATGACCTGTAGAAAGATATAAGGTGCCTACTTTCACACCTTTTGCTACTACAAGGGAACCTTTTGAAACCTTCCAATTTTTATCATTAAAAGTAACTACACAACCCTCATCACCGAGTTGCCATGCTGAAATTAAATTTCTACTTAGTGTTGGAACACGTCTTACCTCATGTAGTAGCCAATGATTCCCATTCTGCAAATTAATCTTAATTTTTCCCTTTTCAACAATCTAATAGGGTTCATTATCCCCCAAATAAACAAGCCCAAAAATCCCCTTGGACATAATCAATGAAATAACCTCTATGAGGTGTAGCATGAAATGAAGCACCAAAATCTAAAACCCATGAATCATCAACACTCTCTAAAGACAGAAGCAAAGCATCCTCTTCGGATTTGTTACTTACCACATTTGCCTCCTTGTCTCCATCTAATTTATCTCCTTCATTTTTCTTTCGATTCCAGCAATCTTTCTTTTTGTGCCCTGGTTTCCCACAGTACCAACAATCATTTGGTCCTCTCGATTGAGACCTCCTCCCCTTTGACTTTCCTCTTGATTTCCCATGATTTCCAAAGTTACTTCCTCTTTTAGTCGTTCTACCCCTGCTTTGTGCATTTAAAGCACTTCCTGATGTAGATCCACCTGAGGATTTTCTACGAGTTTCCTCACTTAAAATAACACCAATCACATCATCATATTTTAGGGTACTAGATCCAGGAACAAAATTACTCATCGCCATTACCAAGCCATTCTAGCTTTCAGGCAAAGAACACAAAATCAAGAGAGCCCTAATTTCTTCATCAACATTGATACCCATAGAAGATAATTGACTAGTAATAGTATTAAACTGATTTAAATGATCTACAACAGATCCACCTTCTGCCATTTTCATATTAAATAAATGCTTCATGAGAAATACCTTATTTGAAGCGGAGGGCTTTTCATACAGCGTCGCTAGGTTTTTCATCAAATCTTCTATTGTCTTTGCTTTTGTAATATTAAATGCCACCGATGGTGCCAAGCATAACCGAATGCTTCTGAGTGCCTTTCTGTCCAAAAGATCCCATTCAGCCTCTGACATAGTTCCCTGATTCTTGGCTTTTCCTTCCAATGGCTTCCATAAATCCTTCTAATATAAATAGTCTTCCATTTGCATCTTCCATAACTGGAAGTTCTGCCCATTAAACCTATCAACCCTCAACTTACCCTCATCTGCCATCGCTCCCACTCAACTGTGAGACTCCCACTTAACCGTGAGACTTTCCTACAGAGGATAACTGAAAGACAACCTTGCTCTAATACCACTTGTTAGGATAAACCACAGACATAAATAAAAACTACATGCAAATATAACCAATAATAGAAAATAATAGAACACACAAAAAAAATGAACACAAGGCACCAAGATTTAACGTGGTTCACCCAATCCCTAGGCTACGTTTACCAAAAAGCAAGTACTTTCCTGATCAGTCACCACAGTCTAACATCTAGAATAAGCTTAACATCTTGAGGTTGATCCCATATTGAACATAAAACACATTTTAATGACACTAATTTCCCTTACTAGAAGGACAAGATGGAAGCAGATCTAAACATCTTACTGTTGGCCATTCCCCCCCTGCCCCCCCATTCAGCCCATCACCAATAACCAATATGAGAGATCTTCAATGGGATAGATTATTTGATGTGGGTTGACACACATTTTGGTTGGGTTAACATCTTTTGTTAGCAGGGTCTCTACATGCATCATGCTAGCTCATTCTCCTCATGTGCTGAGCTAGTTCATTTCCTTTATGTGTCGAGCTAGTTCATTTCCTTCATGTGTCGAGCTAATTCAACTTGTTCATGTGTTTAGTTGGCTCATTTTTTCTTCACATGCCAAGTTGGGGGTTAACACATGTTTTCATGCTAGGTTAACATTCTGCGTGGACCATTTTTGCCATTTTGGGGAGTGACTTCTTCTTGCTTTTACAAAATTGTGAAATCACATGTTGTCTCCTCTACCATACATTTGGTAATTGTTTTGACCAATAGTTTCATGCCATGTGGCAGATCTTTCTTGTGTTGGGTTGTAGATCTTTGGATATTTTCTAGATGCATCTAGGTCATCCATTCTTTTTGTAAAGATCTTGGTTTATTGTTGTGTTTTATTCATTGGTTGGAGATTTCTTGTAGCATCTTGAGCCGTTCATATTTAAAGGAGGATCTACAAAAACAACTCAACTCATTGGGGAAAATTGGATCTATTCCACACAGGTCTACTCTAAATTTGTGTGGTAGGTTAACTTGCATGTTATCCCATCCTATATTTTTTGACAATGATGTGGATTTATTTGTGGCAATCATGGCACATTGCAAGGATCATTTCTTCAATGCAAACAAACATTTTGGGCCTTGTTCCATGGTGTTAATGCATCTCCATGCCTCTTTTTTACAAGTAATGATCAGATCTTTTAGATTTGATCTCTTATGGTTGGATGAGTTGATTTTGGTTTTTTCTTGTCACTTCACTACAACATATTGATTTCAAGATCAGATTTAGTTTTGATATTCATTTATTGTTGCTCTCTATAATCTTGACTCCATCTTGTGGGGTCTAAACTTCAAGATAGATCTGAGTTATGCGTAAACTCTATAAAGGCAAGTTGTAAATACTTTTTCTACGTTCTTCTCTATTCTGATAATGTCTACTTGTAGTAGCCTTGTGTTGTGTAATTGTATTTCTTGCCTTCCATTAATGAAAAAGTTGGTTTCTTACCCTCTCTTGCCATTCATTAGTCTATGCAAGTATCTTGCCTCCTTTGAATGTTTCTATTCTATTTCCTTAGATTTATATTTTGAGTTTGGATTTGTTGGTGGTTGCTGTATTGTAAAAGGTATTTTCCTTCAGCATTTGATCAACCCCAAACCCTCATGTGGTTTCTTAGAAGGTAGAATAGAGCCACGAGTTGATTATTTGGCTTTTCATTGATGTGTCAAGCATATAGGGGTAGAGTCGTAATCATTTCAATTAGGTGCATCACTCCCTTGCCCTTTTAGCTATTTACTTTTTTGCATCTCCTTCTCCCTTTTCCTTCAAAATAGTAGTTAGGTGCATCTTGATTGTAAGGAAGCTAGCCTTCTCCAAAGATTTGACCTCAAAGTGCAAGTCCCACACTTGGAGGTCATTTCCATGTTACATAAAGTTTCCTTTAGGTCACACTTCAGGAAAGGGTGCAAACTTTGGCGATAATTTTTTTGGCATGCTCAGTGGGACACGAATTCAGATTCATAAGTCCATTGGTTAGCTAGTTCAAAGATCCATTCACTAAGAAATTGGGTGTTTTTCTTAGTGAAATCAGCTTTTGGAGGAATTCATCAAACACCATGGTGACTCTATGCATCTGTCGGTTTCAATAGATCAAGTGCTAGTATAATTTTCAATTTTTATATTAGCTCAAGATTTCTATGAAGGTGCTTATTTAAATGCTTTATCATGGATCCCCTTCATAGAGATGCCTCCCACTTCCCCCCATATCATGAAGAGGCTATTCCTCAACCCTCTCATTCTTTATGTTAGCCACAGCCTGGTTATGACCAACATGATTACTCAGAGCACCAGGAGGCTAATTTTACTCCAACCCATCATGTCGTCTTTGGCCATGCATGGGTTAAAATTTCCCCTACCAAGTATATTCCAATCCAGGAGTTCCATAAACAACAGGAGAGCAAGAAAAAGTCAAGCTCCCATATGTTGATTCCTCTTTAGGTTTGGTCTCTCCTGCAATGTCAAATGAGTGGCCTACCTAGTCTTCCTTGGAATCCTATAGTGATCCTAGATCAAAGTTAGGAGGGCTTTTTGACTACTTAAATAGTTTGGGGGTTAGTTTTGCTAACCTTGGAAAGGTCTAAGCTATGTTGAAAATCCATACCCAAATACAGATTGCGAGATTTTTTCTCATGTTATGCTCATTATGACTTCTTGGATTAAGGAGTAGAAGAATGAGAGGGTGATGTGGGAGAATGACCCTCGTGTGTGCACTCTCATGCCCAAAATATAGGGCAAAAACACACCAATTTTTTAAAAAGTGATAATAGGATTAAATGTAATACATAAGTATTCAAATAGAATTACTTAACTTCCTCCTACTCAAGTATAAATACTAAAATTTAAGTGCCAATCAAATGTGAATGTTCTTAACATATTTTAAACTTAAATTACATAACTTAATATATATCATCATGTTATCTAATTAACCTCAATCAAATGAATACAACTTCAAAATATAAGAATGCCATAGGAAGGTGAAATATCATTTTATCCATTTAACATAAATCAAGTGAATGAAATTTCAAAGTATATAATTTGATAGTAAGATAAACATCATCACATCTTATTTTTAAGTAACATATGCAAAAAATGAACAAAATATAAGACTCATATGCAAGAATATTACTCAATTTCCTTTTCCTATTCAACCACCTAATTCAAAGGCTCCATTGGGAAAGAACCAGGAAGAAAACTCGACATCATTGCCATTTCAAAAATGAGTTTAAATATAACATTTTCACACAAGAATATTATCCCAAGGAGGAATCTCCCAACATAACTAAATTTCAATAACAACTTTTGAATTTCCTTCTTGGCTCCATAATAGGGAAAGTATTACGAAGTCTACAACACATCACAGTGATCATGGAGAGAATGAAAACTGACCAGGAGACAACCAAACTCAACATAAAGACAAATTCAAACATTTACTCCCATCTAGGTTTGTACAATAGGTTTGACATTGAACCAAACTAGGGAGAAGGTGGATTTTTCCAATAGGAGATGTTGGCCGCAACACCAAAACAGGTGCCCTTTCGGGGCTATAAACTCAAGAGCTTCCGTTCTTCCATATCTTAATTTCCAAAACTCAAACACATGGTTTGTGCTAACAAGTAGGAACCCATAACACCCTACCCTCTCTCCCTATTCTTGTCTTGAGAAGAGACTCTGCATTGTTGGAGTCTAACTAAAGACCTCTTCCTGTGCATGGCCACTTCTACCCTATTTGAGGGTGAGTAATTCCAAATACAACCCATACAATCCCTTCAGAATTCAAAGAAAAATACAAAGGAAAAAAATTTAAGAAAACCTATTTCAATCCCTCCCAAACATATTCAACACACACACGAACATACATATGCAAACATAATAACTTAAGCATGGAAAAAAACATGAACAACATGAGCTGAGGGATTCCTACCTTCTTAATAAGGTTATGACAATTGAAATTTTTTGAGATGAGCTTCCTTTCCTTTCCTTCTCCTTGAATCCTAAATTGCTCTCTAAAACTAGAGGTTGGGTGAACACTCAGACCCTCTCAAATTTACCTCTAAATAAGATCCTAAACTCAACCACCTTCAAAATTTAATAACTCCCCCACTTGCTTAAAAGTTCTAGAGTCTTCTAACTCAACTAGTCATAAGGCTAACCTCAAGGTGGAGTTAAAGTTATCCAACTCATGATGAAAACATTCAATTTTCGCAATAAACCAAAAATAGGATATTTGAGTGACCATAAAAGTTAACAAAAGGGGCTAGCGGGGTGGAAAATGCCCCCAACCCATACCGATACCCCTTAGGTACTTAGATTTCATGATTTTAGGCCTTTAGGACTAATCAGGGAGCTATCAAAAGCTTAGAAATTTTAAAACTTTCTAAAAAATTTCAAAAATTTAGATTACTCACTAATCTTGATTAGGGTACTTAATCTTGATTATTAATTGATTAGCAAAAAGGTCACTAACCTAGTCCAACTTAGATCTTTAGGTTACTCATTTAACCCTAACTATCATGTTAGAATGCATATACAATTCACGAGTGTCAAGCAACAGTATAAAATCACTATTATGAAACATTAACATTTAAAAATTACAAAATGATACATTCATTCAATCCATGATACAAATAAAATAAGAACAATGGGGTTTTTGCCTTTTGTTAGACTCAACCCTAGTTTCCACAATTGGTACATAGGGTTCAGTTCCATTTCTCCATTAGATTTCTCGGCTAAAATATCCTACACACTCATTTCACACATTAGTAGCTTGAGAAAATCACATGCATATATTTAAAACTAATTTGGATAATCGCATAAATGAAAACATAAATCTTTCATAAAATTAACTATTTAGTTCATTTAATCATCAATAATTACATAGTCAATATAACATAACTTATTCATTAATTCAAATTAAGATACTAGAATAATCATCATTAGGCTTGCATATATTTAAACATCGTAAAAATCATAAATAGGGCACACTAAACTATCTAAATGCATAGAATCTAATCATCAAGGTACCATAATCAATACCCTCATCATCAGGTGAAAACATCTCATATCATTGTTAGTGAAATTTTAATGTTTAAACAATTGAGATAATGTAGCAGTTCTCAAATTACTAAGTATTTAAAAGATGAATGTATCATTTGATATCCATATTCATTAGGACATCGAACACATACAACATTACTTCATATCCATTCAAATATCCTATACAAATTTAACAGAGAAATTCATATTAAAAAAAAAAAACATGCGAGGAGGGACCTTACATGCACCATGGTGTCTAGGGTATTCGATATTTTCAATGAGGCTCAAGAGGCTTTTCTCCAATTGTTGGAGAGGAAGAAACAAATAAAGAAGTTTGAGGAGGAGCTAAAGTTTAGGCTTGCCCAAATGTAGAAGGCTGAAGTGCAAGAGACCCCCCAAAAGGAAGTTTGTTGGCTTTAGACAAAGTAGTCCTCCTCAAATTTTGACCCCAAGCTACCCTGAGCCTCAACCTTTGGTTCAGTCACCTCCACATGTCAATGATGGTGAATCCAAAAATTATTATTGTCCCTTCTTTGTTGTTCATGAAGAAGTAGATATATCTTTTCCCACATTAGAGACAACAAAAGAGCTTCTACCAATTGCAGAACATGTGTTGTAGTAGGAGGTTGAGGGGGAAGAGCATCAAAAGGAAATTCTTGTCCTTGAGGAGGAAGACTTTAATATGCATAAGGGTGCTCCTTGACCTACATGCCATGTCACAATAGAGAAGATAATCCAAGAAGAAGACTTTCTTTGTTCTTTGAGCTATCATAGGTACTGTTGTGACATGGGGACATCACAGTGGATGGGGGAGATTGATTTCTATGAGCTTGAGGCTTCATGTCTATTTGATGAGTCATCTTCCCCATATGAGGAACATTTGTTGCAGCAGACTATCCTTCATGATGTGGAGGATGGGAAGGATGATTTCAAGGATAACTCCATCCTCAAGGAAGGAAACACTAACATGCATGAGGTTTTCCCTCAACCTATGCATGTTATTGCAACTATAATAGAGGAGATCAATGATGAAGATTATCTTTTGGACAAGTTTGATGCTATCTGCTCTTCCATAGATGCTGAGTTATCATCTCCTATATATAAAGAGCATATTCTTCAACAAAAATAAGAGGAGACATGCGCACTACCAACCACACCATCAAAGCTACTCCCTACTAGCCACAAGTATATAAATTTTGTAGAGCACAATAGTGAGGTCATGGCTGATTGCTTGGACCTAAAGCCATCAAGAGGATGCCCCATCAGACATCTAGCTCTATAGCAATGCAAGTTGCCCCCAGTCATGCTCATTCTAGAGCATGAGGGAGAAGATCACAAGGATGAGAAATTATATCTTGCTCAAGATCAAGGCATCTTGGTGTTGGAAAGCAACTTCTTTGTTTTCAGCACTAGGAAGGAGTTCCATGTAGCAGTATGTTTTTCATGCTTGCTGTAATTTTTAGTTGCCCTCATGCATGGAAGGAAAAATCAGCTTGTGAGGAAGGGCATCTACTTAAACAAGCCAATTAATGGCTTTTATTTTTTGTGTTGTAAATATTAGTACATAGTAGAGTAGGAGTTTACTTCTTTCCAAGAAGTGCACAAGCACATTTTCTCCTTTTTTTGGAGATTTTTCTAAGCTTTTTAGAGCTCTCCAAAGTTTTTTTTTTTGCTACTAGTTGCAAAATTTTGTGAAGTTGTAGGTGGTACAACATGTCAATTCTTGGTAGTGACTCTACACCCAATAGATTTCTTAAGGCCACTGATCTATGCTTAGTAGGAAAGCATCCCTTCTGAGTCACCAAGAATGTTGGCCATTTTTTGTTCCCCTATTCAGCCCATCACTAATAACCAATCTAAGAGATATTCAATGGGATAGATTCTTTGATGTAGGTTAACATGCTTTCTAGTCAGGTTAACATCTTGTGTTAACATAGTTTCTTCATGTGTCAAGCTAGTTTATTTCCTTCATGTGTTGAGCTAGTTCAACTTGTTCATGTGCCAAGTTGGCTCATTTTTTCTTCACATGCCAAGTTGCAGGTTAACAAACATTTTCACATCAAGTTAACATTTTGTGTAAACCATTTTCACCATTTCAGGGAGTGACTTCTTGCTTCTACGAAATCATGAAATCACATGTTGTCTCCTCCACCATACATTTGGGAGTTGTTCCAGCCAATAGTTTCATGCCACGTGGTAGATCTTTCATGTGTTGGGTTATAGATCTATGGATTTTTTTGGATGCATCTAGATCATCCATTCTTTTGGTAAAGATCTTGATCTATGGTT
The DNA here is from genome assembly GCA_028749045.1 of Cupressus sempervirens. NCBI lineage: Eukaryota > Viridiplantae > Streptophyta > Pinopsida > Cupressales > Cupressaceae > Cupressus > Cupressus sempervirens. The sequence continues at coordinate 762,949,813 of CM053783.1, read as the reverse complement.
GTTTTTTATTCATTAGTTGGATATTTCTTACATTATCTGAGCCATCTATTTTAGAATGAAGATCTACATCAATGACTCATCTTATTAGGGGAAAATTAGATTTATTCCATGCAGGTTAGTTTGTAATTTTTGCGATGGGTTAGTTTGTGTGTTATCCCACCTTGCATTTTTGACAGTGGTACAAATTCATTTGTTACAACCATGACACATTACAAGGATCATTTCTTCAATGCAAACTAACAATTTGGGCTTTGTTCCATGGCATTAATGCATCTCCATGCCTCTCTATTATATGCAATGATTAGATCTTTTGGATTTGATCTCATAAAGTTGGATACTTTGATTTTGGTTTCTTTTAGTCACTTCTACAATAGATTGATTTCAAGATCAAATTTAGTTCTGATATTCATTTATTAATTCTCTCTATCATCTTGACTCCAAGTGTGGGGTTTGAACTTCAATTTAGAATTGAGTTATGCCTATACTCTATAAAGGCAAGTTGTAAATACTTTTTTAGGGGTTCTTCTCTATTCTGATAATGTTTACTTGCAGTAGCCTTGTGCTCTGTACTTGTATTTCTTTCCTTCCATTAATGAAATAGCTAGTTTCTTACCCTCTCTTGCCATTCATTAGTCCATGCAAGTATCTTGCCTCCTTTGAATGTTTCTATTCTATTTCCTTATATTTATATGTTGAGCTTGGATTTGTTGGTGTTTTTTGTATTGTAAAAGGTATTTTCCTTCAACATTCAATCAACCCCAAACCCTCATGTGGTTTCTTAGAAGGTAGAATAGAGCCAAGAGTTGAGTATTTGACTTTTCATCAATGTGTCGAGCATATACGGGTAGAGTCGTAACTATTTCAATTAGGTAAATCACCCCATTTCCCTTTCAACAATTTACTTTTCTACATCTCCTTCTCCCTTTTCCTTCAAAGTAGTAGTTAGGTGCATCCTGATTGTAACGAAGCCAACCTTCTCCAAAGATTCGACCTCAAAGTGCAAGTCCCACACTTGGAGGTCATTTCTATGTTACACAATATTGTCATTAGGTCACACTTCAAGTGAGGGTACAAGTTTGGTGATAACACTTACAAAATGGTGTTTGGGTGGTAATTCAAATTGGTTTTTATCCTCTTTTGAAAAACCTTTAACTATTGAAGAAGAAATACAAAATGAAGAAAATTTAAAAGCAAGACTAATTTATGTATAGCAGTTTATTTGACACATCATTTAAAAAGGTGAAAGGAATAAAAGTTACTAAATAGATTTGGAATAATTTTTCCTTGGTGCAAGAAGGATAGTTGAAGAAAACATAAGAAAGAATAATGAATCACAAATAAAAGTATGAGCTCCTAAGGAAGGAAAAAGATAAGAGTTTTGAAAGATACATTTACAGGGTTACTAATGTTGGTAATGGAATCATAGCTATTGGTGGATATCTAGAAGATATTAACATTATACTCATCATATTATTAAATCTACTAAAGGAGTTAAGACCAATGACATATTCGATAATGGTTTAGGTTATTATTTTGTTATCAACTTAGAGGGTCATTTTTTGCATTTAATCTTGTAGAGTTTCAAAGAGAAAAGAGAGTCTTCATTTAGAGTTGTTAAAGATGTCAAAATAGAGACATGCAAGACATTAGAGGATGGTGGAGTATACATTTCAAAATGATTCAAACAAAATACCAATGGATACAAAAGTTACATCTTAAGTGATTTAATTGTGGAAAGATAGGCCATTTTTCTAATAGCTGTGAGTATAATCAATATCTTGGTGAATAAAAATATGAAGATAGAAGAGGGGGAAAAAAGGTGAAAGGTGATCCCACAATAATGGGTTCCACTTTTTGACCAATTTTGACACTGAAATGAATATTTTTGAAACAAACCTCACATTCGAGTGACTATATCTCTAAAACTATGAATAATTTGAAGATGATGTAAACTAGTGATTTCTAGTACTACGTTCCTACTTTGTAATCATATTTTTTTAATTTAAAAAAAAATTATTTAAGTTAAAATTTTCTTCTCCCCCAAAAAGTGGTTCATATGAAAAATCAATATTTTAAGGAGTGACAATCAATTTGACAAGAATAACATTTTTTTTTCCTAAAAATGATAATGGGGTAATTCTTTTGGTGTTGGATTTGTAACATCAATATCTAGATGATGCATTTAGTTTGATTCAATTTGGTTGAATATTGTATAGTTTATGAATATTTGAAGTTACATCAATCATAATTTAGACATAAGTTCATTTTGACATAGATAACTTGAACTCAATTTATCATAAATCAAATTTTCTTTTTTAATAGAAAGCTATCTCAGTAACCTATTTCCTAGATATTTTTCAATTTTTTTGACCTAATTAACAAATTTTCCCAAAGTGTCAAAGTCAATTGATAATCAATCATTAATAAACATATAATGAGTTAAACTCATTTTTGAAATTCTTAATGAATATAATACCAATTAAAATTATAGTCATTGGAAAGATTACTTCAAGAATCACAATTTGAAATTTATTAATTTACATTAGGAGATCATTTGATCTAAATTTTGACAGTGAAAACACTATTTTTTCCCTATTTTTTAAGAAAATAGAATTAAAAGAAAAAAAAAACATATGTTCACATGAACATAGTGTTCACACAAACCTATTTTATATGTTCATGCAAACATATGTTTCCAAAAAATGGCAATTTTACAATGAAAATAATAACTTTTGTATATTCACGTGAACATTTTGTAGCACTTATGTTCACGTGAACATTTATAGCACTTATGTTTGCATGAACATGCCTATTTATATTTATTTGTGTTCACACAAACATGAATGGAGGGAATGTTCATGCAAACGTTTCCCTAAAGTTTGCGCGAACAATTGAAAATTCAAAATTGGAAATTTCCATCCATTTCTGATTTTCTTCGTACCACAAAATTGGCACTCAGTATTGTGAGATCACCCTATCAAATTGAAAAAATATTTTAATTCAAAAGGTAAGGGTAAAAGGAGATTTTGTTTCATGAAAGATTACTTTTCAGAAAATGAAGATACTAATGAAACAATTGAGGAATCTTTACTTTTGACAATACCATAGAAGGGAGATGATACTTTATGACATGCTAATTTTTTTGCAGGAGCATGGATCATAGATTCCATATTTTCAAATCATATTGCTGTAGATAAGAGGAGATTTATCAATTTTGAAGATTATGATTATGGACCAATCAAATTTGCAAGAGAAGGAAGTTCACAAATCAAAAGTAATTGAACCATTTCAATTAATAGTAAGCATAAAATTGATGGTGTTTGCTATGTTGAAGGTTTGGAAAATAATCTAATAAGTGTTAGTCAAATATAAAAATAAATTTTATGAAGTGATTTGAAAAAGTGATGATTGTATTATTAGAAAGAAACTAATAAGAAAAAGTTTCTTGAAGGTTTTAGAAGTACTAAAAATATTATTATATTGAAGACAAATGTGAGAACTCATGAATTTTCTAACTCAATAAAAAGGAATATAGGGTGATGAAGTTCAAATTGACCTTAATTAGGTGAACATGAATTAGTATTTGAATAATTAAATAAATGTTGAATCAATTGATTTAGTAGAAGTTGATTGGATTGCATTAGATGAGAAGAAAGAAGAGGATAAGGACATAAACGACCAAAAGAAGATAGATATGAAAGAACAAGACAAAAATGACATGACATATTAGAAGAAGATAGGCACGAGAGATTAGATGGAGAAAGATGGAAAGAATGATATAATTGACTAAATGTAGATGTACATAAAAGATCAAAAGTATATTGCAGGAAAAAAGAACATGAAAAACTATAAACAGTTGGAACATAAAAATAATTTATTTTTTCTGAAATAGGTTGAAGTCAACAATATGGCATACCAAAAAAAGGAGACAAACAATTTTTATTTTATTTTTTATTTTGTAGACAAAGGACAAAAAGAGGATGATAAATTATAGATCTCTTATTTGTTCCAAGTGCTCTTCTTTTGACAATATCTATTTTTCTTGATATAAAGGGGGACATAGGAGTTAAAGTATAAAATTATAAAAGGATGTATGTTTCTTGATGGAAGATGCTACCATTACAACAACTTAGGACATATAATGCAATTACTAAAAAATAAAATAACTCTTAGTTGGATAAATATAAATAAAGGTGTCAAATTTTTTAATGGATATTATAATAGCTAAAATAGGTATGGTCATGCAAAGGTTGAATATACTATATTATCAATGTCAAAAAAAATTTAAAAACCTAAACTAAAAAGGGGTGGTCAAATTCTATTAAGATAGTTAGTTTTCTATAAATGTAATTTGATAGAACATATCATGAAATCTAGAGAAACAAGATGAATATTTGATGACTGTAGAAGAATAAAGAGAAAATAAAATAATATTTTTGACATGGAACACAAAATATCATTTTGATAGTGTTCTAACATCCGTTCCAAATGTTGTTTCTTCTTGTTTTGTTGAACAAACCAAGCTACAAAGTCTGAGGGGGATTTTTTTAATGATTTTATTTACCCCTTGAGGTTGGATGTTGTGTATCTTTTGAGCACAACAATAATGCATGATGATTTTTCAAAGGTATGATTTGTGTTTTGTAGACTAGAAGAATGATTGTTTGGTTATGTAAGTAGAGTAATATTTATTTGGTTTTTGTTTATTTATTTTCTTCATTCAAATGTGAGTTGGAAATAAGGTATATTTTTTTGATCTCAAATTTAGACTCATTTGGATGATCTAGGTAATAATGCTATGAATTGTAGAAGTTTTCTTGATAGGATAAGTTTGTGGGAAAGTAATAGTAGATGCCATACATTGAAAATAAGTATATCCAAAATACATAAATTGAATAGCAAAATGTTAATGTTCTGATTGTTGTTGTTCACAAGAAAATTGCTTCTCCCATCCTTTCATATAATGTTTATATCATATGAAAAAATACTCTAGGAGAAAGTTTTTTTTACATCTAATTTTTCATCATTTGATCAAAATTATTTTGAAATTACTAGAAATTCTCTAGGGTTCTTGCCACTCTTTTATCTAATTTAGTACACGATGATGCATCTACCTAGAGGGAGATCGTTATATATAATCTAAACTAATCTAAGTGCTCTGTTATTAGGGTTGTGCAAAAAAAATACACTTGACCCTTTTCCTTGATGGAAAAAGGGGAGAGAAACTTCTACCAAAATACTTTTTTGTGGTTTCTTTCCATCAATGAGAAATGGGAGAATTTTTGAAATATTTGTTTGGTTGTTTGTTGGAATTGATGTCAAATATTATATTCTAGATGTATTTATGACCTCAAGCATGATGGTCTCGAGTAGTAATATTATTCTACTCTTAAAAGAGTAAGTTTTAGTCCCAAAAATTTAAAACAATGGAAGATAGTATAGTACATATTCAAAACAATACTACAATGTGACAAAAAATAATCAAAACCATGAAAGTATTATGTGATCTTGCAAAGACAATTTTTCACAAAGTTTTGGTGTATTTATCTCATATCCAAATGTATATGTGGTCGATATATTTTTAGTTTAATTATTAGAGAAAAAAATAATTTAGTTGAAAAAGAAAATACTATTTTAGTTTCTTCGTTCTTGCTTTTTAGAATGTTTCTTCTCTAGAATTTTAGCTTGAAGGTATGCCAAAACTCATGCAGGAAGATTGAGATTTTGGCCTTGATTATTAATTTTTTTGGTTTTACTAGTGTTTGAAAAGTTGGATTATCTAATGGTATAATTTTTTTAAATTATTAGCTCTAGTCCAGAGATATGGTGTTTTAAATTTTGCACTTATTGTTGTCATGTATCTTTGATGTAGCATGCAGGTTTCATTATGGTGTAGGGAGGTTAAGATCCAATGCATGAGAAGTGATTCCTTGATTCTATAGGATATGAGTTTATTTTATTGATTTATTGCAAATATTCTACACATTTGAGATTAGTTTAGTTACTTCAATGATTGCAAATTTGGCATTGGACTATAGTCTATTCAATATATCCCTCTCTCTTTTGGATTGAATCCTACTTCTTGACTTAGATCTAGAGTATTGTATTTAATGATTATATCATATCTGGATGGGTTTGTGCTATGTGTGACCTATGTATATAACTTTTATCTCTTATGTTTGGGTCCACTATGTTTCGATCAAGATGCTTCTAGGATATGACCTTATTTAATTTTCAATTGTCTTGGATGACTTGCAATTTAAATCATAATATTGGCATGCTCAACTTTGTTGTGATATCTAATTAACTATATTTTATATAAATACAATTTATGCTTTAACAAGATATAATCTATGAAGCAATTAGATTGAGTACAAACAAATGAACATGTATAATTATCATAGTAGGTCATACAAGAGCATCCAATGGTGTAAGGGAAACCATACAACACCCAAAAATATTAGTTACAACTAGTTTATGTTTATGTTTTATGTTTTTGTACTTCTAGATACCCATTTAGGAAAATAGAGATTCCAATTCTGAGAACCCAACGATTGTATTTCTTGGTTACTTTCCTATTTTTAGGAATTTATTATTTTGGTGAAAATATTTTATTTTTTAAGAGGGCTTGAATTATAAGGTAGATAGGGACATAAATGGTACAAAATATTTTTAATATAAAATTACACATTTTGGAAAAATAATTAGGTTAAAATCATTTACCATTTAAAAGTTATTAAAGATATAAGTTTCTAAAAATTTGTTGAAAACCCTTTAGAGTCAAATTTAAAATACGAGATCTTCTCATATGGCCTCAAGAATGGGGGAATGACCATAAAAAATGATATGCGTAAATAGAAATCAATGATGATGTAAATGATTTTTCAATCAAAATCCTACATCAAAATTTATGTCTTCTAAAAGTTGGATAACTTTTTTAGGAACTACCTACTTTTGTACACGGTTCAAAGCTAAATTAAAATCCTATGTTTTGGAGCCCAGCTATGAAATTATTAAATGTAAATTGTATTTTGAGTTCAAACCCCAAAAATAGGTTATTTAATGTCCATCTTCAAGGTAGGAAGGCAATGGTCTTCTAGGAAGGAAGATATTGTATGAACAAGGGTTTTTACAACCTGATAATGTTGTAGCCTATGAGCTATGTAGGTTGTTTACTAAATGTAATGTGCATGCAATAAGAATATTTATTCAGATAATAGAATTTATCTTTTTTTTTTGTCCTTTTTTTCTTGTTTGTTGTGAAAAAAGAGGGTTTTAGAGACCTCCAAAGACAAGTGCAAACATTGCAAGATAAGGTTCATATGAGAATCAATATTGCAGTAAGAGATGAAAGTGAGGATGAATTTGAAATAAATAGACAAGTTGATCAAGAATCACCAAAAGAGGCTATAGATATTAAGGAGGATAATTTGTTTAGGGTTATTTCCAAGATTAGAACGAGGCCCAATATTCAAGTCCCTAAGTCTTAACCTAGTGGAACTAATTGGTACAGGAGAATCATGCATAATCCTTCCCATTTCCCTCCTAATTTTTGTGTTTTCTCATTAGAGGATGGTCTTTAGGTTTTTTGAGTATGTTTGAGTCATGTCATTTCAAGTTGTAATCACTTGGCATGGTTGTGTCACACTTTTGTATTATTTTCTCATTGGTCAACACAAATCATTGCTGGTGAAACTGTGAGTTAAAGGTGGCTTAAAAGGTTGTAAATAAGGTTTTGGCATGTTTTGAGGTTAAGAGGTCTTATTTGTAGGGTCATTAGATGTTTTTGGTTGAAAGTTCTCAAAAGTTGCAACTTTTCAAGAAAATATTACAAAGATGCAAAATGTAACTTTTGAATTTTTGTAGAAGTTGAGTCATTTTGTTGTGTGGTCATATGAATACACTTGGAGAGTTGGAAAGTAATCACCCATGATGATTTAATATGGATCTAATACATTTTATAGACTCTGGTAACTAGTAAGTATTCTTTTATTTTCAATTTCTATTTTTTTTACTTGAAGTTTTATTTATGAAAATATACCGAGGATGTGCAACAATTCCTTTTACTTCTATTGCATTCTTTGGTAGATTTCATACTGATATTGAAGGTTTAAAATCAAATTCTATTGCTCACTGGTCCTTTTATGGATTGTACCTATAGTTTCATCAATAATGTGTTATTTCCCCTAATTGCCATCATTGAAAATGGAGATTTTTTGTGATAAGGGAGGTAGCTTAAGGTTCATTTAGATTATTCTTTCATTTTTCATTCCACTCACCATTTCTTTGCTAAACTCCTATTTTAAAGTTTAGGCATACTCATGTGACTAACCTGATAAAGCATAATAGTACATAATACCAAGGGTTAAATGAAGTGTAGAATGGTATTAAATTTTTTTAAGGTTTCCCCTAAGTGTTTATGAAGTTAGTTTAATTGGGTCTTCATTAAAATACTTACTTTATGAAAGTCCTAGTTGTTTAGGCTTTAAACCATCATTTTCTTGGGTATTTGGGGTTTTGTGCTTTAGATGTAACTTAAGAACCCAAACCTTTGGAATTTGTGAGAGGTTCCAAATGGATGTCCTAATGTCCAATTATTTTTGGGTAAATTCAAATTTATTTCCCAAAAACTTGAATAAGAGGCCTAACTGTATTAGGTTTGTTTTAGGCCTTGACGACAATTTGATGTTGTGGGTATTTGAGCAGATGCTTGAAACTTTAGAAATGGTTGAAATCATGCTAGAAGATTTTTGTTATGCCTCTATAATACTCCTTGGATTCCTTGTAGTCATGGGTGTTGAAAGATCCTGGGGGGGGCTTTAAAAGGTTGAAGGGAAGGTAACAAGTCAATTGGAGTTAGGTGGATTTGTTAGTTGGGGAGTAGGAACAAGGGGATTTGAGGTATTTGGTGGATTGGGAAGGGACCATTACCTTCTTACCTTACAACCTAACCCATTATGAAGTTTGGTTGTATGCTTGGAGAACTTGCCTAAACCAAGTTGGACTTTTCCTTGTCCTAGTTCATCCTTACATGCATCAAATTGGTATCTGAGCCATATAAAAGTGTTTTGTGCTTAGTTTAACAAGTCATTAGGAAAATATGCCTCCTAAAGGGATGAAACACCTAGAAGTGGTGATTAAACAAATGGAGAGGGGGATCGACCAAAAATGGAAAGAGAGGCTGAAAAAGATGACGAGTAAGATGAAGGCAAGGAGAATAATTCTAATAGTGAGGAAGAGGAAGAATGAGAGGAGTGGAAAGAAGTTAGGGAGAATACCCAAGAATTAGAGTCTTTAAGTAATATAGTTAAAGATGAGGTTAAAAAACAACAACAATATTTCTTAGATGCTACAAGGGATTCTAAGAAAGAGGACTTCAAGGTTGAAATGCCTTCTTTCAATCAAAAGATGGAGAAGAATTGATTGATTGGATAGAAGAATTAGATTCATATTTTGATTTAAATGATGTGGAAGAGGAAAATAAAGAAAATTATGCAAGGAACAAGATCAAAGCTTATGTTATAATTTTGTGGAATAATTCTCAAAATGAGAAAGAAATGAATGGAAAGAAGCCTATTACAAAGTAAAATAAAATTATTTCCATGATAAAAAACAAGTTCATTCCAATAGACTTTCATTCCAATAGACTTTGAGGTACAAATGGTAAGGAATTTCCATCATCTCAGGAAGAAAGATTTGGATGTGGCCACCTATACTAAATAATTTCATAGGATAATTATGATGGAAAACCATAATGAAGACCATAAATATCTTTTGGCCATGTATGTGAATGGATTGAAATACAAAATTCAAGACGAAATTATTTTTCTTCTTCTAAATTTTTTGGATGAGTTCTTTCAATTAGCCATAAGGACTAAGGAGAAACTTAAAAAAAAATGTGACCATATGTAAGACCCCTCCTTAGAGGTACTTATTTAAATATGAACTTCTTTATTAAATCCTTGTATAGGAGAACTGGATGGATATAGGAGCATAACAAGGGGATGGTATGGGAAATTGTTGTGGTTCTTGCTAGAAACCATATTGAGGACATTATGATCAATTTAGGCTATCTTATGTACATTAATTTTATGGTTGTTATGATAATATAATTTAATAATTAACCTCTTAAGAATCATTAGAAATTTAAAAATAAAGATTATTAACTTCTTGGAAGTGTCCTTGGGGTAATTTAATATTAAATATTAGAAGTACAATATGGTCTGTAAAGGTTATTGGGGTATTATACACAAGAGGATATACTTCTTTATTGAGATGAGTTATTTGGTTGTTTGAAATTATGGTTTAAATCATAAACATTGCACGTGCTCTCTAGGATACATTTGCATACCTAGGTGTTAGAAAATTAATAGAGTTGGATGATTATGATGATGGAAACATATTAAGGTTTCATGTTTTAGGTGTTTTAATGGAAATTGATATCATTTTATATGTCCATTTTTGATACCCTATGATTTGAAATTTGATACATTATTTGATTATTTAAATACTGATTTATATTGTTGATGTTATCTGGTGTTTTATCTTATGATGTTATATATAATATCTTGATGATATGTTTATACGCATTCAAATAGTTCATTTAAATAATATTAAATTGATCAAAATTTGATTTAGAATAATTTGATGAGTTATATTTTAAAAGTTTAAGACTGAAATTGATGGATTACATCATGGTGTTTTACTTACATAGGTTTTTTATATGAATACTACTTAGAAAAGATGAAATGAGATTATAGATGTTAAATGGTTAATCTAATTACAAAAATTTGTGATATCTAATTAATGTGTAGAAATGGAAAAAATTACTAAAATTTAATTTAGAATATTTTGGGTTAAATTTGATTATGAAAGTTAATTTTATATATATGTTATTTTTCTCAAACTATTGATATTCACATTGAGTGTACAAGGAATTAATCATGGAATCAATAAAAAAACCCATTGGAATTCTTTATAATAACTAAGAGGGGGTTGAATTAGTTATCCAAGGTCCAAATGTACAAATAAAACTTTTCAATGCTTAGTAGACCCATATCCATAAAACCTTGTCATTCATGCATCCATTAGATCATACAATACTTAAACTTTGTAGGTTACTATCCTAGGTCAAAATAACTTTGTAAAAATACAAACTTGAAACATAATAGATTCAATAATACATTTGACACAAAGATTTTATGTGAAAACCCAATTTGGGAAAACCACTAGTAACATGCTACTAATTCTCACTCTTCTGAAGTGATGTCCTATGAAAGGCCAACCCTATTAAAAGTTACAATATACACTATTAAATGTGACCCGGTTAGAGGATTTTAATCACCCTATTAGGAGTGAGCCTTGTTAGTGGATTTTAGACCATTCCATTAGAATGTCATGCAGTTAAAGGATTTACAAATGACTATTAGGTCAACCTTAATCCAATGGATTTACCCTAGACTAATACAATGATTAGAAAGCAATAGTAAGGTTTGATCTAATAACAAATCAAAACTCACTTGTATATTATAGAACTCTATTTTAGTCCTCCATTCTACTTGGCATTCACACACTTCATCTTTGATAGCTTGTTCACCCTTCAAGCATTCATACTCTTAAGCCTTCTTTCTTTGCATGCCAACTACAGTCTCTTATGTTTAGCCATTAAATGAAGCAACACCCTAGACTGCTTTTCTTCCTTAGGTTCTCACACATGATAACCTTTGCTTCTAACTAGCTATCTCTCTAAATAGAGAATTAAGATCTTTTTTCACTTAACACAATCCTCCATTTTAGGGTTAGGTAGGATTAGGTAGGATTCAATGAATCTACCCACTTTTCCATTTGGTTCCTCTAGAAACTTATTAGACAATCTTCCTTGAATTTGCTTCAAAATGGTTTACCTTGAATTATTCAATTAAACATAAATACTGGCGCTTAGCATCAACATATTGTCACTCAGCTTCTCTACTATTCTTCCACTTAGCCAACACTAGTTTACTCAATGAACACTAAAGTTTATTAATGCTTGACATCAACTAAACTTTACTTGACATATATTTACAATCACTTAGCTTGAACTATTTTTCATCTTTGCTTAGCAAGGCTTATTTTTCACTTAGCTTCCACTAATTTCTATTTGTCTTACATTGACTGCTCGAAAAGGCTTGTTAGACACTTTTCATACTTGATTTTCTTCTAGTCGTAACTTGAATAATCTTTCATTTTAGACTTAAAGTAGATAAATAATACACTATAGTATCAATATCTTACTTGGTGTTAGTGCTTATTTTTCATACCAAATAACTCAACTTTTCTCTAGGTGCTATTTTTATATCCTCTTCATCAATCAACTAAATGATATCTTTTTGACAAAAAGAAAATTATCTCACCAACAAGTAGTAGGTTTGACATCATTAACAAAATAATGATTATTCCATTATAGATTCTTCACTTCAAAAAAATCTTATATCAACAATCACCCTCTTTGGCATTGATGGAAAACTAGTACCAACAACAATACCAAAAAAAATAAAAAACCTTTGAACTTTCTCACTCTATCAGTGTAGTATATGTCCTTCTTCTATGTAGGGTAATGTGAGCCATAAAGTTCCTTTACTATATCTTCTCCCTCTGACTTATATCTCCCTCAATATTTTCTTCCTCTTACTAGATATATGCTTTTCTCTTAGTCATTTCTCCCTCAATAGGTCATTTCTCCCTCATTGAAAATAATAACAAAGACTTGTCATCTTTGTGTGAAGATATAATCAATTCCAAATACTCCCTAAATATCACCTTTCATGTGACTCTAAATCTTCTAATTTAGCTCCTTCATTACTTTAGGCAACTCTTAAAATAATATCCACTGCATCAAGTTGTAAGATACACTACTTATGCTTCTTAAGGAACTTTGGATAGGGGTTCACCCCTGGTTTACCTCTTAGATACACATGAGCATGCTTAGGTAAATATTTTGTGAAGATATCAACAATCTGCACTTTTGTATTCACATATTCCATCCTCACTTCATTATTTTGAACTAACTTTCTCAAGTAATTATACTTGATTGCAATGTGCTTAGTCTTTGTGTGTGTCATAGGGTTCTTTGATAAATTTATAGTACTTGTAGTATCACAATAAAGTACCATAATTATAGTAATTTCCTCCTTCATACCTTTAAGTAGTTGTTTGATCCATACAACATTTGTACAATCTATTGTAGTAGCCACATATTTAGCTTCAATAGTAGATTGAGATATGCAATTTTGTTTCTTACTAGTCCAAGTGACCAACCTCTTTCCTAATAAAAATGTTGCACCAGTTATTCTCTTTCTATCATCAATGTTTCTAGCCCAATCAAAATCTATATAGACTCTCAACTCAAATTTTTCATTTTTCTTGTAGTATAGATCATACTCTTCTATTCCTTTCAAATATCTCACAATTCTCTTAACAATCATCAAATGATTCTCCTTAGGATTAGTAGAGACTATTACAACTATCCCAATTGATAATGTAATCTTAGGTCTGCTATGCACTATATATTACAATTTTCCAATCATAGATCTGTACAATGTTTGATTCACCTTAATTGAATCATCATTATTTGACAACTTATGTCATGTCACATAGGTGTGCTAACTGGTTTTAAATATTCCAATCCAAAAGTTTTTAATATTTCCTTCACATACTTAGACTGAGTGATATTTATACCACATTTCATCTAATATAATTTAAAGCCAAAAAAGAACTTGATCTCTCCAAACACAGACATCTCAAACTCTTTCTTCATTGCATTTGTAAATGCTTTACATAATCCATCTTGACCTCTAAATATGATATCATCTACAAAAATTTGAGCTAGTAAAATACCTTTACCTCCTTTTGTCTTGAAGTATAGATTGTTGTTATCATTAGTCCTTTCACAACCAATCTTCATAAGATAATTGTGAAGCCTTTCATACCATGCTCTTGGGGCTTGCTTTAAACCATATAAAGCTTTGTGTAGTCTACATACCATGTTCTTGTTGTTAGCATTAACAAATCCTTCTTTTTGTTGTATATAAACCTCTTCTTCTAATATGTCATTCAGAAATAATGACTTTACATCCATTTGATAAAATTTGAAATCTTTGTATGTAGAATAAGAAAGCAAAGTTCTTACTCCTTCGAATCTTGCAATAGGGGAAAATGTCTCTCCACAGTCTATTCATTCTTCTTGTGCATACCCTTTGCAAACTAATCTTTCCTTATTCCTTGTGACTTCACTATTTTCATCTAACTTTTTTCTATACATCCACTTGGTTTCAATCACATTCTTGTCCTCTGGTCTAGGAACTGGAGTCTGTGTCTTGTTCTTCTCAATCTGCTCAATCTCTTCTTTCATGGCTTTACTCCAGTCCTCATTTTCTAAGGCATCTCTCAGTGTCTTAGGATCATGCATGCTCATCAAACATGTATCACTTCTCAACCTATTTCTTTTCATTTGTCTAGCATCTTTATGTCCAATAATTTTTTCAATAGGGTGATGTCTTTTAACATACTTTGATAATCTTGGTTTTGCTCTTTTTACCTCATTAGGTTTGTCAACTTTTGAATCACTATGTACTTCTCTATTAGGTAATTAAACCTATCTTTCATGTACACTTATCTCAAAATTATAATGTGCCTCAGCTTCTATTTGCAACTCAACTCCTAACTATAGCTCAGTTCCTAAATGTAACTTGACATTTATTGTATGTGGCTCGGAAGTCATTGAAACTTTCTCTTGTTTTATAACTTGGTTTGCAACATATTCATTACTAGGCATACCCCACAAAAGTATAAAAAAGATTTGTAATCCTCAAGTTTCTTTAGAGGTTAAGCCTCATATACCTCTATATATTCATCAATCTTCACATTTGCACTTTCCACAACTTTTTTAGTGTTAGTATTTAAACACTTATAAGCTTTACTTCTTATGAAATAGCCAAGGAATATACCTTCTTCACTTTTAGCATCTAATTTTACATTCATAAAATCTTTAAGAATGTATCACTTTCTTTCAAATGCCTTAAAATATTTTACATTGGGTGAGTATCCATACCATAATTCAAAAGGTGTCAATTGAGTACCTTTCTTGACTTGCACCAAGGTATAGACAGTTGTACTTACAACCTCTCTCCAGTATTTCAAATAAAAATTCTTCTCCATCATAAGTGTCCTAGCACAATCCATTACATATCTATTTCTTCTTTTAGAAATTGCATTTTGTGGAGGGGTCCTAGGTGCAGATGTATGTCTTTTGATTCCTTTTTTATTATAGAACATCTCAAACTCATTTGATGTAAATTCTCCACCTCTATTAGATCTCATACATTTCAATTTTTTACCTATCTCCTTTTGAACTCTAGCTAAGTAACACTTGAACATTTGGAAAGCATCAGATTTATGTTTCAAAAACATAACCATCATCATCCTAGAATAATCATAAAAAAATAGGATAATGTACTTATCACCTTTGTAGCTTTGCACATCAATTGGTCCACACAAGTTAGTATGGAAAATCTCAAGAATTTTTTTAGAGGTGCAAGCCTTACTATTAAAACTAGATTTTGTCATCTTTCCTAACTAACATTGTTTGAAAATTAAGTTGTTAGGTTTCTTCAATTTAGGAAAACCTTTGACTCTTTTCATGTTATTGATATTCACTAAGTTATCAAAGTTGATATGACATAACCTCTTATGCCATAACCACACATTATCAAATTTTACAATGGGACAAGTAGCATCATTCATATCTAGATAAAATAGATTACCTCTAGTCTAATCACCTTTCCCAATTAATTTCCCATCAATTTCATAGATCTTTTCTATCTTTTTCTCAAACTCAACTTTGCAACCTAAACTATTTAGTTGTGACACTCAAAAAATTAAAGTTAAGTCCTTCAACATAATAAGCATTATCACACATGATTTTTTATGTGATACTTTTCCTTTTATTAAACAAGGTGAATCATTACCAAAACTTACACTATTTCTATCATAATAATTTAGGGTAATGAACTTACTTTTATCTCCAATCATGTGATGTGAACACCCACTATCAATGATCCATCTACCATTTTTTTTTCACATAAGACACTAGTGCAATTGCCTCATCCTCATCAGAATCATCCTTCATTGCAACATACACCACTTCATCATTATGGTCATCAAATCCATCTTTGGTTTCTTCTTCTGCAATGTAGTAAGACTTCTTGCCTTTATCTTTGTAATTTTTTTGTCCTCGTCTCTTTTACTTATATATTTGTCTCCACTTCTATTTTTCTTCTTCTCAGGACATATAGAAACAATACAACCAACCTCATTGAAATTAAAACATATGATAGGTAGCTTACCTTTGAATTTTCCTTTGTTTTTGTGAAATCTCCTTGCTAGTAGTGCTCCAAGTTATTCTACATCCTCCTCATCTGTATCACTATCACTAGAAACATATTTCACCTTTTTCTTCTTCTCTTTAGGTTCCTTTAATGACAATTTAGCTTTGAAAGATGATTCAACATTGTCAGATTTGAAGATATCATAATTTGAGAGTTCAAAGGTAGTGAGCCTACCTACTAAACCTTCAAGAGTCAAATTAGAATGTGGTATACATCTTAGTTCTTGTACGGTAGAAACTCTAATAGCATAGATGGGTAGTAGTGTTCTCAATACTTTTTTTAATACAGTCTCATCATCTATCTAACCATTAGCTCCTCTTATAGAATTAACATCTTTTATTCTAGAGAAATATTGAGCAATGTTCTCACCTTCTTGCATCCTCATGTCATTGCACTTACCTCTAAGAAATTTAGATTTGGCTCTCAAAAAAAATGTTTGTCCTCCATAAATAGTGTGAAGAGCATCCCACATATTCTTTGCAGTATCACAACCCCTAATGTCATCAAACTTAGAATAAATTAAGGCAGAGGAAATCTTTAACATTTCTTAATTGTGTTCTTTATTCTTTTTCAAATCATCAATAGTCAGGGCTCCAACAGGATTAACATGCTCAATGGTGATGGTAGATTATGCATGGTCTCCAAGACCTCCTAGGTGTAGCTTCATTAGACTTTTCCATGTAGGGAAGTTATCCTTATTAATCTTGAGAACCTCTCTTTTTGACATCTTGATCTTTTTTTTCTAGTATCTTCAAACTAGTCCTCTTAAGCACTATGACACTCTGATACCATTTTTTGGAATTCTTTAGAATAATCGAGAGGGGGTAAATCAGTTATCCAATGTCCATATGTTCAAATAGAACTTTTCAATGCTTGGTAGACCCATATCCATAAAATGTTTTCATGCATGTATCCTTTAGATCATACAATACTTAAACTTTGTAGGTTATTGTCCTAGCTTAAAATAACTTTGTAGAAATGTAAACTTGAAACATAAAAGATTCAATAACACATTTGATACAATGATTTTACATGGAAACCCAATTTGGGAAAAACCACCAGTAACATGCTACTAATTCTCATTATTTTGAAGTGATGTCTTGTAAAAGGCCAACCCTATTGAAGGATATAATATACACTATTAAATGTGACCTAGTTAGAGGATTTCAACCACCCTATTAGGAGTGAGCCTTTTTAGAGGACTTTACACCATTCTATTAGAATGTTAGCTAGTTAAAAGATTTAAAAATGACTATTAGGTCAACCTTAATCCAAAGGATTTAACCTAGACCTATACAATGATTAAAAAGTAATATTATGGCTTGATTTGATAACAAATTACAACTCACTTGTATATTATAGATCTCTATTTCAATCTTCCATTCTACTTAGCATTCACACACTTTAGCTCTGATAGTTTGTTCATCCTTCAAGCATTGATACTCTTACACCTTCTTGCTTTGCATGCCAACTGTAGTCTCTTCTATTTGGCCATTGAATGAAGCAATACACTAGACTCCTTGTCTTCCTTAGGTTCTCACACATAACAACCTTTTTTGCTGACTGGCTATCTTTATAAATAGAGAATTAAGATCTTTTGTGGCTTAACCACAATCATCCATCTTAGGGTTAGGTAGGATTCAATGAATCTACCCACTTTTCTATTTGGTTCCTCTAGAAACTTCTTCTGCAATCTTTCTTGAATTCACTTCAAAATGATTTACCTTGAATTTTGTGCCGCTAGCTCATCATAGTTAAATTTTACATGCTTTACATAATTCAAGAAAACAAAATAGTCATCTTAGATTCATCAAATCTTTGATTAAACATAAATACTAACACTTGGCATCAACATGTTGTCACTCAACTTCTATGTTGTTCTTTTACTTGTTCAACACTAGTTTACTCAACAAAGACTAAAGGTTATTGATGTTTGGCATCAAATAAGCTTTACTCAACATATACTAACAATCACTTGGCTTTAACTATTTTTCATCTTTTCTCAACAACGCCTCTTTTTCACTCGGCTTCCATTGACTTTTGTTCGGCTTGCAATGACTTCTCGGTAAGGCTTGGTAAACACTTTTCATACTTGATCTTCTTCCAATTTTAACTTGATTAATCTTTCATTTTAGACTTTAAAAAAATAAACAATACACTATAGTATCATTGTCTTACTTGGTATTAGTGCTTTTCTTTCATACCAAATAACTCAACCTTTCTCTAGGTGTTATTGTTATATCCTCTTTTCAAATCCTCTTCATCAATCAACTAAATGATAGCTTTCATACCAAAAAGAAATTGTCTCACCAGTAGGTAGTAGGTTTGATAGATTTTACAAAATAATAATTTTTCTATTATACATTCTTCACTTCAAAACAATCTTATATCAAAAGAACCAAGAACCAAACCTATGTGCAAACTACTAAACCAAGGTTGAATCTAATGAAGAGATTCAAATCTCATTGTCATGTAATTTAATTCATAATCATAATTTGAATGTATTTATTAGGTTAATTCATCATGTTATTAGTATCATGTCAATTGTGTTATGTCACTAGTACATTTCCACTTATTTTTCGACCTAAATTTTTGACCAAAGGCCAAATTGGCCTATGAAATATTTTCTTTTTGCTTGATTTGGCCAAAATTTCAACCAAATTAGAGTTTCCCAAATTGGTTGAAATTTTGACCAAATCGAGTTCAATAGAAAAAAAGAAAGAAATTGGCATAACATTTTATTTTTCACTGGAGGAGTTGGTTCGATGAGCTCTATGTGCACAAGAGCCATTTGAGATAAGAAGCAACTATTTTCCATTGACCAATCCCCTTAAACTATTGTTTATTTCATTTTGAGTTGCCATTGGAGATTTTATTATTTACATTTGTATTTCTCATATGGTTTGTATTTTGATGGAGATGCCATTGCAGACATGTGACAGGTTTGAGTTGCCATTGCAAACATTTGATAGGTTTTGAGTTGCCATTGAAGATGTTTGATAGGTTTCGAGTTGCCATTTCTAAGTGGTAGAAATTTGAAACTTTTCTTATTGCATAATGTATTTGGCAAGGGTTTCATAAAAAATATATTATGCCATTTATAATTGATTGGCTTGTTGATAATTGCACAATAATATTTCTAGTTTATTGTCCTCCCATTTCTAGAAATATGTCTACAATATCCAACTAAGTATAATGTGTGAAGAAACTATCATATCACTATCCACTCAATTCAAAGATATTCAAGTTACATGTTGTTGAATGTATGCATTATTGGATGTTCTTTCATTGGTAGTAATATAGTTAGATAAAATAATTCAGATGATATGTGAACCTCAATATAAACATTTAATAGGTTATTTATTTTGTTACATTGATATCCTAATGATAATGAATATAATTAATAATCTTCTCTTCAAGCTAAAATAACTCAAATTCCATGCTATTTTACTAAATCCACCTATATTTAGGACTATCTAGTTGGCTTCAAATATAACTATAATTGTTATGTTGTTAAGATT
This sequence comes from Cupressus sempervirens, assembly GCA_028749045.1. Taxonomy (NCBI): domain Eukaryota; kingdom Viridiplantae; phylum Streptophyta; class Pinopsida; order Cupressales; family Cupressaceae; genus Cupressus; species Cupressus sempervirens. Next base: position 762,929,868 of record CM053783.1, on the reverse strand, counting down.
CCTTAATACCTTTTATGAATTCATATTTATATAATATAGAATGGTTATTAATATATCATTATTAACTAATAGGATCTTATCCTTGAGAAACATTATTTGGTTTCTCTAGATTTCTTGGTAGTCTTACATTGATAAAAAGATTTGTGGTGCCGAAAAAGAACTCTCTCTAGTTGTCTAGAGTGGAGACGGGTGTATTCATCATGTGCAATGATAATTTTGTACAAAATATTTGCATCCATTATCCTTACACCCTCTATTATTATGACACTTCTCAATCCTCCTTAATGTAGACTAGATTAATTTTATGACCACCTACACCTATTCCCATTCACGTTCACTCATCTTTGATCACAAACTCAAAATTTTGATTACATGTTCATTATGGGACTCATTGTCCATAAGACTCCATAAATGAATATTTACCTTCAGCCAATCCTTTAGCCATTTGGATTTATAACACACAATAACTTTGGACTTTTCTCATGCACACAACTCCCAATACTCACCAACCACAACTCTACCAATTTGGAAGCATCTTTGAGATGAATCGCCATGTCTACCATGATAGTCCATTACATTATTACAAATAATTATCAAATTAACTTGTGCCTTGGTCTCCTAGCCTATACTCAAAGTGTAAACACTTCTCACATCCCTTCAAATATTCTAATTTTGATCAGGACTAGATCATAATCATTTACAACTCTTAGTCCAACAAATGAAAACTAAATAACTTGGCATACTAACTTGGCAAGAAAAATAAGCTTCAACTCTTGAGAACCTTTCCTCTAGTTTTTTGTTTGTAGAAAATGCTCACACCTTAGATGCCTATAATCATCTCAAACTTGACAAAATGAAATATTACTACTCTATGACCTATCTCAAATGGTGTGATATTACAATGGATTCCAACACCCCTACACCAAATCTAACCATCATCCTACTTACATTGCTAAGATTCCTTGTTAGAGAATCTTATAAGGTGACCTACAATATAGTAGTATTCTACATCTTGATCATGCACTTGAGGGTCAAATGTGTGGAAAAATGTGTGAGGCCCTTCCATAGGAATATAATTCCCTCCATTGTAGTAATGGTTGTACTATAGTGAGAAACCCATTTGTATTATCCTACTATATTAAGTTGACCACTTTTTTGTTGCAATAATAAATTGGTATTTTGAGGAACAAAATCCTGAACTAGTTTGAAACACAATTGAATTATTTTGTTAACACTCACATTGGTAGTAGCAACTAGACAAGAGGATCCATAAAGCTTAGAAAGACCTATAAGAAAAATAATTAATAGAAAGGATACCAAGACTTATGATATATTCTAATAACTGTGTTGCCTATGTAGCTTCTAAACAAGGGCTAGCTCTAGAACCTTACCCTAAAAATATTTATTTAATTCAAGTGTTCCAATTCTACCATATGATCCCTCTACACCTATAGCTACTTTGACAAGAAAAATATTCACTTGTTCTTCACCATCACCTTCAACAAGATCTTCACTTGCAAGTGAGTTTTCCTCAACACTTGAACCTTCTTCTAAGAAAGTACTTTCAACTATAGAGCTTCCTAAAGAATTTGGTCAAACAATATTAAATCATGTGCAATGGAGAATGAATTTACAAATTTCAATACTATACAAGTATTTTTACACCATTGGATGACTATAGTTGGAACTCATATGTCATGCATATAGACTAATTTTCATTATGATTTTTAGATCACATATGATGAGCACATGATTTATTTAATCTATGGCATCATTTTTTCCCAACTATATTATGTATTATGCAGGCACATTCATATTCTTTTTTCTTTATCCAAGTATTTATCATTTGGGGTGTAGTCCATTTTAAAGATCCTTATCATTTATGCTATGTATACATTTTTTTCTATTTTAGGGTCCCTTTCCCATAGTATTTATGCTTTTGAATAGAAAAATGTATCTACCCTTTGATTCACATCAACCTACTTTTGGTCTTTTATGAACTTAAATGCTCTCCTTCTTACCCACTCCTTTGTTCCTTTATAGAAATTAATTCTCTCTTTCATACTTTCTTCATAGTGTGTTGATGAAACTAACCTTTGAGTGTTTGGAAGAAATAAAAAATAAGGAAGCAAATCTCATCTCCCTTGATTTAAGCCTAGCATAAATTTCTTTTGTGAACAACTCTATGAAAGATATACTGGCTGAAGATTACTACTACCAAGATACTTCATATGATGTTGTTTCTATTGTTGAGAAAAAATATGTTATAGGAAAGGAGGCTTGAGCTTGAAATATTTGAAGGGAAAAAAATCTTGCCATGGAAACTATTTGACAACAAATGGATGGAACTATCTAGTGAACTACTTTGATTAGTTTTTTTACAATGAAAAGTTGAGAAGTCTTATGTGCATTAAGTTGTAGTTTTTCAAAAATTAAGATGGTGCACTTACAGTAATACTCCCAAAGTTTTCAAACTTGAAAAGAATTCTTGAAAAAAATCTCATCCATTTTGTTTGTAATAGCAGCCACCAAATTCTATTAAACATTTTTCATATGAAAATGGATAAAAGACTTGATCTATCTATTCTGGTTAATTTTAAAGAGATTGGTAATAACATCTATGGTTACTATTTAGTGAGGTTATTGTTCAAAGGGGCATTACCAGTAGATATGGTAGTAGGATTGAAAGTTTATAACACTAACTTGATAAATTTTATTGTTGACAACCTAATTTATTTTATATCTTTCACTAGCAAAGTAGAAATTATAGTTCATATTTTCTAATAGCCCAAAACTTGGCTTCAAAAAAACTCAAATGGAAAATGCCCACATGGAAAAAGCTCTGAGGTTTTAATGGATTGGACCAAATTTTACGACTGAGCATACCCACTGGTAAACTACAAAGTCTCAATAGTCTCACCTGTCTCTACTTGACATGATTTAACATAACTAAATGTTAGCTCCAAGAAATGTTGTGCTCCATAGATAATTTAAGTCCAATTATTGACTGACTCATCTTCTAGCATGTCTTGAACAACCTAATTTAATGTCTATGGAAATTCTAGTTTCAATCCTCTGCATGACAACAATAGCAATGAGAATGCCAATCTATTGGCATTATAAAAGAGTGTAGGAACAATAGGAAATGCATTCAAAGATGTAGAAAATGTAATGTAGGAGGAAGATGTGTTGAAGGAAGGAGAAGAAGGTGGTTGAGGAAAGTGGTGAGGTGACTGGCCTTAATATTCCTTTGTATCATCATCATGAGTTGTATCATGTGAAACATGTGGAATTCCTCCTTTGTGACCACTCCCTTCTCTATTAATTTTTCCACATTCTTCATGATGCAGGAGCATCCAGAGGTATAAGGGCAATCCCGTGTCACCCAAAAAAATGTACTTAGACTTATTTTTTGTTTCATGTCTTTACATTTTTGGATACCCATTTGGCTCAAATAAAGGTTCCAACTCTCATAGTTCAACTATCAGTGCATTTGAAAATCCCAAAAAAATAGGAGCATGTATTTGGGCCATCATTTCAGTAAACTAGAAGGTGTGAATTGGCCAGATGAATGTAATCATAATTTAGAGCATTCTAGAAAAAGAATTAGGTCAATAGGCCCCACGGTTTGAAAGTTACTGCAGTTTTTCGGGTTTTGGAGACCTCCTAAGAATGCTTCAAAGTTAGGTTTGGGGAATTAAATGACCTTGAAAAGGGTCAAAAAATGGGGGACGAGAAAAGCTGGTCCATAGGGCTATAGAGAACTTCAAGAGCTTTCCAAAAATGTAAACGGTTCGTCAATCGGAGCTACGGTTCAAAAGTTATGCCTCCCGGAAGTTCGGTTATCGTTTTTGGATTCTTCTAGGTTTGCACCGACTTCTAACGCAGCTTCTGAAACCTTCTATTTCATCGGTGGATGCCTACTAGCACTTTATAGAATGTACTCCTTGTCCTTAACCCTCTGGGGTCTATTTAAGGAGATTTCTGGCATTGTAAAAGGCAGTTCGGAGTGGAGTTTGAGAGGAGGTACTAAAAGGAGAAATTATCTCCAGATTTATGCTATTATAAGCCCTTAGGGCATGTTATGAAGTTTATTTTCTCTGCATTGTTTGTACTAGCTTATTTTCTCAGTTAATATAATTTTCCTTTTTTTGTTGGTTCCATTCTGTTCTTGGGTTGTGTCCCCATCAAGTGGTATCAGAGCAGGTTTTCCTGAGTGTGTAGACAGAGTGCCGACTGTGAGGCAATTTGCACCAGGACCGTGTGGTTGTGGGTTCGAGTTAGAAGATGCCTCCATGAAGAGAGCATGGCAAAAGGACTAGAGCTATTAATCTTGAGGAGGTTAGAGCCCTCCAGAGGCAGGTACAAGCATTGCAAGAGGAGCTTCGTAGAGGAGCAAATGTTGCCACAGGTGATAACAGTGAGGATGACAATGAAGAAGAAGTAATGGGACCAAAAGAGGAAGTTGACGGGGAAGTTTTGAATCCTGTAGAGGAAAGGCTTTTTAGGGCCATTACTAAATTTTGGAAAAGACTTACAATTGAAGTGGGTATATTTTCAAGAAATCTGAAACCGGATGAGTTGATCGATTGGATCAATGAACTGGAAGAATAGTTTGAGTATGAGGATATAAGGGACCCAGATAGGGTTAAGTTTGCAAGGGCCAAACTGAAAGGCCATGCCAAAATCTGGTGGCAAGAGGTTCAACTAGAAAGACTTAGAAGAGGAAAGGAGAAGATCACAAGATGGGATCGCATGGTGGACAAATTGAAGAAGCAGTTCATTCCTGTGGACTACGAGCTTGATCTGTTTAAGAAGATGCATGGGTTAAAGCAAGCAGGAAGACCAGTCCAAGAATATACAGAGGAGTTTTACCGACTCTTGATTAGAGCAGGGCATGCAGAAGAAAATAAGGAGAAGGTTGCTCGTTATATCAGTGGGTTGCGACCTAGCATCCAGGAGGAATTAAGTCTGGTAAGAATGACCAACATTGAAGAAGCATACCAGTTTGCCCTACGAGTTGAAGAGAAGCTAAGTAAAAGGTTTGAAGGAAGACAAAGAGGGTGTGGTCAAGGAGGAAGGGGAAGCGGTAGATCATCTGGAGGCCACAATGAAACCCAAAAGAAAAATAAAGATGTGGGTAGTAGCAGAAACCAAAGGAATGAGGGTTTCAACCGCTCCCATGATCAAGACTTTGGAAATCAAAGAGGAAGAGGTAGAGGACGTGGACAAGGAAGAGGAGGCTTCTATGGTACCTGTTTCCATTGCAATGAAGAAGGTCATCGTGCCTTTGAATGCCCTCAACAACAAGGAAGGACAGATAGGAGAACTGAGGGCCAAGCTAGGGTTGCTCATGTGGATGAGGATGCACAATAATAACATTCAGAGGATGCAGAAAGAGGAGAGACCTTGGTAAATAAAAGAGTCCTACTAAGCGGTGAAAATGAACTAGGACAGTGGAGGAGTTTGTTCCGTACCAGATGCAAGTGTGAGGATAAATGTTGTGATGTGATCATTGATGGTGGTAGCATTGATAACTCGATATCAGAAGAGATGGTCTCTAAGTTGAAGCTCAAGAGGGAGAAACATCCCCAGCCCTATCGGATTTCTTGGGTAAAAGATGATCGTAAGGTCCTGGTAAGTGAATAATGTTTAGTAAAATTAAAAATTGGGAGTTACCATGATGAAGTTCTCTGTGATGTTATTTCGATGGATGTTTGCCATCTATTGTTGGGTAGACCATGACAGTTTGATAGACATGCAATACATGACGGACATGCAAACACATACTCTCTGACAAAGGATGGAGTTCGCCACAAATTGAAGCCCATGAAAAAGGAAGGTGAAAAGGTATGTAGCAGTGCTAGGATTTGTCTTGTTGATGGAAGGAAGTTTTTAGATGGCATGAAACATCAGCATATGTGCTATGCTTTGATTCCTAGTAAAGATAAAGAAGGTAGTAGTGAAATACCATTTGAAGTTTTAGATTTACTAGGGGAGTTTGGAGATATTATCTCTGATAATGTTCCAAATGGATTGCCACCAATAAGGAAAATCAAGCATCAGATAGATCTAATTCTAGGAGCTAGTTTGCCTAACAAGGCTGCTCACAGGATGACTCCTACTGAAATAGAGGAGCTAAATAGACAGGTTCAGGAGTTGCTGAGGAAGGGCTTGATTTGAGAGAGCCTGAGTCCATGTGCAGTACCTGCAGTACTTGCACCAAAGAAGGATGGAGAGTGGAGGATGTGTACAGATTCTCGAGCTATAAATAGGATAACCATCAAGTACCGATTTCCTTTACCAAGGATGGATGATCTTATGGACTGCTTGAGTGGAGCTCAGTACTTCACAAAGATAGATCTGAAGAGTGGCTATCATCAAATATGGATTCGAGAAGGAGATGAGTGGACAAAAGCCTTCAAGACCAAGGAGGGTCTTTATGAGTGGTTAGTCATGCCCTTTGGATTGATGAACGCCCCAACCACCTTCATGCGGCTCATGAATGAGGTACTTAGGAAGTTCTTGGGAAAATTTGTTATTGTCTATTTGGATGATATTTTAATTTTCAGCAAGACTTTAGAAGAACATTTACTGCATATTCGTAGTGTCCTTGAAAGGCTAAGGGAAGAGAAACTGTTAATTAATCTAAAGAAGTGTGTCTTTGCAAAAAGGGAGTTAGTCTATTTTGGGATTTGTTATATCACCTGAAGGTCTCAAAATGGATCCAGAGAAGGTAAAAGCCATCTTGGAATGGCCTACTCTAAGGTCTGCTACTGAGGTAAGATCATTTCATGGTATGGTTAGTTTTTACAGGAAGTTTATTAAGAATTTCAGTGGCATATGTGCACCCCTAACTGATACAATAAGAGGGGATAGAAAAGAGTTCAAATGGACTGCAATAGCTGTGAGAATTTTTGAATTGCTGAAGAAGAAGGTGACTGAACAGCCTGTGTTGGCACTTCCAGATTTTAGAAAAGTATTTCAGGTGGATTGTGATGCTAGTGGTAGCACTATTGGGGCTGTATTAAGCCAAGAAGGTAAGCCTATTGCATATTTTAGTGAAAAATTGAATGATGCAAAGAAGAATAATTCTGTTTATGATAAAGAGTTCTATGCAATAGTTCAGGCCTTAAAGAAATAGAGGCATTATTTATTGCCAAAGGAATTTGTTTTGTATACTGATCATCAGGAATTACAGTACCTAAATAGCCAAGGTAAATTGAATCAGAGACATATGAAGTGGGTAGAATTCTTGTAGGGTTATACATTTGTGTTGAAGCATAGAAGTGGAAAATCTAACAGGGTTGCAAATGCACTAAGTAGGAGACAGTTGTTGCTTAAAATAATGCAGGTTGAAGTAGTTGGGTTTGATGAACTCAAGAATTTGTACCCCAAGGATCCTGATTTTGCTAAAGCATGGAAAGCTTTTAAAGAACCTGTTGCTGTAGATAGAACAAGTGGTTAGACTATTTGATTCAGGATGACATGTTGTTCAAAGGTAGTCAATTGTGCATTCCAAGGAGTTCCATGAGGGAAAATCTGATTAAGGAGAAACACAGTGGAGGGATGGCAGGACATTTTGGTCGGGATAAGACCATTTCCATTCTTAGAGAACATTATTTTTGGCCTCAAATTACACAGGATGTGAAGAAGTTTGTACAGAGTTGCCAGGTTTGTCAAGTTGCCAAGGGGTTTAGTCAAAATATTGGCCTATATCAGCCATTGCCTATTCCATCAAGGCCATGGAAGGACATAAGTATGGATTTTGTTCTTGGATTTCCAAGGACACAAAGGGGTAATGACTCAGTATTCATGGTGGTTGATAGGTTCTCCAAAATGGCACATTTCATTCCATGCCACAAAACTCATGATGTTGTCCATATTGTAGACTTGTTTTTCAAAGAGGTGGTAAGACTACATGGTCTTCCAAGGAGTATAGTTTCTGACAGAGATACTAAATTTGTGGGGTATTTCTGGAGGACATTGTGGAAGAAGTTGAGAACAGACTTGAAATTCAGTTCCATGCATCACCCACAGACTGATGGCCAAACAGAAGTGGTAAATAGAAGTCTGGGCAATTTGCTGAGATGTTTAGTTGGAGATAAGCCCAAGGGATGGGATTTGATTCTACCACAGGCAGAGTTTGCTTATAATAACTCTATAAATAGGAGTACTGGAAAATCACCATTTCAAATTGTATATGGGAATAGCCCAAGGACTACACCAGAATTGAGGAAGATAGAACAAGGGGAGAGGACAAGTGTTGAAGCTGAGGAATTTGCTGAACACATCAAGCGTCTACATGAGGAGGTTCAAGCACACATTATCAAGATGAATCAAGAGTATAAAGCTAGGGTTGATCAAAGGAGAAGACATAAGGAATTCCAAGTAGGGGATCTAGTCATGGTGCACTTACGAAAAGAAAGATTTCCAGTTGGTACTTACAACAAGCTGAAAATGAAGAAATTTGGCCCCTGCAAAGTTTTGAAGAAACATAACTCAAGAAATGCATATGAGGTGGAGCTGCCAGACGGTATTCACATTTCTCCCATTTTCAACATTACAGATTTAACAGAGTATCATGATGATGGTGCACATGAGGAGCTGGTTTTAGAGCCATGTCCAATTCCTGCTTCTAAGAAGGAGGAGATAGAAGACATTCTAGATCATCATGTGGGTAGGAGTACCAGAAACAGGCAGTATGAAGAGTATTTGGTCAAATGGAAAGGACGGTCGATCGAGGACTCAACTTGGATTTCAGTAGCTGAGATTTCCCATTTGGGATTTCCTCTACCATCCATAAAGTGATAGGGTCACTTTTCAATCTACCCTGGGTGTCTGATGCAGGAGCATCCAGAGGTATAAGGGCAATCCTGTGTCACCCAAAAAAATGTACTTAGACTTAGTTTCTGTTTCATGTCTTTATATTTTTGGATACCCGTTTGGCTCAAATAAAGGTTCCAACTCTCATAGTTCAACTATCAGTGCGTTTGAAAATGCCAAAAAAATAGGAGCATGTATTTGGGCCATCATTTTGGTAAACTAGAAGGTGTGAATTGGCCAAATGAATTTAATCATGATTTAGAGCATTCCAAAAAAAGAATCAGGTCAATAGGCCCCACGGTTTGAAAGTTATTGCAATTTTTTTGGGTTTTGGAGACCTCCTAAGAATGCTTCAAAGTCAGGTTTGGGGCATTAAATGACCTCAAAAAGGGTCAAAAAATGGGGGACGAGCAAAGGTGGTCCATAGGGCTATAGAGCACTTCGAGAGCTTTCCAAAATTGTAAACAGTTCGTCAATCAGAGCTACGGTTCAAAAGTTATGCCTCCCAAAAGTTCGGTTACCGTTTCTGGATTCTTCTAGATTTGCACCGACTTCTAACATAGCTTCCGAAACCTTCTATTTCGTTGGTGGATGCCTACTAGCACTTTCTAGAATGTACTCCTAGTCCCTAACCCTCCGGGGTCTATTTAAGGAGATTTTTAGCATTGTAAAAGGCAGTTCGGAGTGGAGTTTGAGAGGAGGTACTAAAAGGAGAAATTATCTCCAGATTTATGCTATTATAAGCCCTTAGGGCATGTTCTGAAGTTTATTTTCTCTACACTATTTGTACTAGCTTATTTTCTCAGTTAATATAATTTTCCTTTTTATGTTGGTTCCATTCTGTTCTTGGGTTGTGTCCCCATCACTTCAAATGGAGGACCACAAGCATGGAGGAATTGGAGTTACATAGTATAGGCATATCCTTCACATGGGTCTCCATCTCCATATTCATCTCCACATCCTAAGCCATTCTTCTGGTTTCAATTTTTTGGTTTAGGGTTGTCTATTTTTTCAAGCATCTACTATTGGATGGGCTCATTGTTTCTGTCTTGAGTTTAATCTTTTATGTTGACTTTCATTTGTATTATCTGATGTATCATTGACATTGATATCAAGGAGGTGATGGATGTGGTCATCACCATCTCTTGATCCCACAATGGCACATGAAATAAATTTTTTGACATCTTGAAATGTTGTAATTTCCAAATTATTTCTCCTTCATAGTTTCATGAATATTAATTTATTTTAGGTTTGCAAATCCATGATCCTACAAACTACTATTGTTTGAGTATCTTCAAGTTCAAACATCTAAAATTGTAATAGTTAATCTATGAAATAACTAAAAATCAATCTCCATTTTCTCCTTGTAGTGAGAAACACCATTAGATAGATAAAAATTAATGTGTCTTCTGGTATCAATTCTAAGATGGAAATTTTTAAAAAGGAAGAAATCACAAAAGTTTGAAGAAAATCAGTTACAAATTTGGTCTATGATATTGTGCTAAAATGGTAAAAGAATCTTTCCATCATAATATTTTTAAAGAAAGAGAGATATCTAGCAAACAGGTAGGTGTCAAGCATCTTGCTAAACTAATGAGAACTATTATGTGTAACTATTAAGGATTAAAGAGATGTTGAAGATAAGACTCACAATCATTATCAACTATTACCTAGTTAGAAAATGTAATTTTTTGTGGTCATACAATAATGGCTAGATTTTTTTGTGGTCATACATTGGTCTATGCAACCAACTTAAAAAAAAGAAAGGAATACCTGAGCCTTGTGAGAATATATCTATCAAAAAGTGTTGTATCAAATGATTATAGACATACATTTAATGTTTATTTTATGAAAAATTTGTTTTGAAGATTTTAGAAATCTTCACAGTTATGCTTAATATTAGGAATAATTCCTTGGGTAAAATATATGTCTACTGTATGATAAGTAGTTTGAGCTTCCATATCCAATTTGTAAAATATGATATACATCTACGGAAGCCATGTAAAAAGGATTAATGCATTCTGACTTTGTGTGGGAATTCATGACTAATTTGATGTCAATATCTTTTATGATTAATCCTCTAGGGGGCACAATCTTGTTGCACAGCATATTTATAGCCTTGGACATTGATGATGTTCCTTTTATTGTTTTGAAGGTCACATCTTCCATGCACACTATATAATTCTTCTATGACAAGGATTTCCTTAAGAGCTCTAATATTTACTCCTATTGCTTGGATTTTCAAGGAGTAGGTTAATGCAAGGAAAAGTTGTTTATTGTCCCAAATTACAACCACAACATTTATGCATTTCATGATAGACACCATCTAAAACATGGGGAAAAGCACCTAGTTTGTCCATATTTTATGTAAAATTTGATACCACCACATTTGATCAATAGAATAGTAACATGTTTGGGTTAATATCTAACTACGGGTGCTTGAACACAAAGCTATACATGTACACAAGGAAAGTCAAACAAATTCCAAAATGAATCATACGGAACTACATAAATAAAGAGTCACAACTCTAATATGTGCATACTCTACATTGAGTACAAACTTTCCCTATTAAACAACCCCAACTCATGAAAAATATGGAGTAATGGAAAGGCTCAACAAAATTTATTGAGTTTATGTCAATGAAAGTTGTTGATATTATAATATGGGTGAATTTGAGCAAAGTCACCAAATTTTTCTTTCAAAATCATATTTGCAGATATAAACATTAAGTACAACATGTCCAATATTTTTGTAGATATACACATTAGTTACACCAAATTTTTCTTTCAAAACCATAGGTGCAGATATAAACATTAAGTACAACATGCCCAATAATTTTATAGATATATTTTCCTATGAAGAAAGACCATACCTGACAATATAGACCCAGAACAAATGAATGAGATAATGGCTACATTGTGGTCTCAATTTTGAAAAAAATTTTATAAATGTAATTGTCCTTGCAAAAAGTGTAAGGGCTTAAAGAATCAAATAATTCTAATCACAATAGCCTAGAGTCATTGTAGGAAAGATGGTAACATTGAAGGGGAAAGGTAGATTAAGGAGAGTGAGAGGTAATTATAAGTTGTTTTCTTCTAGTTAATAATTCTTATCCATCATCAATATAAGTTGTTTCTAACTGGTCTAGTTGTTTTCTTTATAGTTGGTCATGAGTGGGATGCACTAAATTTTTATATTGTAAACAATCTTTATTGGATGATAGTATGGATTCGAAAATCTCAAGAAAATGGTCTCTCATTAACATGAGATGATGCTGCATCATTGGTTAAAGAATTTTATTGTAATGGAGATTCCAATGTTATGCCAATGGTACTTGATCTAGCATATGACTTAATAGATACAAAAGAAAGTAAAAGATTACTAATCATGACCCATAAGTTTAATATCAAATCACAAATCAATGTAAATAATCTTGACATGTTTGAATAATTGTATATCAAACACCACAAACCTATACACTACCATGGCCATAAATTTTGCATCAAAAAGTTAGATAAAAAGAAGAAAATTGTGATTCTAGGATAAGTGCAGTCTTCATCGTTGCCAATATTTTGTCTAGAAATGACATACATCCTCAAAAATATAAAAATTGATACTATGACATGTTGGATGATATACTTAGTGTGATTTTAATTCATTCAAATTAGTTCTATTTTTTGTCAAATGGTACAGGCTATGACTGAATCTAAATGATCCTAATAGGAGTATTATTGAACATGATAGTGGATTTACAATGATTAATACAAGGTCATTTGAGCTAGTTGGATATGAGCCCTATGTTCTTCCAAGCCAATACAAACATTTGTTGTTATACATGATCCAAGAGGAAGGTTGATAAAGTATAATGTGATAGAAGAAGAAGATATCAAATAATTAGAAGATGAAGTAAATGACGATCATGAACAATTGTTACACAATGAAGAAGAAGAAGAAGAAGGCAATGATTCTGGTGATGGTGATGATGATGATGAAAATCATGATCATGCTGATGAAGATGGTGATAATCAAGGTGATAATGGTCATGCTAATGGTGATGAAGATGATGATGATTTCAATGAAGATGGTGGTGGTGATGATGATGATCAAAGTGACAACTATAGGATGGTGATGATTATGATGACATGGATGAAGATGGTGATCAATGACATGATCAATGAAATGTTTGTCAAGGTACAATCAATGTCAAGTATGATGGGGTCATGATTTATTTATAGAATTTTTTTTGACTTGTATGCTTTTATAATTAAGTTACTATGTCTTGAAATCTAGTGTCATGAAGTATATACAATGATATTGCATAGCTACCACAGATAAAATAGAGGTAATAAATTATAAAGTATACAATAATTTCAATGAATGCATCATGTAATTATGTCTTCTACACAATTTTTAGTATATAGAGCATTGTAAGCAGAAAAATTTTCATTCATTATAATATGGGTAAGTTTGATGAGAGAGGTGACCAACTTTTTCTTTCAAAACCATATGTGTATATATAAACATTAAGCACAACATGTACAATTTTTTTATAGGTATACACATTAATTAAACCAAATTTTTGGCTAACTCAAGATAAATAATTTACATATGCAGCCTATCCAATTCCTTTGACTAGGATCTTGCACAATCACATGGATCAACAGGCATAAGTCAATAGACCCTATAGATATAATTTTTAATTTGCATGTCTTCTCTTTACCGTCAACATCAACTTTAGTCCTAATATGTCTCTCATTTTATGGATTGAAGATATTACCAAATAGGTATTTGTCTGATCTATCTTCCTTGAGTGAGGAAAATACAAGAATAGAAGACAAAAGTTAGACATCTAGTAGGTCTAAAATAGGGAGATTAGCTAGAGGTCAAAAGACTACAAGAAAATTCAATAAACAAATGCAATTTTTCTTGCCAGGGGGCGGGGGGGGGGGGGGTCATGTTCTTATGATAATGACAGTAAAGGTGATAGGAAGTTTCCCTTAACATAAACATATATTCAGAAAGAATGGATACCCAAGGAACTGCCTCGAGTTAGCATTGATTTTTCTATCGATGAAAGGATATATTGCATAGCTAAATCTTCATTACATGGTTTGGGCCTATTTTCCATGGATGGCATAAAGGTCCATTACAATAAAGTTGTTGAATTGATGGAGTGTGTAGGACCTTGTTACAATTACAATAATTGGATGCGGATTGTGTAATATAAAAAAGTATGCATAGGTATGCACTACCACCAAATTATATACAATGCAAAGAAAATGATCAAAGTAAAAGGTTCACTATGTATATTGATGGGAGGCCAAAAGCAACAAGGAATATTGTAGGATTTATAAATAGCTCTTGAGTTGTGTCAACTAATAAGTGGTCAAATTATATATTCAAGGCACATGAGGGAAATCATGTTTTTATATATGCAATAAAATCAATAAGTGCAGGGGAAGAACTTCTGATAGATTACAATTTGAATCGTGTAGATATAAAAATATTCCCTATCATAGGACTGGTAAGTATAACATTTAAACCAATTGTATCCAATTAATATTGACTCCAATATTCAATATACTATTTTATTAATTTTTTTTTTCAAGTATATTTCTTTAATTTTGTTGCTAATTACTAAGAGTTACTAATCTTTTTCATACGGTGACATGGATAGACCACCACCCATAGGCGGGGATGCACCATCTATTACACCTTCTTTAATCAAGGTAAACCTTAATTATTATAATTTTTAAAATTATATAGAAAAAAAATTTATATTATTATGCTCTTTTTTTTATGGCTTTAGAGTTATTTTGATGGAATTTTACTAACATTGATGTCACAACTTGATACTTATTGATAGGGAAAAGCTAAAATGATAGTAGATCAAATGTAATATGTAGTGCCTACCCTTAGTTTGCATTTATATTATCATTAATGAACTCTTTTAGGTTAGTTTTATGCTTGATTATTAGTAGTTTTATTTTGAGATTATCAAATATTGTTTTACATTCAATTGATTATATGATGAGATTACTTGGTACTCTATATCTCATGTATGCATGATGATTATTTAGTGATTTTAGTTATTGATGATGATTAGTTAGATGGATTATTATGTGTCTTCTTATGGATACTTACTCCATACTACATGTTTATGGTGTGTACGTATGTTTTCTTTATGTATGGCATTTTTGATGTGGTTAAGGAAGGGAGTCAATGTCACCTACTAGTCGAGATCTACACAATGCACCACTTCTTTCCATTACCTATTTAGCTTAGAATATTGTGTTTATACATGCATGGATTTTATGTAGGTTGCAGGTACCGGATATCAACTTCCCTGAGTTGCTAGGATGAGCATACCTTATCGCATTATCTCAAAGGTAAGAGAGTCGAGATAAATTCTTAAGTCCAAATCCTAAACCTTTAAGCCATTTTTCCTAGAAAATTAGGACAAGTATTTGAGTTGATTACCCTTTGAATGTGCCAAATGATGTTAATTCATGATTATAACCCTTTAGTTTGATTTTGTATGTGTTTTGCTATGATGCATTTTCATATTTTATTTTAAGAGTCTTCGGTGAAATTTTTTATTAATTAAGTCTAATTAAAAGATTAAATTAATGAATAAATTTAATGGAAATTATTATGATATTTTAATATTTAATTATATTTAATTGGTAAATTAATTAAATAAAATAACTTAATTTGAAGATAAAAGTTATAAGAATAAATTTAGAATGTGATAATATTTATTTAATTTATTAGTAATATATTTAGAGTTCATTTTTAAATAAATGTTAAATGATATTTTTTTTAACTTAATAAATATTTTATCAATCAAATGTTCAAAAATAATTTAAAAAGTGGGAAAATAAATTAATTTATTAAAAGTTTCATGATTGTGTGATGCGTGCATGAGATTAAATTTAATAAATTAATTAAAACAGAAGTCAAGTAAAAATTAAATAAAGTAATTATAATAATTCAATAAACATGCATGGGAAAGAAAAAGGAAAGATAAAGAAAAGTTAATTTAGAATTGAGGGCTGGTGATCAAGGAGTTCTCTTGGGTGAATGCACAATTAGTGCCTCGATTTTAGGAGAGAACTCCATATCACAATTTGGGAGTTCATTTTTGAGGGATGGCAAATTTTGGAAGAGGAAGGAATTTTTAGAAAGGAGAAAGTTTTGAAAGGAGGAATTTCTCTACAATTTTCTTGGGCATAGCGATTAGCATTAGTATCCAGGTAGATGCTTGTGATTATTTGCTAAATTTATTACACTCTTTCTTTCCTATCTTCATTGTGTCTGTTGAATGTTTATCTGAAGAAATCTTGCGATGAATATTTCAGTATTATGTATTTCTAGTATAAATGTAAATCTACTATTTACAAGAAAATTAAAAGAGTGATGTTATCCTTCTTCGATAGATTTAAAATGAAAAATTAGTCAGGGAAGGGTTTGAATGGAAATAAAGATTCTCTTAAAAACTATATATATATATATATATATATATATATATATATATATATATACTTACGTACATATGTATGTATGTATGTATATATACATATACATATATTGGTGGGTTTGCTATATTTTCTCCATCAGATTAATGCTAGGATTTTGATTTAAAAAAATTATATTATAAAAAGATTGGAAAGGGCTTTTAATTTTTAAAAATTATTATTAAAATGAAATAAATATAAAATAATATTAAAAAATAATAATAAAATATTATTGGGAGGAGGCACAACCGCCAAATCCAACCTCCCCCTTCTTACCTTTTTCCCCCATTGTACCCACCACCATTAAACTGTGGCAGTAGACCAGACTACCTGCCACAACAATAGTTAATATTGTTGCCTATGATAGTAGTCAGACCTATCGTCGTAGGTCAAAGGCCAGTGAACCTTTTCAATAAACATGCCATTTTTTTTAATAAAGATTTTTTTAAAATTTAATTTTATTAATAATTAATAAATATTAAATATTGAATTTTTAATTTTGTTAGAAATGGAAAAAGAAATATGTAAATAAGCAATACCAGGAAAGAATCTAAGAGAGTAAATGCATGAAAAAATATTACCATAAAATAGGAGAGAGAAACCTTCAAGCTCCAACACCATGAGACAAGATATTTGGAAAGGGGAAAGCAAAGAAAACCCCTTGTGACATTATGAATGAGGCATGAAAAGCCTAAGAAGAGAGAGAGAGAGAGAGAGAGAGAGAGAGAGAGAGAGAGAGAGAGAGCAATGCTCATACAATAATTGAGAAGAGGAAGAAACCTCATTGTTAAATGAGAGAAGAGGGTTATCTCTTAAATAGAGATGAGAGAGAGGAGTTAGAATGTAAGTCCCATGTCTATGAATGCCACCATTCATAAGTGTGTGAGGCCAAGTGTGAGATTCCTCTTAAGGAGGAATAATCTAAAATTAGAAATTACAATAAATATTTGTCCTCACATATTCCACTAGATGACAAAATAGGATGTAGTGGAAAAAGGACAAAAAAGAAATATATTAGGATACCTTGGCTTATATCCTAATATATTATAATAATAAAGAAAGGAGTTCTAACCTTGGTTTATAAACATACCAAGGAAAGATTACAACTTCTAACACCCCCCTTTAATCTTTACTTGGGGAAATTACATCAAAGGGTAGTAAACTCATAATTTTTACAAAAATTTGCAACTTAATCTTCAATATGAAGTAATTTGATTGTCTTCAAGCCATATGGTACATTTGTAGATCCAAGAGAAGTACACGAGTCCTTTGAATGTGATCAAGTGGAAGCATAGACACATCTTCAAATGTGCAAAACCAAGAAGGTTCCTTGATGGATCACCTGAAAAAAAGAGAACAACACGACAAATATCCACAAGTAGAATGCCATCATATATGAAAATTCAAAATCCTTTTGACTAAGGATAATAAAAATCTCATAGAGAAACAATGAGTAAAACATGTTACCACAAAACAATGGAGATAACCTGATATCAAGATAAATTATATGCTCAAAAATTGTCAACAAGGACAAATTGAGTAAAAAGCTTGATTAATGCTCTCATGAAAAGTATATGATACTAATGCACAAATGACCATAGACAAGGCCAACTAATGAAACGTGCATCAACATTGCATCAATCATGTGGATATAGACAGTCCACTTAATGAATCATCCCACTGCAAGTTAATGGGGGCGTCCCTCCATAACGTGCATGACTCATGATTTAAGCAATAATGTATGCAGATCATTATCACATTAATATAGGAAAATAACATAAAGGAGAGACATGCTGATCAAATTAGAATTATCATGATATGTTAGGATAATCAAAAGAATGGATTATGAGGATATAACAACATATTGCCTTCAAATTGGATCAAATCATCTGAATTTGGAGAGAAAACTCCAATAATAACATCCTCTTCATTGAGGAACAAAAATGGAACAACATGGAGGGGAACTCCATAAAAATATTATCCTATCAAAATGGAACAGATAGGATCAAATGGAGGGAAACTCCATATAAAATGAGTGCATACCAATATAGGATGGAGGGATACTCCATGGGCCAGATAAGGAAACTATGTATCATTTATACTAAGGGGACCTACATAGTTAACCTTGAAAAAATTGGCTCCCTATGCAACTCAAAACAAATATCATATAAATCATGTATATCAATGGTATAAAATCATAAAGTGCCAACATGGGCATAGAACAATGCTATAAAAGCATAAAAGTGCAACTATGGGCACATCAAAATATCAAAATGAAGTCGAAGGAAAATGTGTAAAATAACTCATAATCTTATCAAAATGAATTAAACTTTATTTTCAAAATGCAGAGATCTAAGGATGATCAAAATAAAGAAAATATGTATATCAGGTATAAAACTCCATTGAGGGTAAACATGAGTATTTAATTCATTTTGCAAAGGTATATATTAATTTTTGAATCATTATAGTCATAAAATTATATATATCTGGGTATATATGTGTGCACCCATATATACTTGAAAAAAAATCATAGTATGAAATCACACCAGTACAATTATTAAATCATAGCTTAATGCTAGAAAAAAGATTACCCCCTTTGTTTGTTTTTTTTTTTTTTTTGGTTTGAGTAATTACCTTCATATAAAATTTGTTACAACTAACCCTGCAAAAAAGGTTAGTAAATAATAATAGAGTTCAGATCTGGCAGATAAGAATCTAAAAAAATAAATGAAGGGAGAGGTTAGAGACGTTACAACAGACACTGCAACATCTAAATAAAGGAAGAAAAAAAAAATACCAATTAAAAATTGCTCTTGTTCATCATTACATGTGGCACCAAGAACTCAACAGCCTTTAATTTTAGCAAGCTGTAAGGGATATCATGATTTGGCTTGGAAAATTTCTTCTCTAATCTGACCTGGGTACACCAAGCAAAGAACCAACTAATTATTTCTGCAAAACTTTAACTGCAAGTGATACTAGTACACGTGGTGGTTTCTCTGTTCCATGCCGAGCAGCAGAAAAAGTTTTCCCTCCTCTGGATTTTAATCAGCAGCCACCTGCTCAGGAACTAATTGCCAGAGATCTTCATGATAATGAGTGGAAGTTTCAGCATATCTTTCGAGGACAACCTAAAAGACATCTTCTAACAACAGGTGGAGTGTTTTGTTCAGTGCAAAGAGACTTGTTGCTGGAGATTATGTCCTCTTTATTTGGAATGAGAAAGGATAATTGTTTTTGGGAATCAGGCAGGCAAACAAACCAAAGACTGTTATGCCCTCAATGGTGCTTTCAAGTGATAGTATGCATATAGGACTTCTTGCTGCAGCTGCTCATGTTGCTGCTACAAATAGTCGATTCACTATTTTCTATAATCCAAGGGCAAGTCAATTCACTATTTGTTGGCCCTGATTGTATCGATGGCTCCCAAGGCAATGGACCCACCACTCTGTAACTCCCATTGAAGGAACTTATGGATATCTAGCACATTCTAATTTGGGAAAAACCATTTTTTGATGCTTCAGAGCAGAACATTCTAATTTGGTCAAAACCATTGTTAGAGTCTGAAAACATTAAAGAACTAGTAGATCCAAGGCTTGAATTTCAATATGATACTGTTGAGATCAAGAGAGTGCTTTTCACAGCATCCCTGTGCATAAGGCATTCAGCAATCTGGAGGCCATCTATGAGTGAGGCTCTACAATTGTTGATAGACAGAAAAAGCCTTCTTAGAGAAGACTATTGGACCATGCGTGGATGGTTTTGATCATCACTTTCGGTGGTTGAATAACTGTGTTGGGAAGAAGAACTACACAACATTTGTCTCACTTATGGCTACTAGCCTCACATGGCTTGTGCTTGAATGGGGAATAGGTATTGCTATTCTGGTGCACTATTTTATTGATAAAAGAGGAACTGAGAATCACATAGTAGAAAAACTTGGCGATGTATTTTCATTGGCCCCATATGCTACTAATGGACTATGCAGAAAGAACCTCAGTTTCACTCGGTGGAATCAATTCTCTTTCACCCGTTGCGCAGCCAGATTTCTCAAATTTTTCAAGATTTTTGAGTCTGCAAGGAGGGGAGGTAAATGCTTATATGAACATGGTGAGGCAGACAAATAATCGTAGAGCACTGGGAGATATTGGGAACCTACTCAGTGCCCTTTCTGCCAGATGTATTGTTAGTAAAGGAAGAGTACTAGCAGCGGCAGCTGCAGGAGAGAATAACATTGTAGCTGTGAAGAATTTTGTTCAAGTGGATCATCCTGTAACTAGGAGCTTTGGTGCCACTTTGGCAAAAAATGGGATCTTGACATAGGAACCAGCTCTAGATTTTGAGGAACATAGGAAACAAAGGAGGCAGAGGATGAAGTGCCTAATATTGATGAGGTAGACATGGACAATCCATTGGCTGTGGCAGATTATGTCCAAGACATTTATAGCTTCTACCATGAAAGAGAGATCATTAGATGTGTTCCTCCAGACTACATGTCTCTCCAATCAGACATAAATGAGAAAATGCGAGCAATTTTGGTAGATTGGCTTATTGAGGTCCACTTGAAATTTGGTCTCATGCATGAGACTCTGTTCTTAGTGATCAATCTCTTTGATAGATATATTTCCTATCAAAGTGTAGTAAGAAAATCATTGCAGCTTGTTGGGGTAACTTGTATGCTTTTGGCATCCAAATATGAAGAAATATATGCTCCTACTATTGAAGATTTTATCCTTGTTTTCGATAATGCGTACAAAAAATTTGAAATTCTACAAATGGAGAAATCTATACTCAATACATTGCAATTGCAGAGAAGGGTTCTTTTATAATCTTTTGAGATTGTGAGGGAGCAGATTTAGAGTTGCGGAGGCAGGGTAGTTTGCAGGAACAGATCGGTAGGCACAGCAGAAGCGTAGGCCTTGGCCTATTCCACGCCTTCATGAGCGGCTTTTGAGGGAGCGCGAGGCTGAGAACATAGCAGACATTGTAAGTGACGTCTGTCTGCAAATTTTTAAGTGTTTTTCCAAATATATATGGCTCAGAGGATCAAGATTTGGCTTTTTCCCTTCAAATGTCTGTACAAGACAGTAAAATCATAAAAGAAATCCAAGTGAATATCATAATATAGGATCTCACAACCCCAAAGCACATGAGTACATTAGAGCAGTGTGGCACAACATGCAAAAGTTACACAACCCATCAAAAATCTACATCTAATCTTTCATAGTCAAATTTCGTGCAATTAAATGCATTAAAAATTGCCTCCACAAAGGAAGAGCAAAGACAGACTTAAGCGATCAAGAGAATAAGGAAATTGCTAAAAAAATCTATATGTTAAAAACACAAGCAGAAAAATAAAACCTTCAAAAAATATCGCACCCATTGTCAAACACATCAGAATCCAATATGCAGTTAGGAAGTGATTAGATCATAGTAAAAAGATATCTAGATAGGAAAACCTTTTGGCGGCAAGCCTGCCAAAGGGGGTTAGATGAAAAACTAATATAAAATAAGAATTAACCTGCACAAATTAGAGCACACAAAAGTTAATCGAGTTTGGCGGTAAACCAGCCAAATCCAAAAAAAAATTCAATTTCTTCCAACTTAAGAAGATTAAAAAAAAAGTGAAATCTCTCTCAAGAGTCTCCTTCGAATCGTACCTTCATGCAAACACTCAAAACAAAGATTAAACTGCTCTGATACCATGTTAGAAATGGAAAAATAAATCTATAAATAAGCAATACCGGGAAAGAATCTAAGAGAGTAAATGCATGAAAAAATATTAGAGAAAGCTTCAAGCTCCAACACCATGAGACAAGATATTTGGAAAGGGGAAAGCAAATAAAACCCCTTGTGACATTATGAATGAGGCATGAAAAGCCTAAGAAGAGAGAGAGAGAGAGAGAGAGAGAGATAGAGAGCAATGCTCATACAATAATTGAGAAGAGGAAGAAACCTCATTATTAAATGAGAGAAGAGGGTCATCTCTTAAATAGAGATGAGAGAGAGGAGTTAGAATGTAAGTCCCATGTCTATGAATGCCACCATTCATAAGTGTGTGAGGCCAAGTGTGAGATTCCTCTTAAGGAGGAATAATCTAAAATTAGAAATTACAATAAATATTTGTCCTCACATATTCCACTAGATGAAAAAATAGGATGTAGTGGAAAAAGGACAAAAAAGAAATATATTAGGATACCTTGGCTTATATCCTAATATATTATAATAATAAAGAAAGGAGTTCTAACCTTGGTTTATAAACATACCAAGGAAAGATTACAACTTCTAACAAATTTTTAATAATTTTATTAAATAATTTTTATAATTTTAATTAATAATTAATAATTGATAATTTTATTTATAATTATAAATTTAATAAACAATTAATAAATGATTATATTTAGGTTTTTTTATATTAATTTAATTAAGATTAAATTGATAATGAAGGTAATTAATAAGATTGTAAATTTATTTAATTATTATTAATAATTTTGATTTTTAATAAAATTGTAAATTATTTTATTTAAAAATAATAAGAATTATTTAAAAATGATTATCCTTAGAATATTTTAGGAAATTTACTCAAAATCAAAATAGGGGTAATTGTACATTTTGATTCGAATAAAAGAATGGGATAAAATGTAAGGGTTAAATGGTAAATCGTAGGTATTCAAAAACTTACATTGAATGAAAACTTTACCTTATTATTAACTCATTTGTGTGTTTTCAATCAAACCAAACTGTGAGACTATTTTGTTTTCTATGTGTTGTCTATGTTTTTGGTGGTTGTTAGGGTTTGAGCTAGTGTTGACTAGTCTTAGGATGTAACCAAAGGCTTAGGAGTTCTATGTTTGTGATGTCATGATGATGTTTTGATCTCAATTCTTTTAACCCAAACATGGTAATGTGTTTGGTATTCTCTATGATGAGTTTGAATCTATTGTTGATATTGCTTTCTAGTGTTCTTGTGTGAAATTGAGGTGAATGTATGACCTACTTAACTTAACCATTTTTGACTCTCAATCAGTTGTATTTAGATTGCTTTCCATTTTCTTTTATAGGACTAAGGCGTTTGTATAATTTTTTTTGGTGATG
This sequence comes from Cupressus sempervirens, assembly GCA_028749045.1. Lineage (NCBI taxonomy): Eukaryota > Viridiplantae > Streptophyta > Pinopsida > Cupressales > Cupressaceae > Cupressus > Cupressus sempervirens. Next base: position 762,906,429 of record CM053783.1, on the reverse strand, counting down.
TCATGCTATGAGATATTTGACCTAACCATTTTGAGTCTTCGATCAATATTTTTGGGGATGCTTTCTAGTTGCTCATAGAGAACTGATGAGTTATTGTGATTTATATTTTGATGCTTTTCAGTCACTTGTATAGGACTAAGGTGATTTTATATGATTCTTTGATTTATACTTTTATGAGCCTAGGGTAGGTTATCTATATCTAATGTCAGGAAGTGGCTTGCAATGGGGGCCGGGGCCCTAAGTGGTTCCCAAGGTAACCCATTGTAAGTTGTTTAATAAGTGAAAAAACTACACTAAATGAGAGTAAAATGAGCCTAATAAGAGTCTTTGTATGTTATCACCCATGCCTTGAGTGCTAGTGCAGACTAGGATGGGAGTAGAGAGAATGCTTGGTTGTGACCTTGCATCTGTAGTATGCCTTGTTAGTATGAGATGATACTAGTGGCTACATAAGGATCATTGGGGGTTTGGGGTCCTAAGAGACTACCAGGGTAACTCTAGCGTGATTCATGCAATGAAACTTGTCCACTTACATAGTAGGTTTCCTATGTGTCTTGTGTGCTTTTGGGTATAGATGTTGACTTATCTTGGAACCCATGAGTTAGTATACTTTTAGGATTTCTTGGATTTAGAGAATATTTTGATGTTTGAATTGATATCCTATTTGGGACTTGAGATTATCTCCTCAGCGTGGTGGGAGTGGGCCATTTAGGTTCCACGCGGTTGGGTGGTAGTGCTTTTTACTCTTACCATTGAGATCTGTCCATAGTCACCATGGCTAGAGCATTCTTTGTCTACATTTCCTTTCATTCTTTCTATGTATCATTATGATGGATGGTTATATTTCATGATGGATTTTTATACCTTTTTATGATAGATGGATATATCATCTATGGTGTATGGTTTCATTTATTTTGTTTTACTTTGTATCATGGATTTGAGAAGGATGATGTATTTCTATTTCTACATATGTATATTCTTTTAGTCTTTCATACCCTGTGACATGTATAGTGGATGATTGAGCATTCCGAATTTCATTTTCCAAGAGGCATACAAAAGAAATGTATATTATTTAAATGGAAATTGGACATTTTAATTATTCTTTCATATGGATGTGGTATTTGATGGATTCAGTATTAATTAAATTTAAATGTGATTCAACGTCGTGGGATCCTTAAGAAATGTAACCTATTATGTATGCTTAAAGATGATTGTATGTTTTTTCTTCCACTACTTTATGTTTGATGTTTATATTTTATCTTTCTTGTTCAAAAAAAAAATACTGGCAAACTTAGTAAAACTTTAGGTTATTTCTTTTGGATCCCTTGGCAGGGCATTACACAATCTGAAACATAGGTGGCATTTCTAGATGACATATCCATTAGTATTGACCCCATGTTCATGGCCCAAAAACTCATACAAAGATACAATGATAAAATTCTTAACATTATCATTTAGAGTGACACAAGCGAGGAGGTAAAGACACTAAAAGAAGAATTGGTCCGTAGAGTCAAATCTTTGAAGGTAAGCAATAATTAATCTCAAGAAATAATAGAAGTTTAGTAGATGTTTATATTTTATAGTATCTTATGGATCATGATCTAAAATATTATGTTTTCTTCTACAACAATTTATGACACATGTGAGATAGCGTGGTGAACATGGTGAGGATTGTAGCACACAACCTTCATGTAAGTAACACTTTGTCTTTACAATATTACTGAAAATTGCAATATTATTACACCATTGAGTTTATTTAAGGCATATTTAGTTATGACTAAGTGTTATTCCATACTTGGGTCTCTATTTGAACTAGTTTAGGTTGTTCTTGACTATGAAAGGTGAGAGTGTTATGACCACCAAGTTCAACCAAGAACTTATTTATTGTTAACAGATTCATGTAACAACAAGATTACACTAGTTTAATTAATGGTAATCTACTAAATTAGACATATGTTTTCTAGACATTGTAATATTCCTTGCACATTCTAGTTCCTTAGCAAAGTATGGAATTTAATTAGACATTCATGGCTGCAAGAAATGCATTGTCATTAGGTAAGTCAAATCTAAGTAATTTGAAACATTTTCTAATGTTATGGATATGCTTTTTTCTTCTACAGGACTATTATAAGTTATAAGAGCCTTACAATCAATGCCACAACCAATCATATTTTGGAAAAAAAATCTTTCGTTCACCAAAACATTGCTGAGATGCATAACATAAAAGCACATAATCAACGACCCTATCATTATCTCAACATGTGAGAAGTCATTTTTAGCCCCTTGGATTGGCCTAATGAATGCAAAATGAAGTAGACATGGGATCATACAATAGCAACATTAATTGCATGCCATTAAATACATGTTGGAAATACCGTATCTACTATGGAAGGTAAGAAGACACCAAGAAGCAAACACTCTAAAAAAGTCATCTACTAAATTCACTTGTAATGTCCATCAATATGATTAGTCTCTCCAAAAGTACCAAACCCAAAACTATCTCATTTAATGCAACCAATAACCCAGATATATCTAACATGAACTTGTGAATCCATCTTTTTACATTTAAAATTAATTGACTTGAACCCCTTGGATTCCAATATTTGTACTGAATTATAAACCATTCCTTTTCTTGAAACTCCATGCTATAAAACAAAGCACCATGAAAATATGGAGAATTATCTTAGCAATACCCTTCCACACTTAACTTTCATTTTCAGATGCTTCTAGCTAGTATCCCATTTGATCTTTATCCATTGCAAATTTATTTGCTAACAATATTATATTATTCAGCTCATGATGAACTGTGGATGCCTCCTTTGGTCGTTGCTCTAATATTACCAAGTGCATTGTTTGTAACAAGGGGCATGCAAACATCCTCGACTATGCCAAGTACAACTGGTAAAAAAATGTTTTTCTATATTTTGTAATGTGCTAATCATGCATTGTTTTTTTTGTTGGGTGGATTTTATACTTGTGTCCCTATTTTGTAAACTAATAGATAGACCTTCAGTTGATAGAGCAACATAGACTAGTATTACTGAAGTTGATCCATTTCCTAGATCAACATTCTGTGTGACTAGTACTAGTTCATTTGCAGGGACATTATTGCTGAACAAGAAAACTTTGTTTCTATTAAAATTACAAAAGCTTCCAGGTGCTTTAAAATTGTTATTATTTATAGTGTAATTTTAGTTTACTTATACATAACTCATTTTGAATAGATAATCCCATGATTTTTTTGTAGGAAACAATGTTTTCTTTGATCATCTTTTTGATATGACATTGAGACTTTGGATCCACCATATGTAAAAGGTACATAGTTTCATATCATTGCTACAATATTTTTCTTTTCTTCCATTTGTTGTACTATATTAAAGTTATTGATCTAACAAATTTTTTTTTTTTTTAAAGGTGGAATGACTAGAGTCTTGAATTAAAAAAAATTCTCATTACATCTTTTAAGGACCTTTTTGGAATAAACATTTTTGACACTGCTCCACTTCTCAAAAGAGCATCAAAACATATAAAGACTGTGAAGGACCAATAAAGAAGGGGTCTAAAGGAGAACCCAAAGTATGAAATTCCTTCTATGATTCTAGCTATGGAGTGGAATGAAATAATAGAAGATGCAAAAGAGAAAAGACTGTGATAATAAAGGAAATGAACCAGAATAGGGAAAAAGAAGGTATGTCATGATAGTATTAAGTAGAATGTAATCATGCACTAATTAGAGATCTTTATAAATATATAATATAATATGTTTCAAATTGTTCATATACTACAAGACACATCAATGGCTACAAAAGAGAGACTACAAAAGGTTGGCTGACACAAACTTGGCTTTGGTGGCTATATGAATCTTCAGTCTAGACTTGTAAGTAGCAACAATGGAACATCATATAATTTTTTATATATAATATTGTAAACAATTTTGTTTAATCAAACCATACATGTAAAACTGACGATATCAAGCAAAAAATATAGGGCACAAATTAAATGTAGAGCTCACAGATGAAGATAAAAAAATTTCTTTGAAGGAAGGCTATTAAATTGTGGCTGCATGCCTACACCAAGAATATGAAAACCATACCAAAGAATTTGGTTTACGAAATGAGACATAGGTAAATTGGTCAAATGAAAAGTAAATAAAATTGAATAGTTGAGAAATTTCTTTTTTGGTGTTAGTTTCAAACATAAATTGACTGCATTACAATGCACATAACATTTCACTACAACCTTCATATCCTATTATAGAACCTACATGTGATGGTGGTCATGATGTACATCATAGTGGTGGAGGTATTAATTTGGTATTGGAAATTAATATCTTCAATTAAAATTTGACTTGTAACCTTTTTTTGAATATTTTAGAGCATGTTGAACATCATGGCGAAGGAGTGGAGCATGTTCCAAGTGTTCAACATGTTGATGTGGTGGAGGATCAAAATGTTAATGTACATGATGTGACATTATCAGGTAAGAAAAATGCATGTTATATTGTATTGGTTAATTAAATACTTGTAATAGTTAAAAAAAGAAAAAGAATATGCAAATTTAACCCATTTACTTGTTCTTGCAATAGAGCCCCCTCTAGTGTAGCAACCTCCTGCTCCTCAAAACAAGAGGAGGCATCATAATTTGACATTAGATATGCCATAAGAGAAGGAGAATGAGGAATATATCGATGCTCCTATCAACCTTTTTCTTAAGAGAGCTAAGAAAAACCAAATGAAGAAATGATTTTTTAAAAATGGTCTTTCATAAACCTTGAATTTGATAAACTTTGTTGGATAGTGAAAGAACGTTGTTTTAAGTAATTATCTATGAATTTTGCATATTAATATTTATTTTTATTTTATTTTAATGAAGTCTTGATTAGTATTGTGTATTAATGAATTTGATATCATATTAATGAATGTTATGTGATTGTATTGATTGCATGTTATAGTTCATAAATGGATGAATGAATGAATGAAGTATGTAATTAGTTGATAATGGGGAATTTAGATTGATGCTAGGAGGAGGGGAAGGAGGATAGATGAGCTTGCACCTTCATGTGGTTGGCTTTGTTAAGTAGAGAATATTGAAGTATTCTCGAAACCAAGTGAAGCTCAAACTAACAAACCAAGGATATCTTCCTAACCAGCTAATAGTTTCTTTTCTTTGAGATAGAGTTCTATGTCCATTCTGTTATTAATCACTACCCTTTTAGGCTCCTCAATTTCCTACTCTATTCTTTATTTTTCTTCAAAACTATTAGCAATGTATCAATTTATTCTTGATCATCCTTAGCTTAGTTACCAAGTAATATAATTTTGATTTTGATACCTCTGCTTCCTTCAACCACTATTCTATTTTATTCATTATATTTTCATCCCTCACCCACATTTTTTAAACTTGAAAGGACATTGTTTTGGGAGTGAATTGATGCAGGCAAGAGGGGTGAATAACTAGAGCCAAAGGCTCACCCAACTATCCAAACCACCCTGCAAGAGTTAACACAATGGAAGCAAACACAAGTGGAGAGAAACCAAAGGAGGAAGAAGAGTGAATTACTTTTATTGATTCATCAGGATATCTTCATACATGCCCAGTTGTAAGGCCTTCTAGGTTATAACCAATTACAAATAACAAAAAATTTGCACTTTTAGTTCAGCTCTTTGATCTTCTTTTCAAAAGCTTCTCCAAAACTTGCCTAACAACTTCTTAACTCTAAGCCTAAACTCTCTATTTATACTTTCCAAAATGGCTTATAGATAATTCTAGAATCATTACATAAGAGGAAGGCCAACGCAAGATCCTATCATTAAATTCACGATCAAAATTAAATACACAAGTTAGCTCCCACTAAAAAATAGACAACTCAGCACCCACTAGATAACTCGGCACCCACTAGGAAACTGGCACTCGATATCAACTAGAAACTGACACTCGACATCACTCGGCATCCACTGGAAACTAGCACTCAACATCAACTAAAAATTGGCACTCAGCATCAATTGGAAACTAGCACTCGACATCAACTAGAAACTGGCAACTCAACATCACTCGACATCAACTGGGTAACTCGGCACATGAAGGAATGCATCAATAACTTGGCACATGAAGAGTTCTATAGTAAGTTGGCACATGAAGAGTGCTATAGTGACTCAACACCATCTAAGTAACTCGACACCAACTATAGAATGAACAAAAATGAGCAGGATAACAAGACAACCCAGGATGCTCCTGCATCAGACAACTGGGGTTGAAAGAAATGATTCTCTTGAATCATTTGAGATGTCCCAACCTGAGCTAAATCTAACTCAAATTGAGAAATCCATGAAGCAGCTTCAATAGGTCTGTTCTTCCACTTCACCAAATATTCATAGTAATCTTTTCCTCTTGTACTCTTGCCAACTCTCTGATCCAATATCTATTCAACTTCCTTAATTTGTTTCTTAGGATAATCATCTGGTATAACAATTTCATCCTCTAACTCTTGATACTTATACAAATTAGCAATATTAAATATAGGAGATATATCCATGTCATCAGGTAACTCAACTTCATAAGAATTACCACTATCAAACTTCTTTAGGATCTTACAAGGTCCAAATTTCTTCATCTTCAGCTTGCTATATGTTCCAATTGGGAATCTTCCTTTCTTTAGATGAACCATCACCTCATCACCAACTTGAAAATCATGGTGTCTTCTAGACTGATCAGCATTCTCTTTATACTTCTGATTGCTTTGTTCCAACCTCAACTTCACTTCCTTATGCAAGGACTCCATAAAATCAGCAAATTCTTCTCCTGCCATGCTTTTCTTTTCTTCACCAACAACATCTCTCAAATCTGATATACCTCTAAGATGCATTCTAGTAACAATCTCAAAAGGTGTCTTCCTTGTACTCCTATTCATTGAATTATTATATGCAAATTCAGCTTTTGCCAATACCATCTCCCAATTACTCAACCTATTCCCAACTAAACATCTCAACAAATTACCCAAGCTTCTATTCACAACCTCTGTCTGTCATCTATTTGTGGATGAAATGTAGAACTAAACTTCAACTTAGTACCCATCTTCTTCCACAAAGTCTTCCAAAAATAACCAACAAACTTACTGTCTCTATTTGAAATAATGCTTCTTGGTAATCCATGTAATCTCACAATCTCTTTAAAAAAAAGTTCAGCAACATGCTCAGCATCTGGTGTCTTCTTACCCAAGAATCTTTTTAGAACTTCATTCATTAACCTCATAAAAGTACTAGGTGCATTAGTCAAACCTTCTCTGATTCTGATCTAATGATAGCCACTCTTCAAATCAATCTTGGTAAAATACTTTGCTCCACTCAAACAATCCATTATGTCATCCATCCTTAGCATAGGAAACCTATATTTCACTATTATCTTGTTAATGGCTCTGGAATCAATACACATTCTCCATTCTCCATTCTCCATTCTTTTTAGGTGCTAATATAGTAGGTAAAACACATGGACTCAAAGTTTCTCTGATCAAACCTTTCTATAACAACTCATGTACCTCTCTATTCAGTTCTTCATTTTTTGTGGGTGTCAATCTATACGGTGCTTTTTTTGGCAAACTAGTTCCAGGAATTAGATCCATACAATGACTTATACTTCTCATAGGAGGTAAATCATCAAGAATATTATCAGCAATAATTTCTTTATACTCATTCAAAAACTCTATAATTTCTCCTGGCACTTGGTCAATACTACCATCTGTCACTCGGTCACCACTAACTGACACTCAATTAACATTGTTTTCTGGCACTTGGTGTCCATTGAAAAAACTCAGTTTTCTTGGAATTATAGCAAAAAAAACTTGATTCTTCTTCACTTCCTCTTCAAATTGTTTCCCCTTAACCATGCAAATTTTTATAGCAATACAATTAACCTCATTTGGACTTTCGATCAAAGGAAACAATGTTTGTTTCTTCCCATTTACCCAAAGAGTATATTGATTAAATCTTCCATCATGTACAACATATTTATCATATTGCCAAGGTCTACCCAAAAAAATTTAACAATCCATGGGCATAATATCACACAAAACTTCATCAAAGTAATGTCTAATTTTGAACTTCACAAGGCATTACTCACTTACCAATATCTTATGCTCATCTTTGATCCATGAAACATGATAAGATTTGGGATGTTTCAACCTCTGCAACTACAACTTTGTAACCAGCTCTTCTGATGCCAAATTTTTAGAACTTCCACTATCAATGATCACTTTATAGCATTTTCCAGCCATCTTACATCTTGTCTTGAAAAGACTTCTCCTTAAAACAAGTTCCTCATCACCTCCCTTATTACATAAAGTTCTTCTCACCATCAAATTTTCTCCAACCCTAGGTCCACTTGGTGAAATATCAATGTCTTCTTGAATCATAGCATTTCTATTATTCTGCCCACCTTCAAAAGATCTACATTCAAAAGATCTATGCTCTTCTTTGCCACATCTAAAACAATTACCATGAAATCCACCTCTAGAATAAGAATTACCTCTTCCTTGGTAAGAGTTAGTGCCTCCTCGATAAGAATTACCACTTTTCCATTCAATCTTGCATTTGTCATCATTCTTCCATTCAGATTTGCCTTTATCTTGTATAGAACTATTAGATCTACCACTTTCTCCATAAGATCTACCTCTACCTCTCTGGAATCTACCACCTCTACCTCTCTGTCTTTGTTCATGCTTCTTTGTCAAGATCTCCTCAGCTTTCAAGGCATATTGATATGCTTCTTCTACATTTTCCAACTTCACAAAACTTATCTCATCTTGTATTCTAGATCTTGATTCATTAATGTACCTTGCAATTTTCTCAACATCATCATCCACATGTCTAGATCTGATGTCTAATCTATAGAATTCTTCAGTATATTCTTTTACAGTCATGTCCTTTTGTTTCAAATTTTGCATCTTTCTCAACAAGCTAACTTGGTAATCAACAGGAAGGAATTTGTTCTTTACCATGTTCACCATCTTTGGCCAAGTTCTGATCTTCTCCTTTCCTCTCCTTTATCTATCAGTTTGCAAGTGCTCCCACCATAGTGATGCATGACCTTTCAACCTAGTGACTACAATCTTCACCTTTCTATTATCAGGAGTATTTTCATACTCAAAGAACTTCTCCATATCAGAGATCCAATCCAACACAACATCAATGTCCAATTTTCCATCATAAGGAACAACTTCTACAGTAGACTTTGAATTCGCTCTAGACAATACTCTCAACAATCTTTCCTCATCTTGATCTTCTTCAAGTTCTGGATTATGGTTTGGTGTTGCTGCTTCATCATCACTTACATCATCAAGATGTGCTCCTCTCCTTTGGGATGTCTCCACATCATCTAATTTGGCTATAATTTGTCTCAACTGATCCAATATAGCATTATCAACATAATTTCCTCTACCATGAACCATCTTTACAAATTAGGTTCCTGCAAGATCGTAACCCTCTACAAGTTATAGGTTAAATTTGTAGATCTGCCACCCTACAACCAAATCTAAATTAGGGTTCTACATGATCCAATTTCTACAAGGACAAACCTCAAGCTCTAATAACAACTGACACAAGCAAGAGGGGTGAATAACTAGGGCCAAAGGCTCACCCAGCTATCCAAACCACCCTGCAAGGGTTAAAAAAATGGAAGAAAACACAAGTAGAGAGCAACCAAAGGAGAAAGAAGATTGAATTACTATTATTGATTCATCAAGATATCTTCATACATGCCTAGCTATAAGGCCTTCTAGGTTACGACCAATTACAAATAACAACAAATTCAAACTTTTAGTTTTGCTCTCTGATCTTCTTTTCAAAAGCTTCTCCAAAAATTGCCTAACAACTTCTTAACTCTAAGCCTAAACTCTCTATTTATACTTGCCAAAATAGCTTATAGATCATTCTAGAATCATTACGTAAGAAGAAGGTCGACACAAGATCCTATCATTAAATTCACAATCAAAATTAAATACACAAGTTGGCTCCCACTAACAGTAGAAAACTTGGCACCCACTGGATAACTCGAAACCCACTAGGAAACTAGCACTTGGCATCACTCGGCATCCATTGGAAACTGGCACTCAGCATCAACTAAAAACTAGCACTCAACATCACTCAGCATCAACTAGAAACTGGCACTCGACATCAACTGGAAATTGGCAACTCGGCATCACTCGACATCAACTGGGTAACTCGACACATGAAGGAATGCTACAATAACTTGTTACATGAAGATTGCTATATAACTCGACACATGAAGAGTGCTATAGTGACTCGGCACCAACTAAGTAACTTGGCACCAACTATAGAATGAACAAAAATGAGTAGGATAACAAGGCAACCTAGGATGCTCTTGCATCATGAATCCTCAATGATATTTAGCTGAAATGAAAAGTGGTTTGAACTAGAATGAGGGAGGATATGAGTCGAGACAATGTAAGAACCTAATGGAGATAACACTATGATTCTTTCAGTGGAAGAACCTAATGGAGATAACACTATGATTCTTTCACAGAATAAGTATTTGTTGAACCTGAATATGAGCAATGATCATGTGCTATGATTCAAAAGGTGTTGCAGCAATAAAAATGGTCTACTACATTTTTACAATGAAGAATAACAATTTTAAAATCTTCTTTTCATCTACATGTAATTACTTCTCCACTTTTACCCTTTCTAATCTTAATTCTTAAGGCTAGCATCATTAGATTAGTCTCCTAGAAAGAAACTTGAATTCTAGGTAACTCTTTCATTTACCCCCTAAAATTCAATTTTTGTTTCTATCAAATATTCTTGAATGGCTTAATCTAGTTACACAATTCTAAAAAAATTAGTGCTCATCCATCAGGATTTATTTTACCTATCAAAATGCACCACTGACATGATTTTAAAATTTCCAAGGGTATCAAGACAACTAACCTAGGTTGTGCTAGTATCCAAGATAATATATCCTTGAAACAAAAAAATTAAGAAGATTACAAGAGTTGGAGGGACAAATAGCAAAAGTTTAAGGGATTATATTGGCAATAGGATAACATGACACAATGTTGTCAATGATAAGAACATGAGTGTCACATTTTTCTTAGTTTTTTAATTCATTTCATGTTCACAAATTATATTTTTGATTCTATATGAGAAAAACATATTGCACCATTGGCATCAAAAACTATTTTTGTTGTTTACATTTACTAAAGTCTTCAATGGTACTAGACATGCATGGCTAATAGTACTAAATTATGACACAAATATGTCAAAAATTCATATATGTATAGTGATATTTTTTCTATTATTCTTTGACATATAAACTAATATTTCAATTTCTACCATTAGTAAACCATAGTATATAATTTTTTCCATTATGGTCTCACTTATAGGTTGTAGTAGCTACACGAATTCACTTTTTATATTTAGAAGTGCTGAAATATTGTGGCATCCTTATATATGACATGAAAAACATCATTAAGAACATAAATAACCAACTTAAAATCATAATATTAAACTAGGACAATCACTCATTAGAACAATAAGTTATTACAAAATTTGTCTTTTCAATTGCATTTAAAAAATGATATTTTAATGTACAAAATTATGGTATAGTGGGTAATGGAGCACATGATGATACAAAGGTCTTAGTTATCATTTATTCTTTTGTTATTATTACCAATATTTTTTTATTGAATCAAAGGAAGAAAAAATTATTGATTGTTTTCATTTATTTGCTTGTTACTAATGTTAGATCCTACTTAATTGTTTCTATCTTCACCAAGAGAAAACTTGTATCTCACTAACAAGGAACTTAAAAAGGTCACATATATTATTAAAATACTAATACTTTTCATAGGTGTTTTCTTGTGCATGGAATGAGGCTTGTAAAGCATCCGGTGAAACTTTAAATGTGCCATGTGGCAAGACATTTCTGGTTAACAATCTAAGTTTACAGGGACCTTGTGAAACTGGCTTCATTTTTCAGGTAAGATCAAATATTCATAAAAATTTGATGTGATAATACTTAAAGTTAATCTCATTGAAATTTTGTATAACAATTGTATTTATTGTAAGATGAGTATTAATATTTAGGATGGCTTAAATATTACTTTTTAACACTTAATTTTTATGTTAAAAATATTAAATAGTTATAGTTAATTTATCTTATTCAAGTGGTTAAAATCGAGGGGGAAATTGATCAAGAACAAATAGCGTATCAAAGAATACTGAGGATGATATGGAACTAGTGGAGATTCAAGTGGTCAAACTTCTTAATAAATTGGCTTAGTTATAGTTTTATGTTAGTTCATTTGTGTTTCTGGCTTTTTGTTGGCCTTTTTTTACTCATTTTTTCGATTTTATGCTAGTCTCTAATCTTTAGGATGGTGGGGTTTATAAAGTTTTATCATTTTTCCAACATAGTTTTATTTTTGGACTAAATCATAATTTATATTTTGTAAGTTGATACATTTAGATTTAGGTGGTGTAAAACCTTCTTTTTCCTTAATCTAAAATAATTTTTTAATTAAAAATTTATATTTTAGTAATATGTAAAGTTTATCATAATTCTTCTCGTGTGCTGATTGGAAAATATGATAATAGCTAATTTGAATTTTCATTTATTTGTATTTCTAGATTGACGGAAAGATTGTTACACCTGAGAATCCAAGCAGTTGGAAGAACAATTATGTGTGCTTGTAGTTTCAACATCTTCAACACTTTATTTTGAAAGGGAAGGGAACAATTGATGGAAGAGGATATAATTGGTGGGGAAAAAAGAACATTAGACCAATGGTTTGTATAGATTTACATTTGGTGAACATATGTATGATCTTTTCAATTTTATAATATTGATGCATATCATACATATTGACATGTCTATAGGAAATTAAATTCAATGATGTGAGGAGAAGTGCATTCATTGGACTAAGGTGATCAATAGTCCTCAATTTCATGTGACATTGACAGGTTGTGACAATGTCTAGATCATTGGTATTACAATTTAGGCACCATAAGACAACCCAAACACTGATGGAATTGATACATTCATATAAAAAACATAGTTATAAAAGGTTGCACTATTGGAACAGGTAATGGAATGGATCAAGAATTATAAACTAAAAGATTTCATTTGCAAGGTGTTTCAATCTCAAAGGTTGAGTTGCTAGCAAAATTTTCAGATTGTATATGTTTTCTCTAATTAACACTATGAATCACATTTTATAACTTATAAATTCTCTCTAGCTACTATCCAAAAAGTTGATATCTATTATCCAAAAATGTAGACAATGGAAGAACATGTTGAAAACATATTGATACAAGTATGAGAATTTGTTTCAATTATTATTTTGTCACTAATGTCAAACCTGCTACTTGTTGGTAAGGCAATTGCTTAGATGATTTGAGTACTATCATTTGTTTGATTGATGAAGAGGATTTGATCAAATGAGGTAACAATAGGACCTAGAGGAAAGTTTGAGTTATGATATGGAAAATAAGTACATAGATTAATCAAGACAATGAAACTATAGTGCATTGATTATCTACTTAAGGGTGCAAAGGTTGAATACACTAACAAAGTCTAGAAGAACAAGAGAGAAAAATTGATCTGTCAAGCTTGACCAAGTGGACAGTAGGTGCCAAGAAAAGATAGTGCAAGTTGAGCAGAAAATAAGTTGGAGCTGAGTAAAGACAAGTTTCAATATATTTTGAGTAATATAGTGTTAGCCAAGTAAGGTTTAGTTGATGTCAAACACCAGTAAACTTTAGTTCATGCCGAGTGATTTGATAGTGCATGTTGGGCAATGCAATATGTGTTGAACATCAAAAGAAAGTTAATGTCAAGTGCCAACATTATGAGAAATATCATGAATTCAATGACTCTGAGCTAACAAGTATGGTTTGTTAGATTGTGTTAACTATGTAGAAGATAAGCTTGATGAGCTGGCGGCACAGAATTCAAGATGAACCATTTTTTAGGAAAATCCAAAGAGGATTGAAGGAGAAGTTTCTAGAGGAGAATAAAATGAAAATATGGATAGATTCATTGAATCCTACCTAACCCTAAAATAGATGATAGATGATGAATGACAAAAGATCTAATTTCTCTTTATAAGGGGATACAAGGCATGAAACAACAATTGGCATGTGCAAGAGCCCAAGAAAAGGCAAGAAGTCTAGGGTGTTGTTTCATATGGTGGCCAAACTATAGAGTCTGTAATTGGCATGCAAAGTAAGAAGACTTAAGGGTATGGATGCTTGAAGGGTGGACAAGCTATTAGAGCTAAAGTGTGTGAAAGCCAAGCAAAATGGAGGACTAAAACAAAGATTTTTAATATACAAAGTGAGTTGTAAGTTGTTATCAGATCAAGCCTTACTATTACTTTCTAATTGTTGTATCAGTTTAGGGTAAATCCTTTGGATTAAGGTTGACCTGAAAATTATTTTTAAATCCTTTAATCAGGTGACATTTCAAGTGAATGATCTAAAGTCCTCTAACAAGACTCATTCCTAATAAGGTGATTGAAATCCTCTAACTAGGTCACATTTAACAGTGTGAATTGTAACCTTTAACATGGTTGGCCTTTGATAGGGCATCACTTTAGAAGAGTGAGAATTACTAGCATGCTACTGGTGGTTTTTCCCAAATTGGGTTTCCATGTAAAATCATTGTGTCAAATGTGTTATTGAATTTGTTATGTTTCATGCTTACATTTCTACAAAGTTTAAGTGATTGCATAATCTAATGGATGCATGCATGAGGAATATGTTATATGGATATGGATTTACTAAGCTGTGAAATGTTATATTTGTACATCTGGACCTTGGATAACTGATTCACCCTTCCTCTTAGTTATTCTAAAGACTTCCAAAAAAATAGTGAACATAGGTTGTTACAATTATTAAAAAATTAAATTCTAATAAATTGTAAGAAAAGAAAGATCCTTTTCTAGTTCACAAATTTTCCAATCATATTATGACATATAAATTCTATTCTCTAATACTATCAAAAGATATAGATAGTATAAATTAATGTAGATATAAATATGACACAAAATTTTCATTTCCTTAAATAGTTATGTTTTAGGTTACTTCTAAATAATTTAAATCAAATGTTACTAGACCCTATGGGAATGAAATAGTTTCACCAATAAGAAGAGATTTTTTTCTTTCATTCTTATTAATATAATATTTTAAATAGCAGTGAATAGAAATGAAGAGAGATATTTATTATGTGTATAGATGAATATATGAATGCAAGGAATTGTGATCAATGCAGGTGATAATTGTATCGAGATAGGTGATAGGTCTTCTAATATTAGAATTAGTGGTATCATATAGTGATCCAAGCCATGTGATAAGGTAATAGTGAATTCAAATCCTTTATAGTTTTATATCTATCTATATATGTTTTGGTATGAGAATATTTTTGAATATTATTTGTATCATTTCATGATTGTTTTTGCAATATTGGAAGTCTTGGAAGAGGAAGCTCGAAAGCAGATGTCCACTTGGTTCATGTGTCAAACTAAAAATTAAAATCAAGAATGGATGGATTAAGAATCAAGACATGGCAGGTGTTAAAATGTTGCTTTCAAAACAATAACAAAAAAAAAAAAACAAATATCTCTCTATGCTAAGGGTTGATCAAATATATTCATAGAATTGTTATAAAGTAGTAGTTTAAGAAGTATGGTAGTCGTTGTTATTTCCATGATATTTCCTCATTTGAAATACTTTTCTAAGAAATTTTTTATAATATAACAAGGGGGTTTTGGCATAGCAAGGGATATAACATATGAGAACGTTGATATGGTAAATGTGTAAAATTCAAAGTAGATTATGAATGTCAGTAGTAAGAAACCTCTTGATTGTAATTCAACTTTCTGATAATTATTGCTTCTTCTCTATAGAAAGCTTATTATTGAACCACTAAATGGCCATAATAGAGTTTCTTAAGTAGGAACTTGCATTTTCTATTCTATGTGTAGGAAAAGTGTGGTGAAATGACTCCAATTGGGCTAGATGATATAAAGGGAGCTCAAGACATCATAATTGTACTAATCAAATTTTAATTTGATTATTTGAAATTCATGTTGATGATATTTTTGGTAAATAAGCTTTATTTTGTGTAGGTTGAAGGGGAAATAGATAAAATTTCCATGAAATAAGCTAGGTATAAAAATTGCATTAGTGTACCCAATGATGCTCCATCCAAGGTTTCATTAAAATATTTAATACCTCCAGGATAGGTTTATCCTACCATGTAATCCCCTTGAATACTAAATATTGATAACTTATATTTATATTCATCTACTAATAGGTCACCATAGGAAGTGTTTTCATTATTAGTTCTAGCTAAAATTGTTAAGATAATGATTTTTTTTGAATAAATTTAGTTACAACTAGGTGTTATATACAATTTATTTGGTATTAAATTTCAAGTTTTTAACTAATTAGTGTTTACATATCTTTATATTCATCCCTCAACATAGGCTTTGATGTTGTCCTACCATATCATAGTCATTATCTTATTAGAACATTTGGAATAAATTTTTAACGAAACAAATAAGGATGAGAAATTTGGGATATGTAGGACCTTCATTACACATGTTCTAGCTTTGGAATCCTATTTCATATGATATAGATTGAATACAACATTGTATTCTCATGACATTTTACTAGACAATATACATGGGACTCAGGAATGTGAATGGAACATCGTACAGAGCTAATATGACCTCTTGTGTTTGTAATAAAGTTAGTGTCATGTTTAGTAACAAGTTGTACTATGGTAATGAAAAATTTCCATGAACAAACTTACATATATATATATATATATATATATATATATATATATATATATATATATATATATATATATATATATATATATATCTTGATTTCTTTAATTTAATATCTTATTCTAATATTATTCATTGAAATTTGATATATTTGATTATTGTCATAATTGTTGAATAATGACCATTGTAACTAGGTAGACTAGAATTGTAGTGGTGCTCATTTGACTCATGGTAGCCATGTAGTTAATCAAGTAATTGAAAGGTGTTATTTTAGTCTTCTATCCAACTAATGGCATTGAAACACAACAAATAAATAAATCTATGCATATCAACATATTATTTCAATTTATAATATATGCAATAGTTATTTCAAATGTATAGTAACTTCTATCATAAATTATTGAATACTTTTCTTCAATTTGATGGATGTTTTAATAAATTGGAGATGATTTGATCTTATCACTATATTAAGTGGATGCTCCTACTTCCACTTAACAATATTGACCAGGTATTCTGCTATATTGTGGTACATTTTCTATTCATTCTATTCATAAAATGCAAATTTTTTTAAATTTCTAGGGAACTTTTAAAATTAAACTTCATTATTGCAATGTAAGCATAGTTCTTATATGTTGATGTAGTCATGGGTAGTCACAAATATGTCTATAGAAAGGAAGCTCCCAATCAATCACCATCTGATATCCCCATAACTACAACTATAGGATTACCAAAGTCTACAACTTCTAGGAAGCATGGAAACATGAATGACTCATCCATTGAGAGGCAATGGTAGAGTTCAAATTAAGTACCTCCATTGGGTGTATCAAATATTTTTGGTGTGGTGGGACCAAGAAATAGTCATGATAGTGTAGGCTCATATGATCCTACCCTAGATGACAACTTCAATAGCTCACTTCAAGAGAAACATATATCTTTTTTTTCAGAGAATTTGGTTGCATGTGAAGTAGATAATAAGTGCCTAAAGTTGCAAAATTCTCAATTGGAGATGAAGAACAAAGTGCTTAACATGTTGCTTATAGAGGTTAAGGAGAAAAATATGGTCACTATCTTCAACTACATAAATAATAGACGATCAATCGCAATATGTAGGAATCACTTGCTATGAACAAGAAGATGTTCTTCAAGTCAACCTATACGTATGATGACATGTTATATGTCTTTGGAGGTCATATTGAAGGGTGGAAGGTGAAGTAGAATGAGGTAGCTGGTTTTCCTTCTAATTGAGGGAAACAACCAACTTCCACCTCATCTTCAACATGCAGTTATGAAGGTACATCAAAATGTGGTTAGATGCACATATGAAATTGAATATTTTGAGCCATAAGTGGTTGTTGTTCATTTCAATGAAAAATACTAGTTGTAGAAAACAATGTCATATGAATCTAATGTTTGAATATATAAACTATTGTCTTCTGAGAAATAAGAGACCATTGGCACTTACATTTGACAATTTGGTGCTTTGATAATTGATATCTAAAATATATTTTGTACACTATTAATATTTATAAATCATTACATATCCACTTTATTCACAATTGTATTATTGGAATGCCATTTTTATATACATATTGTTGCTCTTATTTTGCAAAGACTAAATGAAATAAATGTCATGGATGTATTGGAGTCTTTTCTTATTAAGTAAATATTTCATATCATATGACTTTCAATCATAATGTCATATTCTCTTCAAGTTATTAAAATGAGGTGCATTGCTACTCATTTCATTTGATACAATACACAATGCAAGAAATCTGATGAATGCATGTAACAAATTAAAAATGAAGTATTTAGATGGTAGATGCTCATGTGAATTTAACATCAAATAGGAATTTTCTTGTTTCATCCCTAATTCTAGGTTCATCTTGGGTTGTATTTTACTCTATCAATTTTAATTTCACCTCTGTTGTATTTTTTTTAAACAAATTAGATTGGTAAAAAAATTTATCAATCTTGGTCGACATTTCCACCAAGAATTGGTTGAACTTTTGACCAATTCTTTGGTCATGAGTATGACATTTTGGTCATTGATAGACTAGAATTGGTCAAACTTTTGACCAATTCTTATTATCTATTTCAACTAATATTGGTCAAAATTTTGACCAATTCTTTGGTCATGAGTATGGCATTCTAGTCATTGATAGACAAGAATTAGTCAAACTTTTGACCACACTTTGGTGGCCATTTCGATGAAGTTTGGCCAAAATTTCAACCAATGGCCACCAATAATGCTCATACCAAATATAGCCTATTTCAATCAAGTATTTGGTCAAAATTCTAACCAATTGGAGGGTTTGTCAAAATTTTGATGACAAAAATTGTGATGCACAATTTGGTTACAAATTTGACCAACATGGGTCAAAATTTTGACCAATTTTCATCAAAAAATGGGTCAAAATGTACTAGTGCGTAATGTGATTTTATGTTGTCATTTGACACTTGTCATGTATATGTGTAAAATGTCATGTCAATTAGGGTTGGTAAAGTGACCCTTAACCTAAAAATGAACCTAATTAGGCACCTATGTTAATCACCCCTTGGTTAGAGATAACTTGTGAAGTCCTACTTTATAGAAATTTTGAACTAAAAATTTGAGTCACTTTTAAGGGACAAAAAGTGGTCATATGAGCCAAATTTAGTGGTATTTAAGTGCCCAAGTAGTAGAGGTATGAGTTGGGTACCTAATTATCATCAATAGAAAGCCTAGGTAACTTTAGGTACCCTCCAAACTTCTCATTCTCCAATAGTTACGAAAATGGAGTGGTCTTATGACATTACCCATACCCACACTCTTGTCCAATCTTGCATTCAGTGGTATCAAACATGTATGATATCCAAATGACTTTGGGTCAACTCAAAATTTATTGCTTTTAGGTGGGTGGGATTTGGAGGCCTTTTTAGGAGCCCTTGGCGAACTTAATTAGTGGGTGTTCACCCACTCTCTATCTATAAGAACACTAGGGTTTGGAAGTAGAGAAATAAAAGCATAGGGCTCTTCTTAAATTTTTATTCCATAACACATTTGACTAAATTTGGTGATTTCTTTGCCATGGATATTCTTCATTTCTTTCAAAATAATGGTTTGTTCTAAAGTTCTTATTCTTTCATTCTTGCATTGTATATATTATTGTATTGTGGTTGTGAGGATTAGCAAAATGAGGATATCAATCTACTTTCTTACTTTTTCTTTCATTTTCTTGAGGGGTTGTTCATGGATGTTAAGACATTACTCACCCTTGGATAGGGAAGAAATGTCCTTGTGGGGTGAAGGGGTTATTTTTGATTCCATGGAAGTGTAGATTCTCTTCTCATGGAGAAGAGGGATAAATGCAAGGTGTACGAGCCCTTGTTTTCCAATGTATTGTTGTTATTGGGGGAGATAAGGGGAGTATTTTTATGAAAGATGTGTGTGATTCTAAGTCTTTTGAAGGAATATTATTGTATGATTGTCATTGACATCTCCTTCATGGATGTTTCACCTTCACCCTTTGTTGTGGGTTCATAGGTGTAAGCCATTGTGAAATCCTTGGTCATGTGTTTCTTGCGATGTTCATGTATTATGGCTTGAGTTTGAATGTAACCCAGTTGGTATTGGTTCTCCTAGCTTGGTTGGTGGCCTCTTTGAGGCTTAGGTTGGGATGTGAGATCTCCATGGTATTTTTCATTCATATTTGCAGGTTTTGGTGGAATCAAATATTGAATAAATCTTGGCATGTCAATCTCTTGTTGGTGTCATTGTGAAGGAGAGGGTTGATGTTTCACCATATCTCATTATGTCACCTTTGTACTGGAGAATCATCCACTTATGTCAACCTTCTTGTTGCATTGTTTCATTTTTATAGTGAAAGAAATGATTGTAGTTTAATTGTAATATATTGAATTGACTAAAATGTGTATATGCATATCAATTGATAGGAAATGATAGTTTCACTATGCAAGGAGAGTTGCAATGAGTTGATGCAATCCTCCAATAGCTACTTTCATTGTATTCCTTAATCTAAAGTTGAAACAAAAGATATATTTGTTTGAATCATTGAATTATATCATTATGTGAATTCATTCCTCTTCAATTTTGTAATAGTGACGAAAGAATGAAAGAAGGCTTCATTAAGTAGTTTCATAGATTTGCAATGTAGAATCAAGTTCAAATTTAAATGAATTATATTGTTCATGGATTAAACAACATTCTAATTGTTACATTACATAGTTTCTATACTATTAGATCTAATAGACTAAATGGATTAACTAATTTGTTCAATAAAATCTATGAAACACAATATGATTATAGCACTTAGGTGGTAAATAACTTTCTAAATCAGTAGTTCATGACTCTAGCAAAATTGATACGGATAGAGGAATAAATCTAATTTTGGAATAAAAAGGTCTTGCAAAATTTTCCTCCAAATTGAGACCTTCAAGTCTCTGGAATTTCTATGGGAGGAAAAATAAATTCCTCCCATACAAAATCTACCCATAGTCATTTAAATAATATAATCCTAGGAAACCACTTGTGCTTTTAAATAATACTTAATTGAACAATCATCAAGGAGATAAAACAATACAAAAAAAGTAAGGGAATTACAATTAATTCAAAGGAATTTAAAATAATAAAAAATTAAACAAGTTGAGGGAGTGGGATGTGACTCACGTAGAGTTCACACCCTACTCTCGTCTCCCCTCCCCAAATCCCATGTTGGCCTTATATTCTACTTGGGATGACATTTAATTTTTACCTTATTAAAACTATGTTATGTGCTCCTTTATGGTGGTGGGGCCCAAAACCCTTCTTTCGAAACTTCCCCCACACCCCATCTTCTCTCTCCCCTATGTACTTTCCTATTTCTCACATGGACTTGGGTTGGGAATTTATGTTAGCATCACCTTTAATCCTTTCACTTGTTTAGATGGTCTTTTAGTTGGTAGGGCCACCAACTCCTCCCAACTCCCTTTCCCATCCTTCCCCTCTCCACTTTCATGTATACCTCCACAAAAAGTACGCTACAATTTCAGATGACAGACTTGGACAAAAAACCTTGGACATTAGGGAACACTTGGTCAAATGGGGCATCTACTTGCCAAGTGGGATGTAGGCCGAGGGTTAATGTAGGGACATAGGAGTATAGGCTAGGTTAGTAGGTGCTAGGAATTAGATTAGTGATTAGTTTAGGATATTAATTTTCTTGTTTGATGTATGTTTAGTTTTTAAAGTTGGATTTGTAGTTAGTAGTTATGACTTATATTTGGTTATTGAAAATATATATTAGTAGTATATGAGTAATTCAGATTTAGCTTTTTAAGACAATAGGTAAGATGAGAGTTAGTATTTGTAGGTATTTTTAGTTTTAATTATGCAATTAGGTAATTAGTATGAAGTTATTTATCTAATTATTTAGAAATCATGTGAGTTTATACTCAATTAATAGGTGTAGGGAATCTGATTTAGTATTTAAGTAAAGGGATTTTATGGATAATGATTATTAGTATGTAGTTAAATAGAATATTTACTTGAGAATATGATATAATTTATTTGAAAAAATGTTTGTTAGTTATTGAATGCTATTAGATTATTATATTTTTGAATGTGGCTATATTCCTCTAACTCAATCATGTGTATGTGTAGGATAAATGTTTCATTAATAAGTTAGTATAATAGGTATTTAGGGAATATGTATTTACTGTAATGATAGTAAATTATGAATTATTTATTTGGCTCAAGTCTAATGTATATAGGCTTATTTATACCCTAATTCGATTTAATTAAACTTATTAAAGCCAATTGTGTCTATACTAAATAGGATTTTAGTTCATAATATTATTAAATGTTGATTTTGTAGTAAGGTTTCTTTTATATGTTAAGGAAATAAAAATATAATACATTGTCATGCACACCATATGCTTAATCTTTTAAATGATAACCTAGTAGAATGACATTTTATAATGAAATTGAAACCTAATTATTTCCTTGCCTTAAATGGCTTACCTATAATTCATGACTTAATATCTTAACAACTTGAACCTTATCAACATGTTATCGATCATAGTGGAATGTTTAATTGAATTAGATAACATGTCTAGACCTATAAGTGAGAATAAAACCTTTTAAATATACTTTAACTTCATTATCCAACTATCACCCTAATTGATAATGTAAATTTTCATCTTGAACCCTAAACATTTGTCACATAGTTGTGCAATCTTGAGATTTTAAACTTATAAACTTTATCATATCATTATCTTATCTACAAATCTTGTAATATTATAATGTAGACAACTTAGTTATAATCATCTTTTTTAAAAAATGGTGTTTTTTACTTTAATTTTTGGGCAAGACACCATAGAAATTGAGGTAGAGGAGATAGGAGTATCAATAGGGGCATAGGTAACTATACCAAAGGATGGAGCAATAAGAATGAGGAATATTAGAGTAGTTAATTTAGAGCAAAGAATAATCACATAGGTGGAAATAATTTTATGGGATAGAGAAGATCTTTTAATAGCGGTAGATGATATTTTGGAGGACCATGTAGAGGGAGTTAAGAATTATTTATTAAGTGTTACAATTGAAATATATATAGACATAAAAAGAATAAGTATCCTAAAATACCATCCAATTAATTTACAAGAAGAGATGGGATGAATTAACTTATTTTAGGAGATAAGGGTACTAGAAGTAGTTTTAATGTGCCATTTGGGAGTGCAAAACATATCTTTGATGGTGAGAATATGATGATCAAAAGGACCCCACTAAAGATTCCTTTGAAGCATGAGCCTCCCCAAAGAATGTCCATGTTTAGAACTCAAGGAAATGCCTATAGAAAATTGTGAAAAAAATTGTGGATTCAGGATCAAGTGGAAATGTTGTGTTAAGGGAGATGATGGTGAATTGTAAACTTATAAGGATACCTCATACATCACCTCATAAGATCTCTTGGATCAACAAAAAATAGAGCTATATTGTGAAATAAAAGGCATTGATTGAGTTTGAGATATGTGATTATGTAGATATGATTCATTGTGAAACTATCCCAATGGATGCATATCATTTAATACTAGGTAGACCATGACAATTTGATTTTAAGGCTCAAGATGATACAGAGAAAAACACATGCAACAAAAAATGGTAGGAAATTTAAAATGGACCATCTACTTGAATAACACAAGACAAAAGATGATTCCTATTTGATGTTAGTAGAGGGCATGGAGTTATTGAGTATTGAAAAGAGGATGATTTAATAAAATATGATGTGGTTGTCAAGACCAAGGATGACATGGAGAAGTAAGAACCATTGCCTAAGGAAGTAAACACTTTTTCAAAACAGTATCATAATATTGTTGCAAGAGAGAAACCCTAGTCATTTCCACCAATCAAAAGTATAATTCATCAAATTTACTTAATACTAGGAGACACTCTACCTAATAAGGCTTCCTACAAGCTAACACCCCAACAAAATTCAAAGATAAGCAAGAAAGTATAAGAGTCACTAGATAAATGATTGCTAAGGAAATGTTTAAGTCCTTATCTAGTACCATCAAATTTAGACCCTAAAAATGATGAAAAATGGAGGTTGTGTGTGGACTCAAGACCCACAAAAAAATAACCATAAGATATAGTTCCTAATTCCAAGGATATAGGACATATTAGACAATTTCCATGGATCATGTTACTTTTCAAAATTTGGCTACCGTCAAATAAGAATTAGACATGGGGATGAATGGAATACAACATATAAAACCAATAAGGGATTATATGAATGGGTTGTCATGTCCTTTGGGTTAAGAAATTCTCCAAGTTCCTTTACGAGAATGATAAATAAAGTCCTTCAATTTATTGGAAAATTTGTTATTATATACCTTAATGATATCTTGGTGTTTAGAAAGTAAAAAGAGGAGAACCTTGAGGAGGAGATGTTGAAGATTAACTTGGAAAAGTGTGAGTTGCTAAAAATTGAACTTGTTTATTTGGGTTTTGTTATCTCAAGGTAGTTTAAAAATGGATCCATCCAAGGTTGATTCCATTCTAAATTGGCCAAAGCAAACTTTAGTAAGAGAAATTAGGATTTTTCATGGCATTGAGACTTTTATAGAAATTCCATTAGGGGATTTAGTGGGATATGGGATCCTATCCTTTACACTATCAAAGGCAATATAAAAACAAAATTTCCATAGAAAAAAGAGGCACATGAGAGTTTTTAATACCTCAAGTTAAGAGTATTTAAGTTATCCACATTTGTGTTGCCTAAATTTGATAATGTTTTTGAGGTTGAGTATGATGCCAATAAGAAATCAATTAGGGTGGTACTGAGCCAAGAAGGGTACCCTATAGCATTCTTTTCAGAAAAAATGAATGGTTCCAAACAAATATACAATACATATAATCTTTAAGTAAATGGAGGAGATAACTCATGTTGAATGAGTTTGTAGTCTTTACAAATAACCATGCTTTGAATATCCCCAATAGGCTTAAGAAATTGAATCATATGCATGTTAAGTGCATGGACTAACTTCAATATTTCACCTTCATAATTAAGCATAAGAAGGGGGTGGATAATAAGGTACCTGATACCTTAAGTAGGAGAGTGTTATCCATCCAAGAAATTAGTTGCATTCTATTGGTTTGGATTAAATTAAGAATATATACTAGAATGATGATGATTTTAAGGAGGCCTACAAAGTTTTCTCTAACTTTTCTAACAACTTTCATGGTGAGTTTTCTAAAAAAAAATTTCACAAGGGACTCCTATGAAAAGGTACAAGGATATGTATTCCCAAGTAATCCATGAGGGGGAATATAATTGATGAAAAACATAATGGGGTCCTTAGTGGATATTTTGGAGTAGATAAGACCTTCAAGAAGGTTGCAAGATTCCTTTGCTTGTTTACATTAAAGAAAAGTTAAAAAATATATTAAAGGTTGTGGGATATCTTAGAGGGCTAAAGGATTGTATTCAAACTTGGGTTTGTATCAACCCCTCATAATCCCTAACAATCCATGAAATAACATCAATATGAACATTGTGCTGGGCTACATGAAACTACTAGGGGTATGGATATGGTGTTTTCTTTTGTGGATAAATTTAGCAAAATAGATCATTTTTTACCATGTAGGAGAAACCATGATGCTTCAAAAATTATAGGATTATTTTTCAAAGAAATAGTTATGATCCATGTTTTACATTTTTCCATAGTGACAAATAGGGATACCGAGTTTGTAGGTCACTTTTAGAGGACCATATGGAAGAAATTGGGTATACGACTCTCTTTCTCTTCATCCTACCATCCAAAAAGAAATGGTTAGAAATAGGTTATTATTAAGACACTTGTAAACCTTCCAAGGTATTTGAAAAAGAAACATGGAGAAACTTGTGATTGGGTTTTGAGCTAGGCAGTGTATGTATACAATAATTCGATAAACAAGTCAACAAGAAAGACCCCATTTGAGGTAGTTTATGAATTCCATCATAGAGGTCCATTGGAGCTAAGGGAAATTCAAAAAATGAAAGGTAGAAGTACCATGGAAAATATATTTTTAGGTGCTATATATTTCTCATGAGGAGGTGAAATCTTAGTTGGAGAAATCAGTGGAAAAATACGAGAAGGAAAATCAAAGAAGGAAGAAGATAAAATTCAAGGTTGGTGATTTAGTAATGAAAACTTTGAAGAAGGGAAGGCTTCCTAAAATCCATCAAAATAATCTCCTAATGAATAAAATTGGACTATACAAGGTTCTTAAAACATAAGGTGATAATGCACATGAACTTGAGATTCCACCTAACATTGGGATGTCACCCATCTTTAATCTTGCAGATCTGACTTTGTACAAAGGAAAAAATATAGTTAATTATTATAAAATGATACAGGACACAAAAAATGATATGGAATGCACCAAGGATTTTCCACCAAGAAGACCCATGAAGTTAGAGTGTATACTTGACACCAAGGTGCACAGGAAGACAAGAAAGGGCATCTATAAAGAGTACTTGTTTAAGCATAAATGAATTCTAGAGGTAGATGTTGTATGGACGTTAGAGGATGATATAATCAAGAATAGATTTAATTTGAAAGAATTGGAAACTCAAGGGACTTGATTTTTCAAGCCATGGGGAGTATGGTGTAGGAGCATCATGCATGATCTTTGTCCATTTCGTTTTTAATTTTGGTTTTTTTTAATTAGAGGATGATCTTTAGGTATTTTAATCATGTTTGAATCATGTCATTTCATGTTGTAATCATTTGACATGGTTGTGTCATAATTTTGAATTATTTTCCTATTGGTCAACACAAGTCAACATTCATCAAAGTGTCAATCAAAGGTGAATTATGGCTTGAAAGGTCATAATCAGGTTTTGACATGTTTTAAGGTTAATTGGTCTTATTTGTAGGGTTATGAGATGATTTTGGTTGAAAGTTGTCAATATTTGAAACTTTGTAAGAAAATGTTAAAAATGCAAATTTTACATTTTCGCACAAGAGTCATTTTGTTTTGTGGTTGTATGAATGCATTTGTGGAGTTGGAAAGTCATCTCCGACAATGATTTAAGATGGATATAAGACATTTTAACATTTTAATGAATTGAAAATTGGATTTGGTGAGGTATTTTACAGAATATGATAACCGGTAAGTGTTATTTAATGAAAAGACACACAATTATAATCCAGAAACTAAAAATGACTACTATGGATTGTGGAAACACTCTTTCAATTAAGTGCTCTTTATTATGTAATTTCTATTTTTTTGTTCAATTTTTATCTCTATAAATATACTAAGGATGTGGAATGCCTCATTTTATTCCCATTTCATTATTTGATAGGCTATCATAGTGGGAGTGAAAGGTTTAAAATTAAATTTTGTTTCTCACTTGTCCTATTTTAGATTGCACCTAGGGTTTCATAAATAATGGGCTATTTCCCCTAATTGCCACCATTGAAAAATGGATTTTTTTTTATTGATAAGAGAGGTGGTATAGTGTACATTAAGATGATGTTTTCATTTTTCTTTCCACTCACCATATCTTTGATAAACTTATCTTTTTAAGTACTCATGCGACTTACCTAGGTATGTAAAAGGAAGGGTTAAATTAAGCGAATAATGGTATTCAAGGTGTATGGATTTTTATTTGAGATTCTTGTAAGTGTTTATGAAGTTAGTTCAATTGGGTCTTCATTAAAACATTGAGTTTGTGGAAGCCCTGGTTGTTTAGGCTTCCAACCCTCATTTTCTTAGGTATTTGGTGTTTTATGCTTTAGAAGAAACTTCAGAACTAAACCTTTGGAATTTGTGAGACCTTCTAAATGGGTGTTTGAATGTAAAATTAGTTTTTTTTTCTTTTTCTAAAATTAAAATTTATTTGCCAAAAACTTGAATTGTAAGCCTACTTATATAAGGCTTGTTTTAGGTCTTGAAAACAATTTGATGTTTTGGATATTGAGTGGATTGTTGAAACTTTGTAAATGGCTTAAATCATGATATAATGGTTTTCTTGTGCCTCTAGAATTATCCTTGTATTCCTTCTATTCATGGATGTTGAAAGATCCTAGGAGGTGCTTGTAAAGGTCAAAGGGAAGGTAAGTAATTGTAAGAATTTTCCTAAGGGCAAAATTCACCCAAGAACCAAAAAATCATACACAAACACAATTGTAGACCAAAAATGGAGAGAGTATGATCAGAATAACAATGTATTCAATAACATGATGCTAGAGTACACTAGGAGTGCCTGATTATAAAGGCTACAGAAGAGCTTCTAGAATGCATAGAAGTTAGTACCATGAAGTGTCACACAACCAAGAACATGTCCACAAAATATGGATTATCCTCCATTAAGCACAAAAGTAAGTGCGATGATGAGAGGATAAGCCTACAAGGATGGGACATGAAAAATAGTGTTGTAGACACCATGTGCTCAAATAAATTTGCATACTCCTGTGTTGTCTACATGACAAATCACAAGGTGTGCAA
The DNA here is from genome assembly GCA_028749045.1 of Cupressus sempervirens. Lineage (NCBI taxonomy): Eukaryota > Viridiplantae > Streptophyta > Pinopsida > Cupressales > Cupressaceae > Cupressus > Cupressus sempervirens. The sequence continues at coordinate 762,877,651 of CM053783.1, read as the reverse complement.
ACTTCTAAGTGTCTCACAAATAAAAATAATAAAATAATGCAATATAATTAAATGATGCATTAACCTAAGTAAACTTAAGTAAGTGTAAATAGTAAAGTACGTATTTACACCAACACCCCCCCTTAAGTGCAAGCTAGGGGAATGTACTTAAGCTTACAAAACTAGGATGCAAGCAAGATGGGTCCTGGCTATGAGGCCATTTTAGGTACCCATGTACATAATGAAATGCAAATCTCCCATAAAGTGGGGAAAGACGAAAAACCTCATGGGAAAAACCCTCCCCCAAAAAGAGAGATAGAAGAGGATGCATTGATGGATGGAGTAATCAAGACCCCCCCATTATGACATACATCCAGTATATACAAAAGATAATGAAAGAAGGAAGAGAGACAGAATAGGCTTCCCCCCCCCCCCCCCCCCCCCCCCCCAAAAGAAGAATGCCAATAGGTGAAAGCTGCTCCAATGAAGAAGCTGGTCCAAGAATGCAGAATGGTGTTCCTCCCCTTAGGAAGAAACAATGCCCAAGGTACAATCCTAAAGATGAGTGATAGCCCTGAAACCTGCTCAAGTATCCTTGTACTGATGCTAAAGTTCACTCCTTCCAACTGTGCTGAAAAGAATGAATGTAGATCTATCAAGGATGCCTTCTGAACCTGTTCCACTGAACTATTTGTCTCCTCTACTGACAAAGAGTCATCCACTAATTATTGTTCATAAGGATCCAAAATCACACCAACTTGTGCAGATTGATCATGTAGAGAATGGACATGAGGGTCAGAGTGAGCCCTCGCAACAACTATAGAAGTATCATCATCAATGAGAAGATGTGTGTCCTCAAGTCTGTCTCCCAAGTCAAGTGAAGCTAGAGCTAGAAGACAAGATGTACCATGCCATGATGGACCTTTCAATGTGGCAATATAAGCACGTGGACTGGACTGATGTGACCTCTCACTACAACTGTTGATAGAACCCCACGTGTCTGAACCTGTTGAAGCACTATCGCTGGTGTTACTATCAGTTTCCACTATATATGATGTGTGGAGAGGAGTAGAGGATAAGCTTGGTGAACTTTCCTCAAAGTGAACATCCTTCTCCACAAAAATCTCATGAGTCTTGATTTTTCCAATCAATGAGTTTTTTAGCATTAGTGGGTTAGGTAATTGTACCATCAACATACAAACTATATCCTTTTTTCATTAATCTACTCCATGCAATATCTTTCCATGTAGAATAGTTGCATGAAGTTAAAGGAGGACATTTAAAACCCATGATGTAGAAATGAAAAGAGCACAATAGAGAGACACAAGAAACATAGTGCACCCTCCCCCTTTTCACTCAATCAAAAGACCCCCCCAAAAAAGATGTTGTTGGCACTTTATAAGTAGTGCATTTACAATGGGCCACTTGTCAAATGAATAAAGTGGACTTTCTAATTTTGTTTTACAACTGCCTTATAAGGCTAAAATTTGTCACTTAAGCACTATAGCTTAGTTATACAATAATTCTGAAAAAGAATCAAAACTTTACAATGCGAAAGATGGCCTAATTTTGAAAGTGAGAAATTTGTCCACACAACCCTAGAATCTAACTTCAAATCTGAAAAGTAGATGAAAAAATATGCACTTTCAAAAAAAAAAAACTTGAAAAGGTGACCAGATGTGCTCATACGGAGCTTTTGAAGTTGCAAAATATAGGATTATGCAGGTACAGTCACCAAAAAATGCAAATTATACAAAATCTATGCACCAAAACTAGAAAACAACACACCACTAGAAAATTCAAGAAATTCTACCTGGTTTCAAAAAAAATTGCACTTGAAATGAAGTCCAGATGTCCAAGTTATGGGCTCGCAAAGTCAAGCTACCAAATTGAAAAGCAATCTGAAGAGGGGTCTAGAGGAGAAACTAGAAGTTTAAATTTGACAATCAAACAGTCGTCATTGCAGTTCAATTTGGGCCAGGGAATGATGGTCATACGGTCATCAAATTTAGGCTCATGTATTGGATGACGTTAGCAAAAACTTTGGCCTGTGATGATGTCACCTTATACAAAATTGTACGAAATACACCTGACACTTGTACAGAATGTACAAACAAGTTATAGGGTATATCCATACGTTGACTGTATCAGTTGATGTGCCTAGGTTGACGTGCAGACAACGAGTGTTGATTGGGCCTACGCTGGCGTGAGCGGACCGATTGGGAGGAAACCATGTGTACACAATGAAATGAAGTGATGATGCTGCAAGGTCGAATGAAAGGGTACCACGTGGTGATGTGAGATGACAAACATCGCTGGCAAAAGGTTTTGGCAGTGGTTGCTAGTGATTAACTCTGGTTAGGGACTTATTAGTCCCACATGTGCTGTGGGTTTGTGTTTTATGCTTTTTAAAAGCAATAGGTCGCGCTGAGTATACAAAGAGTTGCTAGGCTGAGGATTTTGCACTGACAAATGTCTATAGAGCTACCGGTGTTTGTCAGCCATCGGTGATTTAGTGCCATCGATTCGCTATGAATGTCGGGGCCAGTAGGAATATGGTGGCTGATGAAAATATAATTAGGCCCGCAGAATAATAAACACACCTACAATAATTAATTCAAAAAGTTCCACCACAAATGTGCAGTACGGGATCTGATAGCATGTACTACAAAAATTTTTTTCTCTGACAGAAAATATGACAGAGAAAAGATAATGTTCAGATCTAAAAATATAAATAATCAGATCGAATTAGATCATACTCGTACTTGCAAATTGGTGCCGATTTGCAAAAAAAATTGCCTCACGATCAACTTTGGGTCAAAGTAGGCGTGCTTATAGTCAATTTTCACCAGTTTAGAGTTTCAAATGCAATGGAGAGGTCAGATTTGGTGTTGGACGCTCCTAATTTCTGCAGCACTCCGGATTCAGGCTGAGGTGATGAAGCAAGCAAGAGGTCTCGAATGGCTATGTGATGAGAAAGTCTCCAAGCTCTGATACCATGTAAGAATTTGCCTAAGGGAAAAATTCACCCAAGAACCAAGAACTCATACACAAGCACAATTGTAGACCAAAAATGGAGAGAGTATGATCAGAATAACAATGTATTCAATAACATGATACTAGAGTACACTAGGAGTGCCTGATTATAAAGGCTACATGAGAGCTTCTAGAATTCATAGAAGTTAGCACCATGAAGTGTCACACAACCAAGCACATGTCCACTAGATATGGATTATCCTCCATTAAGCACAAAAGTAAGTGTGGTGATGAGAGGATAAGCCTACAAGGGTGGGACATGCAAAATAGTGTTGTAGACACCATGTGCTCAAATAAAGTTCCATACTCCTATGTTGTCTACATGACAAATCACAAGGTGTGCAAACTCCTAAGTGTCTCACAAATAAAAATAATAAAATAATGCAATATAACTAAATAATGCATTAACCTAAGTAAACTTAAGTAAGTGTAAATAGTAAAGTATGTATTTACACCAACAGTAATCAATTGGAGTTAGGCAAAGTTGTGAGTGTGGAAGTAGGAACAAGGGGATTTGAGGTGTTTAGAGGATTAGGAAGAGATCATTACCTTCTTACCTTGTATTTTGACCCATTTTGAAAGTTGGTTTTATCCTTGGAGAACTCACCTAGACAAATTTGGACCTTTTTTGGTATAGTTCATCCTTACTTTCATCACTAAATGAGGAATATTTTGACTATGAAGATGTTGAAGATCCTTAGAGGGTGCAAAGGAAAAACTAAAAGATCATGCAAAAAATTTGTTGCATGATATTTCATAGAGAGGAATGGAAGAGTAAAGAAGAAATCACAAGATGAGATCAAATGGTGGAGTAATTGAAGAGACAATTCATTCCCATTCACTATGAACTTCACCTAGTTAAGAAAATCAAAGGGTTAAAGAAAAAATAATATTTATCCATGCATATATAGAAGAGTTCATTGGGTCTTCATTAAAATAGGTCATGCAAATATTTTAAGAAAAAAGTTTTGCATTAGCATAATGGGTTAATTCCAAGTATCCAAGAGAATTTTGGTCTAGTTAGAATGATAAGTATTGAAGAAGCACTTTAATTTTCTTCAGGAGAAGAAGAAAAGATGAAAAAGAGATTTGGAGGAAATAAAAGAGGGAAAATTCAAGGAGGAAGAGGCATTGGTATTGATATGCGGCAACTAATTAGGGAAGTGTAGTATAATTTTCATAAATTTATTGGGGTTTGAGGCATCATGTTGATTTTTTTATTTGGTTAAATTGTCAAGGTTTTTCAAATTGATTCATCAAGTTTTTTTTTTTTTTTTTTGTTTTTTTTTTTTAAGGTTAATTTGTCAAAATTATCTAGCCCTAATTTTTAAGGGGTAAAATCTTGTATAAAATGGCATGGGGTTAGGGATTTCATGATGCATGATGTGATAGTAGCTTCTTGTGGTGGTATTGAGTTGTAAGGGATTATAGATTATAATAAGATTGTAATGACTAGATAATAAGAATATTAAAATTATTTTTTTGTGGACATAGCTCAAGGATTGGGTGAACCACATTAAATCTTTGTGTCTTGTCTTCTCTTCTATGCACTTTATTATTTTTAGATATTGATTATATTTACATGTAATTGTTATTTTTGTTTCTTTGAATCCTAACAAGTAGTATTCGAGCCTACTTTTTTTTAGTTATACTTTGTAGGAAGGTCTCATGGTTGAGTGGGAGCAATGGTAGACAAGAGTAAGTTGAAGGTTGAAACTTTTAATATGAAGAAGTTTTAGTTATTAAAAATAAAAATAGAGGATTATCTTTATTAGAAGGATTTATGGTGGCCATTACAAGGAAAATACAAGAAATCGGTAGCTATGACAGATGAGGACTGGGATATTTTGGATAGAAATACCCTTTGAAGTATTATTTTATACCTAGCATAATTGGTGTCATTTAATATCTCAAAAGAAAAGATGACTAAACAGTTGATGCAAACCCTAACAAAGTTGTATGAAAAGCCTTCTACTTCAAACAAGGTATTTCTCATGAAGCATTTGTTTAATATGAAGATGGAAGAAGGTGGATTAGTTTTTTATTATTTAAATGAGTTTAATATGGTTACCAATAAATTATCTTCTACAAATGTTAATTTTGATGAAGAAATTAAGGCTCTCTTGATTTTTTTTTCTTTTACTAAAAGATGGAATGACTTGGTAATGGTTCTATGTAATTTTGTTTCTCTTTCTAATACCCTAAAATTTGATGATGGTATTAGCGTTTCTGAGTGAGGAAAAGCTCAGGTTGATGCATAAAGAAGAGGCATAACAAATGAGAGAGAAAACAATTCTATGAATCATGGGAAATCAAGAGAAAAATCAAAGGGAAAGAGGTCTTAATCTAGAGTACTAAGAGATTGTTTGTATTGTGAGAAAACATGGCATAAGAACAAAGATTATTGGACTTGAAAAGACAATGAAGGAGAAAAATAAGAATGAAAACAAGGAGGCAAATGTGGTAAGTAGTAAATCCAAAGATGATTATTTTATTATTTCCTTAGAAGATGTTGATGATTCATGGGTTTTAGATTCAAGGGATTCATTTCATGCTACTCCCTATAGAATTTATTTTCTTTATTATGTCCAAGAGGATTTTGGGCTTATTTCTTTGGGAGATAATAAACCCTATCAGATTGTTGGAAAGGGGAAAATTATGATTAAGTTGTAGAATGAGAATCATTGACAACTATAAGAGGTAAGACATGTTCTAAGGATGAGTAGGAATTTAATTTTAGCAGGGCAATTGGGTGATGAGGGTTTCACAATTACTTTTAATGATAAAAAATGGAAGGTTTTAAAAGGTTCCTTAGTAGTAGGAAAAGGTTTGAAAGTAGGAACCTTATATCTTTGTACATGTCATACTATTCCTTCTACTTTAATCATTTTAGAGAAAAATGAATATTTAGGAACAATTGTTGGAGTTGAGAAGGGAGAACAAATAGTTGATGTGGATTCTGCAACAACACTATGGCACAACAAACTTGGACACATAATAGAGAATGGTATGAAATTACTTCATTCAATTTTTTTTTTACCTAGTATGAAATGTGTCAGTATGGATTTATGTAAAAATTTTGTTTATGGAAAACAAAATAGAGTGATTTTTGTGAAGGGTGAGAAAGATAAGAAAAATGAAAAATCAGAGCTTGTGCATACAAATGTATGAGACCAGCTTAGTTATCCTCTCTTGGTGTCTCTCATTATTATGTTAAATTCATTGATGCAACTAGAAAAGTATGGGTGTATTTCCTTAGACATAAATCTAAGGTATTTCATGTAGGGAAGCTTGCAATAAAGAATATAACTATTTCCACATAACCCATAATACATCTAAATAAATATGTACTTAAAATCCACATGCAAGAGAATATACAACATACCCACATAAAATTGTGGCACAAGATATACCCTTGGAAACCCTCATTAAGGGAAAAAACTAGCTTCCAAAAGCATCCATCACCATGCATTATTCAGAAAAAAATACCATTGCAATACAACCATGGAAACCTTCAAAGCCATAGCCACAACCAAACAATCTATGTGAACAAGCATGAATCCACACATCCCGTGCCATGCTTCCAACCTTCACAAATGCTTCCTTGGCTAACTTGTCAAACTTTGTCTCCCTTGACTCTCTTTTTTTCCCTTCTTCCTTCTCCTTATCTCTACAACTACCCTTGTGGCTTTTTCAATAGTAGAAAGTCCCACAAAATTTCCTTGAGTGGCATTATATAAACCATGTACTAAAACCATGTGTGACCTAACCCCTTGACCCCACATTTAATATTGAAATTTTAATTCTTTTCTCCAATATTAAATAATTATATGAAATATTATCACAATGTTATAATACAACTCATCAAGTTTATCCCATAGGAATATTTACATGTTGCATGTCCATCTAGGTGCAATATTACATAATAAAATAAGATAATACAATATAACAATATTATGCAATGTGTGAAACACTTATTAACTCAACAATCTTCCATTTTTTGTATACATTGCATAGGGTCAATCTGTAGCCACATAAATGAACAAGGGAACAATCCCTCCTAGCACATACACCATCATGGATCAAACTACACAAAGCACTCCATCATGATACCCAAAATATAATCAAATTATCCAACATCTCAAACATGAATGATCTCACCTCCTATTATGCTACTACCACTAGACATACATAGAAGCCATCCAAAGAGAAAACCACTAACTTGTCGCATTAGAAGATCATAAAATCTTGTACCAACTAAAATTACAAGCACAAAATCCTGATCCAAAGGTAATCACATATATTTGTAGTTGTCAAAATATCCATAGATGAAATAGCACCCACAACAAGTGCCAAACCCATCCAACTATCCATACCTCCAAAGTTATAACAAGTGAATCTCACATTACTGACATATCCAATCTATAACCTACAATCATAAGCCTTAAGAGCAATACCTGCCATATATATACCAAGAAGCTCCCACCACAAAAGATAATGTCAAATCTATAACCAATTCACTCACAACATCTCAAAGAAGTGAATCCATGTAGTCTCAAGGACATCCACAACACAAACTAATAACCTACAAGAACAACTCTGATAACAAGTCCCCAACAATCTCCCAAGCTCTCTAGAACCAATAGAGGAAAAAGATAAAGGAATAACCATGTCATCTCTCACATGACATACATGAGCACAAACTAGTGATCACAATCTGTAACCAATATCAAATCTAATGTAAGTGAAACCAAATATCTAGAAAGATAACCAAGACCAAAGAGAAACCATGCAAATCATAACTTGTATCTTTTCCTTCTACACCTCACCTCTAGATGTAAATTGTGCAAGTATGATCTCCTCCATAAAACCCCAACAAGAAGTCTCAACAACATCCAAACCATATCATATAACTAATCATGGATGTAAGCCTCTCACAAGAAGATTAAACTCATAAACCATTTCTAATCCAAAGAATATGCCTAATATACCATCTCCCAAACTCAATGAGCATAACAACATATGAAAATGGAGATAAAAAATGCTAAAACATCTCTCATATTAACCCTCTAGAACTAACTCATGTATTGTAGCTCAAGGTCCATATCCATGGAAGACAAGCATAAATATAATGCACCTAAGAGAAACAATGGGCTATACCTGTCAAGTAGAAAATTGTTGAGTAGACTAAGAGTGGAGAATGAGAATTCTCATCAAGATATCCAAGTCTCCAACCAAGAATCATCTAAGAACAATCTCCTCTCAAGTCCATATTAGATGAATTCCCCTTGGACTTCTTGCTGAATCCATTAACTATCCCAACAAATACTTCTCTAATCCATGAGCACCTATAATGAATCAATCCATGCCAACTCCAAATGCAATATGGAAATATCATGAAGTATCTAGCTTATGATCAATGTCAAAGTTCCAACCATGGCCTCAAGAACATAAACGTGACAACATGATCTAACCATCTCAAAAGAGAAAACATGCTCCATATGAACAAACTATAATATGTCACAACTCTAAACATGTATCAAGAATATACTATGACATAAAATGAAACCATCTTCACACCAAGGACAACATGTCAAATGAAAGCATAAACCACACCTTTACCAAGAACTCCATTTGTCCTCAAGGTGCAACCATCTTCACTCACCATAAAGATAACCAAGAACCCCATGATTCCTCAAGATATAACCATCTTCACACACCATGAAGATAACAAGTGCACCATGCAAATGTCAAAGACACTTCTATAGCAATAGGATATAAGACAAACCTCCAACATCTACAAACAATCAATAAATATAAAAATACCAACAACTCCCACTCAATAATGATACCAAGTCACCTATGGCATCATAAAATCCATCTCCTAGATCAAGATCTTCTAGGTTTACACTCACACAAACAAAGTGTTAGTACCAAGTGAAACCAAGTGTCATGCCCAGTGAAACTAAGATCTCCAAAACCAAGAAGATATAAATCAAACCAAGAACTAATTCTACATTGTCACCTCATCACTGTCACAAGCTCCTGCTAAACTATGTATCCGAGCTATCCATGACACCATGACAAAAAATCATCCTCGAACCATGAGAATCAACCAAGGCATCAAACCATCAAAGAACTCAAAGTGTACATCAAGAGATCATCAAAAGAAACTAAATAACCATGATCCTCAACCAAGAAGATATATTACCATAACCAAATTAGGAATCCAAACTAATGAACATCAAAGATGTACCTATATAGTCAATCATTTCATGCCAAAATCCATGGCACCATGATAACATCCATGAATCGAACATCTCACTCTCAATATGTCCAACCTATTAGCTTAAAATAGTCAACCATAATTCTCTACCATGATTATACCTAGTAGAAACATCCCATCCCTTATACATGAAGAAAAAATTAGTAAATCATATGACTTAGGACATAGACAACCCAAATCCAAGCCACCAATCCAAATATGCATCAATGATAAAAGATCAATAGGCAAAGACAGCCCATAACCAAGCCATAAATGCAACCTGTAAGTATAGACCACTTACAATATTGCACAACTTGTAGACCCAACAAGTCATCATACATATCCAAACTAAATATTGATAATCATATCATCATGAGACCAATCTAAAACATGAAATGAGTACAAAATTACATCAAATCTTAAATCTCCAAAAATTTACAATGTCATAAACTTAGAATGTTACCATAATTAATATATACCATAAAGTGTTCATATTAATATATCACCAAATAAACCATGTCAAACCTACATCAAATCTGAACTAATGTGTAGGGCTCTCCAAGAACTTTTTTTTTACTACTCAAAGTCCAAAATCTGACTTTGTATGCCCAAGTTATGCCCTAATCTGTGCTCAAAATAAAGAAGATATTCTTTTTGAGCTCTTAAAACCTGACAAAATTTCAAAATAATAGAACCAAACCTACACCATGTTGCGGTGCTCTGAATTATCTTTCTAATGCCTGTAAGAATTTTGAATCTAATATCCTAATAGAAAGTTATGGTCATTTTACTAAGACAATGTTTTTACCATTTTCATTGCAATTTTTTTTTGACAAAAATTTTGATGGGATTAAATTTGATGACCATCACAGGATGAAACTAAAAAACTCTTTCATTTCCTCTGAACATGGCCAAACTAGGGCACATTATTTATCAAAATTTATGAAAATATTGACCTAGATGCAATGGTAAGGTCTATTTTTACCTAGGAGGTCATTTTTGCAAGCTCCCCTATAAAATCTTCATTTAAATGAAACATCCAAAAAACCCTTTTGTCCAATAATTTAAAATGTCCAAAATCTAGCAACATCCCATCATAAAAAAAATCAAAACCCTCAGATCTTCAATAAACAACTTATATATCTTACCCTTTCTTTTATCCTCTCATGCATTCCCATAGGTTCAATCTAGGGTTACAATAATAAAACCATAGCTCTGATACCATTTGTAAGGAAAATTGAAACAAAGAATATGACCATTTCCACATAATCCATAACAAATCTAAAATAAATATATACTTAAAATCCACATGCAAGAGAATAGACAACATACCCAAAAGAATTGTGACACAAGATATACCCTGAGAAGCTCTCATTGAGGGAAAAACCCAGCCTCCAAAAGCATCCATCACCATGTATTATTCAGCAAAAAATACCATTGCAATACAACTACGGAAGCCTTCAAAGACATAGCCATAACTAAAAAATCTATGTGAACAAGCATGAATCCACACATCTCATGCCATGCTTCCAACCTTCACAAATGCTCCCTTGGCTAACCTGTCAAGCCTTGTCCCACTTGACTCTTTCCTTTTTCCCTTCTTCCTTCTCCTTATCTCTACAACTACCATTGTGGCTTCTTATATAGTAACAAGTCCCACAAAATCACCAAGTGGTATTACATAAACCATGTGCTACCTAACCCCTTGATCCCACATTTAATATTAGAATTTTAATTCTTTTTTCTAATATTAAATAATTACATGAAATATTATCAGAATGTTACAATACAACTCATAAATTTTATCCCATGGGAATCTTTACATGGTGCATGTCCATCTAGGTGCAACATTACATTAAAAAAAAAAAAAAAAATACAATATAATAATATTATGCAATGTATGCAACACCCATTATCTCAACATTCCAAACTTTTAAGAAATGGAAATGCTTGGTTGAGAATGAAACTGATAAAAGTTAGAATTTCTTAGATATGATAACAGTGATGAGTATTGCAGCAAAGCATTTGAATATTATTGTTCCACTAATGGTATTTGTAGGTAGAAAATTATTCTAAGAACTCCACAAGAAAATGGAGTGGTTGAATGTAGGAACATGACAATAATGGATCGTGTAGGGCCCATTTGCCGTTGCACCAAAAGCCATGATTTTTAGTGAACATGGAACACCACGTAATTAACCACCTGTGGGTAGGGGAGCACGTCGCATCACCCAACAATCTCCCCCTCGACGCACATACCAGGTGCTTACGCGGGTCGGGAAGGCACCGAGGAGATTTGAACCCATGACCAGGCCAAAACCAGGCTCTGATACCAATTGTAGGGCCCATTTGCCGTCGCACCAAAATCCATGACTGTTAGTGAACATGGAACACCACATAATTAACCACTTGTGGGCAGGCAGGGGAGCACGTCGCATCACCCAACAGATCGTGCAAGGAGTATGAGGTTGCATGCTAGAATTTTCTTAAACATGTGGGAAGAGGTTATCAATAATATTGCACATATTTGATCAACAGAGGCTTCTCTAGTATTGGAAATGGAAAGGAGTAACTAAGAGGGGAGGTGTGAATCTGTTACCACAAAAAAAATCCAAAAGTTCATTTAAGAAGTCAATATAATATAAAACCAATAACTAGTTATAACTCGAGTAACACTAAATATTCCATTGTAACTCAGTTAGCACTAAATATATTACTGTCACTTAGTTAGCATTAAACATGAAAATCTTAAGATAGTAAATGTGATTAACCTTACTTAACTTAGTTGTAGAAACATAAAGTAAATAACATGAACACATGAGACACCAAGATTTAACGTGGAAACCCAATTTAGGAAAACCACCAATTACAACTAGTTACCATTTTTCACTCTTCTGAAGTGAGCCCTCTTAGGAGCCAGCTTGGTTAGGCATTAAAAAACATAATTTTAGGTGTAAAAATATTAAATGATTTAATTCAACCTATTAGGAGTGGCCTTGTTAGAGGTCTTCAAACACTTCAATCTAGAAATGCCACCTTGTTAGAGGATTTGGCAAATAGCTATTAGGATAACTTTGTTAGGAGATTTGATTCACTACTACAATTATTAGAGAGTAACAATGACTTGACTTAATTTCTAATACAACTATATTTTCTAATTTTAGATCTTTTTTCTAGCTTGAATACTTGATCCTTCTTGATTAGAATGTTCTTTGTAGCTTGGTCAACTTGGATATGTTGGTGTTTTAAAAGTACTAGGTTGCAAAAAGACCCAATACCAAGATGTAAAAGAAAAAAATGCATAAGGACTAGTTAAATCTCATATTTAGTAGGATTTTCTTCAAATATGGACCAAATTCAACAGAATGACAAGAGACTCTTTACACTTTAGGCTCTACAGGGCCAAGGCAGGTGTAGTTTAGGGATGGAAATGATTGATTATTTTGATATTCTTCTTCAAAATTCATTCACTCATACTCTTTTCTTCAGATTTATCCTCTATAGTGGAAAATGGTCAACTATTCTTCTTAGATTTTTAATGACTTCTTGATTACAATAGCTAACTATAACTCAAAGGAAAATTATTACAAATAAATAACAACCAATAGTTTGATTATTCATTATAGAAAAAGTAAATATTGATTTGATTTTAAATGTGCTTTGTACAACCACAAGAACCTATCAATTTGTATATGAATTGATGATCAATGCCTTATCCATTTCTATACAGAGTCACACCAATAAAATTTAATTTATTTAATTTCCTCGCAACTAAATTTATTAACAATTAACCCTAAACCCATTCTTATGATATTGCTCTCATATGACTAGAAACCTATCAATTTATGGAAGTATTTACTTAATTTCTTGAATTAAAAGCAACAATAAATTGATATACAACCTATCCTAGTTACATTAAATTGCATGAACATTGCTCATTCAATCCAAAAATAACCAACATATAAAAATAGAGATAAAATTTATAGACATAGATATTTTAGAACATTCCTTTGTATTAATCTTCCTTGAAAACAATACATTACTAGCATAAACTCAAGAATAACTCAAGACCTGATAAAAATTTCATTCAATATTCACTTGTATTCTCTGATTGGAAAAATTGAATACATCACATAAAATTGGCACAAAGACTAACTAGACCAACTACAAAATAGCATAAGCACTAAAATTATAGAGACTTTTGGCCTTCACTTTACATCTTGGAAATTATTTTATAGGAAGGATTGCAACAAGCTTTAGATAGAAGGACACATATCAAAAAATCATTGGAAAAAAAATATAAAGATATTTTATTTTGTTGCATTACAAACATTCTTTGTACTTTGATCAAAATTTAGGATGCAGTTGCAAAACTGGCAGGTGACACTTTTAGTAGGTGTCTTTAACATAATTATGTTTTTCTTCAAGCTTCTGTCACTTTCCTTGTCTTTTATTTGTTCCTTTTTTCTTTTTTGCCTCAAACTACATTCTTTAATTTCCTAATCACTATCACAAAATGGTATGGCCGTTATGTCTGTAATGACTTTCCAAATGGCTATGTTTATGTCCACATCAAGCCAGGTAGCATCCCTAACTACATTTAACTCCTTGAGGTACTTGTTCCATTTGGAATTTTTTATTTCCTTAACCTCTATACTTATCTTTGACATCTCTAATTCTAACTTATATAACATGTCAATAAAATCATAAACTGCTACAATACTTACTTCATCATTGCAATATGCTAGGAATTTGGAATGGTTCAAAATGCTATCAAAAGATGCTGACCATTCCATCTAGTCCTTCACTCCTCCACCACTATCCAAAATTGTAGGCACAAAATTTGGTGATATCATGGCAATTACTTTCATTATAATTTGAATAAGCTACAACTTTCCAGCAAAGAAACCATTCATATACTTTACCTCATTGATCATTTTTCTGGTGTTTATAACAATTATCTTGGGAAGATCTTTCTTTTGTGCCAACAAAGGTACAAGGTTATCAAAAAATGGAGTGTAAGGACCCTATTGGTAAAAAGAGGAGACAACAGAGAAATTTCCTCATAACACTTATATTTTTCTCCTTTCAGCACAAGATAATTGTTGTGTACATCCTTAGAGACCAGTTTAAATGCATTTACCTTGTGGGCCAACAAGTTTTTTATAGTTCTAATTTTATTCTCCTTTCTGGACTCCAAGTCTTCCTCATCAACTACCATGGCTTGAACTAATGTACCCTATATATCAGATGCTTGGCCCTTTGCCTAGATGCCCTAGTCTTTAACCTGTAGCTAATTTGATAGTGTTTCTCAATGTCACTAGTTCATTTTCCAATTTGAGGGCTTTTTGTTCTAAGACATAAGTCTTCTTCATTTCTTCCTCATAATGCCTCCAAGTTTTAATGTACCACTCATAGGCTCCCTCCAATTTTGCTTCAAAGAAATCCATCTTATTCTTTCTCAACAATGCCACTAATGTTTGCATTTCATATATCTAGCTGCTAGAGGTGGAGTGCACATTCCAAAATATTACATTCCCTCTTGGGTATTCTTTGATTTCCATAAGGGTAGGCTTTTGATGCTCTAGAGCTAAACTCCATATAGCCATTGTTTGAGCATCAATGTTGTATCCTAACTCTCTTAGTTCTCCTAGCTAACTTTAACCTTCAAATGAGATTGAATTGTTTTTTTTCCTCATTTGGTCTAGTAGAAAAGATGAACTAATATCCCATCCTAGGAAGAAAATCATACAAATTCTTCTCACTAGATCTCTAGCTTCTTCTACAGTGAGGGTTTCGCTTACAAGATCATACTCTTGCAATTTCTATACTAATTTAGCAACTACCTCATCAGAGTCACCTAGCTTCATTTGTAGAGATAGCTCATTTTGTTTCAAATTGAAAAGGAAGCTTTTAAAATATTCTATTTTGATGAAGTTACCATCACTCATAAATTCATTTGCTTCTATTATTCTATCATCAATCATCTAGGCCTATAGCTTCAGTTTTATAGCCCTTTTCTCATCCTCAGAGGCTTGAGCTATCAAATATCTTCTTTTGACATCATCAAAATAATGGCTACCCGTGGGGAGGATTTGTAAGGTTTTCTCTTGAGCCTTTTGTGGAATTTATGCCTTTTTCTACTATGTATTCCTCTTCTCTACCCACTCTAAACTCTTAGGTTGGTCTTCCTCATCATCACTGACTACAACAATAATTTCTTCAATAGAATAATTAGGATCAACTTTCTTCCTTATTTCTTCAGGCACTTGTGCTAATATTTCATCAAAATTTTACACACACTTGTCCAACCTTAACCAATAGTCTTCTTCTAGATAGAATCCCTTAAAGGATGGATCTGACTTTTTTATCTCCTACTCAAAATTGAGAACATCTCTATTTTTGGTCTTTTTTTCTCTATAGATATCCTCATTTAATCTATCAAAAATGGCATCCTCTTCCCATAGAGGTTTTGTAGGAGGTAAATTGTATCCCCTCATTCTTTTTAGGGCATTCTTGATTACATTGCAAGGGTCATATGTTCTTGTTGGTCTAGTTGGAAATTTGTAGCTTCTCAAATAGGCATTAGTCTCTTTAATGAAAATTTTACCTATCTCAAAATCTCCTACTTTAGTGCATCTACACAAAAATGTTCCTTTCTTGATATTTTTACCTATATATTCTCTATTTAATGAGATTAGTTGCCAGAAAATTTTTACATACTATAGTCTCTTTGGGACATATTTGGGTAGAATTTGAGGTGGTTGAGGGCATCCATATATATTAATAACAGTATAATCCTAAAATAGAAAAACACTTCCCCCATCATGTGTCAATTGTTTCCTAGCATCAAAACACATGCTAGGCTTAACAACCTTAATAAATTAACTAGTCCTATCATCTTCAAAATAGGATGAAAAAATCATTATAAAAGGAAAATGAAAAAACATTTGATGGGTAGAATTTTTTCCATACCCTTGTCCACCTTTGCACTGGTAATGTTTCTCCCCATGCCTCTATGCATTCAACAAAACTCTAATCAAAGGAATCAACATTTTTGAACAAGATCAAATGCACGATCAAAGAGAAGTGAGGGAACCTAAAATTCTCCATTTGTCCCTACTCTGTAGCAAAAATATCATCATGGATCTTGTCGATGATGTATGTCAAATAGTCATACCCAACATTTGCGTTAGGGTCTTGAATATTTAGTGCCATGACATAATGTCCTCCTAGAGCATTCATGGTTCCATTTGAACCTAGGAATTTGTTGAGGCCAAAGACAATATTATGGACACACCTTTGAAAGAATTCAAGAGGTGTGATTTTATCCACTTCCTTTTTCTTTGGAATTTCGCCCTTCTCCTTTCTAGACATAGAAATGTGTCTTGTCATTACCCTACCCATATAAAAGCTCTTTTGATTTTTGAAACTCTCATTTAGCTTATCCATGTCAATAGGAAATGACATTGGGCCTCCTAGATCAAATGCCTCCATGAATGTCTCCTTCTCTAGAGCTAGGAAAATGTTTCTATCTCTTCAGTGAAATGACTTGCTAACTAGATTATAATATGTTATTAATGCCTTTACCAAGTCAACATCCATAAATACTTTTGGCATAATTAGCTTGCCCAAATTCCTAACCCAAGGGTTGCAAATTGAAACTTTCTCTGCTCTATTCTTGTAAAAGAACTAGAAAAATTCATATCTATTTCTATCTAGAACCTTTGCATCTCTACAAAATACATATGGATCTTTAAAGACATGATCATTTGCAGATTATGCATTAGTAGAGCCAAGTAGAATGTTCATACATTCTTCTATGAAAGAACCAAGGCTTTTATATTGTGATGTAGATTCTTCAATTTGGGCCCGTGCAATCAATTCACCTTCTCTATTAACCATTTCTTCAAAATAATTCAATCAACTATGAAAATAGTATGCTAGAAAATCACTTCAAATCACTCTGCAACTCAAACTTTCTCTAAAAGCTTAAATAGTTATGCAACTAGTAATGAAAATCTTTGTGCCCTCTAGACGAGCATGGCATTAATAACATTTAAATCAACACACTTTAAAACCTATCAATCTTTGAAAAGCTAGCAAAATCTTCACTTTATCATATTTCATACTTCCATCTCATACTCCTTTTATCTAGCTCAAACATGGCCATTGAAAACTATTTTATGCTTTAAAACTAAAAATTGCAATATTGATGTGATGAGCACCTTTGTTGTTTCTTTTCCATAGTTTCTTCCCTTTCCTTATCTCTAGCCGTAACCATGTGAATAGGGCTATCTTTACTATTTTGCAATTTCACTTATCTCTTCTTTACCTGCTATGTCTAGCTTGTGAGGTTGTGATTACCATTAATTGATACTTCACAACTTTATTTCTTCATTCACCACATGGGCTTATGAAACTATGATCACTTTTTTTTAGGCTTTGTTGCCACTTCACAACCGTTCACCATGTTATCTTTCTAATTGCTACTTTTCTATCTATGAAACCTTGCAAAAGTGTGATAAATAATTCTTTGCCACTTTGCAACTTAAAGTATTAACAAAAAATGAAGCCATGTAAAGATGTGATAATCACCTTTAACTATAATATTTTATTTTGTTCAAATCTTGCAACTTCATTTCTTAAGCACATCTCTTGACCTACGAAGATGTGATCATGAGTATTTCACTATTTTGCAACTCTATCCTCTAGTTAGCCTTTACTCCTTGTGATACTGCAATTGCTTTGACTTTAACAATCAAGTTACTTTTTCACACATTCACAACTATCAAATACAAAGCCTTTATCAGTCATGTGTTTTTGTGACCATTTTCTTATACTAACCATCAATTTACTTCATAGCTTCACAATCATGAAATCTTAACCTTAGCTAAACCTTGTGAAAGTGTGATTTCGAGATTTTGTCACTTTGCTATAGTAACCTATAGTCAATCATAAACTCTAGTATTGTTGCAATGGTCTAAATCTTTAACTACATGATTACATTCTGCACCTTTGTGACTTAATATTTTATTTTAACTCAAAAACTTGTTAGGATGTGATGATCATTTCCTTTGACCATTAAATACTTTTTGCAGTTTCACAACTCACAATCTTTCTTCATGGCTTAATGGTGAAACCATGTGATATCCCTTTAACTTGACTATTTTCTCCTCATTGCTACCTTTCAACTTGAAAAGATAACTCAATAAGTAACCCTACAAAGGCATGATTACAAGCTTTTGCAGCCTTGCCACCTTAACTTGAGGTTTCTCTTAACCACTCGTGAGCAAGAAATAACCTTAAAAGATAACCACTACTAACTTTTTCATCTTTGTGAATTAGACTTCACATTTTATTTTACTCCATGTGATGAAGTGATGATTCAACTTCAACTATTGTTTATGTCTTTTACAACATCGTGACTTGAATTTCTTTAAGCGTGCATTGACTTGCAATCATGCAATTTCCATCGTATCACTCCTTTTCACCCTTAACATGAGTACTAACAATAACCAATGTGATACTCTGATGAACTATTGATAAAACTTTTTGCACCCTTGCATCCTTAAATTTAGTTAATGATTAGAAAAGAATAATGTTGTGATTAAAGGACTTTCGCAACATCTCAACTTAAAATATAATAGAGGCATGAGATATAATGTGACCATAATTTCAAAAACTTAGGGATATACATGTATAAGCAATATTTATTTTTTACATATCCCTATTTAAAATTTGCAAGTCATTTTCCAACAAATTTCAATCAAAACAAAAGACAAGACAATTTCCTTAGGGTTTTTTCATGAGGGAAAGATATATTTTCAGAAAGCCTAAGCAAGATAAACACAATTTCTTCCTGATTTTCATAGAAAATCAAAAAAAAATTACTGGGTGAAAAATCAAGCCATCAAGATACTCTAATATCCTTCCAATTCACTTCCTTAATTTATCTTCTTCAATCCCATGCTTCTTACTATTCAATCCTCAACTTGACCTTATGCTTATATGAATAAACTTGTCAAGTCAGCTTGAATATAATTTTAAAAAAACAATTTTCATCCCTTAAGTATGCTAGCATTAACCAATAAAATAATCAAACTCAATATGCTATCAGTTAGCTAACACAAAATTGAGTGTTTGGTCAACTCAAAGAAACTCTTCATTAATTGACCCAACTCGATCAATACTGATTCTAAACTAACTTTCCTTTACTAATTCAATGAACTCAATCAACATAGGATCTATCCCAACTTCCCTTTAGTAACCAAGTGAACTCAGTTAACATGAGATCTTCCTTTGATGCCCAAGTGAGCTCAATAAGAACTAACTCAAAACTTGTTTATAACTAGAATGCTTGGCATACATAGGAAATTTTCTTCAAAGCTTGAGTGAGCTCAATAATCATTGACTTGCTTAGTAAGGTTTGACATTTTTTGTAACATAAAAGACAATATATAATTTCATAATTTTTTTTAACACTTTACTCCTTTGGGTTGTGGTATTCAAAAGGAAGCATGGATAGGTAAGAAGGTAAGTTATTCTTTTCTCAAAACCTTAAGTTGTGAAGCATTTATAGATATAGATTTTGAAAATAGAACCAAGCTAGAAGCTAAATCTAAGAAGTGTATATTTTTTGGATATGGCATTAATGAATTTGGTTATAGGAGTTGAGATTTTGAAAATCATAAAATTGTAAGAAGAAGGGATGTCATATTCAATGAGAAAGTGTTGTACAAAGATCTACTGCAACACTATGAGAAGAAAGAAAATAATTATATAGTGCTATATGATACTCAAAATGATGATATTCTAGTAGTCCCTCATGCTCCACAACAACAAAACAAAAATACCATAAACCTTAGTAAATGTTAAATATTCAACAAGGCTAAGTAGACGTCCAAAAATATTTTCTCTCTTTGTATTCTATTTTATTATCAAATGTTGGTGAAGTTGAATATTATGATGAAGCTATATAGGTAGATGTTGAGCTATGATTTTGCATGATGTTTAACAACATGAATCTATTTAAACTTCTCAATTCAAAAGCTAATCTAGAATCACCTCCAAGGTTCTAAGAAATCTTGCAACCTACTAGAATTTTCTTAATTGAAGATAACTATATTTGTTTACAAAGAGGCCTTTGTTGGTTCAAACCAATTCAGATAAGATGTTTGATCTGCTATTTTTGAAAAGTAACCACAAAAGAGATATATTTTTTGGTATTTTCTATTTTAAGATGAATGCAACTATATGAATTCATAATTTAACCAAGTGTTAGAAAATAAAATAACAAAGATAAGGTAACAAGAGATTAAAGAAAATAACCTAAAAGGGAAATTACTAATGGACATAAACCATGATAACGAAATGTCTGCAAGTTAAATTGTTGAAAAGATCGAGTAGGAAACCAATGAAAATAGGAGAAGTGCTTCCTCAATTCCATTGATGCAATAGTCGATAGAAACTTAATAATAACTAAAAGAAGTTTCACTTACCATCAAATCACAAGGCCATGGAAAGTGTGCTCATGCAAGATAAGAAGCTATGTAAGAACAATAGATGATCTCTTCTCCAACTCAGTATGTCGGTGGAATTCATTAACATGAGGTAGAAAACAAAACTAAAATATCACACAATAAAATCAACACAACAAAGTCATTGGCTCCATTATTATTCATGAACATGCATTAACAAAAATAACAAACTCTGGCATTGCACTCAAAATGATAACACCAATAGAATATATTATTGCATCAAAATAATGGCCTAGAGTATTATAAGAAGTCATCTCCTCAATTTGTGTTGAGAGTGAGAGCTCTTAGAATGAAAATATATGCTTAAAACTAATAAAACAAATCTAATTATATACAAATTGACTCTCTAAATGGTGCTAAGTAGGAATCTACCCTTGATTTTATCAATTAATGGGTTCATGAGCCTTTACATGAATAAAAGAAAAGAAAGATGGAGTAGAGAAGGAGAAGGAAGTTGCAAGAGGATCTAAGAGTCACATAAAGCTCTACAAATGGAAGCTTGACTTTTTTGGGTGTTTTTGGGAGTTGAACTACCATTAGAATACATTTTTGGTGCATGAAAAGCTCTAAATTAGCAACTAGAAGTTAATTGTTGATGCACTATTACTTCTTCAAAATTATTGACACACCTTTATAAATATCACACCTATACACCTACACACCTGCACACCTTGATGATAAGTTCCAAAAATCCAAAATTTTCTCCAGTGTCAAAAATGAATTTCTAGCTTTTGGGTTTTGTACCCCTTTATACCAGAGTGATCTCTAGATGTATGCTCTTGAATTTATCTCTAACCTTAGCTAATTGGGAAGCTTAAAAAAAAATCCAACACTTTATACTTATCTTTAACTGTCTATCAATAGTTACTAACCTCTATATGGGTCTCTACAAAATCCTCTAGTTTAGTGTCCAGTTCTAACAATACCTTTTTAGTCTTAAATGCTTGTCTGATATCTTCATCAAATGAAGCATCCTCAAAAGTTCTTTGGAATTATTGCATAACTAACTACATTGACTTGAGCTTTATTTTTGACTCATCTTCAAAAATCCTAGGGGTAGCAGCATCATACTACTTCTCTCCTTCCAAAATATTCTCTTCAATTTGGTCCCTTAACCACTGAATATCTTCATGAAGTCCTTCCATGACCTTATTGCCAACAACTATCTTCTAAATCTAATTTTCAAGCTTATCAAGCTCATCTATTATATACAACTCCATGAGTTTACAATACCTTTGACATTTTATTTCCATCAAAATTTGTAGGTCTTTTTCCTAGGTATGTACCTCATCCATTAACCCAAAATCCTAGTTCACTACGGACACTAGTTTATGTGCACTTGACTAAACATAGTGTAACAAGTTAAAATTACCTTGTATTATCTGTACACCTTTTTCCTCAAAATTATCATGTCATTGCTATCATGCTCCCAAAAATAGATCCATCTAAATTTTCCCCTTTTCCTTCCTCTCTAGTGTCATAGCGAGAGTGATCTTTGAATGATCATGGTCTATTGCGCCCACTATTCCATGTAGATAGCCTCTCATGATCTAATTTTTTTCACAACATCACCAATTTAGACTTATTCATGTCTATGTGTTTCAACACCTCATTTATGCATGTTGTGATCAAAACTTTGGCAGTATCTACTATGGGCTTCCCTAACAAGACTTCCTTAATTTGATAGTCTTTGGGAGTCAAACATTTTGTATCAACATATGGAGGAGGGATGACTATGTGTGCAACAAAGTCCTAATCTCGATTCTTCATGATGAAGGCTAATGGTCATGCATCACTCGTAGGTAGCTCAAGCTTCTTGATGGATTTTACTAGCTCATCCATTCCCTTCTTAGTAGTTACATTTAATTACTTCTTTTGTCAAACCATTACCTCCTTCTTTAGCCAAGTAGGTGTAGTGCCCATTAGAGATATATATTTGACTAAAGAAGGGGTTTGCACTTTAGGTTCCTTTCCCTTATTGGTCCTCTCTAGAGTCTTTTAACATTGATAAAGATCACCAATTTGAGTCTACGTGTCTACTTGAGATAAGGTCCTAGCCTTGATATCATGAGGATTTTGTTGGGGTTCATCTTCTTGTATTTGCCCCTCCTCCGAAACTTCATCAACTAGCATTTTTTCAGGTTCATCTTCCTCCAGTGCTTTTTATTATACTTTAGTAGACAAAGGAAGTGGTATCATAGATCCTTTTTCCATAAATGATAGATCTTGAGATGATGGTGAGGTTAGGAAAAAAGGTCCTTGAGGCAGAGGTGAGATTTGATTCTAGTCCTCACCTAGGGGTTAACTCCTTGGAGTATCCCTTATTTTCTCCCCCACCATCTTGTTTCCTATTGGCATGAAATCAAAATCTAAAAGATTAAAGGCATAAATCATTTGGCCCTTCATATCCAAGATCCATTATTGCTACTCATCTTCAAAATTTATAACTTGAACAAGTTCTTTCAGCTTTGATGGTGGTGTTAGAGTGGAAATCCTTCTTCTTTCCTCTTCCAAGGCCCTAGCTAATTAATTCCTTTGACTCAAGGGAATAGTATCAAGTTGTTCCTCCTCTTCTTCTCCTTTAGCTTCAAGAATGGTTAAAGGAACCTATGGAGGAGGAGTATTATTTTTCTTCAATTTTCTCCTATGGGAACCTCCCACAGTTAACTGAACCCTAGCCTTCTTAGGAGCTAAGGGGGAGTCTTCTTCCTCTTCTTTCCCTTCTAGCAGTACCCTCTATTCTTCTTCTCCTAGTCCCTCTTTTTGTTTAGGTAGAGGCACTTGCTTAGTCTCGTAGACTTGGGTTACCTACTCATCTTGAGGTTCTCTTTGTATTGGATTCTATTGTGGTTGTTGAGGTAGTTGTACTTGAGCCACTTGCTTCCTAGCTTTTTTTAGAGCTCTCCTTTTAACTTCCCTATCCATCTCAAAATATTCAATTTCTTGCTCATGTCTATAAACCATTTCTAGTCTCACTAGGGATTGAGCTGGGAAAGTTGGCATTGTGACCTTTACACCTTTACCTTTTATAGGTCATGCTATAGCTTGTAGAACTAGATCAAGTTTTAATGGTTTCTTGATCCATTCCCTTGTTAACAGGATAATGTGTTGAGCTCTATTTCTGATATCTACATTTTCATCCTTGCCAATCTCTATATTCATTATAGGCCTATCATATATCTTGTCCCTATTGTACAGTGGATCTAAGACATCTTATATGTCTTTTTTGATAGCCTCAAGAGGGATATTTATATTAAGTGCCTTTTCTACTAAGTATAGAGTCATTCTACAACAGTCCCTTATTTAGACACCATATTCATTTATGGAATTCATCTAGTGATCCTCTAGTGCATCTTCATGCATGAACTCCCTCCTTGCTAGATGTTATACCATCCTAATAATATCAAAATGTGGGTTAGCAAAATCATACTCTTCTAAGGGATACTAATCCCATTCTAAATCAAAGGTCACTATATCCTATTTTTCTTTGACCTCGAATGCACCTATGGTGATTGGGCACATAGATGTATTCTTGTGTTTTTTCCTCACTTTTTCATATGCAGATGTGAACTATCTATTAATCTCCAACAAAATAAGTCTATCTGACCCATATCTTGGGAGTTTCTTTGGGTTCACCTATGTACCTGCTACCCTTAGGTATGCAATATTTTTGAATTGAATATAGTAGGTGCTAATTTTTGTGATCCTTGATGTTGCCTCTACTGACATTATTTTAGCATAATCACCCTCTATAAACTAAATGATTGCAAATATAAAACCATCATTCACTATCCCATATTCCTTGCTTTGATTTGAGAGCTTCTTCTTCACTAGCTAAGGATACACCACATAGGGCTAAGCATTTGCATCTTGCATGCTTCCCCTTTTGCAAAGTCTTGGGTAGTTAATTTTCCTTTCTACCAATAAGTACACAAAATATGATTTCATATAGAACTTGGGGTCAATCTTGACTCCTACTAGCTACTCATCCAGGTTATCACTAAGTATTGTGGCCCAATCGATAGGTATCTTGGTCTCAATGTAGTGGACCATCCAAATATTAAGGTGTCTAGTTGCCGGTAAGCCCATGAATCTGCTCAAAAATACTATGGTATATCTAATTTCATCCTTCATATAACCTTGAGCCATCTCTACCTTTCCAATTATGTGGCCAGCTGGTGTTCTATCAATAAAAAATGATGATTGGATTATCTCTCTAGCCTCTTTCTCGTTATCTCAGTACCAACTTTCTACTCCCTCATAGGATATCTATAAGTATTGATAGGCTCTAGGAAAATGGAATAATTCCTCAATAGTGTGAGGTTGGAGGTCCAAGACTATCTTACCTGAGACACTCTTGACAACCTTTTGCTTAGTAACATAGTGGTCTACCAATGTCATAATGAGTTTAGAAGATTGCACAGATGTAGGATGTGATTTCACATTGACTAACTCTGACCTAATAAGCACTGACACAATTGCAAATCTCTCTTTAGGTTTTTTTAGATGTTGAGGAATGTGTTCTAATCAATATGTCCCAACTCATTATCTTGGATTTCTACATGTCCATCCTAAAAGAGTGATTTCTTTGGTGCACCTTAGTATTAGTTTGGGATCCATCTTTTCCATGAGCAAGGATGATAAGGATTTCATTTTATCTACACATAAGATAAAAAAAATTAGCCTAGAGAATGGAAATTAAACCTAAACACAAACCCTAATTATCAGAAAACCTAACCCAAATCACCAAAACTGAGAAAAACTAGCTCAATCCCCCCAATTGCCCTAGAATGAAAAATAGTGCACCTTGAAAGGTGCAATGGGTCCTCTTAATGACTCCTAGTTGGTCAATTTACGCATAGTTACACACTTATAGATGTGCACACCTTGATGGGGTGTGCATGTGTTCTATTGTACACATGCAATTGGAATGTGCAAAAGGGGGCAACTTAAAGTTTCTACAATAAGAGTGTGCACGTGTGCACCTTTATGGGGTGCACATGTGTGCACCCTTATTGGTTTGCCTAAATCATATGCAAGTTCAAAATGGTGTGCAAATGCACACCATTACCTAAGATGTTTTCCTTTAGTGTAAAAAAGGTGTAAATGTATGCACCTTGGGGAGGTGCACACATGTACACCTTTTCCTTAGAGTTTTACTTAAATTATTTAAGTTTTAGGGTTTTTGTGTGGAAAAAGGTGCACATATGTGCACCTTAGAACTTTGGTTTCTTAATGTTTATTATATTTATATGTTTAAGGTGCACCTCAAGATGTGCAAAGGTATGGTCTCAGAAGCAACATTGAGAATAATAAGCAGAGGGGAGGGGGTAGCTGAGCTTATATAGGCCTGAGTAAGTGCACACCCTTTGGAGGTGTGCACCTATGTGTGTAGGTGGACATCTCCATAGGGAGATAAGTGTGCACTTGTGCATTTAGTGCACTTGTACACCTAGAATGGGTGTGCATGTGTGCTAGGTGCACTAATGCGCCCTTTCATACTAGAGGACCCTTAATCTCTCAAAATTCTCATTTCCCCACTAGGGGGCTTCTCAATTGGAGACAAAGGTTAGATACAAACTCTAGAAGGAGTCCTTAATTGACCCAAGCCCTAGACTAGGGGCCTCAGTGACCAAAAATTTACTAGGGGTCCCCATTTGTAGGAGAAATGGGGTGTGCATTGTGAAACCATGATAGTGGATACAAAGATTCATTGGGGGTATACAATGATAGTTGAAATGGACTCCTTGCTAAAAAATTAGAATAGGGATTTATGTAAGTTGTCTATAGGTAAAAGGGTTTTACAAAATAAATGAGTTTATAGGTTGAAAGACGAGAATGGAGGTAAGAAAATATTGAAAGATAGGTTAGTTGTAAAAGGATTTGAACAAAAAGAGGGAATTGAGTTTGATAAGATATTATCTTTAGTTTTTCTAATGACTTCTATTCATACTATTTTAAGTATTGTGGCTACTGAAGATTTACATTTAGAGTAGCTTGATGTTAGAATATATTTTCTTCATGGTTATTTAGATGAAGAAATTGTTAGAAATAGGAAATATTAAGGGGGAGCGGGGGGGGGGGGGGTGTGAATCAGTATTCTACAAACTTTAGTTGTCAATTAGATATTATTTATTAATTTGAACCATGCATAAGAAAGTAAACAAGTAATGTTGAATAGTAATAATAACCATGCATAAAGAGAACTCATAACACCATATTTTGTTAACTAGGGAAACCATAGCCAAGGGAAAACCCTAGTGAGAATGATGCCCATAAAGATATATTGATATATATGTTCCTTGTTAGAGGATGGACCCTACTAGGAGTCTATAAAAAGCATTCAATACATAGAAGTCCCTATTAGGAAACTTTGAATCCATATTAGGAGATTCCAACCCTATTAGGAGTTGTAGTACAATGGATGCAAGAAGAGCTCACTACCCAAGAATGCACTTCCAATTACAAGAAGAGCTCATTGCCCAAACAAGTAATTAATCCTCAAGTATATAGATGTTGTACCTTCTTTCTAGCTGATCTCTCACCTTATCTCAATATTAGATCACAAAATCACTCCTAGATATGGTACAAAACTTCGCATTCACATACAACATTACTTCACATTCAATCACATAATTTATACATCACTTCCAAATGACTTCACAAGATGTCTTTTCATAAATACCATGCCTTTACATATATTGTTGCTAGGTCAGCTAGGACCACAATATACTTTTCCAACTTAGAGTAAACATATAGGATGTTGGCCCTAATTGGTCAAGTAATAATTTTGTAAACAAAATAATTCCTTTACATTTCATTCTATTATTCTATAAATCTTATGTAACTCTTTTCCATATTTTTTATAATGATGTTTGAGGTTATACACATCACATCAACATGTATACTATCTCCATCTAACCTCTCTCATAGATAACATCATATAAACAAGTTATACATCAAAATAATACACTATTGTAAACTAATTTCATACTTCGATAATTTTTAGAGTACCAAAATCTAAGTATCTTTATTTTTGAGGTTTCTACAACATGTACATGATGTGTTACCATTAATGACAACAATTACATCACTACATATATCTAATTGTCAACAAAAATATATATAGAAAAAACACAAGGATTTAAGGTCAAAGATAAGGAGAACTTAGCATGTAGATTGAATAAATTTTTATATGGCTTGAAGCAAGCACGTCAGCAATGGTTTCTCAAATTTGAAAACTTTATGAATAAGCATGGTTATATTTGATACCATTATGACCATTGTCTTTATTTTAAGAGGTTGGATGGTGACAACTACATTATTTTATATTTATATGTAACTGATGGTATGCTTGTAGTTAGGTCTAAGATGGATCACATTAAGATATTGAAACAAAAATTAGCACATTCATTTGCTATGAAGGATTTTGGGACAACAAACAAATCCCTGGTATGGAAATTTTTAGAGATAGGAAAAAAAGGAAATTGGCTCTATCTTAGGTTGATTAGATTGAGAAGGTGTTGCAATGTTTCTTTATGGAGAATGCCAAAGCTACCAGTGGACATTTGCATTCTCATTTGAAATTGATTAAGGAGATGTGTCCAAAGACAAAAGAGGAGGATAAATGTCCCAGGTACCTTATACTTCAGCTATAAGAAGTTTGATGTATGCTATGGTATGAATGGATTCTTAGATATTTGAGAGGAATATTCAACAAGTGTTTACATTTTGGGAGATCTACTACTAATTTATAGGGATAATGTTGACTTAGCTTTTGTAGGGGATCTTGATACTAGGTGGAGTACTATAGGTTATGTATTTATTGTTGATGGAACAACATTGAGCTCAGTTTCTCAATTATAGAAGGTAAATGCTTTGTCTGCTATAGAAGTAGAGTGTATTTCTATGACAAAGGTAGCCAAGGAGATGCTATGGATATAATTCTTCATGGAAGAATTGGGACATCCACAAAGGGATAATTATATGTATACAGTTAGTTAGTGTCATTTATCTTTTCAATGATTCTCCTATGCATTTAAAGATAAAAACACATACAATTACAGTTCAATTTTATTTGAGCAGTTTTGGATGGTGAATAGTTAAATTTGGATAAGATACATACCGATGACAATGCAATATATATGTTTACAAAGGTAATTACAAGGAAGATGTTGAACTCCTCTTCAACTTTTATTTGTTGTCTAACTAAATGGAATAAAGGAACAAGTAATTCTAGGGTAGTTTGATCTAGTGGGAGCCTCATGTGGTAGTGGTATTGCTACAAGGCTAGTCTCCAAGTGGGAGGTCATGGAATAGTGTGGAGCTTGATCAATCACTAAGAGGGAGATTGTTAAAATGTGGTGCTTGATCAGGGAAGTAATATACACTTTTTTATAAATTCTTTTGGATTCAAGGCATTTCCCCCAGAAAAAAAACCATGTTAAATTGTCAAGACTTTTTTACTTGATTCATCAACCATTTCTCAAGGTTGACTCATCAAGGGTTTTTAGGTTAACTTGTCAAAATCATTTGACCCTAATTTTGTAAGCGATAAAATCTTGTATAAAACATGGATTAGCGTTAAGGATTTCATTGTGTGATTTGATAGTAGCTTCCTATGGTAGTATTGTGTTGTAAGATATTATATATTATAATCATATTGTAATTATTGGATAATAAGAATATTAGACTCGTTGTTTGGTGGATGTAGCCCAGGGATTGGGTAAACTACATTAAAGATTTATGTCTTATGTTCTCTTCTATATGATTTATTACATTGTGATATTGGTTATATTTTCATGTAATTTTTATTTATGTCTCTTTAAATCCTAACAATTTGAAGATCCTTTGGCAATCAAAATGAGGTCTAGAGGAAAAATAAAGATGTGGGTACTAGCCATAATCCAAGGAAAGAAGGTTTCAATTACTCTTATGACCAAAATAATAGATAACAAAGAGGAAGATGAAGAAATGGACAAGGGTATAGAAGAGACATATTTAGAGGAACTTCCATTATGGTGAGTAAGGACACCAAGCCAATGAATGTCCATAATGTCAAGGAAGGGAAAATAGGAGGACTAAAGGCCATGCACAAGTTTAAAATGCAGATGAAAAAGCTTAGTTATAACTCTCAAATGATGCAAAGAGAGGGGAACCCCTAGTTTTCAAAATAACCCTAATAAATGAATAGAAATAATTAGATTAGAGGAAGATTCTATTGTGCACTAGGTACAAGTATTGGGATAAGTGTTGAGGTGATTATTGATAGTGAAGCATTAATAATCTCCTATAAAACTAAACGGTCACAAAGTTAATTAAGATGAAAAGGGAGAGGCACTCACATCCATATCAGATTGATTTGTTTCATAATGACCATAAGGTCATGGTCAATGAGTATTTCTTGGTGAAGTTCACAATTGGAATTTATTGAGATGATGTACTCTATGATGTCATACCCATGGATGCATGTCATATCTTGTTTAGGAGGCCATGGAAGTTTAACAAAAATGCTATACATAATGGTTGTGCAAAAAAATACTCTATGGTAAATGATACAGTTTTTCATAGGATAAAACCTCAAGTGAAGATGGAAGAAAAGGAATGGTGTAGTGCTAGAATATGCTTTGTTGATGGGAAGAAATTTTGAGAAGATATGAAACATGGAC
Organism: Cupressus sempervirens; assembly: GCA_028749045.1. NCBI lineage: Eukaryota > Viridiplantae > Streptophyta > Pinopsida > Cupressales > Cupressaceae > Cupressus > Cupressus sempervirens. The sequence goes on along the minus strand of CM053783.1, from coordinate 762,847,163 downwards.
ATCCTTTTTGTGCTTTAGTTCCTATAATGGATTTACAAGATGGTAGGTAAGTTCCAATAGAGGTTTTAGGATTGTTGAATGAGTTTTAAAATATATTTTCTAATAGTGTCCCTAAGGGAATACCATTAATAATGAAGAGCAATCATTAAATAGCCTTGAACCCTAGAGCTGGTTTATTGAATAAGGCATGTCATAGGATGACTCTAGTAGAGAATGACAAGTAGGTATCACCAGATTAGGATCAAAGAGGGTGACAAGTGGAAGATTGCCTTTGAGATGACTAAAGGCCTATATGAGTGGTTATTTGTGTTGTTTGGTTTGACCAATGCACCAAGAAATTTTATTTGTCTCATGAATGAGGTACTGAAGGAATTTATAGGGGAAAATTTTATTGTGTCTTTAGATGATATTTTATTTTTTAATAAGGAAATAAATGAGCACTTAATCCATATTTTTAAATTATTTGAGAATCCAAGGGGTGAGAAACATTTGATTAATCTGAAGAAATGTAGCTTTGTAAAAGGGAAGTTAGTATAATTGGGGGTTTTTCTCTAACAAAATGGCTCAAAATGAACATAGAAGGTTTAGTTTATTCTAGAATGGACCACCCTAAGAAGTTATACTAAGATGAATTTTTTCCATGGTTTGGTTAGTTTTTACATGAAGTTCATTAGAAACTTTAGTAGTATTTATGCGCCCCTAACTAAGACAATGAGGGGTGATAGAAAAGATTTTAGATAGAATACATGAGCTATAAGAAGTTTTTAAATACTAAAGAAGGTGATAGAGAAATCCTTTTTAACCCTCTCTCATTTTAATAAGGTGTTCCAAGTGGATTATGATGTCATTTTTAGTATCATTGGAGTTGTTTAGTGTTAAGAAGTTAAGCTTGTTACATATTTAAATGAAAAGTCAAATGATGAAAAGAAGAAGTATTATGTTTATGATCATATGTTTTATGCAATGGTTTATTCGTTGAACAATTGAAGGAATTATCTATTGTCAAAATAATTTATTTTTATACTGGTCATCGAGCATTACAACACCTAAATAGTTAGGGTAAACTAAATTCAATTCATATGAAGGATGCAGAGTTTTTCAGAGATATACCTTTATTTTGAAGCATAGAAGTGTGAGGTCTAATAAATTTAAGATGTATTAAGTAGAGGAAAATCTTGTTGACATAAATTTAGATTTAGGTGGTTGGATTTAATGAACTCAAGACTATGTATCTTAAAAATTCTAGTTTTGCAAAGGCTTGGAAATCTTGCATGGAACATAATGAAATACATAGGACAAGGTGGTTAGACTACACGATCCAAGATCTAATGTTATTTAAGGGAAGATAATTGTGTATTCTAAAGAGCTTCATAAGATATAATTCATTCAAGGAGAAGTATAGTGGAGGTATGAAGGACTCTTTGGTTGAGACACATCTTTTTTCATTATTAGTGAGCATTATTATTGACCTTAATTATCATAGAATGTGAAGAAATTTGTGTAGAGTTATCAAGTTGCTAGATGGCTAAGGGAGTCAATTAAAATACAAGACTTTATTATTATTAGATGTACCATCAAGGTCATGATAGGATATAATAATGGATTCCATTCTTGTCTTACGAAGGGCACATAGAGGCAATGACTTAATATTTCTAATGGTTGACAAGTTTCCAAAGACAGATCACTTCATTCATTTCCATAAGACCCATGATGTAGTTCACATTGTTGATTTATGTGATCTTCCAAAGACTATAGCTTCAAATTGTGATACCAAGTTTTTCGAGTATGTCTATAGAACCTTATGGAAGAAGTTGAAGTTTAGTTTTGCACACCACCCAAAAATTGATGAAAAATCTAATATAGTGAATAGGAGTCTAGGTAACCTATTGTGATGCTAAGTAGGAGATGAACCCAAGAGAAGAGACTTGATCCTACCACAAGAAAAAAACTTGTACAATAATTTAGTTGACATGAGTATTGACAGGTCACCATTCTGAATTATGTATGGAGTTAATCAAAGGATTGTACTATAATTGAGGAAGATGGACAAGTGTTGAGGAAAAAGAATTTACATAGAATATCAAGAATCTATATAAATAAGTGAGTACATCAATAAGTTGAACATGTAGTATAAAGCTAAGTCATATCAAAAGAGGAGGCATAAGGAGTTTGAAGTTGGAGATGAGGTAATGGTGTATTTGAGGAAAGAAAGATTTTCAATGGTAACCTACAATAACTTAGATATGAAGAAGTTTGGTCCTTGCAATATTATAATAAAAACATGATTTGAAGAATGCATATGAGGTATATTTTTCAAATGGAATTAATATTTCCACTACTTTTAATATTGCAAGTGTAACATAACATTAAAAAAGTGGAACAAATGAGGAACATGCATTGGATCATTCTAATAATCCAATACCCACTTCAAAAAATGAGGAGATTGAAGAAATCTTGGATAACCATGTGGGAAGGGGTACTAGAAATAGGAAATACAAATAATATTTGATGAAATGAAAGGGAAGGAATGTGGAAGACTCAACATGTATATCTAAGAAAAAGGTTGATAGTTTGGATTTTTCTCAACCAAGAAGTAATAGTGTCACTTTTCAAATTATCCTAGGTGTTTGATGTGTGACCATCCAATGATGTTAGGGAAATCATGAATCATCCAAAAATATTAGTTCTATCTACTCTTTATTTGATTTTTTTAAATTTATGGATACTCTTTTGGGAAAGATAGAGATTCCAACGCTTAAAACCTCACTATGGTATGGGTCATTTTCCTATTTATTAGGAAGTTATTATTTATAGGGGAAAATATTTATTTTGTAAGAGGGATTGAATTTTAAGGATGATAGGAATACAAATGATAAAAAATATTATAAATGTGAAATTGCACATTCTGGAAAATGAATGAGGTCAAAAATAATTACCATTTAAAGTTATTAAAGTTTAAAGTTCCTAAAAATCTATAGAAAAAATCTCATACTTATATTTGAGGTGGGATGGGAGGAGACAACTATAGCCAATCAATATGCGTGTATAGTTCTCAATAATATTTTCAATGATGTAAATAATTTTTCAATTGAATTCCTAAATCAAAAGTTATGTCTTCCAGAAGTTGGAACATTTTTATGAGAATTATTTGTTTTTGCACATCATTGAAATTTTAATTACAATCCTCTATTTTGCTTCCTAAATGTCAAATCAATAGATGTATTTTTTTTTTGTTCAAATCCTAAGAATGGGCTATTTTAGGCCCATCTTCAAGGTGGGAAGGAAATATTGTATGAAGAGAGGTTTCTAGAACTTGATACTATTTTAGCCTATGATGCATACAATTTTTTACTGAATGTAATGTGTGTAAAATATGAATATTCATTTAGATAATAGAAAATATCTTTCTTTGTGTGACTTTTGGTTCTTTTTTGGTGTGCCTTCATCAATAGATTATAGTTGCAAGGACCAAAAGGTAGTGAAAGTGTGTTTCTAGAGTTGATATTATTGTGTACATAAACTATAGTATCAAAAGGATATCTATTTATTACTATAAGCAGTTTTATGTTATTGAGATAGTGAATCTTGGGTATACAAGCTTTTTGTATCTTTCTACTTAGGTAATATGCCTCTATTTGAAAGTCCAAAGAAATGAGCTTATTTTTGTACTCATTATTTTATTGGCAATGAGCCTTTGGTTACAAGTTTAAAGCAATGAACTTGTATAATTTGTAAAGATATATACATAAAGTGAAATATTCTTTTTGAGGAAGTGCTCACCATAGTTTTTCCTTGTTTGAGTTTTCCACATATAAAATTTGGGTGTTCATGTATTGCTGATTTTGTTTGTTACTTTCTTTTTTTCTTGAAGCTAGTGAGTTTCATGGTTTATGTTAATTCACCCTCCTCTCAACATCTAAAGTGTGTTAGCCACTACCTAGAGGAATGTCTCCAAAATCTCCATTGTTCTTATCAAGCCTTGATTAAATGTCTACATGATGCTATTGATTCCCTCTTGATGAGGGCTTGGTGGAAACAAAACAATAGTTTCCTAATCAATTTCATCATGTATAAATATGGTTTCCCTCCAACATGTTAAAATACCAATAGGCCCACCATCTAGTAGATCCCTTAACTCTACCTTTCACTCACAACTCACAAATTCCAAATGTTTCCTATGATGATCAATTTTTATCTATCAACAAGTTGTAGCCACATTACATACCCAAAATCTCCTCTAATTCCTCTAACTTGATTACATGAAAGCCAAACACAAAAGCATAGTCACCCAACTATATTCTAAGCTAAGATATCATGTAAAGAAACTCAAAATATCACCACCTGTAACTCACACATCAAATCCCAAGAACATGGCTTGTAATCCATACTTTTCAACTAAATTCTCATCATTCAAATTATTCATATTACATGTCTAGTAAAAAAATAACTCACCACCCCTTGATAATCCATTTCAAGAAGAAAGGATAATACTTAGGGATTCCAAAAATTGTGGCCATTGTAACATTAGGTTGATTTCCTTTTCTTCATTATTGTCCCATGTAGGTCGATCATTACTCTCCTTAGAATCATTACCCTCAAGTTTGATGTCCTCAATATACTCTTACTCACCCTCTAAAAAACCTCAATGCAATTTACCTTTCCATTTCCTTAGCACATGTGCGCCAAGCCCCAATGTTCCTTTCATGTAAAAGCAAAAAATATTTCTTCTCAACTAGTTTCTACTCTTCATGTCGATCCAAGGATGTATATTCTTGGACTGGTTGCTTTATTTCAGATTTGATGTTGATCCCTTGAATTTATTTTTGTGAGGGTAAAATTTAATGGATGAGTTACATCTAGACCAAGTCTCATCTTAATAGCATCCTATAAAGCACTAGGTTTAAGGACTTCACAAATCCTTTAATCCTATCATTCAAACATTTTACAAGTAACAATACTTTATCTTGGATATATTCAAAATAATCACCAAATTTTCTAAAACTCAATGATAAAATAATCTAATGAACCACTATATTTTAGTTAGGAAAAAACCCTATAGTATTTCTACTAAATGGACAATCAATTTTTTTACTTATTGCTCAAATGAATTAACCAATCCATGATACTTAGTCACAAGGCCACTGTGCTAGCAATCATAGGTTACTTTGTCTAAGTGCATAGTAGAAGATTAATTGATTTCATTTCCTTAATAGGCTTGAGAGTCAAGAATTTATCAAGCTTGTGAAGCTAATCCCCTCACACTTATCTTTTTACTACCTTTATATGTAGAAAATGTTAATTTATCACTAGTTTGTTTAAGGTCCTTGTTTGAAACCTTATTCTTTTATCTTCCCTAATTTTTATAGTTTATCTCTCCCTTCTCACCCCACACATTTGACAAATGATAAATTTGTTGTAACATAATATGAAAGGAGGCCCTATTCATCATGCATCATTATTACATTATCTATAAATTCTATCACCACATATGCATTATTTTCATATTCCTTATCATCTCCTACTAAGAAGGTATACATCAAAGGTTTATCAAAAGAACATATGGGCACTTTTTCACCTTTTGAAAAGCCAATAATATTGTCACCATTTAATTTATTATGTGGTGGTTACCTTATTACAACACTCAGTTTTTGAATGGTTAATGTAAGCTACTAGAATATATTTGCTACATGTTTCTTCAATATTTGTATCTCTCTCATGTTATCTTTATCCTCTCTATATTCATCTCAAGGAGGATTATTGGCACTTCTATATCCCATTTCTACAACTTATTGTGTACTACTAGAAGATGAACTCTAATGAACACTTATCAATCTAGATATCACTTCCTCTTTAGGTACTAGAGGGAGTTGCAATTTTTTTCTTGATTCTGTCTAATAGGACCATAATAGACCTAAAGGATAGAAATACCTTTTCTTTAGTAAATTTGTAAGAAACACTATATGTTTTATACCCAAATTTTCAATTTTTCCTCATAGCATTTTCAAAAGCTAGTATACAAACTTTGATATGATTTTTTTAAGTTTTTTATTGACTAATAGTGATCAATTTTTTTTTCAAATATCATATCAAACATATAGATATGAACAAGGATTCAAAAAAAAGGGACAAATAATAACAACGAAAAATAAATATTTATTAATTCATATCAGTTGTAAAGACATTCATAAATAACATTTATTTAGAGTTTCCAAATAATATTATCCCAAAGAAATATCATAATTTAATTACATATATGTCTTCAAACAAAATCCTCAACTGCCCAAAGTTTATCTAAGCATGAGTGCACTAAAAATTGATGATATATATTAACCTTAAAATCTACTATCGACTCTCATATGTTCTATATCAATGCAATCCCTTGAACTTTCAATTTTAGACCATGCTCACTAGTCAACCAAGGTAGAATATAAATGCACACATTTAGAATGAAGTTAATTTACCTCTAGTTTCTCTTTAGTGCCCAATCATGGTTCTAAATCCCCTTAGGGTATTCTAAGATAAAATATCTTCAATAATTTGTTTGTACAATTTATTTATTTGTCTAGATGTTTATCAATAACCTTGGATGACCTTAACACAAGTGAGTGGTGTTGTAAATTGAAATGAGTGTAAATGAGATGGTAGATCATCCATAATTCACCCATAAATTCATTCCAAACTTATCACTAATTTTAATTACTTGTGAATTCATGCTATATATATCAACTAGAATGTGTTGGGAAGATATCTCTCTAATCTAAGAGTTGTATGTAGCTTCAAAAATCAAATTTCATTAACACATCTATGCATACCAAAATAGAAGAATCACTAAGAGACTGATGGGGACACAACCCAAGCACATAATGGACACAACAGGAAAGGGAAAATTTTATTAACTGTGAAAATATGCTAGTACATTTAGTACAAAGCAAATAGACTTTGAAACATGCCCTAAGGGCATACAATAGCATAAATCTGGAGATAATTTCTCCTTTCTATACCTCCTCTCAAACTCCACTCCGAACTGCCTTTTACAATGCCATAAATGTTCTTAAATAGACCCCAGAGGGTTAAGGATTAAGAATACATTCTAGAAAGTGCTAGTAGGCATCCACCAACCAAATAGGAGGCTCTAGAAGTCACATTAGAAGTCGGCACAAAATTAGAAGAATCCAAAAATGGTAATCGAACTTTCAGGAGGCATAACTTTGAACCGTAGCTCCAATTAATGAACCGTTTACATTTCTAGAAAGCTCTCGAAGCGCTCTATAGCCCCATGCACCAGCTTCACTCATCCCCCATTTTTTGGCCCTTTTTGAGGTCATTTAATGCCCCTAACCTAACTTTGAAGCATTCTTAGGATGTCTCCAGAAACCAAAAAACTGTTCTAACTTTCAAACTATGGGGCCTTTTGACCTGATTCTTTCTTTGGAATGCTCTAAATTAAAATTACATACATCTAGCCAATTTACACCTTCTTGTTCACCAAAATGATGGCTCAATTACATACTCCTATTTTTTTGGCATTTACACATATCCCAAGGTGTTCAAATACTCTATCCTAGAACATTGATAATGGAACTGTGAGAGTTGGAACCTTTATTTGACCCAAATGGGTATCTAGAAATGAAAAAACATGAAATAGAAATTAAGTCTAAGTACATTTTTTTGGGTGATATAGGATTGCCCTTATACCTTTGGATGCTCTTGCATCAGACACCTAGGGTAGATTGAAAAGTGACCTTGTCACTTTATGAATGGTAGAGGAAATCCCAAATGGGAAACCTCATTTGCTGATATCCAAGTTGAGTCCTTGATCAGTCATCCTTTCCACTTGACCAAATACTCTTCATACTACCTATGTCTGGTACTCCTACCCACACGATGATCTAAAATGTCTTCTATCTCCTCCTTTTTAGAAGCAGGAATTGGACATGGCTCTAACATCAGCTCCTCATCTGCACCATCATCATGATACTCTGTTAAGTTTGTAATGTTGAGAATAGGAGAAATGTGAATACCATCTAGCAACTCCACCTCATATGCATTTCTTGAGTCATGTTTCTTCAAAATTTTGCAGGGGCCAAATTTCTTCATTTTTAGCTTGTTGTAAGTACCGACTGGAAATCTTTCTTTTTGTAAGTGTACCATCACTAGATCCCCTACTTGGAATTCCTTATGTCTTCTCCTTTGATCAGCCCTAGCTTTATACTCTTGATTCATCTTGGTAATCTGTGTCTAAACCTCCCCATGTAGACACTTGATATGTTCAACAAACTCTTCAGCTTCAGTACTTGTCCTCTCTCCTTGCTCTATCTTCCTCAATTCTGGTGCAGTCCTTGGGCTACTTCCATATATAATTTGGAATGGTGATTTACCTATACTCCTATTTATAGAGTTATTGTAAGAAAACTCTACTTGTGGTAGAATCAAATCCCATCCCTTGGGCTTATCCCCAACTAAACATCTCAACAAATTGCCTAGACTTCTATTTACCACTTTTGTTTGGCCATCAGTCTGTGGGTGATGTGTGGAACTGAATTTCAAGTCCATTCTCAACTTTTCCACAATGTTCTCTAGAAATACCCCACAAATTTGGTATCTCTGTCAGAAACTATACTCCTTGGGAGACCATGTAGTCTTATCACCTCTCTGAAAAACAAGTTTGCAATATGGAAAACATCATGAGTTTTGTGGCATGAAATGAAATGTGCCATTTGGAGAACCTATCAACCACCACAAATACTGAGTCATGACCCCTTTGTGTCCTTGGTAATCCAAGAACAAAATCCATACTTATGTCTTCCCATGGTTTTGATGGAATAGGCAATGGCTGATATAGTCCAGTATTGTGACTAAATCCCTTGGCAACTTGACAAATTTGACAACTCTGTACAAACTTCTTCACATCCTATGACATTTGAGGCCAAAAATAATGTTCTTTGAGAATGGAAATGGTCTTATCTCGACCAAAATGTCCTACCATCCCTCTACTGTGTTTCTCCTTAATTAGATTTTCCCTCATGGAACTCCTTGGAATGCATAATTGACTACCCTTGAAAAACATGCCATCCTGAATAAGATAGTCTAACCACTTACTTCTATCTACAACAATAGGCTCTTCACAAGCTTTCCACACTTCAGCAAAATTAGGATCCTTAGGGTACAGATTCTTGAGTTCATCAAACCCAACTGCTTCAACTTGCATTACTGTAAGCAACAACTATCTCCTACTTAATGCATCTTCAACCCTATTAGATTTTCCACTTCTATTCTTCAACACAAATGTATAGCTCTAAAAGAACTCTACCCACTTCATATGCCTCTGATTCAATTTACCTTGGCTATTTAGGTACTGTAAAGCCTAATGATCAGTATACAAGACAAATTCCTTTGGCAATAAATAATGCCTCCATTTCTTTAAGGCCTGAACTATTGCATAGAACTCTTAATCATAAACATAATACTTTTTTTTTGCATCATTCAATTTTTCACTAAAATATGCAATAGGCTTACCTTCTTGTCTTAATACAGCCCTAATAGTACTGCCACTAGTATCACGATCCACCTAGAACACCTTTCTAAAATCTAGAAGTGCCAACACAGGTTGTTCTATCACCTTCTTCTTTAGCAATTCAAAACTTCTCATAGCTGTTGCAGTCCATTTGAACTCTTTTATATCCCCTCTTATTGTGTTAGTCAAGGGTGCACATATGCCACTGAAATTCTTAATGAACCTCCTATAAAAACTAACTAGACCATGAAATGATCTTACCTCAGTAGAAAACCTTGGAGTAGGCCATTCCAAGATGGCTTTTACCTTCTCTGGATCCATTTTAAGACCTTCGAGTGATATAACAAACCCCAAGTAGACTAACTCCCTTTTTGCAAAGATACACTTCTTCAGATTAATTAACAGTTTCTCTTCCCTTAACCTTTCAAGGACACTACAAATATGTAATAAATGTTCTTCCAAAGTCTTGCTGAAAATTAAAACATCATCCAAATAGACAATAAGAAATTTTCCCAAGAACTTCTTAAGTACCTTATTCATAAGTCGCATGAAGGTGCTTAGGGCATTTGTCAATCCAAAGGGCATGACTAACCACTCATAAAGACCATCCTTGGTCTTGAAGGTAGTTTTCTAATCATCTCCTTCTCGAATCCATATCTAATGATAGCCACTCTTGAGATCTATCTTTGTGAAGTACTAAGCTCCACTCAAGAAATCCATAAGATCATCCATTCTTGGCAAAGGAAATCGATACTTGATGGTTATCCTATTTATAGCTCGGGAGTTTGTACACATCCTCCAGTCTCCATCCTTCTTTTGTGCAAGTATTGTAAGTACTACACACAAACTTAGGCTCTCCCAAATCAAGCCCTTCCTCAATAGCTCCTGAACCTATCTATTTAGCTCCTCAATTTTAGTAGGAGTCATCCTGTGAGCAACCTTGTTAGGCAAACTAGCTCCTGGGATTAAATCTATCTAATGACTAATTTGCCTTACTGGTGGCAATCCTTTTGGAACATTATCAGAGATAATATCTCCAAACTCACCTAGTAAATCTGAAACTTCAAGTGGTATTTCACTACTACCTTCTTTATCTTTCCTAGGAATCAAAGCATAGCATATACACTGATGTTTCATGCCATCTAAAAACTTCCTTCCATCAACAAGACAAATCCTAGCACTGCTACATTCCTTTTTGCCTTCCTTTTTCATGGGCTTCAGTTTGTGGCAAACTCCATCCTTTGTTAGAGAGTATGTGTTTGCATAACCATCATGTACTACATGCCTATCAAACTGCCACGGTCTTCCCAAAAATATATGGCAAACATCCATTGGAATAACATCACAAAGAACTTCATCATGGTAACTCCCAATTTTGAATTTCACTAAACATTGTTCACTTACTAGGACCTTATGATCATCTTTCACCCAAGCAATCCAATAGGGCTGGGGGTGTTTCTCCCTCTTGAGCTTTAGCCTAGAGACCATCTCCTCTGATACCAAGTTATCAGTGCTACCAGAATCAATGATCACATCACAACATTTATCCTCACACTTGCACCTGGTACGGAATAAACTCCTCCTTTGTCTAGGTTCAATCTCACCACTTAGTAGGACCCTTTAATTTACCAAAGTCTCTCCTCTTTCTGCATCCTCTGAATGTGATGATTGTCCATCTTCATCCACATGAGCAACCCTAGCTTGAACCTCAACTCTTTTATCTGTCCTTCCTTGTCGTTGAGGACATTCAAAGGCTCGATGACCTTCTTCATTGCAATGGATATAGGTACCATAGAAGCCTCCTCTTCCTTTTCCATGTCCTCTACCTCTTCCTCTCTAATTTCCAAAGTCTTGATCATAGGAGCAGTTGAAACCCTCATTCCTCTGGTTCCTGCTAGTACCCACATCTTCGTTTTTCTTTTGGGTTTCATTTCGGCCTCCAGATGACCTACCACTACACCTTCCTCCTTGACCACGCCTTCTTTGTCTCCCTTCAAACCTCTTATTTAGCTTCTCTTCAACTCATAGGGAAAACTGGTATGCCTCTTCAACACTAGTCATTCTTACCAGACTTAATTCCTCCTAGATACTAGGTCTCAAACCACTGATATAACGAGCAACCTCCTCCTTATTTGCTTCTGCATGCCCAGCTCTAATCAAAAGTTAGTAAAAATCCTTTGTATATTCTTGGACTAATTTTCTTGCTTGCTTTAACCCATGCATCTTCTTAAACAAATCAAGCTCATAATCAACAGGAATGAATTGCTTCTTCAATTTGTCCACCATACGATCCCACCTTGTGATCTTCTCCTTTCCTCTTCTATTTTGTTCTAATTGAACCTCTTGCCACCAAATTTTGACATGTCCTTTCAATTTGGCCTTTGCAAAATTAACCTTATCTGGGTCCTTGATATCCTCATACTCAAAGTATTCTTCTAGTTCATTGATCCAATCAATCAACTCATCTGGTTTCAAATTTCCTGAAAATACACCCACATCAATTGTAGGTCTTTTCTCAAACTTAGTAATGGCCCTAAATAGCCTTTCCTCTACCTAATTTATAACTTCCCCATCAAATTCCCCTTCTGGTCCAATTTTTTCTTCATCATTGTCATCCTTAGTTTCGTTGCCTATAGCAACATTTGCTCCTCTACGAAGCTCCTCTTGCAATGCATGTACCTACCTTTGGAGGGCTCTAACCTCCTTAGGATTAATAGCTCTGGCCCTTCCACCATGCTCTCTTCATGGAGTCATCTTCTTAACTCAAACCCACAACCACATAGTCCTAGTGCAAACTACCTCATAGTCGATGCTCTGTCTACACGCTCAGGAAAACTAGCTCTGATACCACTTGATGGGGACACAAACCAAGCACAGAATGGACACAATAGGAAAGGGAAAATTTTATTAACTATGAAAACATGCTAGTAAATTTAGTACAAAGAAAATAGACTTCAAAACATGCCCTAAGGGCATACAATAGCATAAATCTAGAGATAATTTCTCCTTTCTGTACCTCCTCTCGAACTCCACTCCGAATTGCCTTTTACAATGCCAAAAATGTTCTTAAATAGACCCTGGAGGTTTAAGGATTAGGAATAAATTATAGAAAGTGCTAGTAGGCATCCATCGACCAAATAGAAGGCTCTAGAAGTCGCATTAGAAGTTGGCACAAAATTAGAAGAATCCAAAAATAGTAACCAAACTTTCGAGAGGCATAACTTTTGAACTGTAGCTCTGATTGACGAACTGTTTACATTTTCAGAAAGCTCTTGAAGTGCTCTATAGCCCTATGGACCAGATTTTCTCATCCCCCATTTTTTGACCCTTTTCAAGGTCATTTAATGCCCCTAACTTGACTTTGAAGCATTCTTAGGATGTCTCCAAAAATTGAAAAACTGTGATAACTTTCAAACTGTGGGGCCTTTTGACCTGATTCTTTTTTTGGAATGCTCTAAATTAAAATTACATTGATTTGGCCAATTTACACCTTCTTGTTCACCAAAATTATGGCTCAATTACATACTCCTATTTTTTTTGGTATTTATACATATCCCAAGGTGTTCAAATACTCTATCCTAGAACACTGATAGTGGAACTATGAGAGTTGGAACCTTTATTTGACCCAACTGGGTATCCAGAAATGAAAACACATGAAACAAAAATTAAGTCTAAGTACATTTTTTTGGGTGACACAGGATTTCCCTTATACCTCTAAATGCTCCTGCATCAGAGACTTATACCCTTCAATTGTCATAAATCTTTGCAATGTTGAATCCAAAACTTGGTCATTAGACCCAATGGTAGATTCTAAAATGAGTATATAGAATGTTTGAATTCGCATCCAATGTTTAGTTAAACCTAAAGGTTGTTTTTCCTTTGGAAACCACTCATTGAATCAAAAAAATGGAGAAATTATTTCAATAATATAATCCCATAACATATCCCAAATGACTATAACTTTTTTTATATAACCTCTTTAGGTAGTAGATACCATTAAGAAATGTGTGATAAAAAGTCATTTTTATTTCATAAATCCATAATTTAAAGTTAGTTTAATTTTCACATTAAATAATACTTTATTTTTTCATTTCTTTGCAAATAAAGTCATGATTGAAAAATAAAATATCTTTTAATAAAATATTAGCCTATCAAAATGAGAAAATAAGATAACTAATATGTCAAGATTTTGTTTAGGAGAATATGACATCACACAAACTCACATCAACATCGAAGCTAGTGTTAATCTCATTATGGTTTTGACATTGTAGTGACAAAATACTTAGTAATATTGGTTATCACTATAACAAGCTACTATTTAGGCTGAGTGCATAGTGCATGCCAAGTGAATGGAGTGATCCAAGTGATCAGTGCAAGCTGAGTAATTAGATCATGTTGAGCATAAGTCTCTAGACAATACATGTCGAGTGATATGAGAGTTAGTGCCAAGCACTAGTAGGTGTCAAGTAGTCAGTATGTATCGAGTCACTCAAGTATTAAGAAAACAATTTATGCCAAATATTTTGTGCATTCCAAGTGATTTAGGAGTGGAGTAAACAACACAAGAGCACAATTAAGGCTGAGCATCAGAAGCTTATTGATGTTGAGTAACTAGTCAATGACATAAATGTTTGTAATGGCATAAACTACTATGTAAACCATTTTTGGATGGCATAATCTTAAATTTTTGATATCAAGAGATAATTATGGATTCATATCATGCATCCCTATGAAAGAAATGCAACCAATCAAAAAAAGTGAAGCATTAGGTGACAATAGCAATTGACCTACGCCATTGATTTTAACCCAAGATCATCTCCATGATGTCCATGAAAAGCACTAAACCCTAAGAGAGAGAAAAATGTGTGAAGAAGGATATGAAGAGTATCTTGTGTAAAAGAATCATGGAGAAGATGAATAATTAAACGACTAGTAGAGAAAAATTAGTTAAGTAGAATAGATCAATTGTGAAGTCAAGTAGTGAAAGTTCACAACAAATATATTAGATTAGGAGGATCAAGATATAGACTATAAAGAGGAGATCTAACATCTAGCTAAAAGGTGATAAATGAAGGATTAGGTACTAAATCATTTTGATAGGTGATATAGGGTAAATCTCTCAATAGAGTAGCCCTAACAGACTTTTGTAAATCTTCTAACAAAGTGCTTACTTAATTGAGTTTAAGTCCCTAGTCAAGGTGAGACCTAATAGTCTTTGTAATCCTTTAATATGGTAGACCTCTCACAAGGTATATCATAGATTATGATCAAAACTTTGTAGCCATAATTGGCCACACTTTATTGTTGCAGTAGTGAAGATTTGTGGTGTTATCCTCACCCCAATTTTACCTTCTCCTTAGAGGGTTTGTGGGTAATTAAATATTTTTTTTAATGTGTTGATTTAATTTATGCTTACATATTTTATTTTACATGTTAAGTTATGAGATGGATGATGATGAAATGTTTTAGTGGTAAAAATTTTAAGTATTGATTCACCCCCTCTCATAACTTAATTTCCCATTGTTATTTCCAACAATTAGTATCATAGCTTTGTTCTCTAGAAAGTAAAGTTTTATAGATTTGGAGGAAAGATCTTGAAGATGGAAGTTTACAAATTGGGAAAGACTATTGAGAACTAGATCCCTACATCAACTTAAGGAGGTAAGAGATGAACTGCAACATTCATTGAAAAGAAGAAAGGAATTGGCCATTCAAAAAAATGACACTCAATATCAAGAAGAAGACACTACTATATTTTTTGAGGATAAGAACTTTGAAGAATTTGATGCAGCAATTATAGATCTAGTGGAAAAGAATAATGTCCTAAATGAAGAAGTCAAGAATCTAAAATAGGAACAAGGAACTCAATCAGTTATGTTGTGTGAGATAATTGAACTAAAAAATAAAACTAAAGAAGAAAAAATCATGATTGAAGAAGATAAAAGAATACTAGAAAATAGACTTGAGGAGAAGACATCAAATGTGAAAAAACTAGAAAACATACAACTAGACACAATGAATCAACTGATTATTGCAAATCAAGAACTGAATAGGAAAGATGTTGAGATTGTAACTATGAAATCACATAATGACTTATGATAGAATGAATTGAAAGAAGAAAAGGAATTTATTGAAAGGTTCAATAAACCTAGTAAATCCATAAAATACTTGGAGAAGTCGATGAATACACCAAGAAAAAATGATGATACTAATAGATTGGGATATTCTACTACTGAGGAGGGAGAATCATCTAAAAGTGGTGAACAAAGCAATAATAAGGGAAAGAGAAACACACCCACTTATCATCATTATGGAAAATTAGGTCACACAACAAATATATGTATGAGTAACCTAACAATCAAACCTCGAAGTAGAAAAATAGAGGACACTACTATAACTACAAGAAGTAAGGACATCAGGCACATGCATGTAGGACCAAGAACATCAACACTCATATATTTGAAGGATATTCTTACAATTGTCAAAAGTATGGACACAAGGTATATAAATGCATTTCTAAATCTAAGTGAACATTAAAAAAGAAAACAAATACATCATCATGGAAATTCTTACAATTGGGATTACAACACAAGGTATAGTTGTCACTATTATGGAGAATATGGTTATGTTGTTATAAACTGCATAAGGACTCACTTTAGAGACAATTACAAAAAGTGGCTAAATGGAGAGATTATATGTTTTAGTTATCTTAATGTTGGTCATGTAAGTAGAAACTATCCAACTCAGTCACCTACATTGAGCATTGAATTTGACAAAGGAAAAGCAAAGTTAGATGTTGAAAAGAAAAAGATGTAGATGAACAAGACATGGAGAAAGAAGAAAGATTGCAACACTTCAAGCCAACATGAAGTAATTTTATCTAATAGATCAGGTGATGACATCAACCCCAACTTGGGAATCTCAAGTATGTGTGGAACTAACATTTGAAATGATATATTTTGCATCAATTCCAAGTATCCAAGGAATGAAAATCTTTTATCAACATAAATTAAGATGTAATAAAGTGATTAGAATATTGAGACAATCTATCATTATGATACATTCTTTATTTCTTTTGAGTATTGGAAGAACTATAGTTACCGCTAAGTAATGGAGGAATCATAGTGGTTGTCAAGTTAGCTATGCTGACCAAGCACATTAAAAACCAACTAAGCTTACAACTATATATGCACTAAGCATTAATTGTAAGGTTTTCAATGTTATATTGTCAATTTTTGAGTCATTTGCACTTACTAGGTGATCAAAGAGCAAGAAGGAAAATTATGAAGAGGATTTTAGTGACTACAAACAAGATTCTACTAAAACTTGACACTATTCCATCAATTTGAAAGGTATTTCACTTGTGCCAAGTTACATTGTTTTAAGTTTGCAAACCCTAGATAACAAAAATGGAAGAAATCTCTTCTTCAACAATAGATAGAAGGGAAGGAAAAGAGGTTATGAATGTTCAGTTGATAAGTAATAATGAGTGTAAATCTCCCAAATTTCAAGGCATACTAGAAATCACATATAAGGGAGACCCATTAGGTGCTTTATCAACTATCCCGGTGAAGGTTTTGATGATTCGTGATATTAGGTGTTGTTGTATGTGTAAAATAGGTGAAGTTGGAGATGTAGAGATCAAGGAGACCTACTAGAGGTTATGTGAAAATGGATTCTTGAAGGAAGAGAACAAGATTGTGGAGTGCAAAGGTTTGATGCATGCCCTAGATTTCCCTCAAGTGTTCAAGATATAATGGATAAAGATAAGGCTGAATAGAATTCATAATAATCAACTATGGTTAGAGGATGGTCCTGTTAGAATTTCCAAAAGAAATATTCATAGGGTAATATGGTATCCTACCCTAGATAGAACCAATACCATAAGGAGTGATGCCAAGGAAGTAATTGAGAAGAATACTAAAGTAGTATGGAATAAGAGAGGTATGTCAATTGATAATATTACAGACCCTATAATTGTATTTATAGTGTGTGTGATAGCACATAGATTATATT
The DNA here is from genome assembly GCA_028749045.1 of Cupressus sempervirens. Classification (NCBI taxonomy): domain Eukaryota; kingdom Viridiplantae; phylum Streptophyta; class Pinopsida; order Cupressales; family Cupressaceae; genus Cupressus; species Cupressus sempervirens. The sequence goes on along the minus strand of CM053783.1, from coordinate 762,829,633 downwards.
AGTCTAGTAGACTCAACTAGCCATGGACCTAGGTTACAAAATTATCAAGAAAGATCATGGCTATGACCTAGATGAGGTAAAAATTCAACAATTGTCAGAAAAACTAGAAGCTATCAAAAAGGAAAAGAATTCACAATATAAGTTTGGCTCACTCATTATCTATAAAATATTCTATGTCCAAAATACATTTACTACATTTGGAAAGGTAGTTTGGGAGACCAATAAGTTGGTACCCAATAGATAAGGGAGTATGTTGAGCAGTTAGGTGAAAATTTTGATTTGGTAATGACTAGCTATTTTGAAGACTTTAAGAAGTCTATGAAGTAGAGAACAAGGATTCATGTGTCTCTAGTAGAACAACATTATAATGATGTTTGTTTCCTAGTAGATATCGACTATTCTTATGTTCAAGTAGTTATTCCAAGGATGAAATGGATGAGACACTTACCTTATGAGGTGAATATTAATGAAACATCTACAACCATCACTACACTTTTCACTAAAGAGATAGACAAGGATGCTACATCATTTGGAAAATATAAAGAAGATAAGTCAAGGATTACTATAAACTTGCAAGCTACCACCATTATCAGAAAGAAAAACAAAATGTTGAATAAGTTGAAAGAGAAGTTTGGTGAAGAAGAAGAAGATGAAGATGAAGAAGGTCAAGGACCTTTGTAGATTATGCAAGGTCAAGGTGAAGATCAAGCCTCAAATGATGAAGATGAGGTTAAGGAAGGGGCCAATGAAACTAGAAAGAAGAGGAAAGTACAACAAAAGAAAGTGCAAAAACCAAAGAAGGTAGAAAAGAAAATAGAACATAAGCTAGTTGTACCTTTCATAAAGGCAAGCACAAGGGCTATTGTTATACAAGCCAAGGAAGCACAATTTGCCAAAGGGAAAGGGAAGGATGACACAACAAAGCCAAGCATGTCTACTAAAAACTAAGAAGTAAGGTTAAGCCATAGGAGGAATCAGAGAATGAGGAGATTGAATCAGATGACAATAGTCAATTCAAAGTAATAACCCACAATCCTTAATATGATATTTTCAATAAATACGATAATGCTAAGAACAATGCAGATTTATTCGGATTTTCACACATTAATTTTTGATAAGTTAGATAAAAGAGACCAGAATAATGTTGAAGAAGCTATTGATGACATGATGGATACTTTTAAGGAAACTCCTTTAGAGATTTCTAACTCTATTCCTAAAATTCTATATGAGAGAGTTAAGCAAAATTGGAATTTTAGTATGGCTACTAAAAGGTAGATAAGAGAGATAACTCTAGCTCAAGTTATGCCTAATCTAGACAAGAAGAAAATTTCCAAATCTATAGAGACATATAAAGGGATATGTACTCCAAAATACAAAGCTTTTTCATCTTCTAAAGAAGCAAATTGAAGAGGTGGTAAACCAAAGTACACTACTTTGGAAATAAATTTATGATTTACCCACGTAAGCTATAGAAGAGAAAGAAAATATAGTGGGAGACAAGGCTCAGTTAGTGGAAAAGAAAGGTGAGACAACAAAATTTGTGTAGGATAAGGAAGAACTAGCCAAGGATGAAATAAAGGATGACATGCAATAGGACACAAATGTTAATTTTCCTAACATCAGTACTCCACAAGAAGAGAAAAAAAGTCAACAAGACTCTGTAACCATTGAGGAAATTCCTACTAATTCTACATTGAATGTAAATCCACTGAGTGAAGATGATATAATGAAATTGCGGCAAGAATCCACCAATACAACAATTCTGTGCATTAATCCTATCTTGGTGAGGATTGATGAATTTGCAAAGGCACCCATAGAGACACAATAGAAAGACACATCTATTGTGCCCCTACTTATTGTAGAGGCAAACGAGATAGAGTCAAATGAACAAAAAATATCACAGAATAAAGTTTTGGAGAGGAAAGATGAGCTTAACAATGCACTACCTTCAATGAAAACATTTTCCATTGAGATGAAAGAGAAAGAGGTAGATACACTAGCTATATCACTTCCTATTTTACAAAGCTCAAGTATACCAACACTTTTGGTAATTGAGAAGGAAGGAAATGAAGAGAATAAGGGTAAGAAAGCTAGTCCTATACCCACCTCACAAAAGCCTGTTGAAAACTAGAAAGAGGATGATCAAGTAGAAGATGATAATAAAACTACTAAGATTGAGGAGCAAGTAGCAATTTAGACACTAGTCACTTTTCTAGTCATTTAAACTCCTTCTAGTAGCTAGAATCTTCAGATATAGAGTACTTAGGCCACACCATTGCAGATATCAATGCCAAGTACAAGCACACCAAAGAGTGTTGAAACTACATCATTGGAGGGTGTGAGTTTAGATGAGGTGATTTTTGTAGTACCTCTCCTATTTGAATGTTTTTAAGTCATCCTAATGGATGAAACCTTGATGATATTTCTTGGTGAGTGATCATGATTGGGACTATGAGTGGTCTACACCCTTGAGATGATTGGATTTATGTTACTATATTAGTTGCTTTGATTATGCTTATGGCTGATTCTAAGATTATGAAGTGTTAGATGGTTCACTGAGGTTTGTGCTAGTGGTTACCAGGATCGATGTGGTATCATAATGTTGAGTTCGTGATTACCCTAAGATGGGTGCATAGATTGTACTATGTACTATTACCCTGCTACATTGGACTAGGTTCCTATAGCAATGGTTAGTCATGTTTATGACTATGTTTGCTTATGTATTTTAAGTGCCTTTTCGTGTTGTGTAATAAACTATTATTAAATACTTAAATGATTAGAAATAGATTGTCCATGTTGGATTCAATGGTTATGTGTGGTGGATATTTACCTTGTTATATTTTGATCCAAGAGATACTTGTTACACATGTTATGTTTTATGTTTGAGATGACCTGAGGGTCAAATGTTATACTCTAATTTCAGTATCATAGATGTTAGACTACTATGATTTTTAGTTGATCATATTTTCATGATGATGTCATTTTGAGATGATAGTATGTTTTATGATGATATTTGGTTATTCAGTATTTGGACATATCTCTGATTATGTTATGTGATGGATTAATGCTATGGTTATTTACTTCATTCTTGCTTCATTATGTTATATAGGAATGTGAGTGATGTAAATAAATTATTTCAATATAATTGAATAAATGTTTAAATTAGGTGATCTAATGCATTTATTACTTTGTCTAAGTTATTATATTCAATTATACTTGATCATATATTGTATGTGTAGGATTTATATCCCTGGTAGTGGCACATGGAGTTAGTGATTCAACTATTCATATTTTACCAATGTTATCCCTATAAGGTCAATGTATCTAATTTAAATTTTTTAATTAACCTTTTCAATGATTTAATAAATTTGGACTCATTTGCATTATATGACTAGACCTATGAATGTATCTATGCATTTAGAGGTTTGCATTGTTGCAAAAGTTGTTAAGGTAATTTCTATATTTTTGGGTTTTTAGGCTTTACTTAATTGATATTTAATTTCTATCAATTTTTCCATAGATGAATTCCAATTACTTGGAATAGCCTAATATTGTTTGGGTTGATTTAGGATTTAACTAGGTTGGTTGGTTATTTTCCCTAATTGATTATTCACTCAAAAGGTGAATAAGTATCCAAAAAGGAATTTAATTCCTCACTTGTCACTTTTGAATTAGAAAGTTTGAGAGTAAAACCCAAAATCCTCTTCATGAGGAATTACTATTCTATTCATTATGGAAGCTATGAGTGTGGGATCATCCCAAGATTGATCTTATTGGATCCAGCTCAGGGAGACCTTAGATTGCCATGATTTTTGGCTACTTCTATAGGATTTTTATTTTATGGTTCAGATTCCCATTTTTCCCTTTTGGTTGAGAGGTAGGGCTTTCCCATTTTATTTTCTTAGCTCCATCTCTACTTCTATTTTTGGTAATTATTTGTTAGGAAGTTGAGAACTAGTGCTCCCCTTCATTTTTATATGCTAGCTCTACCCAGTTGGGCGGGTATGAGCATTTCCCTATTTTTTGGGATGAGGGTTTGGGTTTTTGCACTATTATGTTGGTCATTTTTGCATAAAAACTCCAAACCAAAATTTTATTTTATATTTATGGCTTTCATTCCCTAAGACCAAATGGGTATTAATTTTGAAGTTTTTGAATTTTGAGATTTTTTGCCTTAGTTTGTGTGTTGCCTAGTTTTCTCAAATTTTCTTGGCATGATGTTGGTCATGGACTTGGATTATCCGTAGGATGTCATTCAAACCATTTTTGCACTTTTATGTTGTATTGGGATGTGTAGTACATCTATACTCCCAACTTTTTATTTGGTTGAGTGATTGTTTAACTGGTGTTATTGTTTCTTTTGGATCCTTGATATTTTGTGGATACTAGGATTTGTGTAGAATTCATACTCTCAGATTGAGGCTAGTTGAGTGAGTTCATGATGTTTGGTCTTGTTGCATCATTGGGATTTTTGTAGAATCCATACTCCTGGATTGAGGCTGATTGACTTAGTTTATGATGTATGGTTTTATTGTTCTTGGGATTTGTTTAGAATCTACCCTCCTGAGTTAGTTTTTTGTTCAGTGGTATTTTTTCTTTTTTTCTCATGCACTCCTTGTGTTATGATCTTCATGATGGTGGTGCACCACATACAAGTACATGTGTGTACATTTTTTGGGTGACTTGTGAGGCCTAATCTTCCATGGACTTGCTAGAAGTTATGATCATTTAAGGTTGGGTTGGGAATATGCATGCCTATGGGCACTCATCATTAGATGAGCATGGGGCTTCTATCTCACAACCTGGTGACTATTTCTCATTAGTTGGTAGAGAAATTTTTATATAAGTGACAATTAAATTAAAATACTAGGTGGTAATAAATATAAGATAATGAGAATAGTATATTGATGGAAGGTGGAGGTTGCGGGTGATGGGTTTCTGTGCGAGTTTAACAAGCTAGGGCTACCATGCCCTAGCTCTGTTCTGAACCTTTTGTGCATGCGTCTGCGAAGGAAGGTGTTCTAGTTGCCGTGAGGGTGGGTGCCTAGTCTTTTACACCATTTTTGTAGGTTGTTCTCTATTCTTGGGTCAGTCTGTGGGCTGTGAGGATGGTGGGGCACGTGACGCTTGGTTTGTGGTCCCCTATTATGTTTTCTCCAGGCCAGCGATAGAATGACGAGGGGTGAGCCATCAGGGATCTCACTTGACATTGTTTTGCATGATGCGGAGGACATGCATTCGCTAAATCAAGGGGTGAGGGTGTTTGATAATGCTCTTTTTTCTCAGAGTTCAGGAGTTATAGCATCAAATCCATCTAGCAGTTCCCAGATCACAAAGATTAACAGGTGCTTGGAGTGATGCAAAGAAAGACCTAAATTGGTAATCCCTTACGAGATGACTGCTGAGGATGTGGACTACTATTCAAAGCATTCACTGTACTGTAAATTTTTGGGTTTAAGAGTATCCCTTAAATTTCTAGAAAATTGGGCTCAGAGAGTCTAGGAGCCAGAGGGTGAAATGGATGTCACGTTGCTTGCAAACAACTTTTTCATGGTTACATCCACCTGCATGGTAGATCGTAGTAGGGTATTTGAGGGCAGGCCCTATTTTTACAACTAGGTTGGGCTATTTGTTAAGCCATGGCATGTAGGCTTTAACCCCTCTAAGGAGCTTCCAAATTGGGTCCCAGTGTGGGTTTGGCTACCCAGATTTCCAATAGAGTGTTGTCGGGAGGATGTTTTCCATATGCTCGCTTCGATGTTGGGGAAACTGGTTGGGTCCTCAACCCAAACCCTTGGGAAAAGGGTTATGACTTTTGCTCGAATCTATGTGGAGCTTGATTTGAGTAGACCATTTCCAAATGAAGTTGAATTGTGCGCGAGTTCACATTCTTGGGTGCAACAACTCGATTATGAGACCCTTCCCTTTCGGTGCCGACTTTGTCATGAATATGGCCACCTGCTGTGTAGGTGCCCGAAGGCCAAGCTGGTTGATCAGCAGCCTCTGCCCCCTCCTCATCACAATCTTGGGGTTGATAAAGGGAAGAAGCCAAATTTAGGAGAGAAAAAGGATGCTAAGGTCTTTGTACAGGTCAAGGCTCGCAACCATAATAGAGGTCAAAAGAGGACTTTGATGGAGAGACAAAAGGAGGATACCTTTAATAGATTTGAAGTCCTAGATGAGCTGGGGTAGCAAGAATTTATTCTGGGATCTAGTAGCTTGGCTCAATTGGTTGTGGAGCTTGATTAGGAGATTGTCTCTTTCGACCCTCCTCCTGCTCCACAGGTTGAATCTGCTATTTCTATGGTCACTGATGGGTAGGCAGGGGCTCAGGTGTCTCTAGGGTTAAATTTTGGTTGGGATCAAGAAGCAGGGGGCACAGCCCTTCCTACAAGGAGTGTAGTTTCAGATATGGATAAGCGTGGCAAGTCTTCTCCTCACTTGGGTATTCTTCAGAAGGATGGCAAGAAGGGGGTTTCTGAGAAAAGTGGTAAAAGTGGGTGTAAGAAGGACATAGAGAAGATTAAGATGATTGGTGAGAATCTGGTGGAGTCAGGAGCTGTCAAGACCTTGGATTCTCATTTCTTGGCTTCCTAGAAATGATCATATTTCATGGAATGCAAGGGGCTTGAACAACGGCCCTAGACAAAAAGTTGTTCGAGAATTGGTTAGAATTCATTCTCCTGATGTTCTTTTTCTTCAAGAGACCAAATTTTCTGTTGAGAGTATGATGAGTATAGCTCCTAAATTGTGGAAGAATGGTCAATGTCAATGCATTGGAGTGCAGGGATCTTTAGGGGGGGTAGCTTGCCTCTGGAACCCATGAAAGATCCAGCCTATGTGGTGGATATCCTTTAGATCTTCTATTTCCCTGGTCTCTCTATGCTACGAATCAGGGGAGTATGTTCTTCTCTCCAATGTCTATGCCCCTGTTAAGCTCCAAGGTAATATTCTTACATGGAATAATATTCATTTTGTTCGTGGTTTATTTCCTTATCTGCCATGGATTATTGATGGAGATTTTAATTCTATTCTAGATCTCTCTGAAAAATGGGGGGGTATCGCAAGACTTGAGCCCTCCTCTGTGCTTCTTTGGGATAACATTTTGGCACTCAATCTCGTTGATATCAAGCCTAGTAATGGCCAGTTCACCTAGAATAATAGAAGAATAGGAGATAATTGCATTGTGAAAAGACTAGATCGCTTCATGGTGTCCTATTTTTGGGTGGGTGGATTATGGTCATCCAGGTCTAAGATTTTAGATTGGAGAGGGTCGGATCACTGGCCCATTAAGTTAGTTATTTCCTCCAACCGGTTGCCTCAGAAGCCACCTTTTAAATTCTAGCTTATGTGGTTAAGGGACCCTGACCTATATGGCTATGTTGCTAAATGGTGGAAGGATGGTAGACCTCCCTTTGGTACTGCAATGTATATCTTTGCTAAACTCCTACAATATGTTAAATTTCAGCTTAAAAGATGGAATAGGTATTGCTTTGGTAATATTTTTCCAGAGAAATATGCAGCTTAGGCTGAGTTGAATGATATTACCAGGTTGTTAAGGGAAGAGGGGGTATCAAATTATTTGTTGCAGGAGGAAGCTAGGGCTCTGAAAACTTTGGAGGAGTGTGAACTGAGAGAGGAAATATACTGGAAACAAAAAGCTTGTATTGTATGGCTTCAAGAAGGTGATAAGAATACTATTTTCTTCTTCAGTTCAGTTAAGGCCAAATAACATGGTCACTCCATATCAACCTTGGTGAATGCTAGGGGAGAGACGCTCTCTTCTTCTCAAGATATTTTCAGAGAAGTTGTACAGTAATTTGAGTCTTTATTTAGGGAGGTTTCACAAGGGGACTCAGTTGAAGAGGCCCAGGTCCTTTCTTGTATTCCTTCTTTAGTCTCTTTGGAAATGAAAGAGCATCTTATGAGTGCCATCTCTTTAGAGGAATTAGAGGGGACTACTTTCCAAATGAAGAAAGGAAAAGCTCTAGGTCTAGACAGCTTTTTGATTGAATTCTTCCAGGAATTTTGGGATATTATCAAGATAGATTTACTGGTAGTTATTCAAGAATCCTAGAGAAACAAGAAAATGCTCTAGGCTCTGAGTTCTACTTTCCTTGCTCTCATCCCCAAGGAGGAAGGTGCTGATCGGATTAGTCAATTTTTCCCTATCTCTCTATGCAATGTTATTTATAAAATTATATCTAAGCTAATAGCTAACAGGTTAAAAAAGTGGCTTCCCAAGTTAATTTCTAAAGAATAGAGTGGTTTTGTGATAGGGTGCCAGATCCTGGATGGGGTGGTTGTGGCGACTGAGACTATTCATTCTATGGCCAATTCTAAAGACAAGGCTATGTTCATTAAGTTGGACATGGCTAAGGCATATGATAGAGTCCGTTGGTCATTTCTCCAAAGGATCTTGGGTGCCTTTGGTTTTGAGGAGGAATGGATTTGGTGGGTTTTGAGTTGTGTGAATTTGACTTCTTTCTCAATCTTGATTAATGGGAACACTCTAATCTCTTTGGTGCTTCTTGGGGTTTACGGCAAGGCAATCCCCTATCTCCTTATTTATTTCTTCTTTTGGCAAAAGGTCTGGGCTGGTTGATAAAAAATAATGTGGAAGGGGGCTTTATTTAGGGATGGCATTGGGGAGGAGGTCTCCTTGTGCAATCTCACCTATAGTTTATGGATGATACAACCTTGATGGGTATGGCTACCATTCGGGAGGCTTCTAATATACGCAAAGTGTTGGATGTTTATCTTGCTACTTTAGGTCAGATGATTAATGAGGAAAAATCTTCCATTTATTTCTTTAATACTACAGCTTCTATTCAGAGGAGAATCATTCATATTCTCAGATTCCAAATTGGAAGTCTTCCGATGTTCTACCTCGGCATTCCTATCTCTAGTGGTAGGCATTCTAAGGAATCATGGTAGGTTATTCTTGATAATTTTTGGGCCAAAGTTACCCATTGGACTCACCACTGGCTATCCTGGATGAGTCCAACTGATTCAATCTGTGGTTCAAGCTCTTCCTCTCTATAGGTGTATGGTTTAGGTGGCACCGTTGAGCTTTGTTAGGGAATTGGATTCCTTAGCAAGACAATTTTTATGGGCTGGTAATCTATCTTCAACCAAGTGGAGTCTTGTCAAATGGGAGGTTGTTTGTAATCCAAAACGGTTTGGTGGTCTTGGCTTACGACAATCAGTGCTGATTGGTACTGCTATGGCTGCTAAATTGTATTGGTGTTGGTGTGTGGAAAAGGAACAGGTCTGGGCTAGGATTTTTTCTCTAAAGTACCTTCCAGGGATCCCCCATAATGATATTCCTCGGTATGGCTTGTGTGGGAAAGGCTCTGTGATTTGGAATACTCTCAAGGAAGGAGCGGTGCTCATTAAGGGGGGCTTACACTGGATCTGTAAAAGTGGCTTAGAGGCCCAGTTTTGGCATGATGGTTGGGATGGGTACCCTCCCTTGGTTGTTCAGTATCCTCATTTGCACAGGTTGGCTCAGAGTTTTTGTGATGCTGGATGTCCCCTCCAGATGGCATTTTGAAAGTTAATACTGATGGTTCATCTAGGGGAAACCCAGGGCCTACTAGTATAGGTGGGATTGGCAGGGACTCTTTTGGAAGGGTGATTTTTATATTCTCAGTCAATAAAGGGATACAAATTGTTAATAGAATGGAAGGTTTGGCTATTCTTTATGCTTTGCAGAGGGCATATGCTTTGGGGAGGTGCAAGGTGATTTGTGAATCTGACTCTCAGGTTCTTGTGAATCTTCTACTTGAGAGGAAGTGTTCAGATGTTAGTTGGGAGTTGTCTTTGATAGTGCAACATATTTTACAGGTTAGTTCTATGATAGATTCAGTGTCTTATACCCATATTCCAAGGGAGTCGAATAGGGTAGCTGATAGTTTGGCAAAGTGGGCATCTGGAAATGTAGATGGTTGGCGGATTGATGAGTGGGAGCAGCTACCAGGGGAGTTACGTCAAGACTTGGAGAGTACATTGTCAGAGGATGTAAGTGGAATCAGGGAGAGTTGATTTTGCCTCTATGATTTTTCTGTGGTTTCTAGTGTTTCCTGGGGTTTAGGCCCTGTTCTATTTTGTACTGCTTTGATCTCTTATTCAATAAAGTTTTTATCCCCCTTTATATATATATATAAGATAATTAAAAAAGTGGGTTGTGCTCCTTCTGTTGGGAAGAGTTGTTATTTGGGTTGTGTGCCTCCCATTGGAGAGAGTAGCTACCAAAATAGCTTGGGATTTTGGATGCTAAGTGACTCTCCATGATGTTAGTCCCTACTTATTAACCCATTGAGTGTTTGACCAAGACCTATAGTACTTGCATTCTCTCATGATCTTGGTTTTAGTCATCATTACTGACTGGCATGAGTGTTAGCCATGGACATGTATTTTATGTGTATTTGTGGTTGGATCATTATCTCTATCAGCATGGTGAGAGTGGACCTATGGGTTCCACATGGTTGGGAGGCATAGCTACCTTTACCACTATTGGGGACCAGTGTACAAAGATAGTCTCTTGTCCTAGTGCGACCGTTGCTAAACGTTTTCACTTGGTACTTCGAGTTTTGGAGTATGCTTTCTTGTGATTTATATTTTTATTGGAATGCTTGTATATCATATTTATATGATGTTAGTTTATTGATGCATTCCCTTATTATGATTTTTAGCATATGATAGATGATGTTATATGCTTAGTTGGAGTATCTATTGTTTTTGGTTTAGCATGTTAGATTTCCTATTCTTATGATGTTATTATGCTTTAGTAGTGATTTCCTTATAAGACAACTCCAACTATCTAGTTGGTAGTTTGGGATGTTATGCATGGGGGATGGCTAGGAACTTTGAGGTCTCATAATGCTATTATGGTTGGGAGGAACTATGCATGAGTTTTGTTATTCTTGTACATTGTGATGTTGTGTTCAGTACATTCTTTTTTTGTTATGGTTTAGATGGATAGATGTTCATCTTTATTGTTTCATGGAATCTTGTTTTTATGTGCTCAAGTATTTATTCCTTGATCTATGTGGATTTAGTACTCCTTAGTGTGGAGGAAATCTTCTTTCTACCATTTGATTTCATGTTTTTCTAGTTTGTTGTTGTGGATCCTTGTGCAAGATTGTACTTTCTTGTGTGAGAGTGCAATGGTTTGCATGGTGTGATGAGTTTCCTTACATGGCTCATGGTTTATCCTCATGTGAAACCCTACACTAGTATAGTTCTTTTGGCTACTAATCCTAGCATTTCCTCATGTAAGATGGCATATCATCATGTGGCTTGGTGTAATTTCTTGCACAAAGAGGTACTTCCTTGTGTGAGAGTGTTAGTTGTAATTTATCTCACACAAAAAATAGGGGGCATCTCTATAGTTTTTTGGAGAGTGCAATTTGGACTTTTGAGTACCCTTTAGGAATGCTAATGTCTCCACACTTCAATAGATCAGATTTTTTAGGTTCTATTGTCATCTTGGATTTTTCATCATCAGCTTGAGTGTGCTAGTTTAGTTGTAGCATCTAGAGATTTTTTGGTTGATGGATTTGTTGGTAAAATATTTTTTTGTGATCTTTGAGATCCCTATATGATGTTGTCATGTGCATTCATATTTTAAAAAAAATTATTGGCTTGTATGTATCCTTGTTCCAAGGATCTTTGGGTGGGGCATTACAATTGTTCTTGCATAGTTTAATCCAAGAAAAATCACATTGGAAGAGATGGAGATACTACAAGACGCCCTACAAAGGAAATCAAAGCAATAGAAGCTCAGAAGAGAGAACAAGAAAAAATAGGTTTTGCATGAAATAAAAGATATTTTCATTGATTCTTTTGATACTTCAGATTCATTGTCTAATAAGACTATCTTAGAGAAACTTGTAAATATAGTTGATAAGATTAAAGATGATGATATAGAGACCAATGTAAAGTTATCAGAATGGTCTGAGAAGAAAATTTACACTAAGGTCATGGATAAGATATTCAATGCTATAGAACTGAGACAAGTTGATTTATGAACTAAAATGGATAGTGTGAAGAAATTTTTGGGGAAAATTTACTCTTTTTTTAGTAAACTATGAAATGTTGATTTCTTTACTCAAGAAACTCAACAAACAATTGAAAAGTTACAAAGAGATCTTAAGTCTATTGGATCTTCATTAAAGACATCTCTTGGCACTAGTCAATTACATTTTCAAAGACTAATGCTAACATGGGGAAGGCTTGCCGAGTTGCAAGGAAAAGATGAAAATATAAGATCAACTCTTATCATCATATAGTCCATGTTGAATCCACACATGGAAGTTTTACAGAAGGAACTAGCCTTTGCAAAGACATTGATGAAGAAAGATTCTCATCTTTCTACACATAAAGGACTAGTGGATATGAGAACACATCCACAAATATAGATTCAATAACTTGATGTAGTGAGAGAGAATTTGGATTCTACTTTTGTAATCATAATGGAAGTACACAAGCCATTCTTGGACAAATTTACAATAAGTGTACAACCCTTATAGACATAAGTGTTAAAAAGGGGGATTTTGAAAATTTTGAAGATATTATCAAGGTATATATCTACTCAAAAGGAGTCATACAATAGAAATGAAGTATTTACTCAAGGGGAGTAAGATAACAAGGTAACAACAACATCTATTTGCAAATTTTGAAAGTTTTGAAATTTTGTATAGAGACTAAGCAAAATGTATACATTGTCTAATTTATGCATGAAGAAAGAATATATATGTTATGACAAAGTTATTTTTCCACTTATGTTAAAGGGGGAGATTGTTAATCTCATTATGGTTTTGACATGGTAGTGACAAAAAAATTAGTCATCATCTAGCATAGTTATTTGGTCATCACTATGACTGAACTACTATTAAGGCCAAGTGCATAGTGCATGCCAAGTGAACAAAGTGAGATGAGTAATTAGGGAATTTCAAGCATAAGTCTCTAGACAATACATGCCAAGTGATATGATAGTTAGTGTTGAGCACTAGTAGGTGTCAATCAGTTAGTATGTACTAAGTCACTCAAGTGTTGAGTAGACAATGTATGCCAAAAAATTAATGCATGTTGAGTGATTCAAGAGCCAAGTAAACAAAACAAGATCATACTTAAGTATAAGCATTAGAAACCTATTGATGTTGAGTAACTGATCAATGACATAGATGTTTATAATGGCACAAACTTATATGTAAACCATTTTTGGCCGACATAATCTTAATTTTTTGATATGAAGATATAAGGATGGATTCATATAGCACATCCCTATGTAACCCATAAAACCAATTAGAAAAAAGGGAAGCATTATGTGGTAATAGAAATCAACCTAAGACATTGATTTTAACCTAAGATCATCTCCATGATGCCTACAAAAAGAGGTAAACCCTAAGAGGGAACAAAATGTGTGAAGAAAGATACAAAGGAGAGTATCTTGTGTAAAAGAAGCATGGAGAAGATGGATAATTGAATGAGCAATAGATTAGAATCAATTAAGGGTAATAGGTAACTTGTGAAGTCAAGCTATAAAAGGTTAGAGAAGATATATTAGATCAGGAGGATCAAGATACTGACTATAAAGAGGAGATCTAACATCTAGCAGAAAAGTGCTAACTAAAGGATCAAGTATTGAATCATTTTGATAGGTGATACATGGTCAATCTCTCAATAGAGAATTCCAAATAGAATTTTGTAAATCTCTTAATAGAGTTCTTACTTAATTGTGAGTTTAAATCATTTAGTCAAAGTGAGAGCTAATAGTCTTTGTAAGCCTTTAATAGGGAAAACCTCTCATAGGGTAGTTCATAGATTATGATCAAAACTTTGTAGCCATAATTGGCCACACTTTATTGCTACAGTAGTGAAGATTTTTGGATGTCATCCCCACCCTAGTTTTACCTTCTCCTTGGAGGGTTTATGGGTAATCAAATTTTTTTTATTATGTGTTGATTTACTTTATGCTATGGATGTGATGCATCCTTACAAATTTCAGTTTACATGTTAAATTATGAGATGGATGATAGTGAAATGTTTTAGTGGTGAAAGTTTTAAGTACTAATTCACCCCACTCCCTCTCAAAACTTACTTTCCCATTGTTATTTCCAACAGCTAAATCTACTTCTTAATTGTACAAAAATTCCCATTTACCTATTGCCTAGGACTTCATATCAATGTTAGATATGATCACACTTGTTTATGAACCCAATATTAATTTTGATGTTATATTTGATATTGGATGACTCTATCTATGGTGATCCTAACAAGTCAAGACAACATGATATGACATGGAAGTTAATCACAAATATGTTATGAAAATTACAATATATATTATAAATTAATTTCCTCCAAAATCTAGTGGTAGAGTACTCCATACCAACAACTATTTTGATCATTGGTGATCATATAATCATTGCATTCATTAAGATATACTATCTTTTGAATTATTTTCTTAGGATATCATTGCATTCTTCATCTATTTGTATTTCCATGTCTCTCAAATCTAGATATGATCCTAAGTTTCCAACTTGTTTCCCAATTTTTGTGAATAGACAATTAGTCTTCTCAGTTAGATTTACTACATTATCTCTTACTTGGAACTCTTTGACCATAGTTTATTCTCCTTTCTCTCTTGTATGACATATCCCTATTTTTCCACTACAAGATCATGGTGCAAATTAATTTTACCATGATCTCTCACCAATGCAACCTTACACTTTGGGTTCACCAAACTTGTGCCTTAAATAGGATTTTTTGGACAAATGTTTCTCCCTTAGAGCATGTTTAATATTAAAATATTAGATGACCATTTTTTGTACATCTATGCCTCATCATACCTTTGGTTTTTTAGAATGAAAACCCTTTCTAATATCATGTTATGGTTGTTATCATGAATTATTTTGATATTCCTATGGGGGAGTATCCTAGTATTATTGGAGATATGGTTCAAAGGTTGTGTGTTTCTCACGTGATAGAGATTTTCATGGCTATCAACATATTGGTTATTATATAAAGACTAATAGAGTAGTAGATCTAGTTTGGATTTGGAAGGATCAAGGAATGAGGATGAACTTATATGAACATGTAATAATGTTCTACAAAGTGTATTGGTGCTGCAATAAAGAGTGCATGTAGAAATATGGAGATAGTAAAAAGTTATATAATATTTGATGAAAATAGTGTTCATACATAGTTTCTAGATATCAATTATTGTTGTATGGATTATATATCCTAATAGATATATAATATATTCATGAGGACTTGGAAAAACGTAGAAGACATGATGAAGATGCTATGGTCAAACACTTACATCTAGATGAGCATCGATTGAAGAGTTGTGAAGACTTAGAGTCTATAGTTTGTTTGTAATTATAAAAAGATGTAATATAATAATGTAACATGTAAATGAAATATCTTAACTTGGTACTATATTATTATTATAAATTGAGAAAGCCCCAAGGCTAACTCAATAATATGTTCTAGGACTTGGTATATAGGAAGGATGATTTCCTTTGTTGTAATCATCCAGTGAGGATATTTGCAATGTGAGTATGTAAACTTGTATGTGAGATCTAGTGAACCTCATAAAGAATATCTTTTGATCAGAAAAGTGTTTGGTGCAACCAAGGCACAATGAGGTTATATAGAAACTATATTTGGCAAAGAAGTTATTGTTCGATAATTGTATACTTGTATTATTCTATGAAGGATCTTAATAAGGCTAGTTGGATAGTGAGATTGATGGTCTTTCCCTAAAGCTATTTGAACTATGGGTCCTTCTTCCTTCCATAACTCCTAATAGTATTGGCACAAATCCTAACAAGGTCCATCCTCTTACAAGGAACTTTTATATTAGTACATCATTTTGTAGGTACCATCCTCACCAAGGGTTTTCCTCTAATAAATTGTTTCTCTAGTTAAAAATATGTTGTTATTATGTATGGCAATCTTTCTATGGTTTTTGCATCTACTATTTACATGTTTTGAAATTAATAAAGATATTGAGAGTTATTTTAATTGGATAACTAATTCACCCCACTCCCCTGCCCAATTATCTTGGTGGACTTTACTTTCTAACAATTGCTATTAGAGAATTGGGTCCTTGAGGGAAAATATTAACAACTTAAGGATGTCTATGGTGAGTCATTTTAGGAAAGAAATTCTTAAGTTTTATAGAAAATATAAAAACACACCTGCTATGCAAGGGTCCATGATATTGGTTGATTACTATAAAAAAGATGTAATTAATGGTTACAATCAGAAGTGATGGGAGAGCCAAAGTCAAGGCTAATACATTTTTGGTGAGATGTGAGAATCAATTACTAATATGTATTCTATATATAGAAACTACTTAGATGTCCTTGAAATAGTGTGAGGAGAATGCAATTGCATTTCTATGATATATTACATGATTCTACTTGAGGCAGTGATAGATATAGATTCTGAGCTCTATCATGTTCATCTGCATGTTTGGTAAACTTAGACATTGTTCAATTCATGTCCTTGTCATGATATTTTTTCATATACAATACCTATACTTGCATTTTAGAATTCTCCTTCAATTGTGATTTTTTGAAGCCCTTTGTCCTTAGTATGAAATATGCATAGAAGGTCACCACTAATTCTATGATTGACCTTTCAAAGGTGGTGGAAATTAATATTTGAGAGAGAAAATGTGTTGTAAATACAATAAATAGAGGATTTCAATCATGACCTTTCTGAAAATGTAGACTTAGAAAAACTTTTTCTTTTGCATCCCTCTAATAATGTTCTCATCCAATTTCAACTCTTTCAATCTTCAATTACAATTTAGGATCAAATGTAAGTTAGTATGAAGGAGGGGAAGTCCTGGTGAAAGAGGATTTACATGATGGATTTCCATTACTTTTGTATTAATCATTTTTCTTAAAGAAAGACATCTTCCTTCTTTGCTTCAACATTTTAACATTGCATCAATCAATTTACTAGTTAGTAGGGCTCTCACACAATCAAGTTTGCACAACATCCCATTGTCCTAAGGAAGAAAATAGAGAATTTGAGGAGAGATGATAGATGATGGAAATATTATAGTTAGAGTATTTCCATCAATCTCCAAATTGGCTCGCAATTATTCTCCCATATCCCAAGCATGTAAACCTTAATTATATAGACTAAAAATTTATCAATTCACCAATATTTAGACCTTAAAATGACATTAAAACCCCTTCACAAAACCCTAGACTCAATTGAACTTGAACCACTCCAAGTAAATTCTTGAAAAAACCTAAAGAGGTTCATTGCATTACATTAAGTCATTCCAAAGTAGGAAGTTAAAAATAAAGGGATGAAACTAAAATAAATTGGGAGATTAACTAAACAATTTAGTTATATTATATTTTATCATGTTTAAAAAAATAAATGTTAGTATTAATTTTTTTAGATTTCAAGAAATTTATGATTATGAATGATTTTTTTTAAAATAAAATAATTATCAACTAATCTTTTTATGAAATTATATCAAATTTATAATTAGAAGTATATATCACATCATTAAAGTTGCTAAATTGTAAAAATATTTATTTCAATTTTATTTTTCAAAATTACCTATAGATAATAAATTTAATTATTTTTAAATATTATTAACATAAATAAATAATAACCATTTGTTTACTTGAAAAACTATAATAAAATAACAATAACAAAATACTATATAAATTTTATATTTTATATTTCAATACAATCTATCCCACCTAGCAACACATCCCCACCTAGTCCTTAAAGTAGTAGGAAATGGGCAATTTATCATAGGGTAGTTCTACTTTGAGAATTTGAACTAATCACATTTGAACCAATTCACTCTTTATTCTAAATTAATTATGAAGAGGAGGAATAAGTTCCAGATAAATTTATTTTACGAATTATTTTTAATATTATAGTCCAGCATCACCATCCATAATTTTTTTATGAAATACTTGAAAAAGCTATCTAGAACCTCCAATCATCATATCTCTATTTTCATTACATCATTGTTAAAATAATCATATTGAGTTCAGATCCCCAAGTCCCAAAATTTGAGAACCCATCAAACAAAACTAGTCAAAATTAAAACACCAAGCTATGAACTATAAATTTGCAGTTGGGTTAAGATTCTTGCATTGATAGTGTTTGTGCTAAGGAAGCATAAGGAAGAGCAGAGAAGGGTACCTTTAAAGTATGCAGTCACACATTGCACAAGCATTGGTTTCAAGATACCTCCAAAGAAGCATGGTCAAGTGATACAGAAATGTGAATGCTTGTTGGTCAAATGTATTATCATAGGCATGGTATTCTCTAGAGTATACAAAAGGGAAAAACATGGTTACAAAAAGTTATGAAATCCAGATTAAAATATTTGAATTAAAGAATATATAAAGTTTCCAATATTAAAAAAAATATGTTTTATACTTTAAATTAAATTTTTTTTCTTCATATATTTAGATTGTTACCTAATTTAATTTTTAAATCATCTTAGTAATGTATACATATATTTAATTTTAAAAACTCTAATATATATTCTATCCCTCTATCACTATTACTATTATTTTCAATTTGAAATGGCCAATCTAATTTTTCATAAACTATTATAAAATCTAATTGAAAAATTAAATCTATTAAATCAAAATCAATAATCTAATTATCTCTAAAAAACTAACTAAACACAAATTCATAGGATATAATATTTTAATTAATAAAATATAAGACATTGTTTTCTTTTTTTAACTCATTGTGAGCATTATTGTTGACATTTATAAGATGTCAGATGTTGGTAGAAATATTAGTGGGTTCCTCTATAACCAAGTCATTTTTCTATGGTGGGGAGTTACCCAGTACTTGTTATTGCCCACAAATCAAAAATGACTTTTAGAAATGTTATTCCCATTCTTCCTATTGTGCATAACTCAATGGTTGGTGTGTACCCATTGTTTAATTAAAAAAAAATCTACCATGATTCCAAAAAGATAAATTCTAATAAGTTTTCTTTAAAAAAAAATTATTAAATAAAACTTAAAGCACATAAGCACTCTTTTTACTATTTCTTCCATAACTTATCTTCAATTTTGCTGACTTTTTTTTTCACCCCCTCTAAAAAAATTATTTTAGATGATACCTGATCTATATTGCCCCTTAAGTGAAAACGATTATGTTCACTGGTGCTCCATAAAAGACATGTTTTATCTTTAATGAAGCACGATCACTTCTCCTTTACCCTTTATTATTTATTTATGTAAATATATAATTTTCTCCACCTTTGCAATCCTTTTACTCTTAGTCCCCCCCCCCAAACATACTTTAACAAGCCCATTTTGGTGTGCCCCACTTTGGAGAATGTGTTTGGAAATCGTTCATGTCAAAAGAAAATACTTGCAATTCACTTATGAAAAATAAATTTAAATCTCTAACTATGTGTTTCACATAAATTATTTTCCTTGTTTTCTTCACAACTCAGACCCTGCACCAAAATATTCTTCAATATGTAACATCCAAACTCTCACTCTCTTCTTTTAACACCTCTAAAAATACATTTTTGTTATTTCTTGTCTTCATTTGGACAACTAAACACTTTTTACTTTTCTATTCTTTCCCCTATCCAATTGTCATTCAACAATGTGTTTTATAACATAAAATTTGTTGCTCAATCTTCAATTGCTGACCCTATGGATTATGATCACACTTTAGTAGGTGTTGTGCCTTATGAAGCACTCATTAGAAAGTTGCTAAGGATCATCATTTGATAAGTATGAGATATTTTTTAGAGCAAGTCAAATGTGCTATTTCTATCAAGATTAAATAGTATAGTAATTTGAGTCAAATTTATGATCCATGTTTAATGAGTGGTGGTTCACAAGAGTCCATCTCTCATCAGAATGAATGAAACATGTAGAAGTCATTGCATCTTACAAGTGATTTGTAGCTAAATAATATGTCAATTAATCTCATTAACTAAACAATTATATTAAAAAAAAAAAAAAAAAAAAAACCCTTTTTGAAATTTCTATTACACATTGTAAAGAGAATATTTAACATCTTACCAAAACAGAAAAGCTTTCTCTTACATTAAGAAGGTTTCACCTTTAACTCATTTAAAAATTCGCATTGGATAATCCTCTTTAGATATAGTCAACATATTAATTAGACAAATAAAACTCTATTATGTAAGTTGTACCTCTTATTGGCTCAACAAAACATATTCACTTTGAATTATTGATAATGTGTTGTGGACATATGATCCAATGGATGGAACAGATCCATGATTATTTTGTTTATATTGCTTGAGAAACTGTGAGGATCACCAGAAGGTATATTGGGAGTGACAATCTTTTGAACACCTCCTCCTCAACAGTTTGCAAGCTCTCTTTTCTGCATCTCTCTCACACATATATATACACCCACCCCACAACCATGTTCAGTTTAAAATATAGAACTCTCATGATTAATGGAAACCTCATCAGAAGCAAAACACATTCCACTTGTAAATGCACTTAGTTAGAATTAGGAAACAATGAAATGAATCAAAATATTATAGTTTAAACTACTATAAATGCAATGCAATCACATGATTGATTTCAAACCCAAGTTCTATCAAGCAGGCCAAGAAGAATTTACTATTTGTGAGGGTGAATTCCCAAAGAAGATTTTGAGCTGTAAATGATAAAAATATTACAAACATAGAATACCTCGATATATTATTAAAATTTGATAGAATTTTCAAAGTATGATGTTGTTTGTGAATGAAGGCAGGATGAAAAAAAAAAAGTCAAAATACTTGACTTATACTTCAAAATCAATTTTGTTTTGCATAGAGTAAATCTCTTGACCCATAACTTTGAGACTTACCCGTTGGATACTGGTGATGAATGAGGCATCGTAAAGGGCTTGGTTCCCTTCCTCAAATAGCACAAACTTGCCACTACCCATTCATGGCATGGCTAAGGCCTTATTTCACTATCTTATTCAAAAGGCAAAGGAACCAATTATTTTCCAAGAATGAATAGGTTTGAATAAGTTTTCAGCCCATTGGGTTATTTATAGCTACCAACTCCCTCCAATGATCATATTTCAAATAGATAAAACTTGTTCTTTTCAAAAAGGCTAAAGAATAAATGGAAACATTTTCATTATAGGCTGTAATATTTTTAAAAAAGAAGCCAAGTAAAAGAGGAGAAATAATCACATTTAAACCAATCAATATTTTTGTTACTTTTAATGGTAAACACCTATAGCAAGATGTTGATTTTCATACTATATTTTAGCCAAAGGGAACTAAATGCATCTAAATGATTCTAGCATTTCACATGTAGACTACTTAAACAGAAACATGCTTTATTAAATGAAAAGAGAGTTTTCCAGTTACGAGTCTATTGGATGATTAAAAGTTATATTCAAATGGAGAGAAATATCTTATACAAACAACTTTTCTCTTCCTATACTACCTTTAGCCAAAATGATAATATCTAATTCCATATAAGATATATCATAGAAAAACAATGATACATAGAAAATAAATTTTGAGATTTGAAATGAAGTGGATGTGTGAACCTACTGATTTTGATTGAGTTTTTCTAGCAGTTCTAACTACTGAACACTCTAGCCCATCTGCACTTCTTCCTTCCCTTCCAATTTTCAAAAAAAAATACCTCCTCATATTTATCTTTCTTCCCCTTTCTTAACAAAAACATCCTTCTCCCCTTCTAAATCAGCCTCCTTCTAAAATGTTGCCTTCCCTCTAAAATAATATTTTCCCTTTCTGATCCTACTCATAGTTATCACCTTCCTTTATGTCATTCCTCCTTTTTAATCAAAATGCCATAATGATCATAAATTTTAAACTGTTACCAATAGATTTATTTTTCCACTCATTTTGGATCACATTTACCACTTGGCGTGAAGAAAATATATAAGACTTTCAATTCAATAAATTCAGCTCTATCTAAAACATGGCCACTTCAAACCTTTTTCAAAATTTTGAAAAAAAAACTATTTATTATCTATTTAACTTCTCAACTAACTATAAAATTATAACATTTCAAAAGAATAATATTTAAATCTTTTCATTTAATCATTTATGCTACACATACATATAAAAAAACATTTAACCCATCTAGGTAATTAAAATTTAAAGAAAATGAATTTAATTCAAAATAAAACAACCTAAGTGTGTGTGTGTGTGTGCGCACGAATACACCATACAAATTCTAGATCAACCTTGTCGAGGAGCTAAACTCTTCTACCTCAACCACTCTTCCACCTTCAATACCTGCACACTCTCAAATTCAACATCATCCATTGAGTCGGTAATGGTATCACCATGATAAATAAATAACATCTTAAATACAAATTTTTAAATAGTCATCATACATTATCAAATTTTATACATTAAAAAAAACAATAATTTTAACCATCATATCAAAATCTCATATGATCAATTATATAACAAAATCATTACATTGATAGAAAGTAAAATTTATCCATCTAATATCATTGACTAATAAAGTCTAAACAAAAAATATAAATGCATTTGACTCAAGTCGAGTCATACATAGTCTTAGTCAAAAAGTCAATCAACAAAATAAGTCTGAAAAAAAAAACATGTCCATCAATATCCAATGTTCAACATAACATAAAGGAAACTATAGTAGCAACACAAAAGTACTAAGCTAAGTAAACATATGTGGAAAGGACTAATGCATATCATCATCATCCTCCCAAGTAGCACTATCAATACAGAACTGGTCTTATTGGACCTTATACTGCAATATGTCTTTGTCATGCACTCGGATAGTGTGCTCATCCATGAGGCAGGTAGGTAACACTTGCAACACCCCTGGACCCTAAACCTACAAGGCATGCCAATCAAGAATATGAGATGTATCAGGATGATATGGCTTTAACAATGAAACATGAAAAACATTATGGATATGGTCTAGAGCTGGTGGTAGAGAAAGTTGATAAGCCATAGGGTTTATGATCTCCAAAACATCAAAAGGTCCAACATATCTCAACACAAGCTTAGAGGACTTACTGAAAGATATTAAACTCTTATGTGGATGCACATGTAGGAAAACCTTGTCCCTAGCCTAAAACTATCTAAAAGTATGCTTCTTATCTACATAGCTCTTCTGCCTATCTACAACTTCCTTCAAGTGAGCACAAATCATAATCATCTATTCTTCCATCTCCATGAGCATCTTAGGACCAATCACAATTTGATCCTCCACTTTATCCTAACTAATATGTGTAGACACCTAAAAACCTTTAGAAAATAAAGTATTTTTATTTTCTGAAAAATTCCTTATGACATCATCATTTATTAATTAATTAATTAATTTATTTTTATGCCATTAAATCCCTTTATCTTAATTAAAAATATTTAATTAAGGAATCCCTCCCAAAAATTTTTAAATCTTATTTAAACATTATTTCCTTATTTATTAATTATTTAATT
The DNA here is from genome assembly GCA_028749045.1 of Cupressus sempervirens. NCBI lineage: Eukaryota > Viridiplantae > Streptophyta > Pinopsida > Cupressales > Cupressaceae > Cupressus > Cupressus sempervirens. The sequence continues at coordinate 762,806,154 of CM053783.1, read as the reverse complement.
AATAAATTGACCAAAAAACCCAAAATAAATAAAAAATTTATTTTTTACCCAAAACTTGGCCAATTTCCTTAAGACCACTAACCTCTTCCAAAATCTTCTAATCCTTCTTTAATTTTGATTAAAGGCTAATCCCATCATTTCCTACCCCTAATCCCAACTCAAAATATTTAATTAAGACTAAATATTAATCCTCATGTTTATTAAAAAAGTTTTAATAAATATCTCCTCAACCCAAACCCTTGAAATAAATAAAACTTTATTTATTTCCTAAAAATCTAATTTATCCTCATCCTAAGAAGTTCTAGACTCTTCTAGAAAGTCTTCATCCTCATCCTAGGAAGTTCTAGACTATTCTAGAAAGTCTTTATCCTCATCCAAAGTCTAGACTCTTCTAGAAGATGTCTTTAAACCTAATCCTAATCCCCTCCTAACCTTGTCACATTCCCTAAACATGGGTTAAAACTTACTAACCCAAGCCAAAGTTAACAAATATCTCCTCCTTCACCCACCCTTATTAAATGTCATCCACTTGCCTATCCCTAAGCTAATCCTAAACCATCCTAATCCATCTTCTAATCATTTGCACAAGCCTAAGCAAGCTTAAAACCTTCCTAATCAAGCCCAAGTCAAAATTTCTCTCATCTCCCTCAAAATATCCCAACCATAAAACTTTATGAAGCCCACTAGGCCATAAATGACTCTTCCAAAGCCCTTTCATTGCTCTTACAAGCCATTATGAGGGTCTTTATGAAGATTTTATCCCTTGAGCCTCCTTTGTTGACTCATCCTTCCCCTTTCCTCCATCCTCTCACCCTGTGACATGTGTCACTCCCTGATTGGCTGTAAGGAAGCACAATCCATGTGCTCTCCTCTCATGCAATTTGAGACCTCCATGGGCTTTTCCCCATCCTTCCATCTTAGCCCTTGATCCCTCAAGCCCTTTTCCGATTTAATGAATCTTCTCCCAAGCCATTTTAACACAATCCATGAAGTAAAGTCATAATGCCATTTTAAGAAGCCATTTTACATCAAAACCTTACACTCACACCCAAATTCCAACTCCATTCGAAGCCATTTTTGAAGCATAAGCTTGAGCATACATCCTATCTATTTAGACAAAGCCACTCAACAAGAGAGCTTCTCATTGAGAGAGTCCATTAATGGCTCATATTCTTAATTGAGAGTTCATCTTAGTCTATCTTGAAGTTCATGAATTTTTTTTAGTTTGTAGAAGCTTTATTTAAATTTGGTTTCTATTAGCATACTAACATTGCTCATATACATTTTGGCACGCCCGGTGGGACCCCGCATGGGTCATCTTATTAGCTTTTTTAGTCAAGTTTTGTATATCATTTGCTAATTTTGGCTAATTTTTCTTATTTTTGTGATTGGTAGGATTGTATAAATTGGTTTTGTAGGTCCACATGAGCATGAAGAAGACAAAGGAACTCATAGTTTATCTCATAGTGTTTGCAGATTTTTCAAGCTTATAGGTGGACAAAGCACTTGGAATTCTTCTTCCTCTTCTTGTCTATATTCTTCTTATTCCATCTACTTCTTCTTCTTCTTCTTGTGGGAGATCTTGGCCATTTTTTTTTAAGGAAGAAAAATCATACACACTTCTTTTTAGTGCTTAAAATGAACCCCTAAATCATACTTAAATCCATTAAAAACTAAAAATTTGCAAAAAAGAAATTTTTTTTAAAGTGGAACTAAACCAATCCAATCATTTTCATCCTTGCAACATCAAGGTTTTAGATGCATTCATGCAAAGTTAGGAACACTTCATTTTTGGAAATTTAAAAAAGAACTTCAAGTTTCCATTTCAAAAGGTTCAAAATCAACACTAAGTGCACACTAAAATCTAAATCAAACTCAAAGCATCAATCAAGGATAAAATGAACCTCATTTGCAAATATTTTAAAGTTATTTTAAAAATCTCATGAAAACTAAGAGTCCTAAATGGTTGCCAAAAATTGTCCTAGAAGCTTTGTTATTTGTTCCAAACAAATGTCTTGTTGCAAAATCTTGAATGTTTCTTAGGTTTTTCATGCATCAAAACAATCTAGGAATATCATTTTTGGGCTTAAAATATGCAAACTAGAACACAAAATCTTGAATGAAAACCAAAGTCCAAAGAGTCATTTTCACTTTTGAGTCCAAAAAAATCTTGAATGATCTAAGGTTAAAAAAAAGTACTTCAAAGTTCTTAAAACAACACACAAAATCTCAATCTTGAATGCTCAAAGGAAAAAACTTGAACCTTTAATCACTTGTCTTTGAATGCATGTTGCTAAAATCACTCTTGAGTGCCATGGATTAAAATCAAGTTTTTTTTTTTTTATGAATGCATGATTAAAACAAAAAATCCAATCTTGAATGCCATAGATCAAATAATCATCTTTTGGGGCATAAAAAGAATCCACATTTTTGAAATCTTCTAAGTTATAAAAACTAATAAAGACACTTTGAGTAAGTTTGTAGTTGGACTCACCCTCTTTAATAACCCATCAATTTAACCATTGGTTGCAATCTCAGTTCTATCTATGGGGATGGGTCTACCTAAGAGGGTGTTAAGTGCTCCACAAAGATCAAACTCCACTCACTTGGGTCTTTAGTGGTTTTTCTAAGTTAGAAAATTTCTTGAATGTGCATTAATCTCGCTCACACTTCATTTGGGCATAAAAATTGGACAAATCTTGATGTGGAGGGCCTCCGGGTGCACGCTTGGCAATCGAGTTTCACACATCTTTGTTTTGGGCTTAAAACAAACTCACACTCAATCTTGAATGCCTAACAATCAATGAACATTGCATGGTTTGGACGCATTTTCAATGACGCTCGCATTTCTTATGTTGACGATCTCTCAACTTTCATTATGCTGACGATGCTATCAAATTGGAATGAACATTGTATGCCATAATCACAAGTGTCTTCAATCATAGCTTACAAAATCTAAATCATCAATTGGAATAAACGTGTGTCTTTTAAAGCCCAAGATCATGTATGTGGTCTTGTTTTACACTTTTTAGGAGGCCTGCTTGGGGATTTCATCACCCCTTGGGATGACCTCATCTCCAGCATTCCGGAAGAGTATAAAAATCAGGAGGTGAATCCAAAGACACCTCTCTTGGAATCAAGATTTTGTCACTCGGGCTAAGCCTCAAGGAACTTTATACCCTTGAGAAGTGAAAGAGGAGAAGTGGGTTACTGCTCCTCTCGGCTGTGTGACATCTTTTTGGTTTCATCTATGGATTTGGGCCTCACGTACCTTGCGTATATCGAGGACTCCCTAGCTAAATCAAATTTCATCCTTGTAGAAAGCTTCCTAGGATGTTGGTGTGTTTGACGTGCTTGCTCCAAAATTTTATCTGCTTGTTTGTTCATAGCTTTTGAATGAATGTTTGCCAACTTTGGTCAAAATCCCAAAAAAAGAAGAAATATCCCAGTTCAAGGCATACTTAGCGTAGTCACTGCCTCATCAGAAAATCATCCAAGCTCCCCCACTGCAACCGAATCCATCTAGTTCCTTGCTTTAGAACAATCCCAAATCCAAAAACTCTCCAAATCATCCCCCCCCCCAGCTAGCTAGCAACCCAATCCAAAATCACACCCAAGCCTTTAGAGAGTTGTCATTCTGCTAGAATTTGCTATCTAATCAATCCGACCAATCCACCAGCCTCACCAAGGTTATCCCTTTGATAGAGCTTTGTCTAGGGTAATCTAGCTTTGTCACTTGTTATCCCTCATCACCTTGAGCTAAAGGTTAGGATCCACAAGTGGTCAATCTTGTGTCATGCCCATAGGATCATTAGTCTATCCTTAAGTTGACACAATCTCCACCAATCCAGAGCATAGGAAAGGAAAACTCTCACTTTTTGATAGCATGCCCTTGAAGTCTTCCATCCATAGGAAAGCCAAAAATCTCTAGCCAATCCTCCTTAGGTCTGTCATACAGCTTTGACTCTCCCTAGGAAATCCTTCATCAGCCAATCCAAAATCTGTGCTTAATCCAAATCCAACCATGAGCTTTCATGTTCATCAATATGCAAGACCCCATCCCCATCCGACTCATCATCAAAACATGAAATCCCAAACCTATCATGATGTGTTCGGTTGTATTGTCCTTTCTCTCGCCACCTCCTATTCCAATGATGATGAAAATCTTGTTGACTATGACGGGTATATTGAAAGCCTTAGAAACATTCCCCCAAGCATCCCACAAAATCCATGCATTCTTCCAAACTATCTAGTCATGCCATCTGATATCCTAGCTTCTCCTCCATCACCCAATCAACCAACCTTCCAATCTTCCACCCCCATCACACTAACTATTCCTGTCAATCCACCTCCACCTCTGACACACGAGTCTCCAAGGAATCTCCTAGAGGAAATACAAGAAAAGTTGCCTCCATCAGTCGATAAGCAATGTCATCTAATCCAACCATGTGAAGTAGTCAGTAATGAAGCTTCCCCATCTATAATATCACCTCCATCTCCCATAGATATCATCCCCATACCATCCATCAAATTGCTTAAAATCCTTCCACTTCCCACAAGCACCAAAATCCCACCATCTATCAAGACCCTCCAAATCCTATCCACATCACCTCCAAGAATTTCCCAAATCTCCTATAATGACCCTTATGCATCCATCTTCTACTCACCCATCTCCACTACTGAATCTCCCATCTATCCATCGGTCGCCTTTGAAGAGTCCATCCCTTCACCTCCTATCACACCATCCACTTCAAACCAATCCTATCAAGATCCTGACCAAAAGAATGTTGAAATCCCCCAAAGCATAAATGAAGATATCATCGTACCATGTCTTCCATCCATAGTACAGTCACTATCCCCTCCATCTCCAAAACCTCAAGCCATACCTCCTTTACTGCAGGATATCTTTTCATCCCATCAGCTAAATCAAGATCCTATCCTACCATCTCCTCCACTCCATGCTTCCATCTTACTACCTATCCAAGCTATTTCGCCATCTATAATATACCCTCTTGGTTCACTTACATTCATCCATAGTGGCCTCCTCTCAACAGAAGAATTAAGAATAGTATCTCCCTATTGTAGTACATCTGATAAAGCACTTCCACCATTTTTTGCAAGCAAAAAGTATCCTCAGCTAGTTCAAATGCTCAATCGATGGTATTATCAAGGTCAAGGTTTAGGACCACAAGAGAAAGGAATCAGAAAGCCTATTATTGCACAAAAAAATCTAGGATTTCATGGTCTTGGATATGTATCCAAAGACTCACCATCTAAAGGTGTTGGTACACCACACCCCCAAACCAAGCCTATCTCCAAACCCCCCATGCCAGCCTCCCATCACTCCTTCAATAAATCTTATGTCATCCCCCCTCCACCATCTTTGCAACCTAAAACAACCTACCATATCATAGGCTTCATGCTTCATCCCTAGTCAAAAGTCAAGTGGACTCATATCTACAACCATCTTAGTCACTACGAGGTGACCTGAATAAGGAGTACTATACATTTCCTCCATCATAATTTTCCTTAACCCTACATGGTCAAGAATATATGTATGACCCTAATATCTTAGAAGACCCTCTATTTAAAAACTATATCCATCAAAATGGTGATTAGATGGATCAATGTACAATGCAATTTTAACCATCTCATAATGGTCATCACCTGTGAGGTTTTCAACAACATGTTCTTTCAGTCATATTATGGTAGTAGATATAGTAGAAATATTCCTTCCTCTATTGAGAGCATCAACCACCCTATTCTTTTTACCCTTTATGTGCTCAATACCAAAATAATACTCACCAAGGAATTCGAGCCAACACCTCTTTCTAGCATTCAAATCTAGTTGAGTAAAGATGTATCTCAAACCCATGTGATCCATTTTTAGCTCAAATGGTTTACCAATAAGATAATGCCTCCACATCTACAATGCATGAACAATGAAATCCAACTCAAGATCATGAGGCACATGGTTAACCTCATGTTTCTTTAGCTTACGAGACTCATAAGCTACAAATCTACCTTCTTGCACCAACACCCCACCTAAACCATCATCTGAAGTATCAATTATCATGGTGAAATGCCCACTGGGATTGAGAATCACAAGAACAGGAGTGAAGGTGAGCTTCTATTTCAACAACTAAAAAACTCTCTCACACTCATTAGTCCACATATATCTCTTCCCTTTCCATTGTAGTGAGGTAATTGATGTTGCAATTTTCAAAAATCCCTCTGTACAAATTTTTGATAATAGCTTGCCAAACCCATGAAGCTTTGAATTTCACTCACATTCTAAGGAACCAACCATTCAAGAATAGCCCTAATCTTGGAAGGATCCATTGAAACTCCATCTTTAGTGATGATGTGTCCAAGGTAGTGAATTTGTTTCTAATAAAAAGTGCACTTGGTAAGCTTTGCATACAACTTCCTATCACAAAGACATTGCAAAAGAATATGCAAGTGTTTCTCATGCTCCTCCATATTTTTTGAATAAATTAGAATGTCATCAATAAATATTTCAATAAACTTATCTGGACAATGTCGGAACACACTATTCATTAGATTCATGAATGTTGTAGGTGCATTCGTAAGACCAAAAGGAAAAACTACAAATTCATAGTGCCCATACTATGTCTTGAAAGTTGTCTTAGGAATATCTTTGTCCTTGATTCTGAGTTGATGATAACTAGATTATAAATCTATCTTTGAAAATACCTTATCTCCCTTCATCGAAAAAAAAAATCATCTATCCATGCAAGTAGATATTTGTTCTTTATGGTAACCTTGTTTAACATCCCATAATCAATGTATATCACAAAAAGTATCGGTGCTCCGCACGGTGACACACTTGGATGTATAAACCCTTTTTCTAGTAACTCTTGCAACTAAACCTTGAGTTTTTACATTTCAATTGTGGTCATCATATAGGGCACCTTGGATTTTGGTTCTACACCTAGCTTAATGTCTACAGAGAAATCAAACTCTCTTTTAGGAGGTAACTCGGGTAAATCTTTAGGAAAGACATCCTAAAACTCCTACAATATGGAGTAATCATCTATGGAAGGTATAGGATCTTTAAGATCTTTCACATGTACAACAAAAAGCTGACAACCTTTCCTCTTAGCCTTCTTCAATTCCATAGCTAAAATATGTCTAAGCATTATCAGCCTCTTAACCCTGTTCACTACTACTAGATTTCCAAAGTCATTCAAACATTCAACTATTTTATCCTTGTAATTTATTGTTTCCTTATGCTCAGTAAGAAAACTTATGCCAATTATGACATTGTATGACCCAAGTGGAGCTACATATAAATTTACTTGTGGTGAAAAGTTGGAAGTTCTAACTCACTATAGGATAGACATTTCTCTATTTGGTGCTCTGTCTAATTTCCATACGCAACTAACCAAGGTTTACCCATATAGCCATCTCTAATAGGAAGTCTGGATAGTATACTAGGATCCACAAAAGACTTTGTAGCACTTGTATCAATCAAAATGGAAACTTCACAACCATAAATCTTACCAATCAATTGCAAAGGAGTTGCTTGAAACTCTACTTGCCTATGATCCATAGCTGCATGAATTTGGCAGTGAACATTTGGTCCATTTCTAGGTTCACTCCTTTGAGGACATCTAGTTGCATAGTGGTTACCTCCACATACAAAACAACCATCACGAGGTCCTAACTAAGCTATTAGTTTATCATTCCTATTCCAGTTCTTGTTTTTGTTACCACTATTATTCTTGTTGTTGCCACCTTGATCTCTATTTTGTCCTTGAAAATTCCTGTTATTTCTCTTTCTTGATTCTTCTTGCCCCTATCCTTTCATGTTATTTATCTATTGTTGACCACTTTTCTAGTTGTTATTATCCTAAAATTTTCTCTTAAAAGATCAATTATTGAATGCAATTGTTGGAGCTAAATCTTTCAAACATTGTTCTTGTTTCAATGCCTTTCTTAGTGCATAGTCCATAAACTCTAGCTTATGCATTTCCACCTCATTATAGATCTCTCATCACAGACCCATGACTAACTTGCAAGTCCTAAATAAGTCATTATTCTAGTACTAAGGAACATATTTAACCATATGGCAAAACCATTCGTGATACTGCATGACTGACATAACTCCCTGGATCAGTTTATAGAACTCTGATGCCTTCTTGTCATAGAATAACTGTAGCAACCATCACTTTCAAAAAATTTGTAGGAAGTCTTCCAATGATATCTCACCATGTTGTAACTTATTCTCAACCATAACATTTTTCCACCAAGTTTTTGCTTTGCCAACTAGCTGAAAAGGTAGCCCATACTACTTTGGATTTCCTAGTGAAATTATGGACATGAAAGTACTTTTCCATGGTGGCTATCCAAGCTTCTACCTCTTCACCTATAGTCTTACCATTAAAGGTAGGAGATGTGACCTTTTAAAGTTCTTTACCAAGATCTTCAGCAATCTGGATCCTATCATGAACCAATCCTGCCATCCTACGGTCAGCTTCTTCCTTATGTCAATCTTCAGTCCTTTGATCTTCCTCATGTTTCCTTTGAGCCTCAAGCAATTGGTCCTCCTCTCTTTTCTTTTTTTCTTCTTCCTTTTGGTGCATAGCTTCCTTGCGCTCATCCTCCTAATCTTGTCATTCTCTCATGGAATTTTCTATTTCATCCATGTGCTGCCCCTCCTAAGTGAGGAGTGCCACAATTTGGTCAAGCCTTTGGTTTCTAGGCTTATCCTAAGGACCATTGTTGCATCCACCCCTATTGCCTCTATGAGAATACATGATGATAGATTACTCCTATTCCAAGAGTAAACTATGCAACATTAGAATTAGTAAGATCTTAGGTCCTAATGTCTAACATTAGCTCTAATACCACATGTAAAAACCAAAATCAACAACACATGCCACATATGCAAACAACCCCAAAATGCAAAATTTAAAATTTGAAAAGTTAAATGTTGACTACATATACATAGGTGCTTATTGGCATTTCATCAAAGTTGAACATAATTTGTAGTGACATTCAAATGAGTTACAAAAATGAAACATGTCATCATAAATATCATAACTTGAACATAATTAATGTAGTTTAAATCCAATACAAAGTCGATCACATTTTGGTACTACAATGCATAAGAAGCTAAACTATACATATAATCATATCAACCTTAAGTCACAACTATGTTGACTTGCATGTTGAACATAAGAATAACATGAGTACATCATATGATATAAAACATATTTTAACATAAATATATAAAGAAACATGTCATCGGACCTGACAGCCCATTTGCATGTAGTCTTGTCTCTGAGCCTATAGATCATTATCCATCTTCTATCATAAGATTAAAGAGCAGTCCTAGCACTTTTACTACCCAACTATAGAGTGGTTAGCTCCCTGAGGTTCTCCAGTTAAGAAGAACTACCCAACCCTGGCATGAGAAGGCTAGCAACTTAGCATAATTGGATCAGAAAGATCTGGTGTAGCTATGTGCCTAATATACTTATACATATGTCTAGTAGAAACATACACCAAAGATGTGGAAGAGGGAAAATAATGTAAAATAACATGTCAAAATTTGAGTCATGGCATCGAGCTAGACTAGAGGCATATCTTGTTGTGATTTGTGCACATATCTATGTTGAATGGGAAAGACAAAGCAATGAATACTCTATGATAAAAAAGAACCATGAAATGCATGGGATGATTTCAAAACATGATTGGAGGGGTGTAAGTTTGGAGACATCATTTCTGATATTTAGTCTCAGATCCTATAGGAAAAGGATCCATACATTTTATAATAGAAAGCCCACAAATTAATTAATAAGCTTTCAATGTTGTGGTTATTCCCTTGATGATGGTTGCTATATTAAGTGTGATTTGTAAAATACCAAGAATATTCATTGGATCTGGTCTACACATTGACTGATTGGTATTAACATAGCCAATACAAATCATATGCTAGTTTACAAGCTTGCTCCATGCTTCCACTATTAGTAAAGTATCTAGAAGGTCAAGTTCTCAAACCTCATGATGGGACTCAAAATTGCATTCACATTTTGAGTACCATTCCAAAATTTTGAGCCACTTTGAGCACTATAAATGAATTTTCTTGCTTGTATACCTAGCTATCATTTTAAGGTCTAAGAAGTGTTTAATGTTTCTAACACCCTGAACTCAGCATATCTATGTGTTCTATAATGAGAAACCAACATTCTAAATCATTCTGCGAGGTTTCATTTTGAGTAGTTTTCAGTTTTGCATTTTTGTGTAACTATCAAATAGCGATAAGAGGCCTAGTTGCATGTGAATATCTTATACCCAGTAATGTTTCATCACAAGTAGATTTGGGATTTTTTAGCATGCATATCAATGAACCTATGTTTTAATTTTTGAGTCATTTCAATATGTTTTGAATCCCTCAAAGTTGGTCATTTATTGTTGTCATGTTGATGCAAATTGTTTAGAATTATAGGAGGCCTTGTTTGATCTATTACAACTTTGACCTAGTTGATTGAAATGATAAAATTACTTTTGAATTGACTTCTAGAGGTCAAAGAATTGCTATGTTTAAATTTTGAGCTTATGACGAATCTATTTGATATGTTTTCTAATGTGATTCCATTTGCAATTTGTAAAGTTTTACTAGTGTCATAAAGTGCAGATTAATCGATACCCTTATTTGGGATGTCATAACTTGGAATCCGTGATAGGTGAGATAAAATGGATTGTATTTTTGTGTTCTACTCTAAAAATTCTTTAATTGTGCTAGTTTACAAGTCTTGAAAAATCTATCTGCACACTTTCCCAGGTCCATTCTATTTGCAAAAATCACTTTTTTGCCAATTTTTCCAGTCTTGCAAATCCAAGTAACCCACCTTGACCATTCACCAAATGCACCCTGTTATTCATTATGAGCCCTAATCCCAGATTTATATTCTCCTCATTACATTGAATCAACGCCCTAGTTTTTTTCCTTCCAAGTGTTAATTTGACCTATTTCTAAAGCCAAATCCAAATGTGCTTTATGGTTTTCTGACATGTTTTCTTGCAGGCAGTTTTGAGAAGGCAATTTTGACAATCAATATCTTTCGATTGAGAATTCCTCATGAGATGAGATTCAAGAGGATAAGACTATGCAGAACAAAGAATCCACAGGTTTGATTTTAGAGCTCAGTCAAGTGTTTTGGTCAGTTTTTAAAGCTAGTTAGAGGACCCCTTGACACAAAATTGGTAGTTTGCAAATAAGTGGTAAAATGAGTTTTAAAATTATTTCTAGTGGTTGAATTTGTTTCAAATTAGAGTTAGATGTTTAGTAGGTTAGTTTGAGATGTTAGGTGTTTGAAAATGAATTTGTTTTAGCTAGACCCACTTTGGGGCCCAACTAATTCTTTTAGATTAATAAGGCATTGGGATTTTTAAAATGTTTTTAAAAGGGAGAAGAGAAGTTATAATGATTTAAAATCATTACAAAGAGGATTTTTGATTGAGAATGGTATTTAGGATAAACTTGAAAACCATTTTCCACTTTATAATTTAAATTATTATAAAAGGATTGTAATGATTCAAATGTCTTTGGAGAAAGCACCAAGAAATGGGTTACAAAATGACAAGGGTATTGGAATTGGTGAACTTGCATCGTGTTTCATTGCTAAAGCTATCTACCCAAAACCTTTTGAGTATGGGCAAGTTCTAGGAACTTGGCAAATTCTGGCATTTTCCCTTTATTCCTCCTCTCCAATTTAATTATTCAACCATCCATGTCAACATTTTTCCATACTTGAGCATCCATGATCTTCATGATAAATTGTTTTGAGATTTGAGAGAGATATCATTACAAAAGATTAGTTCAAAAGTGGGGAGATAATATGTGTGAAATCTATGTTTTTAGAATAACCATTTCTTTCAAAACTAGGAAGACATTTGCAAAAGTGGCCATTTCCCATTGACAAATTAAAATTTTGCATTGGAGGAGTCAATTCAAAGCATAATTTTTTACCCTCATCATTCCTTAGGAGCCATTAAGGAAGAGTGGAGACCGGTTGTCCATGACATATGTAGAGGTGACATTTTAAAAGGATACACATGATAATTCATATAGTAGCCTATTAGTATTCCACCTTGTACCAGCATTGGAAGCCTATTTGATTAGATTTTGATCATCAAATTGCATATCCAACCAAAAATGTAATGCTAATGACTTGTAAACAAAATGTGGATTGCTAGAGAAATAGCCAATTAGAACTCAAGTCCATTGCATTTTTTCCATTCTGTAAATGCATAAAATGTTGTGGCCACATGGAAGAAGGAGTATAGTTTTGTTTCCATATTAAAGGAGAGTTTTCTAGTAGCCTACACGTTCCTTTTCATAGAGGCCCCACACTTTAGTTATGGTGCTCTACCTCTCCAAAGTAGCAACTAACTAAAAGGCAGAAACAACCAAAATTTGTTGAAGAAGTTGTTGGAAGCTGAAAAGACACAAATTCAAAGACGCATGAGCTTGGTTAAGTTTGGTCCATTCTTCACTAGGGGTGTAGGCTAGTTAGGCTAGCCAACAACCCTACTAACGCCTTCAAGATTAGAATGCAGATTTACAAATAATCTTGTTCATAGGCATGGCCCTTTTTTCATATGTAGTGGAAGTCAAAGTTGACAAAGAATGCATAGGTCTCCAAGCAGTAGGGGCACATATTTTAAATGGAGCATAGTGAAATGTTTTGATAGTGAGGAGAAGGTTCCTCTACTTCCTCAGACATTACAAGGGAGAATTTTGTAGAGGATAATGCCAATGATGAAGGAAAATTGCCTTTCATTCCACCCAATTCACTTGTGATAAGAAATGGGTAGTCTACACCATTGAAGGGAACCAGACCATTCAGGAATGCAGTGCCTAGTGTCAAAGTGGAGCATTCATATACAATTTTCTATAGATGCTCCTTTGGAATTTGTTGATTTAGAGAGAAGGCATCTCCAGTTAGTATTCTAGTCAATCTTTAGCAACAACAACAACAAAAGGGAAGAGTTTGAAGTGAAGAAACATGTGAATTTTGAGCAAGGATGAAGGAGAAGTGCAAAGTTTGAAATAAAATTGAAAGCCTTTGTCCCATTGGTCTTGTAGTGACTCTTTTATTATTTTAAATACTAAGTCACTCACCAAGTGTAATGTCATGAAGATAAAGGCTTTTAGAAGCCAAGCCATGTGTGGTGGGTTGGGCAAATTTAGTGACTATAAATAAATTTTGAAAAAAAATGCTTGTTGAGGTGGATAGTGACATTAGCATGACGTGGAAATCTAGTTGATGAATCAAGAGATGACAAGTGGCAGTGACGTAGCGACCCAAGAACATGTTATAAAGTGACATATGGTGAGAAGACCCAAGCTTGGTGTGGGATTCTAGTGCATTGGCATGGCATGAGGCAAACACATGTCGTGAAGATGCACCCCCACATGCACAATCTATAGCTACTAACTATAATGCAGGAATGTGCCTAGTCACCATGTGGTAGTGGGCCCCTAGTCAGTGGTGATATGGTAGAACTAATTAGTAGATGATGTGGTGCTAATAGAGCGGTCAGATAGTCAATGAGAAGTTGACACATGGCAACCACCAATCAACATGTCAGAGAGTGCCATGTGGCACCCAAGTGGAAGATGACATGGTAGACAGTGACCAATGGTGTGCTACTGCATGGCATAGGTGATCAAACTTAGTTGATCTAAAATCCATAAATGAGGAAAAATCAAAAATAATAAAAAGTGACCTTTTAATGTTTTTCAAAAGAATCACGAGCATGATTTTTTAAATAAAAAAGAGATATAATCTAAAGTTTCAACTTTAGAATTTTTTAATTTTTGAAAAATGAAATTTAGACCAGAGCCATAATAGGGGCATGATTTTCAAACTAAGATTCTGGGTGTTTTTGATAAGAAAATATAGCGATGTTATATATTGTTAGAATTGGAAGAGAATGAACTTTCTATTTTTGGAGTTCGTTTTTACACAGGAAACCACTTGCTTAGGTTATATGAGGTTTTGTCCTAGATTCTCAATTTGCAACCACATTCAAGTATTGAAGCACAATTTTGTTTTCTAGCAAGGTGATGAACTAAATGTGCGTGAAGGACAGTAAAAATGTAGATAGGGTCAAGTTTTGTCATTTCCTAATTAGTTGAATCAAGATATTATCGGCATTTCATGACACATTTTAGATATTTGGGCAACACAAGAGTTTTCATCATTCATAAGAGATATTTCCAAGTTTGTTACAGAATAATGATGAAAATCATATCAGATTTTAGGGGTAGAAAGATTACAACTACAAAGAATTAAGATTCAAGTGGACACATGTCACTTCTAGATTAGATCTAAGACTTCATCCATCTCCTATATCTCTCTCCTTTTGATTCATTATAGGGGTTCCAATCTTGAGTTTTCTAAGATCTATGAGACCAAAGGTTCCATTTTTGGAGAAATTTCTCACTGCTGTGATACCATGTTGGCAGTTTTTAGTATGAGACCACATTAATGGTTTTGGAGATATGGTTCTACCATATTCTTCAGTCTATTTCTCTTGTATGAACAATAGTAATGAGGATAATATAGCTAGTTCTGATCTACATAGTGGTTTTTTGAATTATTTTTACGTGCATCTGAATGTATAGTTTCAAAGAAATGAATACAAATGAGTAGGAATCTCTTAGTTTCATTATGATTCTCATCTCTTATCTCTATAATCTGCAATCTTATGTGGTCAGGGACAAAGAATTGAGACCCATTACATCCCCTTAAGGTTGTATGTCTGATATATTTTTCTATTGGAACAATGGGCCAAGTAAATGCTTGATGTGTTTGGTAGGGTTGCTAGTTATTTTGAGAAGGATATTTCATGAAAATGAGGTCTTTATGAACAACTAATGTTTGATTCATAAAGCGATAAGATAGATCTGATATCTTGGTGTGTGGAATATGTCATTGGTATCATAGATGTATGTGTTTAATTTGTGGAGATTCCCACTAGATAAAGCACTGATCAGCTATAGAATCAACTTGTTTTTACTGCTACATATTTGGGGTTTTACTAAAATCAACATTATTAATCAAATATCTTTCCCTTTAATGTTGAAGAGCTTAAAAGGATACCCTCACTTATCTTATCAATCTCTTAGGCCATGTTAGTATCTATTTCATGCCTAGGATCTTTGCATAAGTGTTAGAAGACTAAGGGTTTTATTTTCTTTGTTTAGATTATATGTATGCTTTTGACAATAGGTACAATATGAAGAATCTAAGGTCCACCTACCTAGGTTTTGCAGAGCCTAAAGTAGAAGAAGGGTCTAGCCTTATGGTTGGCCTAGTGTCTGAAATGGTATGTTAAAGATGGGAAGTAGTTTTCCCTAGATGTATCTTGTTCTCATTGGGGTAATTTGAAACCGTGATGTTTCAAAACATCAACACCTCAAATATCAATTACTTTCATAGTTTTAAATATTGTCCTAGAGTCAACAAAATAAGATCCAAATTAGAAGGAAGAAGAGTAATTCTTAGCATGAGGAATCTATATCACAACACAGTCATAAAAAAATATGGAACAAATTCAAATTTCTTTCTTTCAGGGCCATCATATGAACTTGTGAAAATTCTAATCATCTTCACTAAAATTCTCCCACTGACACTTTTTTTTTGTTAGAGCTATAGAAGCAGCCATGATTCTATAATTTCACAAAGGAAAAAGAAAATATTGAATAGGCAGAGGTAATGCAGAGTGAAATAAAAGATGGGTATGTGGGAAAAGGAGGAAGGATGAGTTAAGATTATATACATTGGAAGATGCATCAAAAGAAATGTGGACAAAATAAAATGTGTAGCTTCATGTGAGATATTTCCAGCATATGGCATGGTTGTCTAACACATATCATTATATTTTTGTATTGTATTCATGTTATGTGGTAGTAAATGTGTTGTAGAGTATAATAAAGGGCAAGATTATTATTTCCAAATTGATCCTATTCATTAACTATGAAAAAAGGGACCCACCACTAACAATGATGACAAGGAAATCACAAGAAGTTCATGCACCTCAATGTTTGGATCCAGAAGCTCCTTAATAGTCAACTATGTTCCTATCATTGAAGGGGAGGCCACATCACTTACTGTAAGTAATGTACATGCATATAAAAGGTGAGTATATTATGTTTCAATTTATTATTTATACTAAAAAAGGAATAGTGTGAATATATCTACTAAAATATATAATGAATATTAAATAAAAAATTTAATAAGAAAATGATATGTTGAAAATATAGATTAAAATATATATAAAGTAGATTGAATATATGTATATATGTTCAAAGTATAATTTTTATCTATACTTTATCAAAATTATCTTGTATTATTAGCATAATTATTTATTATTCTTGAATATCATACTACTCTCTCATATTTTATTTTAATTCATATTATACAAGCTATGTACCTTGATCTTTTCCTCAAAGAATGTTATTGCAAGAAAAAGAGGGAGACTGACATTTCATTAGAGGAAACCTTGAAAGAGAGGGAGTAGATAGAGAATATAACTCAGTCAATCTTTGGTGATTATGATCATATTGATTCAAGGGGAGTAAAACATGTTGAGATGGATTCTCTAGTGATGAATTAATTGTAGTAGTCAAGATGACAATAATTCATGAATATAACTCATGGCTATGTGATTTTATGAACCCACCCCCTATGTACATCTTGAGGAAGTCATTACTTCCAAATGATGTCACTTATATCTAAAGAAGTTATTGAAAGGTGATGATCTTAGAATAACTTAATTTTCTATAATGAGGGACATCTTATGATGTCTTTCTAGATCATAATAGATTATACTTTGTATGGTGGATGTTTATATGGTAAGCATTATGAGAATGTGTGTGCATATACCCTATAAACATTTTTTAGTACATGGTGAATGTTATGCATATTGATATTCTGGAAGGCCATTACATAAGAGGACTTGGTGAATATCACATGTCTTGATGCTCTAGAAGGCCATTACTCATAGAGTATTTAGTGAGTATCACATGACTTGATGTCCTGGAAGGCCATTACTTACAATATTTGGTAAATATATTACATCTCAATATTCTAGAAGGTCGTTACTCATAGAGTATTTGGTGAATATCATTGAAACTCTGGGAGGCTAACACTCATGATATCAGAAGTGATATCGAACACTTTTGAGTAATTGGTTAATATCATTGATATTCTATGAGGTCAATACTCATGCTATTAGATGTGATATCAAACCTTATTAAGGATTTGGTGAATATCATATGTTGATGTTTTAGGAGATCAATACTCTTGATATCAAATGTGATATCAAAATGATGGATATCTTTTGATCAATTATATCCTTAATCTTGCTAACTTGATATTACTTTGAGGTAATACATCTATTTATCCTCCCTAGCTAAGAGGGAGTGTTGATTTTTGGTAGCTTCTATCAGATAAACACATATATAATTATATGAGATATAAATATATAATATATATATGATTAAATATATTACTTTATTAATCATCTGATTAACAAATAGACATGTCCCATGAAGCAACATGTCTATTCATTTCTTATATTCAATGTAAATGTACGTAATAATTGTATTTGGAAAACATAGACCACAAATATATGGTAATACCATTATATTTATAGCATTGATCTTTGAAATTTAACAAATATGAACAACTTACAAATCAGACAATGTACTGGTAATACCCCTTTATGAAATTTTTCTTAGACATGCACCTTTAGTTAAGTATTTCATAATCTTTAGAAGTAAGTGTTACATTAATAGAGATGATGACATTGGAAAGTTTGATTCAAGGAGTCATGAAGTTATGTTCCTTGAGTATTTATTAAAAAGAAAAGCTTATAGATGTTTCAATCAAAGAACTAAAACTATTGTTGAGAGCACAAATGTCAAAGTGGATGAAAAGTTTAGAATTAAGGAAAGAATACTTAATAATAATTAATATGAAGAGGCTAATCCAAGGAATAATAGAGAAAATGTTGAAGTATTTTATGTGATTGACACTTACTTGCAAAAGGAAATACAAGTAGAGGAAAAATCACCTTGCTACTCATATTATTAGAAGAAAAGAAAATGGAGTTATGACAATGAATAAGATACATGACTAATTATGTTTGATTTCCCAAATTGAACCTAAAAGTTTTGACGAAACCAGTAAAGATAATTTTTGGATTAAAGTCATGAAACAAGAATTGGAGTAGATTGAAAAGAATAACAAATGGGAATTGGTTCCTAGACCTAAGGATAAGAATATTATTGGAACAAAGTGGATATTCATAAATAAGATGAATGAAAAAGGTGAGGTTGTGAGAAACAAAGAAAGAATGGTATGTAAAGGTTATTCATAGCAAGAAGGAAGTGATTTTGAGGAAATATTTGCACCTGCTACTAGAATAGAGGTAGTTATAATGTTTTTGGCATATGTAGCTATCAAGAATTTTAAAGTATATGAAATGAATGTCAAAACAATATTTCTAAGTGGAAAAATAAAAGAAGAGGTATACATTGAGTAGCCTAATGATTTCCTTTAGCAGATCAAGGAGATATGATTTTTAAGTTTAAGAAAATATTGTATGGATTGAAACAAGCACCTAGAGCCTATAATGTGAGATTAGATAACTATTTTTCAAGTTTAGGACTTATAAAGTATAATACTGATAGTAACTTATATTTGAAGGAGATTTCCAATGAATTACTAATTGTTAAGGTATTCATGGATGGCATAATCTTTGCAAGTGATGATGAAACAAGTGAAGTATTTGCAACATAAATGAAAAAGAAAAATGAGATGAGTATGATTGGTGAGATGAAGTATATCTTGGGATTGTAAATAATTCAAAATAAAGATTTTATCTTCATATTACAAGTTAAGTATCTGAATTTTTTTTTTGAAAAGATTTGGTTTGGAAAATTGTAAACCTATTGGAACACCTATGGTAACTAGTCATAAATCGTCTGGAAAAGATGAAACCCCTACTGTTGAGCAAAAAAAGTATAGATCTATGGTTGGTGGTTTGTAATATTTGACACACACTAGACCTCATATAGTTAATGTTTTTGGTATTGTGACAAGATTTCAAGGTGATCCCAAAGAGTCACATAGTGCAACACTAAAAAGAATTTTCATATTTTTGAAGGGTACACCTGATTTTGGATTATGGTATGACAAATAAAATGACTTTACCTTATGTGCATACACTGGTGTAGATTGGGAATGTCATGTGCATGACACTAAAAGTACAAGCAGTGAAGCCTTTTTCTTGAGAGGTAGATTGGTTTCTTGGCTAAGAAAGACACACAACTATATTTCACAAAGCATGAAAAAACTAGATTATGTTATAGTAGAAAACAATTGTAATTAGATCATTTGGATGAAGTTTATGTTGAAGGACACTAGGATAGAGTTTTAAAAGCCTATTATCATACATTGTGATAACATGACTTACAATTATTCTATCTAAGAATCTAGTGTTACATTCAAAGATAAAGCATATATCTATTAGGTATCACTTTTTGAGAGAGAAGGTTACAGAGAAAAAAATAAGATTGGAGTATATTAGCACAAAGGAGTAGCTAATAGAAATATTTACAAAACCTTTGGCTAAAGATATATTTGAGTAATTGAGAAGTATGCTTGGGGTTATGCACCAACCTACTTTTGAGTAGTTGATGTAGTGATTGCATCAGTCTAGTAATAGCAAAGCAATATTTATTTTATTTAGACTAGATACTTAATGGTTCCTCTACGTGGAAGTATCTATCTTTGGGCTTAGTCATAAAGGAATCTTGGTAACTAGTATCTAATAGTGTCTTTGGACACTTGATCTTGTTTCATATCTTATGTAGGAAATTGACATAATGATAAATTTGTCCTTGATGTCAATGGGAGATAATAGAATATGAAAAGCATCCTTCGATATATATTTTTGGGGAAGAGATACACATGAAAATAAAATTAATCGATATATTGATATGAATAGGAGAGCTAGAGACACATTCCTAAGAAATAGAGATTTGATTGATGAAAAGGATTTTTATGTATGGGGGAGATTAACACCTTCCTTATTCGTGATGGTTACAAAACAGATAACATTCATGGACAACATGAATGGAAGAGCAGTTGTAGTAGAGACTTTTTGGTATTCGTGGAACTTATATATTTTTCATCTATGTTTCCATCAATGCAAAATGGAGAGATTGCTAACATGAGTTCTAACTATATTCCTATTAGGGAGCATCCTAGCATTGTTGGAGATATGATTTAGAGGTTGTGTGTTGCATTCATGAAAAAGTTTGTCATTGATGTCAATATATTGGTTATTATATACTGACAGAGTTTGGTTTTGCAAGCATAGAGGAATGAAGATGAGCTTATCCAAACTTGGAACAATGTTTTATATACTTTATTGATGCTAAAGTTAAGAGTGCATGCATAAATGTGAAGAAAACACATAATTATTAAAGATTTGATGAAGATAGTATTCAAATAGAGTTTCTAGATAGCAGTTGTTATTGTTTGGATTATATCTCCTAACAAAGATATAATTTGTTCATGGGTATTGGAAAGAGGTAGAAGACATGATGAAGATGCTATAGTCAAACATGCACATCTAGGTGAGCATTGAGTGAATATTTATGAATATTGAGAACCAATAATTTATTTGTAATCATGAAAAGATGTAATATTCTAATGTAACATATAAATTTAATATCTTAAGTCAGTCCTATATTATTATTGTAAATTGAGAAAGCCCCAAAGCCGATTCAATAATATGTTCTAGGACATGGTATAAAGGAAGGATTATTTCTTTGGTTGTAATCATCTAGTGCAAATGTTTGTAATGTGAGTATGCAAATTTCTATGTGAGACCCATTGAACTTGAAAAAGAATATCTTTTGATCAGAGAAGTGTTTGGTGCAATTGAATCATAATGAGATTACAAAGAGACTATATTTGGAAAAGAATTTTTTGTTGGATAGTTGTATGCATGTATTATTCTAAGAAGGATAGTACTAAGGCCAAATAGATAGTAAGTTCGATTGTCTTTCTATGAAGGTGTTTGAATAGTGGGTCCTCTACCTTCCACAACTCCTAACAGGGTTGCCACAACTTCTAACAAGGTTGGAATCTCCTAAAAGGGATTCAAAGTATCCTAATAGGGACACATATATATTGAATGTATTTCATTAACCTCTAACAGAGCCCATCCTTTGATAAGGAACTTTTATGTTAGTACATCATTTTTTGGGTACCATCCTCACCGAGGTTTTCCCTCTAATCAATGATTCCCTATTTTTTTTAAATGGTGTTATTGTGTACGGTGAGCTTTCTATGGTTTTTGTACCTACCATTTACATGTTTTAGAATTAATAATGATATTGATATTATATTTTAATTGGATAACTAATTCACCCCCCCACCCCCCCCCCCCCCCTCACAGTAATCTTGGGGGACTTTAGTTTCTAACAATGGTAACCATAGCTTACATCATATTTGGGTGTCAATAACTTCACACTTCATTTTTTGAATATTGGAATTATTTTTTAGTCAATGTTCTATCACTTCAAAAATCTTTAAAAGCCCACTACTTAGACAACTCACACTTATTGTATATAAGTTATGCAATACAATTCTTGATTGACCTATTTGTATAGCTTTTGTTTCTTATGTTTATACCATTAAAATTCTTTACCAATGATTTTAATTATTAGAAAGTTCATGGGGATGATGGCCTAAATTTTCACCCAATTTGGAATTTTGATATCTTGTGAAAATCAAGAAGAAGCTATGTTTCAATTGCTTAGGATTTTTGAAATACTGGCATCCTCAAGAAAAAACTCTAGAACCATTATCATACCCTACATTTTGATGAATTATTCACAAGTTGGTATGCGAGTATAAAAGAGGGATACTTTAAAAAGTTTGGTTATATGTTTAACTTATTCATATCCCTAAGTCCTTTGATATTTTCATATATCCCTAAGTCATATCCCTAAATGTTTTAAGTTATGATGTTGCCAAAGTTTCTTAATTGCTTCATCTCTTTTTTTCTCTCTCTAACTATTTTGGTAGTCATGAAGTAGCGAAGAAGTCATTTTTGTGGTCATCGTAACATCATGGGCATCAATTCTAACTTTCAAGTTAAGGCTATGAAGAGGAGATTAACTACAAATCACAAGGTCATGAATTGTGTTTAGCTTAAAATATTTTAAGTTGCGATGATGTGAAAGGTAACCAAGGTAGTTAGAGTTGTAAGCCATCACTATTTCATGGGAAGTTAATGTTAACTTGGGTTTATGGTAGAGAAGTGGAGATAGCTTCTTATTGTAGCTTCATAGTGTTAAGAAGTGATTTAAGATTTAAAGCCATGAAGCTACAAAAGGAACAACAATTGACTCTAAAGAGGTCATCACAACATCACAGACAGTCAAGTTTGAAGCTATCGTTACATCTCTTGTACTTAAATGTGACCCAAAGTTAAGGTGGAGAAGAAGAGATAAATTGTGATCACACCATTACAAGGTTTAATCATGAGTTAATTTTTATGGTTATGATGGCCTAACAAGAATGGAAGTGAATTATTCTAGTACTTGTACAAGAATAGGGTGGAAAAGGTTCCTATATCCAACCCTTGGAATCAAAATTTGGGAAAATTTATCATGCCTAAGGTTTTTATAGAAGTTGATCTTGTCAAAGAATTGATAAAATCATACAACCCAGTTAGCAAAGCACTCCACAAAAACACATAAGTATACTCTATGCACTTGAAAAAGAAACATTCATTGAAGCTTTTGACTTGGGAGGACCTATGTCATTACCAATTGACATGGATAAGTTAAATTAGAATTTCAAAAACCACAAGATTTTCTACACTAGAAAAACTATGACAAGGCATATTCCAATGGCAAAAAAGGAGAAAGAAGAAATACCAAAGAAAGTGGGAGATTTTATGCCTCTTGAGTACTTCCTGAGATATCTCTAGAACATAGTGTTTGGTGTGAATAAAGTCCTAGGCTTAGATGGGACTATGAATGCTCTAGGTGGACATTAAGTTATGGTGTTCAATATTCAAGACCCATACACTAATGTTGGGTATGATTATGTTACCTATATAACTAGTAGGATTCATGATGAGATTGTTGTAGCACAAGAAGGAAGGATGGAAAATTTTAAGTTTCATTACTACTCATTGTTAATGCATCTAATTCTATACAAGAATGTGAAATTCATTGACCAAAGTTTCTTTGAAAGTATAGAGGAATGGGGAAAGAAACTTCTTGTGCAACAATGGACAAGGGTATGGAAAATATTCTACCCTTACTCAAATACTATTTCCTTTTATAATGATTTTTTATACCTTGTTCTGAACATGTTATGGGCTATAATAGAAAGGATATCTAGGAATAATAGAAAATTGGTTAAGCCCAACATGTGTTATAATGAGAGAAAACAATTACGGCATGAGTAGCGAAGTGTTTTTATTTTAAGATTATATAGTCATTAGGGTTTATGGATGCCCTCAGCCACCCCATATTCTCCCAAAATTTGTTCCAGAAGGATTAGGGATTTTGGAATTTTTCTGGCAATTAATTTCATTAAATACAAATTACCTAGGTCAAAATATCAAGAAGGGCACATTTTTGTGTAGATGCTCCAAAATTGAATATTTTAACATTGGAAAAAAGGAAATCAAGGAGAATGATGCCTTCCTAAGAAATTATAAGTTTCCAATTGTTCCTATAAGAACATATGACCCTTAAAGTGTAGTTATAAATGCACTAAAGAAAATGAGGGGATACAACTTGCCTCCAACCAAGGGTTTATAGGAGGAAGATCTAATTGCAAATTTTTTGGATGAAAATGTATGTAAAGAAAGAATGATAAAATTTAGAGATGTGACGAGTTTGAGAAAGAAATGAAAAAGTCTAATCCTCTTTCAAGGGATTTTATCATGAAGTGGACTACTAGTTAAGTTTCAATAGATGCATTGAAAATTTTGATGAGATTGCAACTTAGGGACCTAAAGAGATCAAAAATAGAGTAAATCATAGGTCTCTTGATTAGGACATTATTGTGGAAGTAAGTGATGATGAAGACCAGCCAAAAATCTTAGCATGGGCTCATCAAAAAAGTTAGAAGTAGAAAATGGTAGAGATTCCCAAGAAGGCAAGAGAAAAAGTCTTATAGATCTTGCCAAGGAATAACCAATATTTTGACAATGCAAGAAGAAGCTTCTTGATGGCTCAAGCCATTGAAGATGAGAAAAGGGAAAAGAAGTTGGAGCTTCAAGCCAAAATGATTGATGATAGAACTATTGAAGCTAAAGAATTCATGAATGATGAAAATTTTATAGAAGCGTAGGAATTCAAAAGCTTTTTGTTTAAATTAAAGTAAAATGAACTATCATTACAAATGAAACCAGGTGAATATTATGAAAAGTAGTAGAAATGGTTAAGAAGCTACATGAGTATGATCCTGCAAGTGAGAAATTAGCTATGGAGGAAGAAAGGGATTTGATACAGAGGAGTGGTATGATAGCATTCCTAGGATGGGAAATGAGTTCCTCTTTCTTGTTAGATCAAATGAGAAGTCAAGAAAGTACTATCTCTATTGAAGATAAGAATTAGTAGGGGTAGTTGAGAGGTCTTGGTTTTAATATTGATGTTCAAACCATGGAAATATGGATTTTAGCTCCAGAGCTTCAAAAACCAACTCTCATAGAAATCAAGGAAACCCCTAGAGGGAATGTAATTTTTTGGAATGTCCATTCCACTTCAAGCAACCAAATATATGGGTTGTTGAATTCAACATTACTTTTAGGGAAAAATAGAATTGATGTGTTGGAAGAGTGGTTATATGGAGCCCATGAGAGGTATATCAAGACTAGGAAGCACTATGAACAAGAGATGAAGAAAACATATGTTCTAGAACAAAAGAATGTCCGATTAGAAACTGAAATGGTAACCTTAAAAAACATTGACAGATTTGCTATTGAGATTAAAGATAAGCATATATAAACAAAGATATATACACTTGAAGTAGGGGATATGGTGGGCCAAGCCATAGTTACTAATGAAGAAGAGTTGGAATCCAACAAAGAGTTAGAGATTAGAACCATAAAGAATTTTCTGATCCATGAAATAAATTCTTTGAAATATGCCTCTCAAAATGTACACAATAATTATATTTTCTTACAGGGGGCAGAGTATCAATGTTCTTAGGCAATATCACTATTGTCTCCCTTATTCACCACATGGGGCCCATACACCCAATTTTTTGAGAACCTTATACCCATGCTGACATAAAAGAAGGATTTACCAAAAGGGGTAATTATTTCTATCAGAAAATTGATACATAGGGTAAAAGATTTAAATGGTTTCTTTATAGGAACATTACAGTTGATTCAAAATAAAAACATTACAGTTGATTCAAAATAAAATTAAGGTAATTGCTACAAGAACACCAAATTTTATGCCCATTATATTAGAGGAAAGTAGAGCAGTAAAGGATTGGAAAGAATGGTCATCCTCTTTTGATGACATTTTGAATCACTCTAGGTTTATGGCATACTAAAATGGTGAGGCATATATTATAGTGGTTTATGATTTGATTGATATGTTGTATAAACTAGAGTCAGAAATGGGAAAATTAACTACAAGGTTTAAGGCCATTACAGATGATACATGGAGAAAAATCCTTGGAGAGTTAAATGGGATCAGAAATGCCACCTGGCTAGACACTAAAACTAACATAACAATCTAGGAGGTCATAGCTAGCATAAAGGCCTTTCCATTCGAGGAAAGTGATTGAGAAGTTGAGACTAAAACTAAAAAGGAAGAAGAGACAAAGTGAAGAAAAGATAATGAAAATGATAGGTTGTTAAAGTGTGAACATATTCATGTTGAAGACACTTGAAGAAAGTTCTACCGATTGATTTTAGAACTATTTCACCAATTTTGTCTAAGTACAAATAATGTTTGTAAAGGAAATGTATCTAAAATATCTTTGTATTTTGTTTTAACTCAAATTTTGACAAGTGTCCTCCCATCAGAAGCTTGTTGCAATCCTTGTCTATAAAAGGATTTCCAAGATGTGGAGTGAGGGTCTAAGTTCTATATAATTTTAGTGTTTATGCTATTGTAGTTGTTCCAGTCTTTTGTATCAATTGTATGTTGTTTCAAGTTTGTACCCTAATAATATAATGAATATTGAATGACACAATTTATCATATTTTTAGTTATAGTCTGAGTCTTATATCAATAATGTATTATTTTCAAGTATGATTAATACAAAGAGGAAGTTTTGAGTACTTGTATCTATAAATTCTATTTCCATTTTCATATGCTTGTTATTTTGAAATTGAATAAGTGAGTTGTTTCAATTTAATGTAGCTAAGATAGGTTTTATGTCATTTCATTGTTGCTTTTAGTTTAAGGAATTAAGTAAATACTTTTATGAATTGATATGGTTTCTAGGTATATGGGAAGGATATCATAAGAATGGAATTTAGGGTTAACAGTTGATAAATTTAATTTCAAATCAATTAAAGATGTCAAGATTTACTGGTATGACTCTATATAGCAATGGACAAGGCACTGGTTAAAAATTGTGATGCAAATTGATACAATCATTTGGTTGCATGATACACGTTTAAATCAAAATCAATTGTTTAATTTTTGTAACAAAGAACTATAATATTTTTCATTTCCTTATTGTAATAACTTTCTTTATATTTATAGTAATATTTTGTAAATCAACAAGTTGACTACATTTTCAAGAAGATTCCTAACTATTTTTCCGTTATAAGGGTTAAATATAAGATGAAGAATATCAATGAGTATGTATAATCCTTAGGTGCACCCATCTTGGCCCTAGAGAGCCTAAAGTGTAGAAAACCCTTGTATTTTGTCAAGTTGGTCCAAATCTAGATGGGGTCTTGTTGAATATGGAAATTAGCTAGCCCCTAGGCATCCACTATCATTTTGCATCTTAGTGTTGTTTTGAGGCTTGTAGTTTTAAAATAACAATAGGAGCATTATCCTTTCTATTGGAACTAAGAAGTAATTTATTGTTACCTTACATGTAAATGATAAATACTTCATTTTTTCTATTAGTTGTATGCATTGAATACATTATAAATGTATAGCTAATTTGTTGATATGTCATGCAGCTCTACCCAAGCAACAAGAAAGCAATACTAGAAACCACAATTATGAAGTCAAGAAGAGGTTTCAATGAAAGATTAAACCTTATAATTATTGATTACAAATTTGTTACCATGTCTTTTAATTGTGGGACAAATTGCCTAAATTAATGATCTAAAATTAGTTATAAAAAATATATTTTCCATTTTTATTCTTTATTTTTTATTTCTAGTTAAAGATAAATCTCTATTTATCTTATAACTAAAATAACCACATCATGCAACATGTTATACATGATTAAATTATATGAGACGATATTATTTGAGAAACTATTAAAATCCATAATAGATCAATGGCTTTCCCCATGGATACTTCAAAAGCTCTAGAGGAATTAGATAAAAAGGCCCACCAATCACTTTCCTCTTCATCATATAATAATATCCCTTAGAAGCAAGTTGAGTAGTCTTCATAATCAAGGCATAGTAAAAGGGGTGGAAAACATCTCCTTAGTTATACCACTAACACACCAAAATTCATAGATGACACAATGTTGTTTTGGAAAGTGGTCAATCTTGAAGCAATATATATGAAGATGTCTCTCTCCAAATATTCAAAGGCCTTGGGTAAAGAGGAAAATATAGAGACATCACAAATTTTCTTCTTTTTTGTTGAAAGAAGGATACAACAATAGATACTAGAAAAATTGAGATTTGAGGAGGGTAGGATTCCATGCACTTACTCAAGGGTCTTGATCGATAAGATGTTGAGATCAACACAATAGAGGAGGCCTATTGGAGAAAATTTGGGCAAGAGGATGGAGGTTTGAAAATCTACAACTTTACTAGACAAGTAAAATAATTTTGCTAAGAGCTACTTTACAATCTCGATCTACTTGATGTCATGTATCCCATTAGCAATTGGTAGTTATATGGGCCTTGTTAATGAAGAAATTCTTTTGGAAAGAAAAAAATTCAAGAAATATATATATTTTAAAATATCTTGAGACAAAATATGCAAGCCATTTAAATATAAGGAATATGAGTGAATGAGTATTTGAAATCAGCTGCATTAAAACCAAGCTCTAGGGGCAAAATTATTTTGGAAAATATATCATGAAATGCACCTCAAATGGGTCAAGACATTAAGAGAGAAATACATTTCCAATCTAAATGGGAAAGAAGCCTTAAGAGCTATAGAATTCCCTAGATGATCCTAGATATGGAATTTCATATCCAACTCAAGCAGTATAATACTTGATCACACCAGTTGGAACATAAAGGAGGGAAGTAAAGCTCTATTCTATGATGATTCATGGGGAGGATATTTGATCATCAATAAAATAATGAATTCAAAAAAGATAAAAAAAAATTACCATTTAATGATATTTTATCCCTTTTTCTTAATCACAAATTCTTTTTAAGAAAGAGATTTTATGTGGAAAATTATGGATTTTCTCACCCTCAATACTTATTGGGGAACTATGAAAGAAAACAAACAAGGGAACCTTTCAAGAAAAAAGAATAGAAAAATTCACCTTGTTAAATAAAAGAAAAGAAACAATAGTAGAAATAATAAATTCATAAATCTCATCCCAAAATTATTCTCCAAAGATTTACATTAGTTGGGAAGATCTTATGTTAAAAAATTGGTTTGGTCTCAAAACCCCTTTGATTATAAAAAAGAAGGGAAAGCTACTACTAAGATTAGAGAAAATTGTAGATGGTCTTTGTTAACCAATGCTTGGTACAATTTAAAATTTGATGGGGCTTACAAAGGAAACCCTAGACCTTTGATTATTGGATGCATCATACACTCTATCAATGGAGGGATTTTAGCAAGGATAGAATCACCTTTGGTTAAAGGTACCATTAATGTGGAAAAATTAAGAGCCTTACTAGTAAGAATACCCCTATTCTCAAACTTGAAGCGAGAAAAAGTAGAAATAGAAGGGGACTCAATGCTTTTGGTAAATGTAGTAAGATTACTACAAACTAGAGATTGCATTCTTTTCCAGAGGAGGTTTCATCCTTAATTAAAAAAATTTGGTAGGTCATAATTAACAACATTTCTAGAGAAGGAAATAATATACCAATTAGTTTTTTCAAGTCAGGAGTAAAGGGCACTCATCTCAAACAAATATTTGTATTTTGGGAGGAATCTTATAAGTTACACAAGATTAACATAGTCTTACCCATATTTTCCTCAATCTTAGGAATAGATAGACATAAAATAATAGTTAGATGCAAATATAACCAATATCACAAAGAAATAAAGCACATAAAAGAACACAAGAGACAAAGGTTTAACGTGGTTCACCCAATCCTTGGGCTACGCCCACCAAATAACAAGTCTAATATTATTATCTAGTGATTTCAGTGTAACTAGAATATGCAATCCCTTGCAACTCAATACTATCATAGTAAGCTACTAAATCATCAGACATCATAAAATCCCTAACCCTAACACATTTTATATAAGATTATGTTGTCTTAAAAAATTAGGGCTATAACATATTATCCAATAGAAAAAATAAACCCCGATGCCTTTTTACAATAGTAAATTCATTTTTGGCTTTGGAGGTACTTCTCCTCAACCCCTCTCTATGTCATGATAGAAAGTGCACCTTGGGTACCACCCTAGGACCCCACAAGGGTTGTTTTCCCTTGACCCCAATTAGCGTGAGGGCATTTCCCCAAACCTTGATAAAAAAAATTGGGGAAATCATGTCAAATAAAGTGGGGAAAATTAATCTTTGAGTCCAATTAGGCTTTAGATAACAAAACTCCATTGAAAAATTAATAGGTAATGACAAGATAAAGTCAAATTAAAACTTAAAATCAACCCAAATCAAATAGAATGGAAAGATAGGAGATGACAAGATCAAAAATAGATTGTTTCTTGTAGGATGAATAAGAGATATTTGGTGGAGGATAATAAATAAAAGAAGAGCCAAATTTTGATATCATAGATATTACTAGTAGATATATAAATTCAAAAAGTAGAAGTAACCATTATGTAGCAATTTTGGGAAGTATTTCGTGAGAAGGTAATTTAACAATAAATCCTAGCCAAGACATTAAAAAATGACAACTTTAGTATTCATAATTGGTTGAATAAACAACTAATGAATTTAGGATTTGATACAATTACAAATCTCAAGATTTGATGATTTATGGCATTGATACAAAATACTTGGCTAACAAGTCTTGAAAAACTTTTGACAAGACCAAAAGCTTAAAAGTTAAAACAAGTTCTCATGGGACCCATTATTAGTTGACATCTAAAAAGTAGATGGAATAGACTTATCATGGGTAGGAGGTCTCAAAATTTGGAAACTTATAATCAAGTTGTTAGAGAAAATGGAGGAATGAGGATGCCAAAAAAAAGGGGGAGGAAATATATGAATGAACTTAGGCCTCAAGATGTAGAGGTATATGGTCAAACCAAACTTACTAGATTGATTGATATAGGGAAGGGGAAGTGCCTTCCTATGGGAAACTAAAGATCATTACATTGAATTTTAGGGGCTTAAATGCCCCTAACAAGCAATGTTTATAATTAAAGTGTTTCCTTGCTCAATATAAACTAGATATTATTATGATACAAGAGACTAAAATGAATCAAGATGAGTTTAATATCTTTGGAAAGAAACTCAGTTTCAAAAAAAAATTTGGAAGCCCCATCATATGGGCCTTTGGATGGTTGGCTAGAATCTAGAACCCTCAATCAATTGTTCTTACATCTCTTAGAAGGGAAAGGCATTGGATGTCAGCCCATGTCAGGATTCAAGATCTTAAGTTTACTCTTCTTAATGTTTATGGTTCAACCCCTTTAGTTGATAAAAGATCTCTATGGTTAGAGCTTGAAATTATTTATAATCCTCATTTTCCCCATGTATTTTGTGGGGAGATTTCAATGCTATTATGTCTTCCTCAAAAAAAAGAGGGGGATTCTCAAAATTTTCCCAAGCATCTCTCAACTTTAACAATTGGTTGCATAGACCTGCATTGTTAGAAATTAAATCCAAAGAAAAATCCTCCACTTGGAATAATAAAACACAAGGTTTTAGTGAGATAGCAAAGAAACTTGATAGATTCTTGATCTCAAGCAACTTGCCTAGAGAAGCTTTTGTCATGATATTAAAAATCTTACCTTTTTCAGGATATAACCATTACTTGGTCCTCTTATTAGTAGAGATTGAAGATACCCCAATCAAAAACCCATTTAAATTTGAATTAATGTGGTTCAAGGATAACACTCTAATTGAAACTTTGGAACATTGGTGGGTCGATGCCAAAATAGCAAGGTCTAGATTGTATAAGGTTCTTTAGAAAGTAAAAATAATAAAACCAAACCTTATTTACATGAATAAAACCAACTTCAATAACATCTTTTAAATCAAAAGGGAAATTAAAGCAGACCTAGCCTACATTAAATCAAAGATTATGAAAAGAGGTATAGATGAGGCTTTATATGTTAAAGAAAGAAACCTAAGGTTGAAACTAGAGGATATTTTGGCCAAAGAAGAGATTTACTAGAAATAGAAATCTCAAAAAATATGGTTAAGCGAGGGTGGTAGAAAGACCAAATTCTTTCATGATAGTACCAAACAAAGAAGATTTGTCAATAGATTAACTAGAATTAATAATAAAGACAATAACCTACTGGATCAACTTTTTGATATTGCTAGTCAAGCAGTTTCTTACTTTGAAAATATGTTAAATAATTTGGAAGGCTTCCCCTTGAATTTTCAAAATGCATTGCATGATAATATTCCTAAAATTATCACCAAAGAACATAATACACTATTACTATAGAAAATATCAAAGGAGGACCTAACAAAAGATCTTTTTCAAATGGCCCCAGATAAATCACTAGGGCTAGATGGTTTCCTTGCATGTTTTTCTCAAAAATGTTGGCACTTTATGGGTGATGAAATAATAGATGCCTAGAAAGTTTTAGAAATTCAAGTGGCCTCCTTAAAGAGGTTAATCACACTTTCCTTTCTCTGATTCTAAAAAGGATTTTGCAAAAATATTCAAGGATTTTTGGCCCATTACCCTATGTAATACTCTATATAAGTTACTATCTAGAACTTTAGCCAATCACTTGACTAAACTCTTGTTGATGCTAATTAGTGAGGAACAAACAAGCTTTGTCCTAGGTAGATCTATCTACAATCAAATTGTAATTGTACAAGAAGAAATCCATTCATTTTGAATCAATAAGGCTCCTAGCATGATGATTAAACTAGACATTAGCAAAGCTTATGATAAAGTTGGTTTGAGGTTCCTTTGTAGATGTTTTCAGGCCTTTGGGTTTTCTAAGCAGTGGGTAAGCCTAATTTATGAATGTATATCAAATCCTAAATTTTTAGTTGTGGTCAATGGTTCCCCCGAAGGCTTCTTCTTTCCATCTTGTGGATTAAGACAAGGGGACCCCATTTCCCCAGCTATTTTTATTATTATGTTTGAAGCTCTGGGAAGAGCCTTGAGCAACTTCAAAAATAACCACACCCTTAAAGGTATATAGATATCCCAGAAGTAAGAGGTAACTACCCATCAACAATTTGTTGATGATACTATGCTATATGGGGAAGCTAGTGCTAAAGAAGTATATGCCTTAAAAAGTGTCCTTCATTCTTATATAAAAGCCTTCGGCCAAGAAATTAACCTATCCAAATATGAGATCTTCTTTCTCAACACTTTTGTCACCTAAGAACAGGATATTAGCAAGATTTTGAATATTAAGAAAGGCATCTTGTTATGCAAGTACCTTGGTGTTTACCTTGAATAGGGAAAGAAAAGGGAATCTAGTGAGGATGCCCCCACTACCAAGGTTAAGAAAATACATAAATTAGGTAAAGGAAAGTGCATTTCTCTTGCTAGTAGAATCACTATGCTTAAGTCAGTTTGTCTAGCATGCCAATCTACCAGTTATTAGTGCTAGAGTTACCAACAAAGATAAGAGATGATCTCAATAAAATTTTGAAAATTTATTTATGGAAAGGATCAAAAGGTAAAAAGAAAATTTCTCTCCTAGCATTGTATAAGGTTTGTCTTTTGAAGCAAGAAGGGTACTTTGGTATTAAGAGTTTGAAGGACCAAGCTATGGCTTTAGGGGCTAAGCTAATCCGGAGAATGATCTAATTTCCTCAGCTGAAATGGGCTAGAACATTATTTAACAAATATCTACAACCTAATGATAACTTTAGTATCCTTAGAAAAAATAATCTTCCAAGGGTCTCTAACTTATGGAGCTTTATGATAACCTTTAGACCAATCATCTCAAATAGGGTCACTTGGAAAATTGGGAAAGTGGTGCAAGGGCACAAGATCCTAACTAGTCAAGTTAAACTAAAATTTTGATGTGTTAGGATGTTAATAAGTGTCTAAGTTGACATAAGCCAATATGTTAGATTTGAAGCATCTTTAGTGTTCATTTAAGCAATTTTGATCATGTTTGTAATAAGACCTATGTTCATGGTATGGGTCAAGTCAATGTTAGGATTTGACCAAAAATATGCATTTTCATGTTTATAATAAGTCTCTTGTTTTTTAGGATGCATTTGAACCAATTTGAGGGTATTTAGAGGTTAGAAGAAATAATTTTTTCTAAAAAATTATATCAAAAATGTTATCAAGCAACAATTTTTGTTGCTAAGCAATTTTGCAACTTTTTGACAATTTTTTGAAGGCCAACAGTCATGGCCATTGAATGATCAATCAAACATGTAAGAAGGTGAAAGGTCCAATGATATGACCTATATCTTGATGTATTCCAACTGAGGAAAAGGTTATTGAGTTGAGGAGTTGAAGTGATAAAGTAATTTCAAGTTTTTGGTGGGAAATTTTGTGTAGGACAATAAGTATAGTTTGACATTTGATTGTATTTGGTAATAGTTTGTACATGTTTCAATATAGATAGTTGCCTTTTGACTTATATAAGATGTACTAAATCATTTGGTCATTTTAAGTAAGTTTTTATAAATTTTTGGTTTTGTTTGTGTTCATTGGTTACCCTAACCTGTAACTAGGGTTTGAAGCAAAATGGACTCTCCCTCCTAAACCCCATACTGGAAAATCTTGAAACTTGGCATGAAGAATAGGTATAGGATAGAGTTCAAATCTTTGTAATATTTTTTGGTGCATGATCAAATGAAGGATCATTTTGAGAAGTCAGTGAAAAAATATAAGGACATGGAAGATAAGAAGAAGAAGGAGATTCATTTTGAGGTTGGTGACCTAGTCATGGAATTCCTCAACAAAGATAGGTTACCTAAAGGACCAGATAGTAAACTTCAAAAGAAAAGAATTGGTCCATGCAAAATTTTGCACAAATATGGAAACAATGCATATCAGCTTGAATTACCAAAAGGAATATGTATCTCACCTATCTTCAACATGGAAAACCTTAGATTATTCAAAAGGTATAGTAGCAACATGAGTCAAGATAGTGACAACAAGGCAAATTCTGAGATAGAATGGGTGAAGGACTTACCACCCAATAACCCATTGCAATTGGAGTTCATACTGGACACCAAAACAATCAAGAAGAAAAGAAACAAAACCTACAAGGAGTACCTAATGAAATGGAAAGGCCTTCTAGACGAAAAAGAAATATGGGTGATAGAGGAAGACATTGTGAAACATGGTACCACTCTCTAGTACCTGGAAACTCAAGGGACTTGAGTTCTTCAACTATGGGAGTATGGTGCAAGGGCCCAAGGTTTGGACCAATCAAGTCAAACTATAATTTTTGATGTGTTAGGATGTAAAAAGGTGTCTAAGTTGATATAAAACAATATGTTAGGTTTCAAGCATCTTTAGTGTTCATTTAAGCAATTTTGATCATGTTTGTAATAAGGCCTATGTTCAATGTCTTGGTCAATCAACATTGGTCAACACTAGTATTTGACCAAAAATATGCATTCTAATGTTTGTAATGAGTCTTTTCTATTTTATCATGCATTTGAATTTGACGGTATTTATAGGTTAGAAGCAATAAAAATGAAAAAAAAAAGCCAAAAATGTTGTCAACCAACAATTTTTGTTGTTGAGCAATTTTGCAACATTTTGACAATTTTTGGAAGACCAACAATCATGGCCATTGAATGATCAATAAAATATGTAAGAAGGTGAAAGGTCCAATGATATGACCTATACTTTGATGAATTCAAACTAAGGAAAAGGTTTTTGAGTTGAGGAGTTGAAGTAATAAAGCAATTTCAAGTTTTTGGTGGGAAATTATGTGTAGGACAATAAGTACAGTTTGACATCTAATTGTATTTGGTAATAGTTTGTACATGTTTCAATATAGATAGTTTCCTTTTGACTTATAGAAGATGTAAATTATTTGGTCATTGTAAATAAGTTTGCATAAAGTTTTGGATTTGTTTATGTTCACTGGTTACCCTAACCTGTAACTAGGGTTTGAAGCAAAATTGACTCTCCCTACTAAACCCCATAGTGGAAAATCTAGAAATTTGGAATGAAGAAGGGGTATAGGATGAAGTTCAAATTTTTGCATTTTTTTTTGGTATCACCCACCAGCTTGGAATCCTTTGGAGATCATTAGTCTAAGCATCTTCATGTGCTTAGTGAATAGACAACCAAAGAATGTGTTACAGAGATTAGTAGGAGAGGTATGCAATCTTGAAACCATAAATTTGGAGATGTTTTGAGATTCTTGAAGTGTTAGTATATTCATTTAGGAAGTGGGTTGTGGAGCAAGGAATGTGTTATAGTAAATTGTGATATTAGCCCTTTTAGACCTGCACTAGGGCTTGCTAGTTTATGGGTAAGGAGGACAAACCCAGATCCCATCTTTTGAAGTTTTTTAGGACTCAATGACTTATGAATTTTTATTTTTTTGTGGGTCCTTTGTAAGAATTTTGTGTTTTAGGGGAAAGAAAATGAAATAGGGCTATAAGGAAGAACCTCAATTAGGCCTCCAAGTGCAAGTTTGTTGTTTGAGTTTGGTAGAGTGCCCAAAACCTATTGTTTGATCTTGAAACATTGGGAAGACATGGAAACTAGTGTAAAGGATTATAGGAATTATTGAGATCCTAGAGGGTGCAATGGAGTAAGGTTTTAGGTGAAGTTTGGATACCTTTTAAGGTTTGTTGTGTATCTAGAAGGTAGAGGTGAGTTTAGAAGGTGAATGAGAAGAGATAGAAAGACCATTCACCACACCTCTAGCCAGTGGTAGGTCCTCTAGGAATTGGACAAGTATTTGTAGGGCTTAGGATAAGCCTAAGGAAGGAATTGTGAGAATATTTGGAAATTACACCTACTACTTGCATTATAAAGGAGATCAAATAAGCTTCTGGATGAACTACTAGGGTGGCTATCTAATTATTATTAATTTTTTATAGACATTCATTCTACTAGATCTATCATAGAAGATAGATTAGGGGCTTTCCTAAACAATTATGTAGAGAAGGATAATGATTCCTCACATGGATGTAAGTGGAAATCATTCTCTATCTTTCATATCCCCCCAAAAGAAGAATCATTTATGATGAATATTTTAAAAGATAGAAATAATACATTTACATGATTCAAATATATGATTATATGGGATGAAATTAAAAAAATGGATAATATAACACCAAAGATGGTTATAACTAGTTAACCACTCTAAAACATCACCTTGCCATACTTCTTGTGTTGGGATTCCCTATGTTTACCAAAAGTTGGGGCCTTCTCATGGTTGGCCCTTGAAAAAGAATCTTGACATGAGATAGAATTAGAAGGGTCAATTTTGAGGGTCCTCCAAGTTGTCTTCTATGTAATTCTTCTAAGTAAGATGTGGAACACATCCTTCTCAATTGCCCCCTTTCATCTAAAGTTTGGTATTGGCTCTATGGTAAATTGAACTTTAAGCTAGATTTTCCTAATGAGATTCTATCCCTCATGCTTTCTTGGCCAAAATTTTATTTGGGAAGCATCTTCTATGGTTTGTGGATGATTTCCCTTGTCAAAATTCTTTAGGAATTATGGAAGGAATGGAATATAAGGATCTTTAAAAATTCTAGTATATCTTGGGAGAACCTCACCCTAAAATAGAGGATCTGATCATAGAAAAACTCAACAACAAACTACTAAACATTAATGGGACATGAAATTCCATGTCAATTTGGGATGACAAAATGAGAAAAAAATGGTTAGGTCTCAAACTACCAGCTTTGTATGGTAAAGGTTGTGAGGAAAGTAAAATTAGAAGAGCTCTTTGTAGTTGGAATCATCCAGCTAAAATTTGGGTTAAATTGAACTTTGATGGGACCTAAAGAGCCAACCATAGAATAGAAGGGATAGGATGTTGTATTCGAAATCATGAAGGAGTACTTCTATGTATTATCCCCATTTGAAGATAGAATTTTAATAATTATTAGAAGATACAATGTTATTAAATAAATAATAAAGTTATATTAAAACTAATACTAAAATATAAAACAAGAAAATAATAATTATTTAATCTAATAAAATAATATTTAGTATGATATTTTCAATAATTAAAAAATAACAAAATTTCAATGAGTAAAGAAAGAAAGAAAATTAAGTGACAATATTGTAGAGTTAAATTTCTAATAGAATTTAATAATAAATAAAATAAACACAAATTAGTAAGTAAATAAATAATATAACATAGAATAATATAAATTAACTAAATCTAATAAAAATTCAAGAGATGTTTAACAAATAGACATGACTTGGGTGGGGGCCCTAGCTCGGTTGGCTAAATCTTCCCTGTTGCAGGGGGTTGGTCAGTCTCCCCCGTCCCCATTGTACCGGTGGGTGTGCCGTGCCAGTGCTACCGGTGGGTGTGTCGCGCCAGCACTACCGGTCCTGTTAAAAAGTTTACCAGGCGCATTAAAAGAGTAAAAAAAAAAAGAAAAAAGACATGACTCCTTAAAATTAAGATATAAAAGGGAGGAGAGTTTATTTTAGATTGAAAAAAAAAGGAAGAGGAGAAGAGAGGAGTTCAAAAAGGAAAAATGGAAGAGCAAAGTAATATGACAAAAATAAGGAAGTTACTTTTTGAAAAGGTGTCAATGATATTGAAAGTATGTGAACCTTCAAAAGGGTTATAATTATGAATAGTTGCAACTCTTCAAAAATATTGTGATTATAAAATAGTGGGACTTTTCCAGAGGATTTTAGTGATGAAGTGTCATGACTTTTCAAAAGGATTATAATTATGAAGTGTTGTGACTTTTCAAAGAATTTGTATTGTGAAAGGTTGTGACTCTTAGAAAAGAAGAAACAAAAATGTATAATTTTTCCCTTTCCTTATAATTAGAAAATGAAGAATTTTGGAAAGTAAATATAGAGTTGAGATAATCTAGAAGGAATAATTCATTGAAGGGCTAACTAAGGATAGAGCCACATGGACCAAGAAAAGAAGGTGAGAAAGGTATGTTTGTGGACTATATTTGTTTAATTATATTTACAAATTTATTTATATTAATGAATCATACTTGTGGATAATATTTTGTTAACCTATGAGGTTAATACCATGGATACTAATGAAACTCGAAGCATGGAGCATGTAAGATATTTAAGATCTTCATTGTTCATCATGGCCGATAATTGACATACCAAAATATTTTGATGTTGTCAAACATATGCATATGTCATTGACTTTGGATAGAGGATGCCTATCCAAGAAAAATCTTAAGGGGTGCACTCCCAAGATGATGGTGAGGTAGCTATGAACTAAGAAGCCCAATTGGAGATGTCCTTAAGATTGGGGTTAAATTAGTGGCTAGAGTAATATAGTTAGTTTTGTTATTTTTGTGATTCTAACCATTATTTTGTAAAAATTACTTGTCTCAAACTAACCCTAACATTGGGGACATTACATTCTAGCTCAATTTATGAAACCTATAGGTAAGGCCACCAATAATGAAGCCAAATTTAAGGCCCTCATTGAAGGGTCATGGTTATGCATTAAACTTAACCTCAAACAAGTCAAAATAGAAGGAGATTATATAATTATCATCAATGCATTTAGGAGTCAATATCTAATTAATTGGAGATTAAACTCCCTTTTAACTAAGACTTTATATTTATCCAAAAACATCCAAAACTTATCTATTAATCACATTTGTCGAAAAGGCAATGGTATGGATGATAAACTTGCCAATGAGGGTGTAGATAGAAAGGAGGAAACTATCATTTATCCTCATCCTTTCCCACCTTGAGCCTCAACCTTCAATTCATTTTATCAACTTTTAACCTAACTTTCTAACTATTTAATTTTATTTGGGTTGTTTAGGATGGAGATAGGTAACCCCTCTTCCTCCTAGAATTTCTTCCTTCTCTTCAACTTCCACCCTTAAATAATTGATTTGGCATGCTTTTCCTTTTGGAAACATGCTTTCATTATTATTTCCCCCTAGTGTGTACCAATATTCATAACTTTAAGTCATTTCTTTTCTTTTGGTGGTGTCACTCCCTAGAATTTAGTTGTATGATTCATAATTAATACTTGGAGTGGCTTGAACTTCTCACTCATGTTTTTGCCCTCTACCCAAAATGAGAACCTTTAATGCATCTATGATGATAGGGTGGCAAGCATTCCCATCTTTATTTATTTTGGGTGATTTCTATTTTGGCCACACAACTTGCCATGGATACCCTAATTAAGCTCTCATGCCCTTCCCATCTTTTGGCATTTGACAGGCCTATAAAAAATGAGAGAATTATGTAGATTGTCAAAGTTAAGAATAGGGTTATCTGGATAACTATCACTCAATGTCTTGGTACTCAATAACATAAAATTCCCTAACATATTTCAGTCCAACCCAGATATTGTATCCATGTTGATCATAGTTTCCCACGACTTCTATGTCGATCATGGCCTTATTTCCAATCTATGTCAAATCTATTTGATGATGTTCTTCTTGGAAACTTGGATACTCTTCTTCAAAACATTATGGATGACCTTAAAATCCCATTGGAAGAAAACTTTGATGTGATGTATGTTAGAGGGGAACCCGTCATCACATATCCAATCATTGCCATGGAGAACTCAGCTGGATTTTGGGTAGAGAGTGATATTTACAAGAAAAATCTATGCTTCCTCATTCATTTCTACTCTATCTTGGACCCTTTGGAAGAAGATTAGCTGGAAAATATTTCAATGAAGAAGACATCTTGCAAGATAGATCCCTTAGGATTGTTTTTGAAGATATGAGAGGCCTTTAGGGTCAACTAGAATGACACTCTGTTATTTTTTATGAGCATCTTTATCTCGGGTTTTTTTAGGTGTTTTGAGATCTCAAAGATGTAGTGCCTGCCCCTAGATCATATTTCTGTATCATTTTCAAATTCTTTTAGGTTGATTTTATGCTTTGATTAGTTTAGAGATATTGGATTTACAATATTATGATATTATTTCATGTTTTGGATTACGTATATACTTGTTGATTTCATTTCACATGACGTTAATGATGTCTTAATGATTCCTAATTAGTAAATGTGGTTTCTTTTGTAACAATGTTAACATGATGTCTTTAGTGATGATTATGTTGTATTGATAGAGATGCATTATTATATGTATGCATTTGATGTTAGACTTGTGATTTTTACGATACTTACCCCATACTTGCATGTGTATGGTGCGCGTGCTTATTTTATCTTTCTGTCTGAAGTGTTTGATGTGGTTAAGGGAGGGAGTCGTAGTCACCTGCTAGTCAGGATCTACACGATGAACCACTCCCCGCCATTGTCTATTTAGTTTAGATATATTACATACATGTACATGCTCATCTTTTATGCAGGATGCAGGTACCGAGCATTGACTTCCCTGAATTGCCAGGATGAGCGTGCCCTATTACAAATACTCAAATGATGAGAATGGGAAGATAATGATCAGGTCCAATCCTAGCCATAGCCTATAATACTTGTCCTACAAGGAGGACTCGTAACAGACTGTCTACCCTTTTTTTAAACCCATGAGTATTTTTGTGCGTATGTTGTTTTGTGAGTCTTTGGTGAATTTTCTATTAATTAAGTCTAATTAAAGGATTAACTTAATGATTTAATTTAATGGAAAATTATTATGATATTATGAATATTTAATTATATTTAATTAATTGAGAAATTAATTAAATATAAAGAATTAAATTGAAGATAAAAGTTTTAAGAATAAATTTAGAACGTGATAATATTTATTTAATTTAATAATAATATATTTAGAGTTCATTTTTAAATAAATGCTAAATATTATTGTTATTTAATTTAATAAATATTTATCAAATTAAACGTTCAAAAATATATTAAAAGGAGAAAGACATTAAATTATGAATATGTTTTAAGTTCGCATGAATGAGTTTAAAATATAAGAGATTAATTTAAAAGATAAAATATGTGAACTTAATAAAGATATTTTAATAATGTGCACATGAGATTTAAAAAGTTATAAATTTATTAAAGTAAAGTAAAGTGGAAAGTTAAATAAAGTAATTTAATGATTCACTTAACGTGCATGAAAGGAATAATAAAAGAATATCTTAATTAAAAAGAAAATTAATTGTGCATGAATGAATTAATAATTATAATTTTAGACTGGTGGTGACAGAAACCCTAAAAGGTAATTAGAGTCTATATTAGAGGGTTTTTGGGTCATTATTACAAAACACAAGTTTTTTAGACACAGGTTTCAAGGAACACACTTTTGGAAAGGGGAACAAAGAAATCTTTGGAAGCTTGGAAGGGTTCGGATTAGCAAGGGTTTCACCAGATTGTTAGCATTAGATCAAGGTAGGGTTTGTGAACCATTGTAGGAATACTTACGGATCTCTGTCTTCTTCGTGCTTGTTGAAAATTGCTTTCTCAGATTTTATTGAATGAATCTTGTTACCTTTCTTATGAATCTTTTGCTATTTGATTTCTTTTGGGAATCGAGATTGGAAAACTATTTAGATAAACTCATTCTACAATTGAAAGAAATTAGTATTAAATCGGGATCTGAGTTTTGGATTAAGAAGAAATTAAGAAATTTAAATTTGGAAGGGTTTGTTTTTGGAAATGAAAATCTTAGGATTGAAAATTCAAAGGGTTCAATTTATTTTTCCTATTAGACTAAAGTTCCAATCATGGATTAAAAATAGATATATATATATATATATATATAACATGAACTGGAAGAAGTATTGTGTAAAAATGATAAATGTGTGTGTGTGTGTGTGTGTGTGTGTGTGTGTGTGAGAGAGAGAGAGAGAGAGAGATAAAAAGAAAGTTATATAATAAATTTTATAGAATACACAAATCTTTTAATTATAATAATAATAATAATAAAACATTTTACGAGATAGTATAATTTTAAATTTTTTTTTAAAAAAATATTATAAATTTTTTTTAATTGGGGAATACCCCATCTTACCTCTCAGATCACAGTACCTGCGATGCGCAGAGTACTGCAAATCGTAGTACCTGTGATGTGCAGTGTACTGCCGATCGCAGTACCTGCGATATGCAGTATACTGCAGATCGCAGTACCTGCAATAGTTTTTTTTTATAAAAAGAGGCCGCACGACTGGAATGTTGTCGGCCAATTATAATTTGAATTGTTTTATTTTATGGAATTTGGATTGCTATTAATATTTAATTTAATATAGGTTAATTATTAATAATTATGAACAAGTTTCATTTTATTAATAAATTTTAATATTAAATCTAATCTTATTTAATAATATTTTATTAGTAATTAAATAAATTATTAGTTAACTTAATTAAATTTTTTTAAATTAAGAATGATTAATAATAAAAGCTATTTAACGAAGATGTAAATTTATTTATTTAATTTATAATATTAATTCTAATAAAATTGGAGGGATTCTTTTACAATTAGTAGAGTGTTAATTTTTATAACTTAAATAAATGAATAATTATTCTTTGACTATTTTTTTTTTTTGGTTATGGGCTCTAATAATGTGGGTAACCTTATATAAGTTTAAATTGAATAAACGGATGGGTTATTGGGTGTGTTAAACTGAGAATCTTCTACACTTGAAAAATATATTGAACACAAATCTGAAACTTTACTTTTGACTTTATTGTGTATTATCAAATCAAACCCAACTATGAATTGTACTATTTTCTATGTATTGTCTTTACTTGTGTATTTTGGAGTTGACCTAATTTGACCAGTCTAGGATGTACACCAGAGGCTTTGTCAGATTTCTTGTATACTATTTATGGGACTAGATGTTGTGATGTGTTTTGTGATTCATATTGGAGATTATATTTATGAGGTTTATCTTGTGGAGAAATTATGTGTACTTGGATGGGAGAACCATCTTGTTATCAGGTTGCCTGTTAAGGAACCGAGTTTGATCTTTATGAGTGTTGTGGTATGAGACACAACTGTGGATTTATGTGCTTAGGAGAGGTTGTCTAGGTACATGACTTAGGAGTGGCTTGCATAGGGGTCCGAGACCCAAAGTGGTCAGTACCAGGGTAACCTAATGCAAGTTATGTAATAAGTGATAATCTAGTAATTAAAATTTATGGGGGGGGGGGGGGAATACACTAAAAAGATAAGTTAGAGATATTTGACCCACCCATGCTTTGAGTGCTTGTATAGACTAAGGATGGAATGGGATGAGTGCCTCGTCTTCTTGAGAGGGCTTTCTGGTTTCCATATGTGTGATGTTGAGGGTCCAGGGTTCAGAGTAACCAATCCAGGGTAACTCAATGCTTGAGGGTCCGGGGTCTATTAAGAGATCAATCTAGGGTAACTCAAGCAGCCATGTGATGACACTCCCTAGTATGTAGCCTGAGTCTCCTCGATAGGTTTGTGTACTTATTTTTGGTGGTGTATTTATTGTTGGATATGTTTATTGTGGTTATTACTTTCATTGAGGATGATTGGTGATTCATGGATGATGTACTTTTGACATGTGGTTATTGACTTGAGGAGGATTATCTTTCGTTGACTTTATCTTATGATCTTGGTATTTGGTTTATACTTGGTTCATGTATGATGTTTGGTTATGTGGT
Source organism: Cupressus sempervirens (assembly GCA_028749045.1). Taxonomy (NCBI): domain Eukaryota; kingdom Viridiplantae; phylum Streptophyta; class Pinopsida; order Cupressales; family Cupressaceae; genus Cupressus; species Cupressus sempervirens. The sequence goes on along the minus strand of CM053783.1, from coordinate 762,761,919 downwards.
GTCGGTATTGGATTGAGTTTTCTTACTTTTGGATTATTTTATCTTCTTGAGTAGTATGTGTTACCTTTGAGGTAGTTTTGGCTATTAGGGGTACCTTGCCTAGGAATTTTTTATGTTTGTTTTACCGTATGTGGATCGTTCAATATCTTCCCTGCATGGTGAGAGTGGAAGCCTGACTAGGTAACAACGCGGTCGGGAGGTAGTGCCTTCTTACCATTTTGGTTCCCCTTCACATTGCCAGTTGTTGGATGTTCATTGCAGAAGATGTACCTTTATCATTCTTATTTCTTATAACAGAGACTTCTTTTCAGATGATGTATATACGTTATCATGTATCTTGATTTATTGTATCTATTTTCACATACCCTACGACATGTGCAGTGGATGTTATTTATTGGATGTACTTTCATTGTATTAGTTATACTTATGCTTTGCTTATGCGATTATGTATATGTTATTTCTTTATAATCTTGAGACATTGTACTTGGAACTTAAACTAATTAATTTAAAATCATTAAATGTGACTCAATGTAAAGGAACTCTTGAGGAATTGAAACTGTATCTGTAATTGCAAATGTGTATTTGATATGTATGTTTCCACATTAATGTTATCTTGATGTTGTTTAAACTTCAAAAAAAAATAAGTTTAGTAAACATTGTAACATGTTAGGTTTATTTCTCTTAGGTTCCCGAGCGGGGCATTACAAAAGACTTACACCTCTATTTTTATCTCTAACTTCCTTAAAACCTTTAATAGTTCATAGCTTTAATGAACTTCTAATATTATCATTTATTTTATATAACTCTAAGACTTGCTTCAGTTGCGTTCTACATGTTATTTCATCTTTCTAGTATCATAGGTTAAAGTTTTGATGATGAATGTCTTCTCACTCTTCCTTTAAGCTCTAGCTGGCTTATGGCATTAATTTAAGTTAATACTAATTCAACACATTCACAAATAATGTTCTCTTATAAGAACTTTATCTCGTAATACTTGTAATTTGTCTTTATGCTTAGTTGTTTCCTTCTAGCTATATTTGGGCGATTATGTTAATAATGCATCTATATCCAAGGTGTGGTTTTATTGATGACTAGTTTTCTAGATTGAGCAAACTTGTGTCTACATTTCATTCTAGTGAGACTATAGGCTGAATTCTAATCTTTTCAGTTTTGATTATGTAAAAATAGGTTTTAAAGGACATAAAAGTTTAGAGAACCAAAGGCCTTAAAGCCAAAAGAGTACAAACAAGAAAAGCCCAAAAAATGTGAGGCTAGAATACAACTATGCAAGAAAAGACAACAAAAGAAAAGAAAAAAAACAACCACTAGACAACTATAGATTCTTCAAAAGGTCCATTTCTTGGTTTTCCAAAATGTTCATATTTTCCATAGAAGCTTTCATGTCATACATCTTTTTTTCCTACACTCCTTCATTCTTCTTTGAATTATCCCTTGTGTGCTTGCTTAGGCCTTTGTCCTCATTCATAGCATGGGAGTCTTCGCCTTTACTCTGCTCCATCTTGTTCAGTAGTGTGTTAAAGTTGTCAACTACTATCTTCAAAAAAATGGAGTTTTGATCTACCACTTTCTTGAATGTTTTCTCCACGTTACTCACTTTAGAATCTAGACCATCCATCCTTTTTTGGAGATCTTTTCCTAACTGATCTAAATTCCTATTCTTGGTTTCAAGTGTTGGCACACAGTTCATCAAATTCTTTATCTCTTCCACATTGCCAATAACTTGAGCGAGTTTATCAACGTGTTGACCCTATGTTCTCTTCCCCCTTGCCATCTTGTTAAGCTGATCAAAGTCCCTTGATTTATCCTACTTTTTTTTTTAGGGTACTAATATCCTTCATCATTGTCCATGGGTTACCAATGATTACCTTTAGGAACCCCTAGTCATACTCATCCATGTTATGCTCAAAGTAGACCTCATATTCCCCCTATTTGTTCCTATCTAGATCTAGCTCCTTAAGTTCATTCTCATCACCCGCATTCTAAGCAAGCACCTTTTTTTATTTTTCCATCAACCCTCTTAATTAAGAGTTCATCATCAAAGGGGATTGAATCTCTTTCAACATTCTTCCCCCTATTTTTTGAAACCTTTCCCAAATATCCTCTCTTCTCAAAACCCTTTTTCTTCTCCTCGTCATAATCACTATCTTGTTATGATTCACTCTCCTTTTCCTTCATTTTCTTCTTGGAAGAGCTTCCAAGATCACCTTTCTTCCTCTTCTTCATTTCAACCTTAGCCACCTCATCCTCTGTTTCCTCATCAAAATCATCCTTAGATTCACTACCCTCTATCTCACAATCTAGAGATTTCTTGCTCTTCTTGGACCTATCCACCTATTTTGATCTCATAAGGTTCATTATTAAAACCATTAACCCCTCATGATAAGGATGATCTCACTCAAGATCATTTTGAATGGCTAAAATAGAGTTACTCAAAGATTGTCTAAGGTAAAAGGGTAAATTTATCCTAACGCTATGCCTAAAATGGTTAACCAACATGAAATAGTGACCATATATCTTATTAAATCATCCATCTAAGGTAAGATAATCTATCACCACAAACATAAAAAAATCTCCATGGGTGCAAAATGGAACCAAGGCTAAAGTAAGAATCACCTATTTTCACCAATCTATTGTGTTCCTTAGCCAAGTTCATAGACTCTTCAACCACCCAATCTGAGAGCTTCCTATCCCAGTAGAAGTTAATAGCCTCTGTGTCAAGCCCCATTACTTCAGTAATGATATCTTTAGAAACCTCCATCCTCTAATTCTCCACCAAAATACTCTCATCTTTCCATTTTTTGATAAATAACTAGGTAATGGCAGGGTTACATCCTTTCAGTTTTTCCATATAACTAGTAAAATTCTCTTGCTCCAATATGTCCCAAATCTCACTCTTCTTCTTCCATTCTTTGTAGCTTGCTAGTTCAATTCTTTTTCTCTTTCCTCCCATCTTCTTATCACTAAAACAAAGACTTTCTCTTCTCAAAAAAACCTCTACAAAAGAACCCTAGAGTTCAAACCACAACCAAGGATTTTTGTGGGAAAAAAGACACACAATTTGTGTGGTATTGAATGGTAATACACTATCCTTCTCATAATAGCCCACCGCTTCCATATCCTACCCATATAATACTTAGTCCTAACTAGCATATTCGTCATTAATGAAACATTTTTGTTTACTTCTAGCTTTGTCATGCTTGATCAATAAAAACCCCTCAATAGGGATGATATCATTGTGATTCTAAATTAACCTTTCATCACTCTTTCATGCCACATTAGCTACCCAGTCAACAACTTGATTCATTTCTCTATAGTTGTGAGTGACAACACACATTTCAAAGGAATTGATAAGATCTATATCCTTACCTATAATATTATTAATATTCCAAGAAGGATTAGTAACTTTATTAAGACAATTAATTATATTAAGAGAGTCCCCCTTAAGCCATATCTTATTCAAATTCAAACTTTTTGCATGACTAAGACCATAGAGGGCCGCACATGCTTCTGCCACATGGTTAGATTGAACCCCAATAGGAATGGTCATTCCACCCACTCTATCCCCATTCATATTCCTAATAATGATACCATAGCCAATTGTTTTTGGGTTTTCCTTCAAGGCCCCATCAAAATTAATCTTATACCAATCTTTCAGAGGACAATCCCATCTTGCTAGATCCCTAAGGTTCTAGGACCATTTTGCATCAAACTAAGACCATTAAAATTCCAATTCTAAAACACTAATTCATCCCAAAAATTTTGAGATTGGTGTCCTTTCCCATAGGATTTTATATTCTTAGACACCATATTCTTAATCTTATAGAATAACTGACCTAGATTAGTTTTTATACCCCTAAACACCCTATCATTGTGTTCCTTCCAAATGCCCCAACAAAGGAACTAGAGAATAAAATCCCACAATATCATAACCAAGGTATTAATAGAGGGAGACTTCCAGCCATTGAAAAAATCTTGAATTATAGCAGGGAATACCTAGGTAATATTCAACAAACCACAAGCCTTTTCTCACAGTCTTTTAATATAAGAACAATGAATAGTCAAATGATTAACCGATTCATCAACATCCTTAAAAAGATAACATCTATTAACAATGTTGAACCCTTTCTTCAAAAAATTATCCATTTTCAAAATTGTATCTTGCAGAAGAATCCAAAAAAATATGTTAACTTTGGGAGTCATAACTTTAAACCAAGCTTTAGCCCAACAAGGCTCGTGGGGCTCTTCCAAACCATTAGTATAGACCAAAGATACAATAAATAATTCATTAGGATTATATTTCCATATCAAACCATCCTCCTCATGGCTTAAAAATACAACATTCAGAATCTTGTTGAGATCATTAAGGTTATTATCCACTCTATTGAGGTTCAAAAAATTATTCTCCTCCCAATAGTCTCCTACAAAAATCCTGAAGAGATTCTTGTACTGCTCCATAAAACCATTCCACCTTTGATTAACACTGAGGGGGTGGTCAAGAATCCAAATATCAACCCAAAAAATAATAGTCCTCCCATTTACCACCTTCCATCCAACCCCTTTCTTAATAATCTACTTATTCTTGTGTGCACGTTTCCAAATCATTGAACGCCCTTGTAAAGTCTCATTATTAAGGAAGTGTTTAAGATCTTGATTCTCCCTATTGTACTTATCATTCTAGATATCTCACCATTCTCCTTCCTCTTTATGCCATCTCCATATCAACTTGGCAAGCAAAGAATCATTCATAGGGGCAACTCTTCTTAGATCAAGGCCACCTTTATTGAAAGGCATGCAAACCTTCTCCCATGTAATCAAGGCCAATCTTTTCTTTTTTTTCCATACTTGTTTATAAGAAAAGCTTTTTAATTTTTTCAATTGCCAAGGAAAACTTTCTAGGGATCTTAAAAACACTCAAAGCATACAAAAAAACATTCTGTAATGTGGATTTGAGAACAATAACCTTACTGGCATGGCTAAGGAGGGATCCTTTCCACCTTGCTAACTTCAAATTAATTTTATCAATCAATGAACTCCAAAAAAAAAATCAGGTGGGTCCAAATAAAGGGATAATCCAACATGAGAGCCCAGTAAAGTGTCAATCTCACAACCAATAATTCTTTTAATTTTGTTCTACCTATTATCATTAACATTGATGGAATATATCACACTTTTTTTCTAGTTGATAATATGACTAGAAGCTTTCCCATAATACTCCAAAGCATTCTTTATATTTCTAGCATTTCTCATTGAAGCTTCTCCTATCACTAAAGAATCATCCACAAATTACTGATGAGAACAAATTAACTCTTTATACAAGGATTTGAGACCAAATAAATCCCCAATAGACACCATTTTCTCCACAAATATTCCCAAGCATTCAACCATTAGAATGAAGAGGATAGGTGAAAGTGGATCCTCTTGTCTCAAACAATGAGAAGCCTAGAAAAAAGGAGTTGGAGATCCATTCACTAGAACAACAAAAGTGGCAAAAGAGACCAACATAAGGACTAACTCCCTAAATATCTTATTAAAACCAAAAGTTTCTAGCCCTATTTTTAAAAAAGCCCAATCCACCCTATCATAAGCTTTAGATAAATCAAGTTTAAGGAGGAACCCCTCTCTCTTGGATAAGGTAAGGGAGTGACTATTCTCATGTACTATGTTGATGGAATCCAAAATCTACCTGCTAGGAACAAACCCATTATGTTGTCTGGAAATCAAATTAGGGAGAAAAGACAAAATTTTGAGAGTCAACACTTTAGATATAACTTTATAAAAAGAGTTACAAAGACTGATTGGTCAAAATTGGTGCATTCTATCAGCACCCAACTTTTTTGGAATCAAAGCAACGAAGGTACCATTCAGCTCTTTTAGAATTTTCCTACATCCAAAGAAATCCTTATCCCCATTATAGACATCTTCACAGATGATATACCAATACTTATGGAAGAAAAGGAAAGGAAACCCATTTGGCTCTGGTGCCTTATCTCCATAAAAGGAGAAGAAAGCCTTAGTTATTTCTTCATTAGACAAAATAACACTAAGGAATTTATTATGATCCTTTGATATATAGTTTGGGATATAGTCCAGAAACATATTCTACTTCTCCTTTTCTAGATTGGGATCATCTTACAGTAAATTACTAAAAAATTCCATGGCTTCCCTTTTTATAATTTCCTCATCCTCAATAGGAACCCCATTAGCAATGAGTCTAGAGATTCTATTGGCCATTCTATGCTTAAAAGTGGTCATGTGAAAGTACTTAGTATTCTAATCCCCTTCCTTTAAAAAAGTTTTTCTAGATTGCTATCTCCAGCACATCTCCTCCTTAGTAATAATATCATGCACCTCAGTCAATTTCACACTCTCCTCTAACCTGGAGATTGTCCCATATCCATCAACCTAAATACTATCATAAATCTATTTAAGTTCCTCAAAAACCTTCTTTTTATTTTAAAAAATGTTCCCAAAAGTATCCTTACTCCATCTTTTGATATTCCTTTTAACATTTTTCAACTTGCTTGCAAATTTGAACATGGTAGTACACTCCACTTGAATGCCCCTATTAAGATAATGGGTGTTGCACACATTGCATAATATTTTTATATTGTATTATTTTATTTTATTATGTAATATTGTATCTAGGACCACCTAGATGGATGTGCAACATGTAATATTCCCATGGGATATACTTGATGAGTTGTATTATAACATTGTGATAATATTTTATGTAATTATTTAATATTGGGGAAAAGAATTAAATGCCCAATATTAAATGTGGGCTTAGCGGGTTAAGTAGCACATGATTTTAGCACATGGTTTATGTAATACCACTTGGTGGTTTTGTGGGACTCACTAATATATAAGTAGCCACAAGGGTAATTATTGTAGGAAAAAGGACAAGACAAAAAGCAAGAGTCAAGAAGGACAAGGCTTGACAGGCTAGCCAAAGGAGCATTTGTGAAAGTTGGAAGCATGGCATGGGATGTGTGGATTCATGCTTATTCACATAGTTTACTTGGTTGTGGCTATGTATTTGAAGGCTTTCATAGTTGTATTGCAATTGTGTTTTTTGTTGAATAATTTATGGTGATGAATGCTTTTAGAGGCTAGGTTTTTCCCTCAATGAGGGTTTCCCAAGGTATATCTTGTGTCACATTTTTGTGGGTATGTTGTCTATTCTCTTGCATGTGGATTTTAATTGAATATATATTTTACATCTATTATGGGTTATGTGGAAACATTTTTTTTTTTTTATTGTAAGTTTCCTTACAAGTGGTATTAGAGCTATGGTTTTTATTATTGTAACCCTAGATTGAATCCATGGGAATGCAAGAGAGGATAAAAGAAAGTGCAAGATATATGATTTGTTTATTGCAGATTTGAGGGTTTTGAATTTTTTGTTATGATGAGATGTTAAAAGATTTGGGCATGTGAAATTTTTGATCAAAAGGATATTTTCAAATGTTTCATTTAAATGAGGTTTTTGGGAGGAAGCTTACAGAAATGACCTCCTGGGAAAAAATAGACCTCACCATTAGATCTAGGATGATGTTTTTATAAATTTTGATATATAATATGCATTAGTTTGGCCATGTTTAGAGGAAATGAAAGAGTTTTTTAGTTTCAACCCATGATGGCTATCAAATTTAATCCCGTCAAAATTTTCGTCACAAAAAAAAATCAGTGAAATGGTAAAAAGACTATCATAGTAAAATGGTCATAACTTTCTCTCAAGATATTAGATTTTAAACTTTTTAAAGGCATTGGAAAGCTAATTTAGAGCACTACAACTTGGTGTAGATTTGGTTCTATGATTTTGACATTTTGTTAGGTTCTAAGAGCCATGAAGTTAGATGTTATTTATTTTGAGCATAGATTAAGGCATAACTTGGGCATACAGAGTCAAATTTTGGACTTTGAGTAATCAATGGAAAGCTCTTGGAGAGCTCTACACATTGGTTCAAATTTGGTGCAAGTTTGGCATGACTTATTTGGTGATATATTGACCTGAACAGTTTATGGTATAGTCTTGATACATGTTTAGAGTTGTGACATGTTATGGTATGTTCTTATGGAGCATGTTATCTCTTTGGTTGAGATGGTTAGATCATGTTGTCATGTTTATGTTCTTGAGGCAATGGTTAGAACTTTGACATTGATCTTGGTTTAGTTTCTTGGTATTGAGTATATTGATCATAAGTTGGATACTTCATGATATTGCTATGTTGTATTTGGATTTGGCATGGATTGATTGGTTATAGCTGCTCATGGATACTTAGAGATGGTGGTGATGTTGATTTCTCTTGGATTAGAGATGTATTTTTTGGGACAGTTGATGGTTTCAGCAGGAAGTCTGAGGGTTAGTCACCTGATATGGACTTCAGAGAAGATTTTTTTTAGATGAGTCTTGGCTAGAGACTTGGATATCTTGATGAGCAATCTCATTCCCCATTCTTGGTCTACTCGATGATTTACCACTTGAGTGATATAGCCCATTGTTTCTCTTAGTTGCATTATATTTATGTTTTTCTTTCATGGATATGGATCTTGAGCTATGGTACATAAGTTAGTTTTGGAAGGTTCATTTGAGAGATGGTTTAGCATTGGTTATTTCCACTTACATACATTGTTATGCTAGTTGAGTTTGGGAGATGGTTTTATATTGGGCATATTCCTTGGATTAGCAATGGTTTATGAGTTTGATCTTCTTGTGAGAGTCTTACATTCATGAGTAGTTATATGGTATTGTTTGGATGTTTTTGAGGTTTCTTGTTGGGGGTTTTATGGAGGAGATCATACTTACATAGTTTACATCGAGAGGTGTGTGTAGAAGGACATGAAACAAGTTATGATGTGCATGGTTTCTCTAGTCTTGGTTATCTTCTTAGATGTTTGGTTTCACTTATATTGGATTTGAGATTGGTTAGAGATTGTGATCACGGTTTGTGCTCATGTATGTCATGTGAGAGATGACATGGTTATTCTTTTATCTCTTTGCTCTATTGGTTGTGGAGAACTTGGGAGAGTATTGGAGACTTGTTGTGAGAGTTGTTCTTACAAGTTATTAGTTTATATATTGTGGATATCCTTGATACGACATGGATTCACTTCTTTGAGATGTTGTGAGTGGATTGGTTATAGATTTGACATTATCTTTTGCAATAGGAGCTTCTTGGTATATATGTGGTAGGTATTGCTCTTGAGGCTTGTGATTTCAGATTATAGATTGGATATGTTGATGTTGTGAGATTCACTTGGCATACTTTGGAGATATGGATAGTTGGATGGGTTTGACACTTTCTATGGGTGCTATTTCAAATATGGATATTTTGACAACTATAGATAGATGTGATTACCTTTGGATTAGGTTTTTGTGCTTGGCATTTTAGTTGGTACAAGATTTTATGATATTCTAGTGTGACAAGTTGGGTGGCTTTCTCTTTGGATGACTTCTATGTATGTCTAGTGGTAGTGGCATTATAGGAGGTGGCATCATTCATGTTTGAGATGCTGGATACTTTGATTTTTTTGTGAGTACCAAGATGGAGCACTTGGTGTACTTTAATCTATGATGGTGCATGTACTGGGAGGCATTGTTCCCTTGTTCATTTATGTGGCTACAAGTTGACCCTATGCAATGTATACAACAAGTGGGAGATTTTTGAGATAATGGGTGTTGCACACATTGCATAATATTTTTATATTTTATTATTTTATTTTATTATGTAATTTTGTACTTAGGAGCACCTAGATGGATGTGCAACATGTAAAGATTCTCATAGAATATACTTGATGAGTTGTATTGTAACATTGTGATAATATTTTATGTAATTATTTAATATTGGGAAAAAGAATTAAATGCCTAATATTAAATATGGGGTTAGTGGGTTAGGTAGCACATGGTTTTAGCACATGGCTTATGTAATACCACTTGGTGGTTTTGTGGGACTTGCTACTATATAAGTAGCCACAAGGGCAGTTGTTGTAGGAAAAAGGAAAAGACAAAAGGCAACAGTCGACCAGCACAAAGCTTGACAGGTTAGCCAAGGGAGCATTTGTGAAGGTTGGAAGCATGGCATGGGATGTGTGGATTCATGCTTATTTACATATTTTTCTTGGTTGTGGCTATGGCTTTGAAGGCTTCCATGGTTGTATTGCAATGGTGTTTTTTGCTAAATAATTTATGGTGATGGATGCTTTTGGAGGCTAATTTTTTCCCTCAATGAGGGTTTCCTAGGGTATATGTTGTGTCACTTTTTGTGTGTATGTTTTCTATTCTCTTCCATGTGGATTTTAATTGCACATATATCTCAAATCTATTATGGGTTATGTGGAAAAATTTATATTCTTTATTGCAAGTTTTCTTACAGCTCCACCATTCCTTAACAAGGTCTTCTAGTCTCGGATGGAGAGTTCACATTTTTTCAAACCTAAAGGGATAAATCTTCTTAAAGGTTAACTAATCAACCAAAAGGAAAATGAGTAATGATCTGAGCTAACATGAACATAAGAAGAAAGAGAGCATTTATATTTTAAAAACTAGTCACTACTAATAAGAGCTCTATCCAACCTGACTTGGATGAGATCCTTCCTAGCTCTTCTATTGGTCCAAGAATAATCAACCCCATGCAAATACATAGCATGCAAGAGATGATTGTCAATAACATCCATTAAATATCTATTATCCAAATAAGTTTGACTTCCTCTTATCTTTTCATTTTCTTTCAATGGAGTATTAAAATCCCCCATAATAATCCAATTCTCATACAAATTTTTTTTCTCTGATTGGTAATATCTACCATATTGCCTTTCTACCCCATTTAGAATTGGGAGCATAAACATTAGTAAGCACCCATGCAGAGCCATCCTTAAAATTGGTAAATTTAATGTTCATCATATTTCTATTCTAAGAGATAAGTTCCTCATTAATGCATTTGTCATTCTAGTAAACTTCCATACCACCTAAGGCCCCATCAGAATCATTCCCAATAATCTTAACCTCCCCAAAAAACCAAAAGACCTTACACTTTATCCTTTAACATTTTTGTTTCTTGGATTAGAACAATATTTGGTTTTTTATCCCTAATCATATTTTTCATTATATCTTGCTTGTGAGAATTATTTAATCCTATGATATTCCATGATATAAACTTCATTTCTTATGAAAAGATTTTGAATCTAAGATAGTCCTTTGACTACCATCTTCTATACTTATATTAGTGTCAATAATTCTTCTTAGTGTCAATAATACTTCTCTAGCCTCGAAACCATTACCAAATGGTGTTGAAGGTAGACAACAAGCCCTGGCCTTGTTGCTCTTAAAATCACCTTTTTTTATGTCTTAACCTGATGGTGTGTTAGGGATATCTCTTTTCTTATTACTCCTAGTTTTTAACAAAGAATTCTCTTTATTCTTTTTAGAAGATAAAACCTCATTTTTCTTTTTTGATTTAGTGGGTCTTTTTATCCCCCACTTGTTTCCAATCTACACCAAAGTCATCCTCTACCACCTATAAAGCTTTAGAGATTTCCTTAACATCCCCCCATTTTTTATTACTCTCTATAGCTATAACATCTAAAAGAGGTCTAGCCAGCTTTTGAGTTTCCTTTCTTGTAATGATACAATCACATTCCTCATATGATTCAGGATCATCTTCATTAATATTTTCAATCTAAATCTCTCCATTTTCTTTTTCATCTCATTTATTAGGACTAATAACACCACTTATCTGAGCCAATATATTAATTTTGTTAGAATTATTTTAGAATAACTAAGAGAGGGGGTGAATCAATTATTCAAGGTCCAAATGCACAAATAAAACTTTTCACTATTCAATGAACTCATAAAACATTCTTAACCATGCATGCATTCATTGTGTGTTAACTAAAATTGATATGTTACTATCAAATCAACTTGTAGAAATGTAAAGCATGAAACACAACATATCCATTAATATATTTAACACAATGATTTAATGTGGAAACCCAATTTGTTAAAAACAACTAGTAACATGCTACTCCTTTTTCACTCTTCAGAAGTGATGCCTTATTAAAGGTCAACCCTATTAAAGGCTACAAAATAGGCTATTAAATGTGACTCTGTTAATGGATTTGAGTCACCCTGTCAAAAGTGAGCCTTGTAAGAGGACTTTAGGCCATTCACTTGGAACACCACCCTGTTAAAGGATTTTCTAATGACTATTATGTCAACCTTACTCCAAAGGATTTACCCTAGGCTGATACAATTGTTAGAAAGTATCAATAGAGCTTTGATCTAATACAACTTACAACCTTATTTGTAGATTATAGATCACTATTCAATCCTTAATTTTGCTTGGCTTCCAATCTTTGCAGCTCTAACAACTTGTTCACCCTTCACGCATTTATCATCTTTAAGCCTTCTTGCTTATTATGCCATTACAGACTTCTTTACTTGGGTCACTTGATGAAGCAAAACCTCTTTCCTTCTCCTTGTCAAATTTTTGCACCAAAACTCTCTATCTACTTCATGACCAAACATTCCTAGATATAGGAAATTAGAGCACTTTTCCTACTCATTATCCATCACCAAAATTAGGGTTTTTAATGGATTAGGTAGGATACAATATATGTACCCCATATCTTGTCTTTTCTAGAAACTTCTCTTAGAATCCATTTAAATTCACCTCTAAAATGATTTACATAAGATTTTCTACCACGAGCTCATCAATCTTATCTTCCTCCTAATTTACAAGTTCTAAGAAAATAAACTTGTTAGCTTTTATTTGGTGAAACTTTGATCTTTGTCATAATGCAGCAGCTTGGCATTATCAATCTTTTGATGCTCGACACATATTGTGTTACTTAGCATCTACTATAAAATCACTTCACATCAATTAGATTTTACTAGTGCTCGACATCAACTAAAAATTACTCGGCATCAACTAACTTGCTCGACATCCACTAGAATTTGCTTTCACTCAGCTCCAGCTGAATTTTTCTCAGCTTGCTTTAACTTTGCTCAGCACCTACTATCCACTTGGTCAAGCTTGGAAAATGAACTTTGTTTAACTTTATTCTTCTAAACTTTCTAAGTGTAACCAATCATTTTGTAACCTCAGACTATCTTAACTGATTCTTATACTTCAATACATAATCATAACTCAACCTTTCCTCTAAGTACTTTTGTTACATCTTGTTGATCAAATCTTCCTCATCAATCAACTAAGTGACAGTACTTGAAACATATAAGCAATTTTCTTACCAGCATGTAGTAGGTTTGACATCAGTGACAAAACAATGATTGAAACACACATTTTTCTTTAGCAATCTTTCTACTCAAATGATCTTTTCAATCAAATATCAACAATCTCCCTCTTTGGCATTGATGGCAAACCAAACTGATCAACCAGTTAAAAAAATGATGAACATCTTGTTCCATCAAACTAACTAGGTTAAAATAGTTAGACAATACCAAAAAGAAAACTTTCTTGTGATTGAAATGTATCCCTCTATTAGTAGCTCCATCTTCTAATTAGGTTACAAAACATAACTCCCTCTAAGCTCCTTCAAAACATAACTCCCTTCGAGTTCCTTCTTTATCTATTTCTCTTCTTTTGTTTTGATTCTTCCTCTAATTGCTTTCTCTTTCTTTCTTTTAGTCTTTTGATCTTCTGATGGTGTGCTCTCCATTGTTCCTCTTACACTTGATTAGTTTAATGTACTTTCTTCCTCTTTGACAATAATGCCAAAGATATATACTCAACACTTGGCATGCAGATATAGATTTTTGCAAGTTCTTCAATTTTCTCCCTCTGTCACCTTCCTTGTGACTGATTTGTGATTCTAGTTCTATGATTACTTTAGGTAATTCCTAAAGTAAGATTCACTACATCAATTTGTATGAAATGAATGTCAGCTTGTTTGATGTAAGGTACTCCCTCTTTCTTTTACATAGCTGTTGATAGGGGTATCACCCCTAGTTTAGATCTCAAATACTCATTAGCATCCTTAGGTAATACTTTTGTGAAGATATCAGCAATTCTCTCTTTTGCGTTAATATATTCCATCTTCATCTCTTTATCTTGAACCAATTCCCTTACATAATGATACTTGATTGCAATGTGCTTTGTCTTTGTATGCATTATAGGATTCTTTGATATATTGATAGCACTTGTATTATCACAATAAAGTGTCACTGATTCTATGATTTCTTCCTTCATTCCCTTAAGTAGCTATTTGATCCATACAATGTTTGTGCAGTTAATAGTAGCAACAACATACTCTACTTTAGTAGTAGATTGGGAATTACAACTCTGCTTCTTGCCAGTCCATGTAACAAGTCTTCTACCTAAGAAAAATGCTCCTCTTCTGGTGCTCTTCCTATCATCAATATTTCCAACCCAATTAGTATCAGTGTAGGATTTCAGTTCAAACTTTTCATTCTTCTTATAGTATAAACCAAACTCTTATGTTCCTTTCAAGTATCTCATTATCCTTTTCATAGCCATCAAATGATTTTCTCTAGAGTTAGCAAAGAATTTTGCAACTATTCCTATGGCTAATGCAATATCAAGTCTACTATGTACTACATATTGCAATTTCCTAATCATAGATCTGTATAATGTTTGATTTACTTTAGCTAAATCATCATTCTTTGATAGCTTAAGTGTTGTCACCATAGGTGTACTTATTGGTTTTGAATTCTCTAGTCCAAATGTCTTCAATATCTCTTTGACATATTTTGACTGAGTGATATATACACCATATTTCATCTGATAAACTTGTAATCCCACAAAGAATTTAATCTCACCAAACATTGAAATTTCAAATTCTTGCTTCATCTAATTTGCAAAATCCTTACACAAATCATCTTGTCCTCCAAATATGATATCATCAACAAATATTTCAGATAATAGTATACCTTTTTCTTTATCTGTCTTCATGTACAAATTGTTGTTATCATCTCTGTTATCCAATCTAATCTTAACAAGATAAGTATGAGATATCTCATACCATGCTCTTGGTGTTTATTTCAATCCATATAGAGTTTTGTCTAGTCTACATACCATGTTCTTATTATTTTTAGCAACAAAACCTTCGGGCTGTTCTATGTAGACTTCTTCTTCTAATATGCCATTCAAAAATGTCGAATTTACATCCATCTGATAAACTTTGAAATCTTTATATGCAACATAAGAAAGTAGAATTCTCACTCCTTCCATTCTTGCAAAAAGGGAAAATGTTTCACCATAGTAAATTCCTTATTCTTGTGCATACCCTTTGCAAACTAGTCTTACTTTGTTTCTTGTCACTTAACCATTCTCATCTAACTTTTTTTTGAATACCCATTTTGTGCCAATCACATTCTTGTCTTTTGGTCTAGGAACTAGACTCCAAGTCTTGTTCTATTCTATCTATTAATTTCTTCTTCCATAGCCTTGTACTAGTCATCATCTTCCAATACATCTCTCACTATCATAGGTTTCTTCATGCTTAACAAAGATGATTCACTTCTTAATCTATTTCTTATCATTGGCCTTGCATCTTTGTCTCCAATGATTTGATCTGCAAGGTGTTATCTTTTGATATATTTGGATAGTCTAAGCTCAATTCTTGTGGTTGCATTCTATCTCTCAGCTTCAATATCACTGTGTACATTTCTATTAGGTTTTTTAGCATCTCTTTCATGTGTGCTAATCTCAAAGTTAGATTGTGCATTTTCCTCATTCTATAACTCAACATTTGAATGCAACTCAACATTCACAGGATGTGACTCAATATTTTTTGAGACTTGTTGTTGGCTTGTAGCATGATTTGTAGCATCTTCTTCAGTAGGCATTCCTTCATAATAGTATACAAATGATTTGTATTCTTCTGGTTCTTTTGTAGGTTCAGCCTCATGAGCTTGTGTAAATTCATCAAAATTCACATTTGCACTTTTCACAATTTTGTTAGTGCTAATATTTAAACACTTGTAAGATTTATTTCTTGTGGAGTAACCAAGGAATATACCTTTTTCAATTTTTGCATCAAACTTTCCACTCCTAACATCTTTAAGAATATATAATTTAATTCCAAATACCTTAAAGTATTTTTCATTAGGTGGATATCCATACCATAGTTCAAAAGGTGATGAATGAGTGCCTTTCTTGACTTGTACATGGTTCAAGGTGTATACAACAATACTCACAACTTCTCTTTGGTATTTTATAGCAACATTTTTCTCCATCATGAGTGTTCTAGCATAGTTTATTATTGACTTGTTTCTTCTTTTAACAATTCTATTTTGTGGAGGGTTCCTAGGTGCAGATATCTATCTCTTGATTCCTTTGTCATTATAGAACATCTCAAATTCATTTGAAGTGAATTCTCCTCCTTTGTCTAATCTCAAGCATTTCAAATTCTTACCTTTTTTTTTTTCCCACTCTTGTGAAGTACCATTTAAACAATTGAAAAGCATCTATTTTTGTTTCAAAAACATGACTATCATCATCCTAGAGTAATCATCAACAAAAAACATTATATACTTATCTCCTTTATAGGTTTGCACTTCAATAGGTCCACACAAGTTAGTATGAACAATTTCAAGTATTTCCTTAGAGGTATAAGGTTTACTTTTAAAGCTTGATTGTGTCATCTTGCCTAGCTGACATTGCTTGCACATTATATTTTTTGGTTTCTTCAAATTAAGAAAACCTCTAACTCTTTTCATGTTACTAATACTAATTAGATTATCAAAATTAACATGACATAATCTCTTGTGCCAAAGCCATACATCATCAAACTTTGCAATAAGACAAGTAGCATCTTCTATATCCTAATAGAATAGATTACTTCTAATTTGATCACCTTTTCCGATCAAGTTTCCATTTGTATCATATATCTTGGCTGATTTATTTTACAACTCAACTTTTCATCCCAAATTATTCAATTGTGACACACTTAAAAAGTTATAATTCAATTCTTCAACATAATAAGCATTGTCATATGAAATCTTGTCTGTGAGTTTGATAGACCCTTTTCCTTTTATCAAGCATGGTGCATCATTACCAAATCTTACACTATTTCCATCATAACAGGTTAAGGTAATGAACTTACTTTTGTCTCCATTCATGTGATGTGAGCATCCACTGTCAACGATCCATTTATCATTCTTGTTCACACAAGTCATAAGTGAAGTTGCCTCGTCCTCATCAGATTCATCCTTCATTGCAACATAGACCACTTCATCATCATTTTCATCAGAGTCATATTCATCAACAATGTAGCATGACTTCTTACCTTTGTCTCTGTAGTCTCTTCCATCATCTTCTCTTCTATTTTTGTGTTTTTTTCCTTCTTTTTAGATCTTCTTCTATGTATATCTTGCAACAATATGACCAACTTCATTGCAATTGAAACAAATGATAGATAGCTTAACTTTGAACTTTCCTTTCCTCTATGAAATCTTCTAGATAACAATGCTTCCAATTGTTCAATGTCTTCCTCATCTATTTTACTATCACTAGATGCATACTTTATCTTCCTTTTATTCTTATTTTTCTTTACCTCCTCAAAATTCTTTAGTAAAAATTTTGCATTGAAAGCTGATTCAATGCTCTCTAGTTTGTAGTTGTCAAAATTAGATAGCTCAAAAGTAGTGAGTCTTCCTACTAGACCTTCAATAGTTAGATCATTTTCTAATATACATCTTAACTCTTGGATTGCAAATACTCTAATGGCATACATTGGCAAAAATGTTCTCAAGACTTTACTCAACACTGTCATCATTTATTTTACCAGTAGCACCTTTTATTGCACTAACAACTTCTTTTATTCTAGCAACATATTAAGCAATATTCTCACCTTCTTCTATTCTCATGTCATCAAACTTACCTTTGAGGCTCTCTGACTTGGCTCTTTGAACATTTTTGTCTCCTCCATAGATGGTTTCTAAGGCATCCCACATATGCTTTGCACTTTTCAGGCCTTTGATATCATCAAATTTAGCATAGCTTAGGATATAGGCAATCTCCAACATTGCTTGATTTTGTTTTTTCTTTTTTTTCAAATCTTCAATAGTTAAGGCTCCTATTGGATCAACATGTTCTATTGCAATGCAAGATTATGCATAATCTCCAAGTCCTCCAAGGTGTAGCTTCATCAAACTTTTCCATGTAGGAAATTTATCTCTATTGAGCTTGGGTACCTCTCTCTTTTACATCTTGATCTTCGTGCTTCTAGTACCTTAAAACTAATCCTCTTAAGTAGATGTCTCTGATACCAATTGTTGGAATTCTTTTAGAATAACTAAATGGGGGTGAATTAGTTATTCAAGGTCTAGATGTACAAATAAAACTTTTCACAATTTAGTGAACCCATAAAATATTCTTAACCATGCATGCATTCGTTGTGCATTAACTAAAACTAATATGTTACTATCAAATCAACTTGCAAAAATATAAAGCATGAAACACAACATATCCATCGGCACATTTGACACAATGATTTAACATGGAAACTCAATTTGGAAAAAACCATCAGTAACACGCTACTCTTTTTCCACTCTTTTGAAGTGATGCCATGTTAAAGGCCAACCCTATTAAAGGTTACAAAACACACTGTTAAATGTGACCTGGTTAAGGGATTTCAATAACCCTTTCAAAAGTGAGCCTTGTTAGAGAACTTTAGGCCATTCACTTGGAATGCCACCCTGTTAAAGGATTTTCTAATGACTATTAAGTCAACCTTACTCCAAAGGATTTACCCTAGGCTAATACAATTGTTAGAAAGTAACAGTAGAGATTTGATCTGATACAACTTACAACCTTATTTGTAGATTATAGATCACTATTCAGTCCTTAATTTTTCTTTGCTTCCAATCTTTGTAGCTTTGACATCTTGTTCACCCTTTAAAGATTCATCCTCTTTAAGCCTTCTTACTTAGTATACCATTACAAACTTCTTTACTTGGGTGACTTGATGAAGCGAAACCCCTTTCCTTCTCCTTGCCAGATTTTTGCATCAAAACTCTCTAAGTATCTACTTCATGACTAGACATTCGTACATATAGGAAATTAGAACACTTTTCCTACTCATTATACATCACCAAAATTAGGTTTTTTGATGGATTAGGTAGGATACAATGTATGTACCCCATATCTTGTCTTTTCTAGAAACTTCTCTTAGAATCCATTTGAATTCACCTTCAAAATGGCTTACATAAGATTATGTGCCACCAGCTCGTCAATATTATCTTTCTCCTAATTTACAAGTTCCAACAAAATAAACTTGTCAGCTTTTATTTGGCAAAACTTTGATCTTTGTCATAATACAACAGCTTGGCATTATCAATCTCCTAATGCTCAGCACATATTGTGTTACTTGGCATCTATTGTAAAATCACTCGGCATCAACTAGATTTTACTATACTCAGCATCAATTAACTTTCTTAGCATCCACTAGAATTTGCCTTCACTTGGCTTCAACTGACTTTTTCTTGGCTTACATTAACTTTTCTTGGCACCTACTATCCACTTGGTCAAGCTTGGCAAATTAACTTTGTTTAACTTTATTCTTTTGAACTTTCTAAGTGTAACCAATCATTTTGTAACCTCGAGTAGATCATCAATACATTATGTTATCACTATCTTAACTAATTCTTGTACTTCAATACATAGTCATAACTTAACTTTTCCTCTAGGTACTTTTGTTACATCTTATTGATCAAATCCTCCTCATCAATCAACTAAGTGATAGTACTTGAAACATATAAGAAATTATCTTACCAGCATGTAGCAGGTTTGACATTAGTCACAAAATAATGATTGAAATACACAGTCTTCTTTAACAATCTTTCTACTCAAATAATCTTTTCAATCAAATATCAACAAATTTTAGCAACACTATTGTGGTCCAAAGAAACCCGTACCTAATTCTCCCCTTCAACATTCACCTTTGTCTAAGATGCTTTCACATGTTCAAATTCCTTAACTACCAAGGGTCCCTTTGCTAAACCACTTACCTCTTGGGTATTCCCTTCCTTACAACTACTTTTCTCAGCTTCATCCTAATCATTCAAACTTTTGTGAACCCATAATTTTTTGACCTTTTTGGGAGCTTCATCCAAAGATGTACATTTTTAAGCCCAACGACTACATTTTTTGGAATGAAAAGAATCAATTTTTGATATGTTTAGTTGGGTTTATCAGCCTATGGAAGTAAGTTTGATGGAATCTTTTAGCATAATCATATATGACAACTTGTTATTTTGAATTTAGTTTTCTTAATTTGAAAAGGCTAGCATTCTAAGTAATAGATAATTTATAAATTATACTTTGATTTGGTAATCAACCATTTTGGTTAGTATAAATGAGTAAGATCTAATAGTCTAACTAGTTTCACTTTATATTACAAAGCTTGTCATCTTTTATTTGCTCACTAAAAGGTGGTGTTGGCTCTTGAATTGACAACTTTTGAATAACCTAGTGATAAGAACAAATACATATAGGGGCATCTAATTCTCATCTGGGACATACCTATTTAGACACTAGGGCCAACTATAAGGCTATACTCCTTCTTCTTCTTCAAGCTTTACAAAACCTAGGCAGGTGAACCTATAGATTCTTTATTTGGTACCAGTGTCAAAAGAATACAACTGAATCTAGACAAAGAAAATAAATCCCTTATTTCTCCTATACTTATGCAATAACAAAGATGTCTAGTAGTAAATTGCAAATCCTATGAAATCCACAAGATGAGTGATGGCATCCTTTCATCTCTCAAATAGAAAAAGAAATGGATGATTATAAATTTGATTTTAGTAGATCCCAAATATGCAACAGTAAGAAACATGTTGATCCTATAGCTAATCAGTGCCTTATCTATTGGGTGGTTCCATAAATCACACACATACATCAAGCTATCATATATATCCTATCACTTTGTGAATCAAACATTAGTGTTTATAAAGACCTCATTCTCATGAAATTTTCTTCTCAAATAACCAACTACCCTATCAAATACATCAAGCATTTACTTGGCTCTTTGTTTGAACAAAAAAACATATAATACATACAACCTTAAGGGAATGCAAAAGGGTTTAAGTTCTTTCTCTCTAAACTACAAAATATTGCAAATTATAGAGATATGAGATGAGAATCATAATGAAACTAAGAAGTTTGTTGTTCATTGTATTCATTTATTTGAAACTATGCATTCAATATGCATGTAAATAACTCCTAAAATCACTAAATAGATCAAAACTATCTATATTAGCTTCATTATTGTTGTTCATACAAGAGAGAAAACTAAAGAATGGTGCTATCACAGACTAACTATAACCAACCTCTACAATGAGAGAGAAAGAGAAAGATATGGGAAAGGAAGAAGAAGATGGATCTAATCTAGAAGTGACACATGTCCACTTGAATCTCCATCCCCTACTATTGCAAGGCATCTCTCTTCTCTTTACAACTAAAATCTGAAAGGAATCTTATCATTGTGTCTCAACAAACTCAAAATATCTTTTCTAACTAATGAGAAACCCTTGTCCTAATAAAATCATCAGATATGCATACGAAATATTGATAAAATCATTCATTAAACTGACTTGGAGGTGAAAATATCATCACTAACTACAGCCTTATTGCCTTTGGTGCACATCTGATTTATCATTTCACCAAAAATCAAATCTAAACCACACTTATAAAATGTGGTTGAAAAATAGGCATTGGTACAAAACCCTAAATATCTCAAAGATATTGCCAATGTGCAAAAAAAAACCTCAAAACTAGAAATTTCATTCTAAGAGCTTTCCAATGGTATATTATAGTCCTATACCCGCTTATTAAAAATGCCCAAAATGTCCATCTAAAAATCAAGTTTCTATTAGGTTCTTAGAATTGCATTTGATTGCAAATATTTAAGTCCTTTTCTAATGTTAAAACTTTAGGATGATCCAAAGTTTATTTAAAAATTATGCACATTCAAACTGATGAAAGAATAAAAAATATTATTTTCTAAAATTTGATTTTTTCCTCCAAGATTCCATTTGGATCAAACTGCTTTGGCTCTAATGCAGGAGCATCCAGAGGTATAAGGGAAATCCTATGTCAACCAAAAAAATGTACTTAGACTTAGTTTATGTTTCATGTGTTTTCATTTCTGGATATCCATTTGGGTCAAATAAAAGTTCCAACTCTCACAGTTCCACTATCATTGTTCTAGGATAGAGTATTTGAACACCTTGGGATACATGTAAATGCCAAAAAAATAGGAGTATGTAATTGAGCCATTACTTATGTGAACTAAAAGTTTTAAATTGGCCAAATGAATATAATTGTAATTTAGAGAGGTTTAGAAGTTATTGCAGTTTTTCAATTTTTGGAGACATCCTAAGAGTGCTTCAAAGTCAGGTTAGGGGCATTAAATGACCTCAAAAAGGGCTGAAAATGGGGGATGAGTGAATCTGGTCCATAGGGCTATAGAGCACTTTGAGAGCTTTCTGAAAATGTAAACGGTTTGTCAATCGGAGCTACAGTTCAAAAGTTATGCCTCCCAAAAGTTCAGTTACCGTTTCTAGATTCTTCTAGATTCGTGTCAACTTCTAACATAGCTTATGGAACCTTTTATTTGGTCGGTGGATGCCAACTAGCACTTTCTAGAATGTACTCCTAATCCTTAACCCTCCGAGATCTATTTAAGAACATTTCTGGCATTGTAAAAGGTAGTTCAGAGTGGAGTTTGAGAGGAGGTACTAAAAGGAGAAATTATCTCCAGACTTATACTATTGTAAGCCCTTAGGGCATGTTTCAAAGTCTATTTTCTCTGTATTGAATGTACTAGCATATTTTCACAGTTAATAAAATTTCCCCTTTCCTGTTGTGTCTATTATGTGCTTGGGTCGTGTCTCCATCAGTGGTATCAGAGCAGGAGTTCTTGAGCGTGCGGACAGATCGCTGAATGTGAGGCAGTTTGCACCAAGACCTTGAGTTGGGTGAAGTTTGTCAAGAAGTTCTTGATTGTGTAGACAGATCACCGACTACAGTTTGCACAAGGTTCTTGTGTTGCACTAGATTTGTCTTCTAAAGACTTGATTATGGAGAAGAGAAAGAAGAACATGACTTTTTTGATTGGATGGATTCTGAGGATCCCTAGACTTGAGAAATTTAGAGCAAGAAATCAACAGTCATTGCTAGTTGATTTGCAAAAGCAAGTGAATGAGTTAGAAGTAGAGTTGCGAAAGAGAGGAGTTCTTCATCAAAAAAGTGATGTTGAGGATTGTGCAAATGTGGAAAACAAAGTTGATCTAGTGGAAGAGCAAGAGGATGAAGAGGAATTTATTTGTGAACCAGAAGTTGAAGAAGAGGAAGAGAATGAAGATGACAAGATTTACGAACCTAAAGTAGATCAAGAAGATTTGAAGATCACAACAATGGAGGAAAAATATAGTTCCTTAGTTGCAGATCAAGCAAGAGAAGTAGTTACATGCATTGTTGACGACATGAAAGAGGCAAGCAAAGATGACTATGTCAAAGAAGTAAATTTCTATGAATTATATGATGCTGAATTTAAGATGAGTTTGAAAGATATTGATGATGGTTTGCATGAGGATCTTGTTAGTCATGTGTGGTATACAAAGAAAGATTGGTATGGTGTTGCTGGGTTTATTACAAGTCTGATTAATTCAACAAGATTAGATGAGGATAAGATTTATACTTGGACAAAGTTCATTGCAAAGGAAAAATTTCAGCAACAGACATTTGTTCCGACTAGGTGTTGAAATAGAAGAAAGAAGGAAATATATTGGCACCGGATACTTGTTCTAGCTATGTGTTGGAGGAAGAGAAAAAAAAAAAAAAGTCAACAGTGGGTACTTCATTTTGTGAATCCATATTCACAAAAATTTTCCTACCATGGGAGTCGGATGCAGGAGCATCATGCATCAGGAAAAATAATAATAATAATAAAATGTGGAAGCCTTTAGTGAAGATAAAGATGGTTGAATATCTTTCTTTTGGCATCAAAGTGTGGGACACACTTTTCTATCTACTAGGGGAGTCTAATGCAGGAGCATCTTGCAAAAAAATTATTATTAAAAAAAAAGAAAAAATTGTGGAGAGAGAAAGTGACGAAAATAGAAAGAAAATAATAAAAAATTGAAAAATAGGAAAAAAGGAGAAAAAAGGAATTTCTATTTTCAAGGTGCATAGGTGGCATAAATAGAAAAATAAGAAAAATAGTTGTTATTCCATAAATCGAGGTGTGTAGGTGGCATCTTATAAGTTTGAGGAAGGTTCCTTAAATCATACATTTAATATTTGTTGTGATCCAAAAAAGAAATGTAATTTTCTAATTGGGCCACATGGTGGTGCTTAGTTGTATTTAGGTGGAAATTCTAGAAAGTTGTAGATATTGTAGAAGGTTGTGGATATTCTAGAATGTTGTGGATAAATAATTCATTGGGTGGTAAGTGCCTATTTAAGGAAGGCTTATGTTCATTTGTAATCAAGCTCTTCGAATGTAATTTCTTGTAGAAGCTCTTTGTTGTAAGATCTTCTAGTTGGAAGCCCTTAGTGAGGAATCTCTCTTATATTATAAGAGTTTGGAGTTTTTCCATTTGGACAATATTGTAATGAATTTCAAGTATTAATGGATGCTTGATGAAGCATTTTATCATCTCTTTGTCTCCATCTTGTTGTGATTTTGGTTATGAGTTGGTAAGGGTGGTGTGGCCCTTCATCAGTGGTATCCGAGCATACCTTTTTCAGTGGTATCAAAGTGGTGCACACCTTCATCAAACTCATGTAACACGTGTCATGATGTGATTGGCCTATTACTACATTATCATCTGCCACCTAGGCATCATGCCATGTCATAAACAGATGGCACTTCTTGATTGGTCAAATTGATCACACCATCAAATGGGCCCACCACCACATGTCAGCACATCACTATGTTTCCAAGCTTAACCTCCTTGCATCTTTCCTTTACGACATAGTGACAAATGTTGATTATGTGCCACATGGTGATATCCTATGCGTCCATCTCAAAACTGACATCTCAACTTGCTTTACATGTGGCAACTTATCACTATGTCACATGAAACCTCATCATCTTGCCACATTATCATTACATAGTGATGTCATAATACATGTCCTATTGATCCACCCCACTGCCCCAGTCATCACCACCATATCATCATCTCTATGTCATTGACCTCTACCACATGGTGGCTTATTACTATGTTGCCATCATAGCCCTCAATCATCATGTCACTAGCAACATAGCTATGTTGTGACACCCATCCATCCTTGCCATGTCATCACTTCAAGTTTTGTGCAAGACCAAAACTACCTGCCATGTATCACATTGTGATTCATCACCAAGTGCTACTACTTGTCATTTCCTGGTAAGTCCAAAATTCCACATCATCAATCTTATTTGGCACATTCATTCAAATTTTTTTAGTTGTGTGATCCAACTAACTGGGACCCACATAAGCTTGCCTTGTGTCTCAAAAGCCATGAACCTGTTAGATAGCTAACATATTGTTCATTCCAATATAAAAATGAATTGAAAAGAATTCGCTCAAGAAATGTGGGATAAATATTTAAAACTCTTTTTTTTTTAAATGCACTCCACATTAGGCACTCCTCTATAACAATTGTAGCAACTAATTTCATAAGGATCCTCTAACATCTTTAGTGCCTCACAAGTAGAGCTAGGCATTCAAAACCAAAAAAAATGGGACACCAAAAAAAAAGAAACCCGTAGCCCAAAAAGTAGCCCCTAATTTCCTTTTGATGTTTCTAACTACCTATGATGGAAAATAACTTGGGTATATAAAAGAGCATGATATCTTAAATAGCATCTTGCTTGGCTTCCATATCAAATTCACAAAAAATATTTGAAATTTTTGAAAGAGACCCCTTGCATGGATGGAGGAAAGAAAACCTCCTTCATCTCTTTGTTGCTTGAAGCTCTATCATGGGCTTGTAACTTGTGTTGTTGACCCCCTTCTACCACTATCTCCTACTTTTTTAACATCATATGTAGACCTCCTAATCTCTATTGTATATGCCTTCCCTAGATCAACGCAAGACACCACCTCCTTCTTAGGAGATTTGCGTTGTCAACTCATTTGTCAATAGGAAATTGAGGAGAATTGCAAAGAATAATATACTGAGCACTATAAAGAGGTTGAGAAGCACACATTTTGAGAACATTCTTTGCATCCCACACGATGTCCCTCACCTTGTCCAAACATTTTTTTCATGTGGCCATCGCCATCTTGACCATAAGAAGTTTTGTTGAAAATAATTGGAACAATGGGCTCCACAGTAACTCAATAAACTTCCTCATTTATAACATGATCAATATGACATCAACAATAAAATTAGGTTTTTCCACATATGTTGTCAAGTCCACCTTTAATATGGGTTTGTGGGCAGTTAAACATGAAGTATCATTAACAGTGACCATATCTATCTTCCTTCTACTTGTATGTTGCTTGAGATGACTTGCAAAAATTAAACATTTGATCCATTTTTATCACATCTTTCAATTCTTTCTTCTTTCTCGTTGATGTGGAAAGAACTATGGAGACTTTCTTGGATACCTGCCCCTACTTTAAAATGGTGTGCCCCTACAATCAAATGCTCACTTGTCACTGCAAGTGCAATCTTGCATACTCATTAAAGCTCAAACCAATGATATGCATATACTAGGTTATCACATTAAAACAATTTTAAATCATGCTCCACTTTTATTTGATAACACATTATTCCCCATTTGGGATGTTGTCCTTAATATTTTTGTTGCATGAAAACACATAGGTCTAATACCAAATTGATTAGAAAATGTTTTGTATGGCCACTTCTTATATCCCACTTGGTCTCAAAATCAAGTGTACATACCATGGAATTATAATGATTAAAATTATTAGAACATCTCTTTTAAAACCAGTGCCTAATCA
Source organism: Cupressus sempervirens (assembly GCA_028749045.1). Classification (NCBI taxonomy): domain Eukaryota; kingdom Viridiplantae; phylum Streptophyta; class Pinopsida; order Cupressales; family Cupressaceae; genus Cupressus; species Cupressus sempervirens. The sequence continues at coordinate 762,734,957 of CM053783.1, read as the reverse complement.
ATCTACTGAAAAAGGTTAGGCCCCAAAGTGGGTCTAGATAAAAAATTATTTCAAACTAAAATGCCTGACCCCTCAAATTGATCAATTGATCACATAAAATTTATTGAAATCAAACTCAACCATTGAATAAAGATTTAAAAACTCATTTCATCTCCTTCTACAAGTTGTCAATTTCATAACAAGGGATTCTCTAACTGGCCTTAAAAACTGACCAAAACACCTGACTAAGCCCTAAAAACTAACATGCAGATTCTCTATTCCACATTCAAGCATCCTGCATAATCTCATCTCATGATGATCACTCGATCAAATGATATTGACTATCAAAGTTGCCTTCATGAAATTTCCTACAAGCAAACATGTTAGAAAACAATAAAATGCACTTGATTTTGGCTTTTGAAATAGTTTAAACTAACATTTGAGGGCACAAAAACTAGGGCATTATTTCACTATCAAAAGGAGAATATAAATCTCTAATTTGGGCTCATGATGAATAACTATACACATTTGGCAAGTGGTCAAAGTGGGGTACTTGGATTTGCAGAACTAGGAACACTGGCAAAAGAGCAATTTTTGCAAATAGGATAGACCTGGGAAAGTGTGAAGATGAATTCGTTAAGATTTGAAAATTGGCCCACTTTAAGAATTTTCATAGTAGAAAATAATAGTACAATCCACTTGGTTTCACCTATCACAGATTCAAAGTTATGACATCCTAAACAAGGGTATTGATCAATCTACATTTTATGACCCCAGTAAAACTTTACAAATTACATTTGAAAATTGATGAAATAGATTTTTCATAGGCTCAAATCTGAAACATAACAAGTCATTTTCCTTTAGAATGAAATGCAATAGGAATTTTCTCATTTTGGTCAAATGGGTCAAATAGGGCTCCCAAAATTTTGAACAATTTACATCAGCATGACAATAGTAAACAACCAAATTTGAGGGAATCAAAAGCTATGAAAAACATATCAAAACAAATTGAAAATAGAAACATAGGTTCTATGATATGCATAATAAACACTCCCAAAGTGACAAGTCATGAAAGATAACTAGTGCAAGATATTCAAATGCAAACTAGGCTTCCTATCGCTATTTGACACTTAAGCAAAAATGTACATCTGAACATTGCTCACATTGAAACTTCACAGGATGATTCAAAATGATAATTTATCATTATAAGATGTATGCATATACTAAAAGAAAGGTGTTATAAATATTAAACACCTCTTAGGCCTCAAAAAGATAGCCAGGTACACATGCATTAAATACACTCAATGGGTCAATTTGACTCAAAAGTTTGGAATGGTACTCAAAACAAGAATACAATTTTGAGTCCCATTAGGTGGGATAGCTTAGTTAAAATTTCATAACAAATGGACCTGAAGGCTACTTGGATAGTAAAAAAAGGTGGTTGGAACTATACTTGCATGTGGTATTTCTCTAAAGCTCTCCTCTAATTAGTGTAGACACCTAAAATCCCTTAGAAAATAAAGTATTTTTATTTTCTGAAAAAGTCTCTGATGACATCATCATTTATTAATTAATTAATTATTTAATTTATTTATTTATTTTTATGCCATTAAATCCCCTTGTCTTAATTAAAATTATTTAATTAAGGAATCCCTCCCAAAAATGTTTAAATCTTATTTAAACATTAGTTCCTTATTTATTAATTATTTAATTAATAAATTGACCAAAAATCGCAAAATAAATATTTAATTTTTTTTTGCCCAAAACTTGGCCAATTTCCTTAAGACCACTAACCTCTTCCAAAATATTCTAATCCTTCTTTAATTTTGATTAAAGGCTAATCCCATCATTTTCTACCCTTAATCCCAACTCAAAATATTTAACTAAGGTTAAATATCAATCCTCATGTTTATTAAAAATGTTTTAATAAATATTTCCTCAACCCAAACCCTTGAGATAAATAAACTTTATTTATCCTCAAAACTTTATGAAGTTCTAGACTCTTCTAGAAGGTCTTCATCCTTATCCTAAGCCTATCTCTAAACCTCCATTTTAGCCTAATCCACCCCATCCACCCATACTAACCAAGCTTAGATACTAACTCACCCACCTTCATTAAATGTCATCTACTTGCATATCTCTAACATCCCTAATCTAAATCCTAAATCACTTCTAATCCCTCCCCTAACCTTGTCACATTCCCTAAGCAAGCTTAAGACTTTCCTAAGCCAAGCAAAGTCAACAATCTCAACTCCCTCCAAAATATCCCAACCACCCAACCATGAATGCTCTTACAAGGCCATAAAGACTCTTACAAGCCCATTCATTGCTCTTACAAATCCATAAAGACTCTTACAAGCCTATTCATTGCTCTTACAAGCCATTTATGAAGGTTTTTAAGGCCTTGAGCCTCCTTTGTTGACTCATCCTTGCCCTTTCTTCCATCCACTCACCCTGTGACATGTGTCACTCCCTAATTAGCTATAAGGAAGCACAATCCATGTGCTCTCCTCTCATTCAATCCTAGCCCTCCTTAACCATTTCCCCATCCTTGCATCTTAGCCCTCAAACCCTCAAGCCCTTAGCCTATAAATTGAATCCCCTCCCAAACTATTTCATCACAATCCTTGAGTTAAAGTTATAATGCTAGTTTGATAAAAAAAGCCTTTAACCATACCCTTATAATGCCAAATTGAGAGCTCACAAAGCTACCAATTTGCCATTTTCCATCTCCATTGAAGCATAGTTTGAGTATCTTGAGCATACATCCCACATCCACATAATAGACTCATCCCTAAATCAAGTGACCATCCTCATTGGGAGAGCCATTCCGTGGCTCATATTCTCATTTGAGGGTTTTCACTTTGTCTATCTCATATGTTATGATTTTTATGCTAGTTAATGCTTTGGTCTTTTAATAGATTAGTGTTCTCTTGCTAACATATTTCTCATATACAATTAGATATAATGCTTTAAGTTAGCATTAGTGCACTACTTGAGATCTATGATTCTTAAACTATTTGAAGTATTATGTTATAAGATACTAATTTTGTGTCAAAATATGGATCTTGTGGTTTCCTATCAGTTTGTTTTGGCAGGGGATCTTTTGCAAGGAACTCCTTCTAATGCCTAGGCTTCCTTTTCAAATCCCCTTCATATCAAGGATGGGATCTATCCATCTTAAAGAAATTTGAATCACTAAGTGGGCACTAGAATTTTATTTTTCATTAATGTAAGAAATTCTCTAAACTTTTGTACTAGAGGGAATTCCCTTTTCAAGTCCCTCTAGGGCATTTGTACATTTTTTAGACTTCAGTCACAGGCCATACTAGGGGTTTTCTTAACCCCAATCTTTTTCCCCAAGGCCTCCACTTGAATGGGATTTTTGTAAATATTTTTTATATTAATAAAAATAGGCACTTACCTCTTATTGATAAAAAATAATAATAATCACCAATAATATTATTTATAAAAATGTAAATATGTATAAGAATATTTGTATATAAGTTTGTGAAATATATCTATATATTATTATTATTTATTGTGTTGCATTGTCATTTTATATTTATATATTCTTAGTACATTATTATTTGTCATGTATTATAAGGATAGATGATATTAATTTATATCCTATAGTCATTATCTATTATCTATCATTATTAGGGCTCATGATAGAATCAACCACCATTATGTTATAGAATGGGAAAACAATGCAAGTTCTTGTTCTAGAACAAGATATTTCGACCACACCTAATTACATCAATCATAAAGAATCCTTGTAGCAGCATGAAGATCAACAAAGGATGATGTAATAGAAGTCATTCCCTGTCAGGCACTTAGAATATTTTCATATATTTGTAATTTTTAATTGACATATTACATGTAATGAAAAAATAAGATGTAATTACATGTGATAGTATCACAAGAAAAGTTGTAACATGTAATCAAGTTGCAAGTGCATTAGGCATGTAGCTTTGGATAAGTCAAAGTTTGTTAGAAGTTTGTTAGAGAATAACTCAAGGTGATTTAAGGTTTTCCCCTTCTTTCTCCACCTTTCCTTGCACTCTTTTCTTGTATAAAGGACAAAGTTCATTGTAACTAATCATCTTTTGGAAAGGTAAGAAAGTTCTATTAGTTTCTATATGCACTCTAAGACTTTAATATGAGATGTAAATTTGAATTCTTTTCAATAAAAGGAGAAACTTTTTTTCAAAATTTGTGTTAATTCAAGGTGTTATGTAATGGCATTTTCTAGATATTGATTGTGAGTTTTGAAGCTTTATCCAAGAGGTATTTTAATTTAATTACATGGACTTCGATCTAACTATTGAATTCAGAGTCAATTTAAATTTTTTAAGACATTATGCAACAAGAGGACAAATTATGATAGATGGTAGTGGCTCTAATAACTTAGAGCTAAAGACTTTGGACTTTAGTTATAAGTGTTTCTATTAAATTTGAGATGATCTGATAAGAGACTTTGTGCCTTACTAGTTATTCTTCTTGAATCCTCATTTGAGAAGGTGCAAGAGACTTTTGATTCTTGTATTTGTTTCACAAAATATAAAAAATAAATTTCAAAAAACCTTGTTATTGTTCTTATGTTAATTCTAGAGTTAGTGGTATTCTCACAACAATAAGGCACTTTTCTTTAAGTTGGAAACTTTTTAATATCCAACCCCTAGTTTTGTAAAATAATTTAGGCTTTGTCTAGTGGTACTTTTATGAACAAGTTGTAAGAAACCCTGAAATGATCTCTCTTATACCAAAATGTAATGTATAGATATCAACCAAGAAAACTAGTTCAAGTGAAATGATAATATAGTGTACTAAGAACTTGGATTCTCCTATTATGGTGATGATAGATGACTAACATAACAAATAAGACCATACAATAGGAAAGCTAATCACATTACATTAATTTTTAGCTCATTCAGATACTTTCACTTCATCCGTATAGGAGAAAATGTGCATACATTTCACTTACAATCACCCAATTACCCTATCTGGATGGAAAGATAGATGAAAAAGGTGTCATTAGATCTAGTGTGGAGAAGGGAACATTATAGTCCTCCCTTCCTGGGATTTCTTTCCCTTAAGTAATCTCAATGTTGGATGCTACAAGATTGACTCGCTTTGCCAAGTGGCAACTTCATATGGTAAATTCTTCCAATGAATTAGATATTCCTTGATGGACCTTTTATGCAACTTCTTTTCTCTGACCTCTATCACCTCTACTAGAACTAACACTAGCTTCCCTTCCTCATCAAGTGGAAGAAATCCAATGGAGGGTACCACATGCTAACCAATCACCTTCTTGAGGAAATAAATGTGGAAAATGTTATGAATTATGTTGTCCTTTGGCAAATTTATCTCATAAGCGAGCTCCCCAACTCTTCGAGTAATGCAATAGGGACCAAAAAAATTATGCTAAAGTTTTTGAGACCTACTCTTTTTCAAGGAACTCTTCTTGTAAGTTTGGAGACAAAGATAAACCATATCACCCAACTCAAAACTCTACTTTGTCTGATGAGAATTGATGTACATATTATTCTAATTCTGAGCCTATAGAATTTTCTCCCAAAGAGATATGAGAATATCATGTTTATCTTGTATCCAAACCCTAGCTAGTGGTGCTCTGATGTCCTTCAATGTCAACTCTATGAATGAGAGAGACTTGATTCCATAGAGAGCTCAAAACAGATTCATCCAGATGGACATGTGGTAGGAGTTATAGAACTACTCCCCTAGATATAGCCACTTAACCCAAGCTCTCTATTGCCCTACTACATAGTTTCAGAGATAACCCTCTGCCCATTTGTTTACTATTTTAGTCTACCAGTCTATTTTGGGGTGGTAACTCATACTAGGTGTCAAATCTGTACTAGTTAATATGAAAAGTTCCTACTAAAAGGTGTTGAGGAAATTGCTATCCTATTGCTCACAATGGTTCAAGGAAGACCATGTAGATGAAAAACCTCCTTAGAAAATAACTTAGCTACCTAAGAGGTAGACCAATCTGCTACTATAGTAAAGAAGTGAGAAAACTTAGTAAATCTATTCACCACCAAAAAAATGGGATCTCTACCCTACATCATTGGAAACCTTGTAATAAATTCCATGGAGATATCCTCTCATTTTTATGTTAGAATAGGGAGGTGTTGTAATAATTTAGCTACAAACTCATGCTCTGACTTGTTCTTCTAACAAGTCTAACATTCTCTAATATGTTGGAGGACATCATCCTTGAGGCCCTTCCATGAAAACCTTTTCTTGATCTATCCATAGGTTTTGAAGAAACTTGGGTGTCTGACTGTTGGTGCATCATGAAGAGTTTCTATTATATTTCCTTTGAGTTTAGATTTTGGTATGAGGTAGATCATATCCTTATAAAAAATCACTTCATTGATTACCTTGTTCCTATTGTCTTGAAGTTGTCCATGCATAATCTAACATGCTTGAGTATTCTTAGAATGCTCAACCAACAACTAGGACTTCCAATCAATCAATATCTTAGTGATAGCACAACATTCTGCTACTAAAGGTCTCTTGAAAAGTGCATCAACAACTATATTGTTCTTACCTTTGACATACTCAATGTCAAAATCATAGGCCTGAATCTTGTTGACTCACTTTTTTTGTCTTTCATTTAGATCCTTCTACTCTAAGAAGTATTGCAAACTATTGTGATCTATCTTAACTGTGAATCTGCCACCTACCAAATACTATCTAAACTTGGCTAAAGCATGTATAATGGAAAACATTTCTTTGTCATAGGTGGAGTACATTCTCTCACTATCCTTGAGCTTCCTTCTCTCATAAGCTATTGGATGTCTATCCTACATTAGAACTATGCGAATCTCTCTCCCTGGAGCATCACACTCTTGTACAAATAGCCAAGAGAAATTAGGTAGTGCCAAGACTAGGCATGTGCTCTCCACCTTCCTGAGCTTATCAAAGGTCACTTCTGCATAAATTGTCCACCTAAATGCCCCTTTATGTGTGAGGTCAGTGAGGGGAGATGTTATCTGTGAGAAGCCTCTAGAAAACCTCCTATAATAAGAGCAAAGACCAAGGAAGCCCCTTAAATCTAATATGTTCCTCAATAGTGGCCAATCTAGGATTGCTTGAATCTTTTCCTGGTGTACCTTTACCCACTAGTGCATTATAGGTCAAATTTCAACCTAAATTTTTACAAACCTTTTATTTTTTGGTTTTTATGCCAGAGTTGGTCAAAATTTAGACCAACTTAGGGTTTCCCAAGTTAGTCAAAATTTTGACCAACTTAGGTTCAAAAAATAAAAATAAAAATGTTTGTTTGTTACTTGTTACTTTCATTTTCATTTTGTTTTTGCACACTATTGGAGCATCTAGTGTGTGGCATTCATTAAAGGAAATTCCTTTTCTATAATTCCTTTTTTATTTGGAGTATTTGGGCTTTCCTTCCTCTCCTGTTAGTGGTTGTGAGGATGCTCATTAGTGGCTATTTCCATATTCTCTCTATTCCTAAATTTCCATTCAAAACATTTTGAGGTATGAGTGCCACTCAAATCCTTCATGTTTCTATTTCCACACTCTGTGCATTCCCAAATTTCTCCCCACCTCTCTATCAATTTATCACTTCTTGCAATGTCTACATACTCACAATGCTATAATTTTATTATTTTCTCCATTGTTGCTCCATCCAACTTGTAACGTCTCAACAATTTTAAGTAGTCAAAGATGGTAAAATTTCAAAATCATCTAGCAATGTTTCTAGTTTATAACACCCTTCTATAAAAAATTGTATAATTTTTTGAGGTTCTCGAATCCATCTAGAAGACTCGAGATAAACAAGCCATTTAAGAGAAAGGTCTCCAAGCATGTAATCTCCTCAAACCCTAAAGGAAGACTTGCTAAACTATTACATTTGTAATTGTTGTGTGACACTTGTTGTTCACCATCCAAAACCACACCGATGTCTTAAATGAGATGATCAAATTAGTTCCCACAATATCTAGATTGTTCAACGCATCAAATTGAAGGCACTCTCCTATCACTCCATAGTTATAATTACTATCATCACCTTGCATTAGTATGGTTGTAGATTGTAATATTTGATTGATTTAAAGTAGAAAATGCAGGAATTAAAAATGATGTTTATTGACCATGAGAGTTGGAAAGGGCCTCTGTCATGATAGCTCTGGTTAGGATTACAATGATATTCAATATTTGAGGTATCATAGTATTTGCTACTTGGATTCAGCTCTTCAATATAGCAAGACCCTATTATCCAATGCACACAACCTTCTTTTCATTAGTAATCCTACTAGCAACATAAACTTACAATAGATAGAGAATAACATAATAATAAATCAAATTTTGCAAAGGATATATTACCCCCTATCTCATGGGAATCATTGGCTAAGAAGGTAGCAATTTCCCTCTTGTTAACATAAGAAGACCCATATGTGCCAAAGGTGTTGAAGGCATTAGCAACATTGATAAAGGAATCATAGGTATAAAACCCATTTCCTACACACCTACTTATAGCTCCTCCAACTATGGAGTTGAAGACATTAGATGAAATGATGGAAGACACTCCTCCTCCACTAGTGGGAGTGGAAGGAGAAGAAGAAGAAAAAGAAACTTCTTTATATCCAACACCATAGTAGGCATCTCCACTTCCACAATATCTATAGTTACTACAACAAATTTCATTACTACATCCACAATTTTCACCCTTCATTGAACTAACTTACTCTTTATGGTTCATTGTAGGCAACACCTTTTGGTGATTGTAGATGAGCATTCTAACAATATGATATTTTACAAAATATTTTCAAACATTTGATTTGTTCAATATCTTCTTGGGTAAGATTAAGGTAGTGTGGCATGCATGGAATATAAAATAGAGATATACTTGTGCATTAGGAGTTCCCTAATAGAAACACAAGTAACAACAATTTTTGTAATAAATTGAATGACACGATGGTTGACATCCATATTATGGTGTAGTAGTGACATAAATAGCAATACATATGTTTGGTAGGTAAGAATATGAATGAATATAAAAATGAGGGATAGAGAGAAGATAAAAGTGAGAAATAGAGGTGTAATGTTTAAATTTAGATGTGTTATAGAGAGAAGGATCAAGATAGAGATAGGAAGTGATATATAAAGAGATAGAGAGGGGGAATTTTCATCCAAGAAGCTTACCCACAATTTGTCAATAATCTAGCACCGCACATGCTATAAAATTCCCCACTGGAGTTTTGAGATTTCTGACCTTCCTTTGGAGACTGAGGAAAATTTTGAAACTCTAGGCATAAATTTTGTGTGTTGATGATTAGATTGAGTCCTTCACTCATTTACTAAAGTGATAGTTTCAACAATTATAAATGATTTTGCACATTATATTTTTCAAAAATAAAAAAAAATATTATTGATGTACCAGAGTCTTTTTGTTTCAAGTAGAATAGTTTTAACCTTGATTTTAAATAATACACAAATTCATGGTCAAAGATTTTGCACAAAAACTTGTAATAACCATACATATGCACCCAATATTTTTCTTTGTATATAGAAACATAGAATAAGATATTGATTTTTTATTTTTTTGAACTACAAATCAATAAACTATCTATTACCGTTCAAAAAATGGCTACAATACAAGCAATATACCAAGCATGTGATCATCAAAAATAACTTGGTGATCAATTTATAAAGTAAAAAACTTCCCAACTCAGTTTAGTGATTCACAATATTGACAAGGTCTATATGATAATTTCAATGTTATCTAGGGTTGAATGATATATGTCCTAGTTCATAAATGGAACTAAATATTTTGGCAATTTCCTTGTATGCAATACTTAATTAAAAAATTGGGCTTAAGGTCACAAAATTCAATGTGTGTGAGCATTGGATTTACATGTACATTATAGAAAAATCCCATCTTCTCTATCCCTAGGGAGTATAGGGAAGATGCATTAGGTGTAGCAAGAAGAGAAACATAGTAAGAGGAATGAAGTATTCAACATAAGTAGCTATAGAGGCATCAGTTTTATACATTAACCAAAGGTAAATCTACTTGGACTCCCATATGTGTTTGATTTTTTATTACTTGATGTCTTGCATACACCAAACATTCCATTCGCCTAGCATTCTGTAACATCACTACATCCATACATTAGTTGTATATTCAACTTATACATAGCTTGAAATGTACCTCCCCCATTGCTTCTCTTGTAGAAATATACTACTAGGAAGTTAACCAATATTTTTCTATATTCTCATAGCACACACCGAGTATGTTTTTAAGCTAGTTAGAGTTGATAGTGTAGGCTTATGTGACACTAGATTGTTAGGGAAAAATCTCCAAGAAGAGGGATTGGCTTGTTGAATTCAAACTTTTTTATTCTACTTAGTTTGTGTAGCTTTCATTTGAAAAACTAGCATTATCATATTGATTCTCAACTACATAATTTCATTAGCAAGAAATTCCTTCAAATGCCTCTTTTGATGATTGAGAAGTGAAAACAATAAAGCACTAATTTTTGGCAACCACGTCATTCATGGTAGGAAAACCTCCACCATTTTATGGCATTCTTGAGATTGGAAATAAGTATTTAATGAACCCAATTGTAGTGAAGACATCAGTTAGCCCTTTGGATGATCTAACATAGTCTTCAATGAATACTATAATGATTTCAGATGGATTGGCTATGAGAAATGATTGAATCTCTTTTAATGTATTGATAGCAGGTATAAAAGTTGTGATGCTAAGGAAGGTACCTTCAAAGGAATGGTAAAGCCAAATACCATTCTTGAAATCATACATGTCCAACATAAGATCCATCACATGATTATTCAGATGAATAGTCACACTATCCTCTTGGTTGGAGAATGTTATAGGAGGAGTACCCGTGTAGGACTTCTCTCCCAAGGGAATGTGTTGGCATTATTATATATCTTCTCTTCCTTTATTTTTTAGCCTCATCAAACTTACTTTCATAGTAACCAAGTTTCTTCTATTTACCTCTTCAATGTGAACTTCAAGCTTAATGTTGATTGGTCCATGAACCTACAAGATATGCTTCATTTGTATCACTAAATCAAGAGATGGTACTTTCAAATCACATATTCACTATAGCCTCTGACTTAATTCAATTATAAGCATCAGGCAAAAGCAATGAAAAATACAACTAAAAAATTCAAGAGTAACTTTCCAGCTTTGATCATTTAGTGTCTCTATATCATTAACAAAAATAAAGGAGTTAACAAAGAGAGTGATGAAATTAATTCACAATTGTTCATATTGTGAGATATTTTTTGTGCCCTCTTAAATAATGGATTGATAGCTGAAATATTTACTTTGAGGATATGTTTATTAAGTTTGTGCACAAAGTCAAAAGAAGCATTAGTCCTAACTATGAGTTCATATAGACAGTATTTTGATTAGTCTGCATTTCCAAGATTTTAATATTTTATAACTTGATACCATAGAAGATCTACAAAAAATAAAGAAAAGACCAAATGCCTTCACAAAAAAAGTTTAACTTCAAATCGTCTTGAATACATGTGAGATCTAAAGGAAAATGTTAACCTTCAAGTGAAAATAAAAAATATACAAAACAAAAAGATAATTTACATTGACATTTTTCTTAATTGTTAAAATAAAAACAAGTAACTTAGTGATAGGAAAGAACATTACAATTTTTTCAGCTCTCATAATCATCCAAAAATCTATCGGAGTATGTATATGGGGAATTTTATGTTTCACTTCTATGGACATGAACAAATTAAGAAAATGTGTTTTAAACTTGCTAATAAAAATTTAAAGCATGAAGCACAAGAAATTATGGCCTAGTATCCTCTATTTTTTGGTGGGAATCATGCTATCTAGTAGAGATCCAAAACTAATTTATACAAGGTCAACCTCTAATTTCTACAAGGCTGAACATTGCCTAGAATATACATCTTTTTGAAGGGTAGATTAGTTTACTTAGAGTTATTAATGTTCATAGTTTAAGATCTGAATCTATTTCTAAAAATCCTAACAAGGAGGTTCCATAAAATCTTCTATGTTAAGTACATGTTTCCACAATAGTCTCTCTACTTGAGAACCAAATATATTATCTAACTAAAGTTTCAAAGTAGCAAAGAAAACTAAGAACTATTTATGACAAATAATTGCAAAATTTGTAGTTGTTAAAGAAAAAGAAAGTCAGCAAATTTATCACTTTGCTAAATAAGAGACTAGCTTTCAACTCTATGTCCTCTCTTTCATAATTAGGGCCTTGAATTTATAACTAGTTTGTAGGTGGTTATATGTTGTTTAAGTTGATCTATCAAAATTTAAGGAGTAGTCATTCTTATTTTTTCTAAAGTCAGATGATTCCCATTTTTTAAGGAATTTTTTCATCTCTAGTATCCTCTTCCCATTGTTTATCAATTATCAACATGTTAATGTCATATAATGTTGGACTACTCATTAATATACCCCTTCCAATTATTTAGCTTGTTAACGGTAAGGCAAAAAGATAATTAGGTATGTTTGTGTTTGGCCTCAGCTAGGATACAAATAGATGAGATTGTTCTATGAGTTATATATATTGGGTAGGATTAATGCATTTTTGTATAATAATAATGATATTTCTTACCAACTATGACTTAACTTGTATTTGGTAGTCTAATGACTATAGCATGGCAAATTTTTCTATGTATTTTTGTATATTGAACAAGTTGTACAATAAATGAAATAGGATGAAGACATATTGGATGTGGGCTATGTAGTTTGAAAATTTTGTGAGCATGAGTAATGATTGGTCTATTACCACATAAACCTTCTTGGCAACCACCATTTTCATAATATTTTGCAAATCTCATATGTGCATGTCCCAACCAAGTAGGTGCTCAACTAAGGAAGAGTGAATAAAATATGCTTTGGTATGTTACTCCTAGAGACAACTAGCATTACTAGTCATCCCCCAATATAGCGAGGAAGCCCCTAAATAAAATAAGGATAGTGAGGATGTTCCAATTTTTTTGTAAAATAAGGATGGGGTGGGAACATTTCCTGCCCATTCCCACATTTCTTGGATATTTCTTACCCATTCCCACATTTTTTGAAGAAACTTTGCACTTCACATATGCTTGAAGATAATTGATATTAATAAACTAATACAGGATAAATAATGCTAAAAAATCTTAAAATCAATAGAGAGAAAACAATTGCAGATTCACAATTTAACACAATTGTTTATTTTGGGATTCCTTTTAGGGAAAAATCCTAGAAAAAAATCACTCACTATTTAAACTCAACTGCTATCATACAATAGATTGTTTTACCTCTGCATACCCCTAAATCATCCATTTTCTATTAGCACAGGCACATCAATATGGAAAGTGAAACCATCAAGTTCTTTTACAATACAAATGGCCAAAAAGGTGTCTTTAAAAGGTGTCCCACTAATGGTGGATGAGTACATGGTCTAAATGGAACTTGTAATGTCCAACTTTCAAAATTCAACATAATATAAAAAAGAATTTTAGTTTTTGGTTGAAGGACAATCTAATCAAATTGGTACATATGCACCCACAACATCTTTGTTGAAGATTGAGGTACTTGAAAATCATATTTTGTTATTTTGCAATTTGTTCTATGAAAATTGCACTTACAATTTTTTCAAACTAGTTTTATTTGTTTGATGACACATCTTATAGGAATAATGGCTAATATGTGTAACCTTATGTTTGTAGGAACTTGGACAAAGTCAGGGTGTACTAACTCTAGACTTATTTGTTGATCTCTTCTTTATCATCCTATAGTCATTGTATTACAGGTTCTCGATTCTTTTCCTTGCTCTGAAAATAAAATATTTTATTTAAGATTCCTTATAAGTTTAAGATAGAGAAACATATTCTAGAAGTCAAATTCCCCCTATTTCACTTGCTTTTGGAAACTAGTCTTGAAGTCCTTGTACCATTTTTGGTTGGGTAGTATGTAGTAGTGAGTAGATATTTGATGTGTATATGAACAAGAATAGAATAATAGTAAATAAGTTTTTTTTTTTGTATAATTTATGTATTTTTGTTAACAAATCAAATAGGGAATGACACAACTAGATTAGGGAAAAGGTTCTTTATGATGGATTCTAAATTATATATGGAAGTTATAGCCATAGGAGGACTTGTGAATTTATTTTAGGTCTGAAAATCCATAAACCCACAAACTACTATTGTTTGAGTATCTTCAAGTTCAAACATCTAAAATTGGAATAGTTAATCTATGAAACATCTAAAACTCAAACTCCATTTTCTCCTTGAAGTGTCTTATGGTATAAATTTTGACAAGGAAAATTTAGAAAATGAAGAAATCACAAAAGTTTGAATAAAAATAATTACAAAATGTGGTCTATGGAATTGCAATAAAATAGTAAAAGAATATTTCCATCATAAGATTTAAACAAAAAGAGAGATATCTAGCAAACAAGTAGGTGTCAAGCATCTTGCTAAAATAATGAGAACTATTATGTGTAACTATTTAAGGATTCAAGAGATGTTGAAGATAAGACTCACAATCATTATCAACTATTACCTAGTTAGAACATGTATTTTTCCCTAGTCATACAATAATGGCTAGAATTGCCACAAAGATATTGGTCCATGCACCCAACTTAAAAAATGGAAAGGAATACTTGAGCCTTTGGAGAATATATCTATCAAAAAGAGCTCTATACAATGATTATAGGCATACATTTAATGTTGATTCTATGAGTAATTTGTTTTGAAGATTTTAGAAATCCTCATAGTTATGCCTAGTATAGCTAGGAACAATCCCTTGGGTAAAATATACATCTGTTGTATGATAAGTAGTTTGAGCTCCCAAATCCAATTTGCAAAATATGATAGACATCTATGGAAGGCATGTAAAAAGGATTAATGCATTTTGACTTTGTGTGGGAAGTCGTGACTAATTTGATGTCAATATATCTTATCATTAATCCTTTAGAGGGTACAATCTTGTTGCACATCACATTTATAGCCTTAGACATTAACTATGTTCCTTGTAACATTTTGAAGGTCATATCTTTTATGCACACTATAGAATTCTTTTGTGACAAGGCTTTTCTTAAGAGCTCTAATCTTTACTCCTATTTCTTGGATTTTTGAGGAGTAGGTTAATGCAAGGTGGAGTTGTTTATTGTCCCAAAATTACCACCACAACATTTATTCATTTCATGATAGACACTATCTAAAACATGGGGAAAAAACCTAATTTGTGCATATTTTATGTAAAAATTGATACCACCACATTTGATCAATAGAATAGTAATATGTTTGGGTTAATATCTTACTACAAGTGCTTGAACAAAAAGTTATACATGTACACAAGGAAAGCCAAACAATTTCCAGAATGAATCATACCGGACTACTAAAATAAGTAGTCACAACTTTGATATGTGCATACTCTACACAGAATAAAAACTTGCCCTATTAAACAAACCCAACTCATGACAAACAAGGAGTAATGGAAAGGCTCAATGAAAGTTGTTGAATTTATGTCAACAAAAGTTGTTGATATTATAACATGGGTGAATTTGAGAAAGGTGACCAACTTTTTCTTTCAAAAACATATTTGTAGATATAAACATTAAGTACATGTCCACTATTTTTGTAGATATACACATTAATTAAACTAAATTTTTCTTTCAAAATCATATTTGAAGATATAAACATCAAGTAAAACATGTCCAATGTTTTTACAGATATAGACATTAATTACACCAAATTTTTCTTTCAAAACCATGTGTAGGTATAAACGTTAAGTACAAAATATCCAATAATTTTGTAGATATATTTTCCTGTGAAGAAAGACCATGCCTCACAATATGATGTTGATCTCAGGTTGATTTTGACAAGTGAGTGTCTACACACTTTAGTCATTTACTTAGTTCATGTTGAATAAGTAACACATGTTGAGCACAACATGTATATAATAGAGCATGTCAAGTCTATAGTGAGTGTCAAGACACTTATATGCCAAGTCACTCAATTTCCAAGTAGACAGTATATGCCAAGTAATTCAAGAGTTGAGTAAGCAGTGCATGTCAATTGATACAAATGTTGAGTCAAAGTATAGAGAATAGTATATGCTAAGCATTAGAAACTTTAGATCTCGAGTAAGATAGTTTTGTTATTTTTTTTGTAAAGGCACAAACAACTATGTAAACCATTTTTTAGCTAACTTAAAGATTGAATTATGATATTTGGAGATAAGGAAAAATCCTAATTTGGATTTTCAATACATTGCATATAGCCAATCAGAAAAAGGGAAGGATTAAGTAGAAAAATGGATGAATCTTAGCCATTGATTCATACCTAACCCTAAGTCTCCAAAGCTTTCTTAAGGAGGACAAACCCTAAACTATCTATGTTGTGAACTAGTGAAGGGAGGAAAGAGAGAAGTTTGCATACAAAAATAGAGCATTCATGGTGGCTAAGGAGTTATGAACTAAGATTACATTGTAGAATTAGTTAAAGGAGAATAGAGGAAAGAAATAGTATACAACAACAAGACATTTGATCAAAAGTGTTAAGAATACATTAGTATCGAGGTGATCTATCATCAAGCAATCAAATGCTAATTGTAGAATCATTGTTGAATCATTCTAATAGGTGAATCAATTAAATCTCTTAATAGAGTAGTCCTAACAAGTTGTATTGAAATCTTTTAATAAGGTACTTACTTAATTGTGAGTTGAAGTCCTTTAACAAGGCACACTTCTAATAGGGTGTCGAAATCCTTTAATAGAGTGAGACTAATAGTATTTGTAAGCTTTTAACAAGGAAAACCTTTCACAAGATAGATCATGTCTCATGATCAAAATATTGTAACCTTCATTGGATACACTTTATTACTACAGTAGTGAAGATTTGTAGGTGTCATCCCCACCCTAGTTTTACCTTCTCACTGGAGGGTTTTTGGGTAATCATATATAGTGTCATATGTGTTTACTTGTTTACATGATTTACATGTACATGGTCTACATGGTATTTCAATTTACTTAGTGCATGTATGAGATGGATTTGTGGTGAATGCTTTTATGGGTCAAAGTTTAAACTACTAATAAACCTCTCCCCCCCTGCCCCACCCCCCCCACCAAAAGAAGTTTACCTTTCTTATTGTAATTCCAACAATTGGTATTAAAGCCTAGTTCTCTATAAGAAAAGCTTTGTAGCTCTAAAGAAAGATCTTGAAAATGGAAGTCTACAAGTTGGTAAAGATCATTGAGAATCAAGGAATTGAAATACAACTCATTCTACCTCAATTAGATGAAGTAAGAGAAGGACTAAAGAAATCTTTAAAGAGAAGGAAGCAAATTTTTGTTGAGGAGAGTGCCACACAATACAGAGAGATAGACACTACTAAGCTATTTACTAATCGAAACTCCAATGAATTCGATGCAGTAGTTGAAGATCTAATGGAAAAGAATAGAACCAAAGCTGAAGAAATTAGAAATATCAAATTAGAGCAAGAATCACAAGCCATACTACTATGTGAGGTGACTGAACAGAAAAATAAAGCTATGGATGACAAAGCCATGATTGAAGATGAGAAAAGAGTTTTGAGAAAGAGACTAGAAGAGAAGTCATCAGAGCTAATAAAACTTTCCAACATTAAATTAGATACTCTAAGTTAAGTGATGAATGTCAACTATGAATTGAATGTCAAGGACATTGAGATAACAACATTGAAACTAAAAAATGAGAAATTGATGAGCAACCTAAAAAGGGAAAAGGAATTTGCTGAAAGTTTCAACAAACCAAATGAAGCCATCAAATACTTTGAGAAATTATTGAGATCCCCTAGATCCAAAAATGATACATCTAAACTAGGATACACAAGTACGAAAGAAGGTGAATTCAAAAAGTGTTGAAGAAAGAAACAACAAAGGTAAGAACTCTAAAGCTACTTTTCATAATTGTGGTAAGAAAGGACATAATAATAATGTGTGTAGGAGCAAGAATATAAATCAAAATGTCAAGCATAAGAGCATGGTTCACTTCCATAAGTGCAACAAACAAGTACATCAAGAAAATGAATGTAGAACCAAAACCATGCATGCATAAAGATTTGAAGGATATTGTTATAACTATCAAAAGTATGGACATAGAGCTTTTGAGTGTAGATCCAAACCCATGTGGTCATCAAATAGGAAAAAAAAGGTAAGGAATAATGGCAACTCTTACAATTGAGATTATAATACAAATATAGCTATCATTATTGTCAAGAATATGGACATGTTCCTAGAAATTGTGTTAAGGCACACTTTAGAAGTGACTACCAAAGGTGTTTGAGTCAAACCACATGTTTTAGCTGATTAAAGATTGGTCACATCAATCACTACTATCCAACAAGGTCAAAGGCACCAAGTTGTGAATTTGATAAAGGAAAAGGTAAGGCAGATATTGAAAATATCAAAGATGAGATAAACAAGACATGGAAGAAAAAGGATGGTTACAATGCATCAAATGGAGAAGAGATCACTTCACCCATGGGTTAGGTGATCACACCTCATCAAACTAAGTAATCAAGAGCTATGTGGGACTGTTATTTAAAGGTTATATCATATATCAATTCCAAAAGGACTTAGTACTTAAAAGACTATATAAGCATGAATAAAGATGCAAGATGTTAGGTTACTATCGAGCATGGAATGTTTCCTATGATTGCCAAGTGGACTACTAGAAGATGCCAAGCTAATAGACTAGCTAGTTGATACCGAGCTCATAATGGTTTCCAAACAAATGGAATGATAATAGATGCTGAGTGAGCCTAAAATTGATTTATGCCAAGCTTACAGTTGTGTAAGCACTCAACATTTATTGTAGAACTTCAAAAGGCATTTGATCGATTTTCAACTCATTTCACATCATTTCAAAATTGAGAAAGAGAAAGGAGAGCATAAGGCAATTAGAAAACTCATCCAAATTGATTGTAGAAGAGTTTAGTAACGATTTTACATCATTTCATCAGATCTTGCAAGGTATTTATCAAGTGTTGAGTTACAATGTTTATATTTTCATAAACCCTAGTTTCACACAATGGCATCTAGTTTAAAGAATATAGAGGGAAAGGAAGTTTTGAATGTTCAATTGGTTAGTAATGAGGTCAAGCAACCAATATTCAAAGCCATACCAAACATTTCTTATAAACAAGACCCCTCTAATGCATTATCCATGATACCACCAAATATTTTAATGGTGCAAGATGTTAGGAAATGCTACAACTATAAAATTGGAAGTATAGGTGATATGGAGATCAAAAAAGCATATGAAAAACTTTGAGAATGGTGTGTTAAGGGAAGAATTCAAAATTGTAGAAAAGAAAGGGTTAACTCATGCCCTAGATTTCCTGAATGTGTTCAAAATTGAATAGATTAGGATTGTATTAAGTAGAATTCATGAAAATTCACTTTGGCTAGATAATGGACCCATCAAGATAACCAAAAGGATAATCCATAGGGTAACAGGGTATCTAGCCCTAGATCATCCTAAGACTCTAAGAAGTGACTCAAAAGAGGTTATTGAGAAAAATGTTGGAGCTATATGGAATAAGAGAGGAATGACAATTGATACCATTACAAATCCTTTGATAGAATTTATGTTAAGGGTTATTTCACATAAGTTTTACCAATTTAATAGATTGAACAGTGTGCCCTATATTGCAGTAGATGTTGGTTATAAAATTGTCAAGAAAGATCACATGTATGATCTTGAAGAATTACAGCTATAGCAACTAATTGAGAATCTAGGAGCAATAAGGAATACAAAAAGTGCACAATGTAAATTTGGTTCTATTTTGATATGAATTTTCTTTTATGTGCAAAACACTTTTTCTACATTTGGCACAATTGCATGGAAGACAAACAGGTTAGTGGTAGTATAGATTGGTTAGTTCATTGAATAATTGGGAGAGAACTTTGAGTTAGTTATGACCAGCTATTTTGAGGACTTTAAGAAATTAATGAATTTAAGATTGAGAATACCAAAATCCTTAGTGGAGAAACATTATGATGATGTTTGGTTTCTAGTGAATGTTGATTATACTTTTGTTTAAGTAGCAACTCCAAGGGTAAGATGGCTAAGGCCATTAGGATATGAAGTCAATATAGATGAGGCTTTTTCAACTATTACAACTTTACTTGTAGAAGACATTGATAGAAATGCAAAAGCATTTGGAAACTATGAAATGCCTAAATCCAAAATCGCTATAGAACTGAAGACAACATTTGTTATTAACAAATAGGAGAAGTTGGTGAAGAAATTAAAACCTAAATTTAGTGAAGGTGTCAAGAAGGAAGAGGAAGAAGAAGAAGAGGATGAAGAGGAAGAAGACATCTAGACACAAGCACCACTTGCATTAACTCAAGGAATGGGTGAAGATTAGCTAGAGGAGGAGACAAAAGTTGATGAAGGTGCTGAGGGAGAAGAAGCCAAGGAAGCACCTACACCCAGTGATCAAAAAAAGAGGAAGGCCAAGGGACAACTAGTGACAAAAGCCAAGAAGGTTTCCAAGCTAAGTTAGCCCAAATCTACAACACCTACTAAAAGGGCTAGTCCACATGTCACCACACTAAAGGAAAAAGAAAAGAAAAAACCTACATAACAAGGAGGTGAAGTGTAGAAAAGACCAAGGAGAAAGTACATTACACCAGTTAAATCTGATGAGGAGAAAACAAAATCAGATGACAATAACCAATTTGAAGTGATGAGTCATAATCCTCTATTAGACTTAGAAAATCTATGTGAAAATGTCAAGAATAATGCAAATTTGATAGGATTTACTCATGTTGATTTTGATAACCTTGGTAAAGTTGAGAAAAATCAGAGTGGAAGAAGCTATATATGTCATGATGGAAAAATTTAAGAAAAGCCTAGTAGAAAATGCCAACTCAATGCCTAAAATTTTATATGAGAGAGTTGAGCAGAAATGGCACTATTGTTTAAACTTCGAAAGACAAATAAGGGAGACTTCACTTGAACAAGTGATACTTGAACTTAGTAAGGCACAAATTGCTAAGGCTATGAAGAGATATGTAGTTAGTTTTGTACCTAAATATAGAGCCTTTATAATACTACAAAACAATATTCAAGATGTAGTTAAGAAGTCTACTCAGATGTGGAGGATAACTTATGGACTTGCTATAGTAAAGGTAAGTGAACTAGAGCCTATTGAGGTGAAGGATGATGAAGAAGATGACAACAATAAAGAAACTATTGAGGGAGATATAGAAATGAAAGAAGATGATAAGGAAACAGTTGAGGTAGAACAACAAAAAGAATAGATTGTACAAGATATACAATTGCCTAATGTTATCCCTCAACATGTAACAAGTGTAACTAATAAAAAATAACAGTAAAGGATTTTTTTGATCTCACAACTGAAAACATCAATCCTCTTATAGAGGAAGATCTGAAAAAGATACTTGATTAGTCTACACTATAGGACAAATTATGTGATAATCTGATATTGGTGAGTGTAGATGAGACACAAAAAATAGTGATTGAAACTACAAGGGTAGAGGTGAATACACAAGAACCACCTACTATTATCCCTCAAGTCACTAATGTACAACCTTTAGATAAAATACCTAAAGCTACATGATAAAAGGTTGATATAGTTGAAAAGGACATAGTGAAAACCCAAGTCTCTACAAAAACACAAAGTGAAATAGGTTAGATAATCTTATTTGCACCTCCAACACAAGTACAAGGTGCATCACAAGGCATCGTAGAAGCAAAGGACAATCCTAAAGAGACTGATTTGACACAAAAGATGAAGGAGTAAGTAGCCATTCAAGCACTAGTAAATTTACTAGAAACTAGCATTCTTTCTAGTCACACTCTTCAGAAGCCAAGCATAGATGCACCACCATTGCAAATCTTAGTGTTGAGTCCAAGCTCATCAAAGGCTGACGAAGTGATATAATATGGAGATGTGAATCTTGATGAAGAGATTATGTTACCAAAGTATGACTTTGACACAATGAAAATTGAGTAGATGGGCATACTCCAAGAAGCCCTAGCTAGAAAGAAGCATTAGGAAATGCTTAGAAGGGAGCATAGGTAGAAGCAAGCATTGTAGGATATCAAAGACATCTTTTTAGATGCATTCAACTTGCTAACTCTAGATGAAACTAAGCCACTTATTGAACAATTGACAAATATAGTGCAGAAGGTTAGTGATGCAAACCTAGACACAAATGCAAAATTATTAGAATGGTTAGAAACGAAATTCCACAGCAAAGTAAATGAGAAAATATTAGGTGACATAGCACTCACACAAGATGCATTGGAAACAAAGGTAGAAAGTGTGAAGAAGGTACTTGAGAATATCTTCTCATTGCACACTAAATTGTACAATCCAACACTCTTCACACAAGAGACAAGAAATCACATTTTGAGTTTGGAAAGTCAGATTAATGCATCAAGTGCAAAATTTCCTATGACACTAGCTCAAAATGAGAAGCACTTCAGAACTTTGCTACAAACCTAGAGTTAGTTAGCTGCATTCTCAGTAGATAAAGCCATTATAAGGGCTAAATTGATTAGCATCCAAACAACATTGACCCCACACATTGAGATTTTGCACAAGGAATTAGGCTATGCTGAAACACTTATGAAGAAAGACCCCAATCTTTCAACATTAGATTGTCTAGTCCACCTTGTTGCTGAGCTAGCTATCCAAATTAAGTCCTTGGATGTAGCATGTGAAAATTGGGATGCAACTCTCAAAATTATCCTAGATTTCCATGAATATTTCTTGGACAAAAACACAATTAGTGTATAAGCCCATTGACATAAGTGTCAAAAAGGGGGAGATATATAGATTTTGGGAAGATATAAAACTTTGGGGAGATAAAAAGGAGATAGAGAAAAAGAAGAATAAGAATGAGAGTAGAGTAAGAGAAGGGACAGAAAAAAGATAGAATAAGCTAAGGGGGAGCAAGCACAAACATCATCAATTTCAAAGAGCATCAATTGAGGCACATTTACTCAGAAGGAGTAAAGAATTTTGAATACAAAATAGACCTATCAACTCAAGGGGACTAATCAAATTTTGAGGTACAAGTTGTTATAAAATTTTGAAAATTTAAATTTCTATATATAAGCTGAATAAGAGATATGTTATGCTCATAAGAATAAGGATATTAATGCATGACCAAGCATTTTTGTCACTCATGTCAAAGGGGGAGATTGTTGATCTCAGATTGGTTTTGAGAAGTGAGTGTTTACACACTTTAGTCATTTACTTAGTTCATATCAAATAAGTAGCACATGCCAAGCACAACATATATATAATAGAGCATGAGGAATCCATAGTGAGTGTCGAGCCACTCATGTGCCAAGTCACTCAAGTGTCGAGCATACAATATATGTCAAGTAATTCAGGATCTGAGTAAGCAGTGCATGCCGAGTGATATAGATATTGAGTCAAAGTATAGGGAATAGTATATGTTAAGCATCAAAAACTGTAGATGCTGAGTAAGATGATTTTGTTATAGTTGTTTGTAATGGCACAAACAACTATGTAAACCATTTTTTTAGCCAACTTAAGGATTGAATTATGATATTTGGAGATAAGGATGCATTGCATGAAACCAATCAGAAAAAGGGAAGGATTAAGCAGCAAAACAGATAAATCAAAGCTATTGATTTATACCTAACCTAAGTCACTAAAGTCTTTGTAATATTTGTGTTAACTCATATTATGGCTGACTTTATAATTTGTATAATTGGATTGGTATATATGTAATGCATTGTATAATACCCAAGTGTGTGGAAATGTGCATGGAATTAGTGTATTCATCAAAGAAGAGAAGAAAGGGTGAATTACAAAGGCTACAATAGTATAAGGAGTAGCAAGGAGATATCTATCATAGCAAGGTGATCAGTACATAAATGAATCTCATTCAGCAAACCAAGTTGCAAATCAAAGATCATCAACTATTTCATCCTAATAGGTGGATGAATTAAATCCTTTAACAAGGTAGACCTAACAATCTTTTATAAATATCTTTATTGAGTGCATACTTCATTATATATTTGTAAATTCTTTCACAAGTTGGACCTAGCAGTCCTTATTGCTCCTATTAGGGAAAATCATCAGAAGTGATCAATGTAAGCTTTAATACGCTAACTTTATACTGCGGTACTAAAGATTGTGGGTATCATCCCCGCCCTAGGTTTACTTTCTATTTGGAAGGTTTTAGGGTCACCAAATCTTTGTGTCACGACGTTATGAATGCTTTCATGTTTTCAATTTCTTATGCATGTAATTAGATCTAATTATATGTGATGGATTAAATGCTAATTGAATTGTTGGATTAAGAATTGAAATTGTTGAAGTTTTAGAAGTTATTGATTCACCCCTCCCCTCTTAGTAACTTAGCATAGTCTTGAATATTTCCAATAATTGGTATCAGAGCATTGTGGCTCTCAAGAGAAAGCTTAACAACTTGAGCGAAGATCAAGGCCATGGAGATATTCAAACTTGACAAAGCTATTGAGATGAGAAGCTAGATTTGGAAATGGCCATTACCCAACTCAAGAAAGCAAAGGAGGAACTCTCTCAATCGTTGAAGAGAAGAAACGAACATACAATTCAAATGAATCATCATCTCGACATTGAAAAAAGAATTGAAGACCTTCATTCAGCAATTCAGCTGACGCCCGTTAAAGTAAATAATTAATTGTTAATTATTTATTCTATTACTTAAGCTTACTTAGGTAAATGCATTTATTTAATATTTTGTATTTAATGCATGTAGTGGTTAGTTTTTGACAACACGGGAGTTTTTTCCCTTCTAGCATGTTCCACCTTTTGTGGATATGTGTTGAGTTGTCATCCTTATCTTCTACGATCATCCAGCTTGTTCCACAAGCTTCCATGAGCTCTTTATAAGCGGGCTCTCTCATTGTCATTGTCTTGCTCCATGCTCTTCCTCTCCTTGGCTTCTCTTTGATAGGTTTTCACATGCAGGTGATCTTGGGCATCTTCGGAGTTGGCTTTCATCAACTCCAACATGGTATCAGAGCCTTCCTGCTGCTGCTTCATTGAAGGATTTTTGAAGCCATGATTTGAAGTCACAAACCCTAGTTTGTTTGTGCATTTTTTCTTCAAATCAAGGGATCAAAAAAAATTTAGAGCACATTAGGGCCAAGTGGACATCGCCATTGAATCCGAAAGGCCGTTTGCAGTTAGGATTCATATAAAATTTGTCAATTTTGGAGACAAAGCTGCGGGAGGAAAATTTTTTTTACCTAAGGAGGCCATACAAATGATTTGCAAGGCATTTATTGCAATTTTTTTTAAAAAAATAAGCCGCTGCCACCGCGCCACCCGCGCGCAGCCCGCAGCGGTGGTAGTAGGCTACTCTACCTGCACATCACTAGCGCCTCGCTACAGAGCCACCACTGCCCGCGCGCCAGTGGTGCCTCCTAATCTAGCCACCGCTGCCGGCGTCTGTACCGCTGCTACTGATTCCTGCACTCCCATCTTCTGCTCGTCCACGTCAGTGACAGTTGGCAATTTTTAATTAGCCAATTTTTTGCACTGTCAGTAGCTTCTGCAAGCCAGTCAACGATTGACACGTGGCAGGTCTGCCATGTGGCATATTACCACGTGGCCCCTGCCACATCATCTGCTTTGGCCCTTATTTTTGCGATGACGGCTGACATGGCCGTCAAATTTTTTACCGTCAAATTTTTTACCGTCAAATGCTGACATCAGCCTTCCTTGCACATCTCCTTTAGGGTCATTTTGGACCTACCTTTGGTTTTTTGGCCATAACTTGAGCATACAGAGGTATTTTTTCGATCCAAAAGAAGCACCAAAAAGCTGGTTTCGAGACAAAGACATTGGTGTAGGTATTTTTAAGTTTTAACTTTCTTTATTGCCTATTTTTTCAGTTGAAGTTTAAAGTTTTATTTTTGACTCCGGCAAGCATATCTTTTGCGTCCCATGCTTGTTTTTTGAAAACTTTATATTTTTGGAAAGTTGGTTCTGTCAGCTTTTCAGAAATGTAGTCCTTTTCCTTAGTTTTTGGCCCATGCTCTTTCTATCAAAGTTTTGACATTTTTGCTATATGGTCGATATCTTGAGTGTTTTAGGCTCGAGGATCATTTTCCTAGCATGGATTCTCTTATTTTTAGCTGTACTTTATTTTGCTGCAGCCTTTTTTTAGTTATGATCATTGTAGCTATCATTTTGAAGCACTTTTTTGTATCGCACTAAGATAAAGTGCCACTTTTGCATTCTGAGGGTCATGAACATTGTTTTGAGTCAGTTGATGCACTATTTTCATAAAGCACCATGGGGGGGATAGTTGTTTGTTGTTTTAGGCATTCTCCCTTTTTCAAGTGAGTGTCCCTTCCATGACATTAGCCCCATGTAGAGTCAGTTTGATCGTGTCTTTATAGGTGTCTATACCTATTTTCCTCTCTCGTTGTTCTTGGTTCATCTGCAGGAGACTTTGGCCCATCTTCTCAGTTTCCTGTCATCACACCCTGTCTGCATTAAGGGAAGATTATGCTATTATTCTAATGCATCTGTGGTTCGATGGTTCGATAGTGTGAACTATGTATTCAGTGGTTGATCCTATGTACAAGTTGATTGCAGTGGCTAGCTACCTATGCATTTCGGTGAGATGGATCATCTACCATATAGACATGCTCAATTCGTGGCTTCTTCTTCCATGGAGGTTCTTCAGATCAGCAATTTTCTTTCTTGTTGACAGATTTGCGACTTCTTCATGCTTCAAAGATGCTCTTCATGATCACTCATTGTTCCTGTTTTAGGGGACATTCCCTAGTTGGAGGCTTCTTCAATTATTCACCAGGTTCTTACCTCTTTTTGGGAGAGAATTTTTCCCACGTGGTTTTCTCTCTTTCCCCATTTTACAAGGGTTTCATTTTCTTGCATTGTACTTGGATACCTAACATGGCCTCATTGTCGGGACCCATTCTACATTCATCTTAGTTTTGTGAGCTTAAGGAATTTTCCTGAGTTGCACTTAAGGGGGGGTGTTAGAGTAAATAATTAATTGTTAATTATTTATTCTATTACTTAAGCTTACTTAGGTAAATGCATTTATTTAATATTTTGTATTTAATGCATGTAGTGGTTAGTTGTTGACAACACGGGAGTATGTTCCCTTCTAGCATGTTCCACCTTTTGTGGATATGTGCTGAGTTGTCATCCTTATCTTCTACCACCTTCCAGCTTGTTCTACAAGCTTCCATGAGCTCTTGATAAGCAGGCTCTCTCATTGTAACATAACATAAGGCATTGTGTATATTGTAAATACATTTTCTTCTTGTGTTTACACAGATTGTCTCTCATGTCCATTTAGAATTTTTCCCTTGCTCCATGCTCTTCCTCTCCTTGGTTTCTCTTTGATAGGTTTTTGCATGCAGGTGATCTTGGGCATCTTTGGAGTTGGCTTTCATCAACTCCAACAAAGCCAATGAAGCAATCAAAGAAGTCCTATAAAAATAATGGTTCCCTACATGAAGAAGTAAGAAAACTTAAAAGAGAGCAAGAAATTAAGCTAGTAAGGTTATGTGAAATCATGGAGCAGAAAAATAAGATAAAAGAAGAGATAGATGGAAGGAACAATGAAATTCAGAACCAATCCCTTCAGTAATCAAACCTTATTGATCAACTCTCCAATGCAAATGAGAAAATCATGAGCCTAAGATTTGAAAATGAAAGAATGAGAAATTATCTAAATTCTAAAAGGTAAATCAATGAAAGAATGAGAAATGATTTAAATTATGAAAGGCAAATCAATGAAAGATTATGGAATGATCTAAACTCTAAGAGGCAAATCAATGAAAGAATGATGAAATCTCAAGTAGACATGAATCAATTGAATGAGAAAAATCTCTATAGACAAAAAGGTTAAGCGAGGATCTGACATGTTGGTTTGTGGAGAAGAATGGAAGGCACCAGATTTCAAGCTCATTCATGTGATCGCCGAAACCCTAGATCTGAGTGGATTGCAATCTCAAATCCCTCCAAAGATACTTTTGATTAATGATATTTGCACTCATTTCAAATGTGTTAATCAAGAGATTGGTAGATTGGAAATGGATGATGCCCTAGGCCAATTATGTGTAAATGGAGTTTTGAAACCCAAGCACAACACTTGGAAACCAAAGGGTTAACTCACATCCCTCACATGCCTTGTGAATTTTGAGTTAAATGGATTAGGTTTATCCTTAGTCAGGTGCATAGTTTTGATCACAAAGAAGATGATTTGTTGAATCACTAGCCTCCCAATGCTAGCCAAAGCCAAAACAACAAAAACCCTAGGTCGGGTTGAACTTGAAAAGAGAACCCTAGTAGAATGGGATATAGAGGAATAAAAATTAGCAGTGTTTCAAATATGGAATTGAAGTTTGGTATTCACATCATTGCACACAAGATATAAAGCTCTAGTAGGTTGATCAGTGTGTCATGTGAAACTATGAACTTGGCATACAAGGTGGTAAAGAACAACTTACCATTTGACCTTGCCAAGCTATTGTTGAAACAGTTTAACAAAAATATGGAAAGCATAAGGACATCAAAGAATAACATGTGTAAGTTTGATTCCTTGTTAACTTGTATATTCTTTTATGTTCAAAAATTCTTCCCTTCAAAAGGCACTATTGTTTGCAGAAAAGATGTGCCTATGCTATATCAGATAAATGAGCTTATTGCTGAAATGGGTGAAAACTACAATAGTATTAAGGATAATTATTTTGATGCATTCAAAGAGAAAATGAACAACAGGTTCTGAATCCCAAAGAAACTAGTTGAAGATTATAAGGATGATGTATCTTTCATGGTGGATTGTGACAAAGTGTACATTCAGGTAGTTAAGCCTAGATTTGTGTGGGTAAAACCTCTTGGTTATTAGGTTAATATTGATGAAACTAAAGATATCATTGAATCTCTTGTGAATGAGCTAGTTAATCCTAAGGCAACATATTTTGGCACATATGATGAAGCAAGGAAAAGATCCACATTCATAGATATACAAAATATGATTCTTCCCATCATGGATGCACTGTAGAAACATATTGTACACTCAAAAACTCTCATCCATGACAATAATTTCTCCATATGATAGAATTATCAATAGAAGTCCAAATTGTACTTCACACATATAAGGTCCTGCAAGACAATTGCGATAAAACCTTGGCAATCATTCTCAAGGTACATTCAAATTTTTTATCTCATTTTGGTGTTACTATGTAAATAGAATAAATCTTTGGCATTAATGTCAAAAAGGGGGAGAAAGATATATGTATGAAGAAAGACATATGTTATGGGGGAGAGCATGCAATAAGTTGAAAAATCAATGGGGGAGTGAGATATGTACAACAAGATGATATGTTGTATATAACAAGAAGATGTATAGTATGATGTATGACAGAACCTTACCATGTACAGATATATACTTTACAAAATTAATTTTGAAAATTCTCAAGAATAGTATACTCTATCGAGCTAGTATCACAAGGTGATGGATAAAAGGTATTTAGGAAACTTTTTGAATTCAGTTTTGGTTGATAAGTTTTTTGTCACTAATGCCAAAGGGGGAGATTTTTGACATATCAGTCAAGTTTGTTATTAGTGACACACACTTATTTAGATTGTATATAGCTACTAAGCTCTTTGTATAGTTCATAGTTTATGTCAAGTATTTCAGTTGTCACCAAGTTCTACAGTTGCTACCAAGTTCTTTGGACAAATCTTAGTGGTTACCAAGTAGTCACAATTATAGTGAAGATCAACAGTGTAAACTGTGCATCTTAGTATATGTTGAGTTTACTAGTGCAAGTCGAGCTATCCAGTGTTCACCAAGTTTGTAGTGTATGTGATGTGAGTCCAGTGTTAACCAAGCTTCTTAGTGTTAACCAAGAGACTTAGTTTCTACTGAGCTTGAGGTGATAGTGTTTACCAAGTCATACAATGTAAACCAAGAGACTTAGTTTATATAAAGAAGTTTCACAATATCTACCAAGTCACTAGTGCAAACCAAGTTCAAGACTACTTGGAAGTTATCAGTATAGACTGAGCTTCTATGTCTACCAAGTGCATGATGATGTTGAGCATTGATAGTGGATGTTGAGTATCACTGTATCATATCCAAGTGTGTGGAAATACGCATGGAATTAATGTATTCATTAGAGAAGAGCAATAAGGGAGAATTACAAAGGCTATAATAGTATAAGGAGTAGCAAGCAGATATCTATCACAACAAGGTGATTAGTACATAAAGGAATCTCATTCATCAAAACAAGTTGTAGATCAGAGATCATCAACTGTTTCATCCCAATAGGTGGATTAGTCAAATCTTTTAACAAGGTAGACCTAACACCCTTTTGTAAATCTCTTTATTGAGTGCATACTTCATTGTATGTTTGTAAATCCTTTCATAAGGTGGACCTAGCAGTCCTTATTGCTCCTAATGGGGCTGATCATCAAAAGTGATCAATGTAAGCTTTAACAGGCTAACTTTATACTATAGTACTAAAGATTGTGAGTATCATACCCACCCCAATTTTAAATTCTATTTGGAAGGTTTCAAGGTGTTAGTGAACAAATTGTCCTCCAAGAAAATACATGCAAATATAACTCTAAATGCCCAAGTAAGAAGACTAATTAGCATGAATAGTTGGGTCACTTCACCATTGAAAGAGTGTAAGTGCCCTCTGAATTTTATTGGGTACAACTCCCTGTATATGATTTACAATGAATTAAATATGAATGCTTTTAACTAGAAAGCACAAAAAGTTTACAAAAATCTACTTGTAAACACAAAGTAGATGCAGAAAACTAAGAAACTAAAAAGGAAATAATAGCAAAGAATATCAGCAGACACAAAGTTCATTTGCCAAAATGCTGCATTACAAAGTGGACAAAAATAAAGACGCATTTTTCATTCTCTTGAGAAAGTGAAGAAATGAAGCCTCAAAGATATCTTGCAATAAAATATATATAAGAAATAGTGACATTAAAGCACATTTTAGAGAAAACTAAAAGTGATGCAAAGATCACGATTAGTGGAAAGAGGACTGCTCAAACTTTAGATTTTGATGTGCAGTCAACTTCCAATCCTCCCTTCTCCAAAGCATAAAAGATGCAAGGACCTTATTATACATCTACAATTAAAGTCACCATTAAATAAAGTTGTAACTCCTTCTCTATATTACATAAACAAATCAAAATTCTCATATTTCTAACACATAGTTCAGAAATAAAACAAACATCAATTCTACCTTCTCACAACCTCACAAGAAAATCGATCCAATCTGAAAATTCTCTCTCCTTGTTGTAGCACACAGTCTGCAGTCACTGGAAGGAAAAGTGGAACCCCTTTCTCCTCATGTTTTTACAATATATAGTTTTGCAATGTGGTTATTCAGTTATAAAAATTGACAAGTTCAAAGGTGGTTATTCAGTTATAAAAATTGACAGGTTCAAAAGTGGTTATTCAGTTATAAAAATTGATAGGTTTGAGTATAGGAGGCATAACTAATTATTCCACCATTGGTTCTCCTTCATTTTTGGATATGTTGGTGATATTATTTTCATCTATGTTTCCACCACAGCGATTGGCAAAATTATGCCTGAATTAAAAGTTATTGGTTGTTGTTTGTAGGAAAATAAAATTGTCAAACCATCGAACCCATTGAACCACTTTGAACCACTTTGAAGCTAGTTCAAAGTAGTTCAAAGAGGTTCAAGATCTAAAACTGAATTTTTGAACCTTTACATTGAATCTACCTCTATTTGGGCTCCTTGAACTTATGAACCATTTGAAACATCTCAAACTAATTGAATTCTTTGAACTTCCAAACTCATTGAACATGTAAGATGAACTCTTTTGAACCAAATGAACCTCATTGAACCACTTTGAACCACTTTGAACCTAGTTTGAAGTAGTTCAAAGAGGTTCAAGACCTAAAACTAAAAGTTCAAATACTAACCTATATTCCAATGCCTGAGATTTACACTTTAAAACTAGTGAACCTACACTTTGTATTTAAGATGAACAACTAAGTTTGAACACTTGAAATCAAAATCTTGAGCCTTTTGAAAGTGTGTCTCTAATAAACCCAAATTTCAAAACTAAACTTTTGAATTTGGCTCATTGATTTGTAGATGTAGAGTCTTCAAATCATCAAATTTGAAATCAAACTAAAAGCTAGAATCTGCACTTCAGCTTTGATAACCAAAGAACCTGCAAGATGAATTGCTTCAAACCACCTTGAATTGATTTGAACTTTTGGACTTTTTGAAGGGAATTTCAAAGTCTGAATTGGTTTTTAGTGATGAACTAAAAGTGGATTCTAAACTTTTCTAAGTCAACCAATCTTTACTTTGATCCCTGAGTCTAAAATTTACTTGTATTGAACCCACAGGGTGGATCATTTGAACCTCTAAACCACTTCAAAATAATTTAAACTAAGGTTCAAATGGGTTCGAATACACAAATTAAAAATTTCAAAAACTATGTCTATGTAGTTACTAATAGGTGCTCTAACTATGGGACTATTTTTTACTACAAAAATAGAGAACTCTAACAATCTCTGGCCAAATATGAGTGCCTAACCATTCGACAAATAGAGTCAGCAAGAAAAAAAGATTAGAAGTTTCTTGTAGAGAGTGTGGAGGGGAGTAGGGCAAAGCAAACCAACTAAAACACCAAAACTACCAGCAAGCATGAAGCTTGTACATTATTCCAAACTAACACTACACACATGAAAAAGACATATATACAAAGTATATACAAAGGTAGGAAAAGGACCTACCATGAAACTAGAAGAAAGAAAAGAGGTCACGTGAAACCATTTATTGGCTAGGAGAAGTAGGAGCCTTTCTGCAACAGTAAACTATGCCTTAATAGAGCAACTCCGAACCACTACCTATTGATGACTCTTTCAATGCCAAACTTCAAACTGACAGTGTACATACATATGCTGATCCAACCCTCTTTTTTGAACATCCATAACTCATCATAGTACTCTCTTTCACTTGAGAATTGATCTTTCACATTCACAAGTTTAGATTCTACTTCAAGCTGAAAAACATAAAATGTAGAAACATCACCAAAAAATGATGTGCAATACCCAAAAATGTTGTCATGAAGATTCAATTCTTACACATGGTCATGGTCAATTTGCAACTATAGAGACACCTAATTCATCATGGGATCAACCCTTGGATATATGTTTTCTCCATTTCTTTCAAGGAACTAGCTATCATCAAACATGTCACAAATTCCATCCTTTTCTCTTTCCAAAATGCCATCACATGTTTCAACATTTCTCCCACAATCCAAATCAGCAAAACTATGCATAGATGGATGAAAAGAAAAATCATCAATAAATGCTTCATTCTCAATCTGATTTGAACAAATACCTGAGACATCATCAAAGAAATGATCTGGCTTGAGTGATGACAAGAATGTGTCTCTGATTTCTTCTTCCTCATTATGAGGAGTGTCTTTCAACATCTCAGCTAAATCACCACTAGATTGGAAGTTAGTTTCATACCTCCTTTCCTCAAGAAGAAAATCAACATGAAGATTTTCATTCAAATGCATCTTTACCTTATTTTCACAAAAAATTGCATCATCATGAAATGGGTTGATTTGAGAGAGGTCTTCTAGTTGAAGATATAACAAGAATTCATCAATGATTTCTTCTTCTTGATCAAGTGATGTTCCTCTCCATGCTTTAGCTGGATAGTTTACAAATTGAGTATTAATTTCAGCATCTTTATCATGAGAAAGAAGCTTTTCTTCATGCACTTTCACCTTGTCATAATTACATATTTCATCATCAAACTGAAAAAATCTTTGCATGGGTTGATTACTAGTTTTCAAGTGTGAGGAATCATCTTTATTTTTCATGAAAGTGGGAAGTTCATTTTTAGGCTGCATGTTATTCTGAATCCTTTCATCAAGAAGACTTTTCAAAGAAAGATGATCAATATCAAAGGTGAAAGATTGAAATTCTGGAGGCAAGTTGTCTACTTTCTCACCAATAGGAGATTCTGAAATGAGATGACTATCAATATTCTCAAAACTAAAACTTTCAAGATGTGGAGAAAAAGATTGAGATGCACCTCCATTAAAATCAGCATTACCTATAAGGTCTGTTGCTGCAATATCTTCAGAATGAAAAAATGCAAGAATAGGATCTTTTTCAGCATTCACATTCAAAGAGCCAATGCCCACACAAACTCTCATGACATTTAAAGATTCATTTTTAGACAAAGCATCACTAGAAATAATTTCAATAGAATCTTCAAGAAAAGAACGATCACCATGATCCTCTACTATAAAACTTTCTACATGAGATGAAGAAGGATCTTGAGATAAGTTTTCATCATTATTGCTTACTACTTCTCCATTGTTGGCACATATATTCTCATCCGTTGAAATTGGATCAACATGAGGCTGGAGTAACTCTAGTTATACTTCTTGGTCACTCATGACAAGGTGATTGAGATACATGGGTGAGACTGAGATAATGGGAGGTTCATCATCATCTACCTCTAAATGCTTCTTCAACCAAGCCACTTTCTCTTCAAATTTTTGCAAGTCTTTCAACTTGTGAAATTTTCCATAGAGGCCTTTCCATAGCAGCCAAGATCTTGCATCATCTTCAAAGCTTTTTTTTTTGGATACCCTTGGAAATACTTTCTCTAAAACTATCCACAAAGTCACACAACACTTTATCGTCAATTTGACAAAGTTCTAAGAGAGAATGGTTTGGCCTTGATCTTCGTATGACTTCTATTTCTAGCATAGTCTTCGTATAGAGTTTCCAATCCCCTACACATGAAGATAATCATAAAACTAAGGAAGAAAATATTAGGCACTTAAATCATTGCTTCATTCCCTAGAAGGGTCGCCAAAAATCTGATAGTGAATAAATTGTCCTCCAAGAAAATACATGCAAATATAACTCTAAATGCCCAAGTAAGAAGACTAATTAGCACTAATAGTTGGGTCACTTCACCATTGAAAGAGTGTAAGTGCCTCTGAATTTTATCAGGTACAGCTCCCCATATATGATTTACAATGAATTAAATATGAATGCTTTTAACTAGAAAGCACAAAAGGTTTACAAACATCTACTTGTAAACACAAAGTAGATGCAAAAAGCTAAGAGACTAAACAAGAAAGAACAACAAAGAACCACAATTGACACAAAGTTCATTTGCCAAAATGTTGCATTACAAAGCGAACGAAAATAAAGATGCATTTTCCATTCTCTTAAGAAAGTGAACAAATGAAGCCTCAAAGATATCTTGCAATCAAATATATATAAGAAATAGTGACATTAAAACACATTTTAGAGAAAACTAAAAGTGATGCAAAGATCACGATTAGTGGAAAGAGGACTGCTCAAACTTCAGATTTTGATGTGCAGTCAACTTCTAAGCCTCCCTTCCCTAAAGCATAAAAGATGCAAAGACCTTATTACACATCTAAAATTAAAGTCACCATTAAAGAAAGATGTAACTCCTTCTCTGTATTACATAAACAAATCAAAATTCTCCTATTTTTAACACATAGTTCAGAAATAAAACAAACATCAACTCTTCCTTCTCACAGCCTCACAAGAAAATGGAACCAATCTGAAAATTTCCTCTCTCTGCTGTAGCACACAGTCTATAGCCACTAGAAGGAAAAGTGGAACCCCTTTCTCCTCACATTTTTACAATATATAGTTTTGCAATGTGGTTATTTAGTTATAAAAACTAGCAGGTTCGAAGGTGGTTATTTAGTTATAAAAATTGACAGGTTCGAAGGTGGTTATTTAGTTATAAAAATTGACAAGTTCGAGTATGGGAGGCATAACTAATTATTCCACCATTGGATCTCCTTCATTTTTGGATATGTTGGTGATATTATTTTCATCTATGTTTCCACCACAACGATTGGCAAAATTATGCCTGAATTAAAAGTTATTGGTTGTTGTTTACAGGCAAATAAAACTGTCAAACCATCAAACCCGTTGAACCACTTTGAACCACTTTGAAGCTAGTTCAAAGAGGTTCAAGATCTGAAACTGAATTGTTGAACCTTTACATTGAATCTGCCTCTATTTGGGCTCCTTGAACTTATGAACCATTTGAAATATCTCAAACCGATTGAATTCTTTGAACTGCCGAACTCATTGAACCTGCAAGATCAACTCTTCTAAACCAAATGAACCTCATTGAACCACTTTGAACTAGTTTGAACCTAGTTCGAAGTAGTTCAAAGAGATTTAAGACTTGAAACTAAAAGTTCAAATACTAACCTGTATTCCAAAGCCTGAGATTTACACTTTAAAACTAGTGAACCTACACTTTGTATTTTAGTCATGAACACCTGAGTTTGAACACTTGAAATAAAAATCTTGAGCCTTTTGAAAGTGTGTCTCTAATAAACCCAAATTTCAAAAATTGAACTTTTGAATTTGGCTCATTGATTTGTAGATGTAGAGTATCGAATTTGAACTCAAACTGAAGGCTAGAATCTGCACTTCAGCTTTGATAACCAATGAACCTACAAGATGAATCACTTAAAACCACCTTGAATTTCTTTGAACTTTTGTACTTTTGAAGGGAACTTCAAAGTTAGAATTAGATTTTAGTGATGAACTGAAAGTGGATTCTAAACTTTTCTGAGTCAACCAATCTGTACTTTGAACCCTAATTCTGAACTTTTCTTATATTGAACCCACAGGGTGGATCATTTGAACCACTAAACCACTTTGAACTACTTTGAACTAAGGTTCAAATTGGTTCTTAAACACAAATTAAAATTTTGAAAAATTGTGTCCATTACTAATACTAGGTCACCAAATCTTTGTCTCACAATGTTATGAATGCTTTCATATTTTTAGTTTCTTATGCATGCAATTAGATCTGATTATATGTGATGGATTAAATGCTAGTTGGATTGCTGGATTAAGAATTTAAATTGTTGAAGTTTTAGAAGTTACTGATTCACCCCTCCCCTCTTAGTAACTTAGCATAGTCTTGAATATTTTAAATATGCCATACCTTTGCTATATCGAAGCTTTTTCAGATGCTTGTCTAACCTTGCATACTAGGTTCTAGGTGCTTTCTTTAATACATAAAATTCTTTCTTTAGTCTGCATACTATTTCCTTCTCATATATCAAAGGATATCCTCCAAGTTACTCAGTGTATACCTCTTCTTCAAGTTCTCCATTCAAAAATGCTAATTTGACATCCATCTAATATACTTTGAAATTTTTTTGTCCTGCATAGGCTAAAAATAGTCTTATTGCTTCTATATATTCTAGTCACTGGAGCATAAGTCTCCTCATAATCTATTCCTTCTTATTGTGAGTAACTTTTACATACCAATCTTGCATTGTTTGTAACAACTTCTCCTTGCTCATTTATCTTGTTCCTAAATACCTAGTTGGTTCCTATCACATTCTTTTCTATTGGTCTAGGGACCAATTTCCATGTTCCATTCTTTTCTATCTGATCCAATTCCTCTTTCATAGCTTGTTTCTAGTACTCATCTTTACATGCTTCATCTACATTATTTGATTCAACTTGAGATATCAAACATAGTTCTTCATTAACTCTACTTCTTGTCACCACACCTTTGCCTTTGCTTTCAATGACTTATTCGGATGGGTGATTCTTTATCATGTTCTTTCCTAAAGTAGGAGTTGCTATCTCAACACTTGATTCTACTAAATGTTCATGACTTGGCTCTCCTTCATTCTACAAATCATTGTTAGTCTCAAGACACATCTCATCATTCCTTGGCTTAGTAATAACATCATCATCTGAATTGTAATCAACTATTCTCTCTTGTATTCTTAACTTCTCATCAATTCTTATATTTTCACTTTTCATGATAATATTAGTTCTTTGACTATAACATCTATAAGCCTTTCTTTTCAATGAATAACAAAGAAACATACCTTCATCAATTATAACATCAAACTTACCAATATCACCATCTCTCTTTATGTAACACTTGCTTCCAAATATTCTAAAATACTTAATTGTAGATGAGTGACCAAACTATAGTTCATAAGGTGTCTTATTTGTGTCCTTCCCTGACTTGTACTCTATTCATAGTTTAAACTATTGTATTCATATCTTCTCTCCAAAATGTCTTGGATACATCATTCTGTACTAGCATGGCTCTTGCAACTTCTATAACAAACTTGTTTCTTCTCTCTATAATGCCATTCTGTTCAAGGGTTCTAGGAGCTGATAGTTGTCTTTTAATTTCATTTTCTTCACAAAATATGTTAAACTCATTTGAAGTAAATAATCCTCCTCTATCTCATCTTAAAAATTTAATCTTCATACTAGATTCATTCTCAACTCTATTCTTGAATATCTTGAACTTGTAAAATGCCTTTGATTTCTCTTTAAGGAATGCAACCCACATCATTCTAGAAAAATCATCAACTAGAATCATAAAATACCTTTCACCATAGAATCCTCTAGTCTTTGTAGGACTGCTGAGATTAGTGTACAATCTCCAACTTATTTGTAGTAGTAAATTTTTTGCTGGGAAAAGAAGTTTTGTTATGTTTTGCCAAAACACACTCCTTGCAAATTGTGTTAGTAGGCTTTACAATATTTAGTAAATATCTAATAGCAAACATTATATTTGTCCTCACAATACTATCAAAGTTCATATGATAGAATCTCTTATGCCATAACCAACTGTCATCTACCATTGCAACCAAACATGTCATTTCAATAGGATTCAATTGAAATACATTACCTCTAGATCCGGTTCCTATTCCAATTACCTTTCCATCTTTATCTATGATCATGCATGTCTTTTTTGAGAATTGCAACTGATAACATTTTTCTACTAGTTTTCTAACACTCAAAAGATTGTGCTTTAAACCATCAAAAAAGTATACATCCTCAGTATTAGTTTTACCATCAAGAGTTATAGATCCAATACTTTTTACTTGGCATGTTGCATTGTTTCCAACTCTAACAATTCCTCCATCCTGACTTTTGAAGTCAAAAAACATGTTCATGTCACCAGTCATATGATGTGAACAACCACTATCAAATATCTAATTAGCTTTCTTCTCAACCTATGATATCAAAGCTACCTTCTCTAGAATTTCTTCTTTAATTGCCACAAATCCAATTTCATCATCACTAGCACTCAATGCTTGTTCATCAGAATCACAATCTTCATTTGCATACAAACATTATCTATATTTTCCAAGCTTATTATTTTCCTTATACATTTTCTCCCTTTTAGGACACTACTTCATCAATCTTTCTATCTTCTTTGGATTTGTTGCTGCTAGCAAAATCTCCTCTAGAACTTGTGCTCCTTGATAAGTTAGGTCGAATACTTAAGGCAATAAAAACTATCTTTGTTCTGGTCAATTCTCCAAAATTTCTAAGTTCATTCTCAACTGCATCAAGTCTTCCAAGCAATGTTTCCTTTGTGAAATATTTGGTGCATGATATCAACAACTATATCATCTAAACTACCAACTTGAATGGTGGTGTTAGAGTCTTCAATATCTTCCATATAACTT
Source organism: Cupressus sempervirens (assembly GCA_028749045.1). NCBI lineage: Eukaryota > Viridiplantae > Streptophyta > Pinopsida > Cupressales > Cupressaceae > Cupressus > Cupressus sempervirens. Next base: position 762,695,352 of record CM053783.1, on the reverse strand, counting down.
CATCATCATCCTTGGTTCCTCCTTGAGCTTTAATAACTATAGTAATTTTTGATATCCTAGCCATATATGTTCTTACAAATTCATCTTCCATCATCTTGGCATCTTGAAACACATAAGTCCAATTTTGCAACCTCAACTTCTTAGAGTATTCATCACCTTTAAAACTATTTTCCAAAGCTTTCCAAATCAAATGTGAAGTAGTAAGTGATTTTACCTAATTGTACTCAATTTTAGGAAGTGCACTCAATAGTCCTTCTCTAGCTCTCATATCACACATGAAAAGATCTCTTTCTACCTCAGTGCAAGTTTCCAAGTCCTTTTCTTCAATGATTGTCTTTATTGTTTTTGTCAAGATCCAATATCCTAAACCCATACACAAAAAATGTATCTTCATCTTTTCTTTCCAACTATCATAATTTGTTCCATCAAACTTTGGACTATCTTTCTTGAACATGTTTGCCATGGATTTTCCAAAGTTGTTAAACTTTTTCTTCAAGGACTTGAAGCTTTGATACCAATTGTTAGAAACAATAGTCCACCAAGATAACTGAGAGGGGGGAGGGGGTTGAATTAGTTATCCAACAATTAAAACATTTTTCTTCTTCAAACAAACTTAACCATTCACCCAAAGTAAATAACAACCATACAAAGATGCACATAAACAATTACACCAAATATATTGACTAGGGAAACCCAAATGGAAATGATGCCCACAAGATGATGTACTAATATAATATTTCTTATTAGAGGATGGACCCTATTAGGAGTCTATTAGTACAATGAGTCCTTGTTAGGATTTGTGGTACAATGTATGCAAGAAGAGCCCACTGTCCAAACATGCAATTTCAACTACAAGAAGAGCTCACTGCTCAAACAAATAATTTACTACTATTTGTCTTCCTTGCTTGTTCTTTCCTCTATCCTATCAACTGGACCAATCACTGTCAGACCTTGTAGACTAGTTCATGAACCTCAGATCCAAATACCAAACCTTGGATCACTTAGGAAAACCTCGACAATGAAGTTTCCTTCACTTCCGAACTGCTCTACTCAACTTTGCATTCCACACTCTGCCACTTTTGAACATTCATAATTCACATATATCCATGTCACGATAAAGGAAAGTATCCTTCCTTTATGCCAAGTCCATTAAACAATTCCTTGAGTTAGTTGTTAGTCCTTCTCAATTAATTATTATAGGACCACATTAAGAGTACATTGCACTTAGTGGCAACACAAATCTTTTGCCTTGCAACTTGAATAACTTTCCATGCACACAATATTATGATGAACTGGCATATCCACATCATCCTCAACGTGTCTTCTCCATGTCCTCAACCTTGATCCTCAAGATATCAACTCTGTTAAGAGATATAACAAGTTTACTAGAACATGCTTTTGTAAACTCTATCTTGGAACATATATCACCAAAACTTTCATAACTTCTTCTAGACTTATCCTTTCTGCCTCGGACATTAACTACATATTTCATATACTCAAAAGTATCTCCCATAACCTCAAGTGGTTATCATGCTCAACTAGTCATCCATATCAACTTGATATTTCCATTGTTCTTTTTTCAGATACCATAGAAGACACCAAACATGCTATGTTGACATCAATGACAAACTCATGCATGCATGTAAATATCATCATCAAACCAAACTTCCAACACAAGGATCTCTCAATCGTGCATTTCTTTGACGATATTCATATTGGAAAGAATGTAATAGAGACATTATCGAAAATATTAGATGGAAAATGTGATAGAGAAAAAATTACAAAAAATTGTACTGACATCCATGAATTCAATCATGCATTGAAAGATTTTATTGAATCAAATAGCACTGGAGACTACATAAATATGAGTGCCCTTGGTTATTAACATAGCAACAAACTGATGCATTAAAAGAAGTCATAAAAAAAAATAAAAAATAAAAATTCATATGATTTGTCAAAAATATAAGCACTCTTGTATCAAAAAAATGTAATTTTAGGCCAGGGTTGAAAACACATGATTGGCATGCCTTCGTCAAGATAAGTTATGTTCTCTATTTACAATATATTTGTAAAATTTCATGTACTACCTATTGTATTATTTTATAATATATTGAAATGATCATTTTTTTAATGATTACAGTATGTCCTACCTCTATGCCTCTCACACTAGTTTGACAATAGTATTAAACAAGTTATATATGAGCTTGGAAAATACATTAGGTTAGAAGTGTTATTTCTTAGATTTGTTGCACATATATTATATTTATGACTAATTTACTTTTTATATAATCTATTGTATAATTTTAAGTATTTATATGTTCTTGCATGTTGAATCTCTTCTAGGTGGCTATCATCTAAAGAAATTAATAAAAAAGATATAAAATATTGGAAGAGAAAAATTTAACAGCTTATGGGTGAAATGCAAAAGTGTCCACCTTCACATTTTTTCAATGCTCAAGAATGCTACCTCATACATCATGTTGAGGAGATTGAATTATGTGGACTTGTACAAACTAGGTCAATTGGATGGTTGAGAGGCACTTGAGATTTATTAAGGGCTTGGTTCAACAAAGACAATGTCCTAAGGGTTTTATGATAGAGGGATATATGGTATACTAGACCATAGTGTACATTAGTGAATATATTCCAAAGTTTGTAGAAAATATCCATGTAAATCGCTTGGGATTCCAACTCTATTAACAAATTTGAAGGGGAGTACCTGACGAGCAAATGTAGATTGAGAAGAGTGAGAGGTAATTATAAGATGTTTATTGTAGTTAATTAATTATTATCCATCATTAATGTCAACAACAAGATTTTCATAAAAATCTTTGATAATGCTATCAAAACATTCCTCTCCTAGAACCTCGTCATCTTCCATATCTTGAGCAAATACGTTGTCACATGTAACTTTAGCATTTACATCCTACTGTTGAAAAGCTTGGATGGGTATGTTTTGAACATCAATATTCTCCTCTTGCTCGATAAATAAGGGTAATTCATCAAAGAAACACATAACGGTTTCTTTACCCATGTCTTCTCCTACAACTAATGGAGTTTGTTCATCATGATGTTCACAAACTTGCTATTCACAAACATGTTGTTCATAAATGTGCTATCCCAACTGGCCTTCCACAGTTATTTCTTTATTCCATAATTTTGAATGAGCTGAAGTGACTACATCTTCAATCTCTTAACTTTGGATTAGCTCACATGGGACATCATTGACAAGATTTGGCATTTCATAACTAGGACACCTAGTCCATGAAAACTGACATGTTTGTTGATCATTATGATTACTAACAGGTTCTTGACATGATTGAATAGGGGAACTAATAAGATGACTTGGTTGTCTATGAGCACTCAAGGGTTCTTCTAGGGGCTGTTGTATTGGATTAGCTGAACTTATTGGATTAGCTGAACTATGAGCCTTGAAAGGTGGAATCCTTGGCTTCAAAAATTGAATCGGGATTTCAAAAGAAGTTTCTACCTTAAAACTTGGAATTATAGGGTTAAGAACTTCTTCACTCACAGGATGAATAGGAAAATGGATTGTTGATTGATCCTCTAGCTCTTGTACTTGTGCAAGTAGCAAGCTCATTTGCTACTCCTCTCAAACTTTCTGAGCAAGTACTTCTTCATGATGAGCCTGGGTCTCCTTATTCTTCATGAATTCATTCATTAAGAGTTCCATTCTTTCACTATACTCCTCTAGCTTTTTATCATGAAATTCTTCATGAACTCTTAATGCTTGGTGAACATTCTTTTCATGCTATAACTTTTGTGCTTCTAACTCACTTGCATGAAACTCTTTATTGGATGTTAAAATTCTCTGAAACTCTTCTTCTTTTGTAGCTACAACAATAGAAATCTTTTTCATCTCTTCTTCATAAACTTTCTGCAATGTTGTCAACTGGCTTGTAAGGGTGGCCTAACTTTGTTGTTGTACTTTAATGACTTCCTCATACTACTTCCATCTAGCATCAAATTGCTCCTTTTCTTGTGCTCGCATATGCTTTTTCTGTGTCTCCAATAGCTCTTCATAGTATTTTCTTTGCTCTTTGATCTCTTTATGTTGTTGCTTCCGACTGACCAACATCTCTTGCTATTGGGTATGAGCTTGAAAACCAAGCTCTTGTCATTGCATATCAAATCTGTGTTGATGCATCTCTTCATGAGGCTGACGGTACGCATGTTGATGCTTCCAAAATCCTTCAGCAGGGGTGGGTGGTCAGTGAGCATAAGGTGAATAATGTTCACAAACTTCTAGCATAAAACCTGCAATACAACCATTTTGGGACAACTAAAATTTAGAAAATGGAGGACGCATTTCTTGAAATGGAGGATGGTAATCCATTTTAAGCATTGAATCTGCTTAAAACTAGTAGATACACTTGCTTAGTTGCTAGATATGCAAAATAATGACCTCTCAAAGGTCTACAACCTGCTGGATGCATATCAAAACCAGCAAGAATTGTGAGAACTATGACCTTCATGTCCCACCAAGCATGCCAAAACTGTTAAGTTTCAAGATATGCACTTAGTACTGAACTGAAAGAGTTCATTAATCCTTACTTAACATGGGAATCACTTCACTCCATGAGACTTGCAAATGAAATGAAACCTCTGGGTTCTAGGCTGGCTCCTATTGGATCTTTTAGTGAAAATATCTAAAATACTTAATGTAAACTTGTAGGGGAAAAGATGAGAAACTGTTAAAAGTAAACCTAAAACCTAAAGCTTAAATTAAGAAAAGGAGGTGATATACCAAAAATGATTATGAAGACTCAAAGACACTGGAAAAAGAGGACTATATAGCTATGTGAAATGCAAACAAAGTACATCTTCCTATAAATATTTGCACAAATAATTTATGATAAGGCTTCAAGAATGAAACAACAAAAGGAGGAAAAATTAATGCCTCACTTCAATCAATTTCACCTTTAAACACATATCATAACCTACAAATAAACTTACTTTCCTACAAACAGGTGCTAGAATGAAACAGAAAGACAAGGAATAATGAACATTCTCAAGTTAATCTATCAAATCATTCAAAAAGACACACAAAACTTGTAGAAAGGAAAAAGGCTTAACAATGAACACAAAAAAGCATCATCACACTACTATCACTTGTATTATGTCTTCAAAATGATGAATTACAGACTTTGTAACAAAGCTCAGGACTCAAAGAAGTCTCAAAACTCTATCATAAAATAAAAACTCCTAAAATATGAGTTGTAAAACTCATTAAGTACCATCTTAGCCTTGGGTTGAGTGCAGAATAAAAGCCTCAAAATCAGGGCTTAGAAACTTCCAAAAATGAAGTCTCATAACTCCTAAGACTCAACTAACTCATAACTGCCTCCCATGACTCATCAAAACTACCCCAAAAAATGCTCCAACAAGTCATAAAGACCCACAAACTGACTTGAAAAAGTCAAATTTGACCCCCTATATTCTCTCGACATGTTTCCCAACTAACTCTTTCCTTAAAGACTCCCTTTTGCATTAAAGATAGAAAAATATCTAATGACTTATAATTATATCATTAAAATATTTTCCCTATAAAATAAAACATTTATGCAAAAACCAATAACTCATATAACTCTTTTTTTTTTGCATTTTCAACAAGAAATAATATTAAATGATTATATATCATTTTAATATTATTTCCTTTACAATATAACATTCATGCAAAATATAAGACTACTTCAAACACAAAAAGAAACCCATGGTATAAACATAAACCCCCACATTAAGCTCAAAGTAAAATAAATAAAAGGGATTAAAATCCCATAATGGAACCTGCGGATTTCAAAAATTAATGAAAAATAAAATAGGGCATAATAAGTCTTGAATACCCTAACTGTCATTCATTTTTTTGTCTTTGCATCTTGGGAGTCTTAAGAAATTTGAGGGTTTCACTTTGTTTCATGGCCACCATTGATGATTTGTTGGTCTTGGATGATTTTACTGGTTTTTGTTGCCCCATTGTTGAGCTCACTGGAAACATGGTAAGAAATTTGATGCATTTGTTTTATTCATCTTCTAGATCTTGCCACCATGATTGTATGCAACTGGATTATTGGCTTTTCCTTGAATCTTGTTTGCTAAAACTTGGAGCTATCATGACTGGTAGAATAGCTTCTTTGAATATACTAGCATTATTGATGTTGAGGGCTTTTTTCCTGTTGTTATATATATTCCAACACATTTTTTAGCATTTATCATTCTACATAAAGGTTTTTGTTGATGTTAGAATGAATGCTGGAAGTTGAATTTTTTTCCCATATAACCCAAATCAGGTTTGCTTGCCTACATATTTTATAGTAACTTTATTAAAAGGAAACCCAAAACATGGGTTCCACTGCATGTATTTTCACTATCTGCCATTTTGCATTTGTTGGAAGCTTGCTGGAAACATGGATTGAAACTGTCATTTTGAAGAAAAATGTTTATAATGGATTTCATGTTTACTCTTTGCATAATGGGTTTTGCCTCTGTAACTTTTGAGTATTTCTTTTCATCATAATACTATTGTTGACGTACTTGCTACTCTTATCATATCCGAACTTGCTATTTTCCTTCTTTTTATTTAATATGGGTTATAACAACACCTATAGCATTTAACAAATATTGCTATAGGATTTAGAAAAGAAGTCTTTATGAAGTTTTGTGTATTCTTCTTCCAGAATACCAACCTATTTGGAAAATGGCCAAGAAATAGCCATTACAAAAAATGATCTAGATCAAGACATCTATACCCTTCTTCCAAAGACTAAACAAGCTTTAGTTCTCCACCGAGATGTGTAAATTGGATCCTTTCTTGCTGATATATCACTTCAGAGCATGTACATTAGGTTTTACCCATGTTACCAATTCACCTAGCCCATTAGATAGAATAGTAATGTCCATAGTATTTGTATCTGTTACACCAGTCATATTTTCTCAAGTTTTTATAGCCTTAGCCAATATGGAAGCATGGAAATAGAATGTTGATGTTTAACCAAAATGCCCATAGTTCGAACCCCTAGATCCTTCCTCCTCAAAATTTGATTTTTCAAGTGTGAGATCTTTGGAAGAATTCCAAAAAACATATCTATAAAAAAGAAAAAACAATTTGAATGTCGCGGGCTCAAATTAGGAGCTTTTATGTGACTTCCTTGAGTTCCTTAGTTGCTTGCATAATGGGAATTCTAACTAATATCATATCCATGTTAACAAGAAGGCAGAGCATTGCTTGAATTGAATGAAGGTCTTTTCTCTGTTGTCTTTCATGAGAAATCAAATGTTTAGCTTTCATCTTTTCTAAAACTATGGAGTGTTTAGTTTCATTTATGTAAGGTAGTTCCTCAAATCTTCGAGATTAAGAGTAAATTGAAATATTGAATTTCTACCCACTTATACTCTATTATCTTTGACTCATGTATAATGTTATCACTGAAATGAAATTGGTCCCTACTCTTGGATGGCCCTTCTATCCCCTATTTGTATATAATGGTTTCCTTTAACACAAGTTGTTATGCCATTGATGTGAGAAGCTTTATGTGTGAAATAGAAACTTTGTTGTCCACTTCTTCCAAAGACTCATGTTATTATGTTCAAAAGAATAATGATGTCTTTCATCTTCATCAGCATCAGATAGTTGTGAACATTCTAATGTAATAGCTTGGGGCTTCAACCTCAAAACTTTTAGTATTAAGAGTCACACAGTTACTATTCTCAACATTGCAACTTGTTTTTAATCCTTGATCAAAATTTCTTAACTCTGTGACTTTAGAAGTTTTATGATCACTTATGTTTTCAGTATGACCAGGATGGACAATGGTGGATATAGTTTCATTACAACTAGAATAGGCTTTCCCTAGAACTATTCATTTCGTTGTTGAAGATGCCTATCTTCTTTAATACTACTTAGTTGCATCTGAACTTTGCTGGCCAAAATTGAAAAGTTCATTAGCAATGAGAAAACTTAAGATTTACAAAGCAATGCTCTATTTCTCAGCAATTCATTCTCCAATAGATAAATAGTTCTCTTCATCGCACCAATATCAAAGACAATGTCTCTTATTGTCTTCTTTGCTTCTTTTGAATACATCGTGAGTTATAGCAATGATAATGACATGTAATGTGATAATGATAATTATTTCATAAGGTTTGAGCATGGGCTTGTGACACTCATGAAACTATCTTTTTGTGATTTGTGTTTGAGCACTTAGAGTACTATTTTTGATATGTATTCAGATTAAGAGAAATATTGCATGTGTGGGTATGTAGTTGTAGGTACTCAGTCATTGCTTAGATCTTAAAGATCTAACCCCACTTTTCCCATGTAGGAGAATGAAGACCTAAAGTTTTTCAGATGAAGAGCTAGACCAAGAGCAACAACAAAGGACATTTAACCAGTCAAAGGCTGAAAGACAATGATTGGTTACCTCTGACTCTACTTACTTGTGCTATATTTTTCTTATTTTCAGTATATATGAAAGCAATAGTCATACTCATGGCTTGTGTGAGATTTTTTCATTTTCTTTCAGCATATCAATTCATTTCATTTGTGAAAACATTAGTTGTATATTTGAAAACAAATAATACAAGGACATTTCTATTTTTTGTGAAATGAATGGCTTTTATGTACTTTTCTCATATGAATACTTAAATTTTACACGTGCAAAATTTTAGTAACATGGATTAAGAGATAAAAAGGTACGCAAAAGATTACTAATCATGACCCATAAGTTTAATATCAACTCATCGATTGATGCAAATAATCTTGACATGTTTGATGGGGTCAATGTCAAGTATGATGGGGTCATGATTTGTTTTATATAAATTTGTTTGACTTGAATTTTTTTATAATTAGGTTATTATGTATTTTAGGTTATTATGTATTGAACTCTACTGTCATGGAGTATATACAATGATATTGCATAGCTACCACACATAAAGTAGAGATAAGGAATTATAAAATATACAATGATTTTGATGTATACATCATGTAATTTTTGCATTCTATGTAATTTGTAGTATATAGAGCATTGTAAGCAGATAATTTTTCATTCATTATAATAGGGGTGAATTTGATCAGCAAGGTGACCAACTTTTTCTTTCAAAATAGTACAACATGCCCAATATTTTTTTATATATACACATTAATTAGACTAATTTTGTGGCTAACTTAAGATAAATGATTTACATATGCAGGCTATTATCCCTTTGACCAAGATCTTGCACGGTCACATGGATCAACAAGTATAAGTTAATAAACCCTATAGATATAATTTTTTATTTGCATATCTTCTCTTTACGATCAACATCAACTCTAGTCCTAGTATGTCTCTCATTTTATGGATTGTAGGTATCACCAAATAGGTATTTGTCTGATCTATCTTCCTCAAGTGAGGAAAATGCAGTAATACAAGACAAAAGTGAGACATCGAGTAGGTCTAAAATAGGGAGATCAACCAGTGGTCAAAAGACTAGAGGAAAATTCAATAAATGAATGCAATTGTTTCTTTCGGGAGGGGGGGGGGGGGGGGGGGGGGGTATGTTCTTATGATAATGAGAGCAAAGGCGATAGGAAGGCTCCCTTAAGGTACACATATTTTCAAAAAGAATGGGTACCCAAGGAACTACCTCCAATTAACATTGATTTTTCTATTAATAAAAGGATATATCACATAGCTCCATCTTCATTACATGGTTTGGGCCTATTTTCCATGGATGGCATAAATGTTTGTTACAATAATTTTTTTGAATTGATGGAGTATGTAGGACCTTGTTACAATTACAACAATTGGATGCAGACTGTATAATATAAATAAAGTATGTGTAGGTATGCATTGTCATCAAATTATATACAACGCAAAAAAAAATGATCAAAGTAAAAGGTTCACCATGTATATTGATGGAAGGCCAAAGTAAACAAGTAATATTGCAGAGTCTATAAATAGTTCTCAACCTATGTCAACTAATAAGTGGTCAAAATGTATATTTGAGGCACATGAGGGAAATTGTGTTTTTGTACGTGCAATAAAATCAAGAAGTGCAAGGGAAGAGCTTCTGATAGATTACAATTTGAATCGTGTAGATACAAAAAAATTCCCTATCATGGGACTGGTAAGTATAACATTTAAACCAATTGCCTCCACTTAATATTGACTCCAATGTACAATCTACTATTTTATTAATAATTTTTTTTGGTAAGTCTATTACTTTGATTTCACTGTTGATTGCTAAGAATTACTAATCTTTTTCATAGGGCGATATGGATAAACCACCACCCACAAGTGGGGATGCACCATCTCACACACCTTCTTCAGCAAAGGTAAACCTTAATTATTATAATTGTTCAAATTATATAGAAACAAATGTTGTATTATTATGTTCTTTTCTTTATGGCTCCAGAGTTGTTTTAATGGAATATTATTGATATCAATATCACAACTTGATACTTATTGATAGGGAAAAGTTAAAATGATAGCAGATCATCTGTGATCTTAAACACATGTGTCATTTCTAGATGACATCGCCCTTAGTGTTGACACCGTGTTTATGGCCCAAAAAATTATTCAAAGATATAGTGATGAAATTCTTAACATTATCATTGAGAGTGACACAAGCGAGGAGACAGAGGCATTGAAAGAAGAATTGGTACGTAGAGCCAAACCTTTGAAGGTAAGTAGTAATTAATCTCAAGTAATAATAGAAGTTCAATAGAAGTTTATATTTTAAGTATCTAATGGATGTTCTTCTACAAAAATTTGTGACACTTATGAGATTGTGTGGTGAACATGGTGAGAGTTGTAGCACACAATCTTCATGTAAGTAACACTTTCTCTTTACAACATTACTGAAAATTAGAGTATTATTACACTGTTGAGTTTATTTAAGGTAGATTTAATTATGACTGAGTGTTATTCCATACTTGGGTCTCTATTTGAACTATTTTGAGTTGTGCTTGACTATGAAATGTGAGAGTGTTATGACCACCAAGTTCAACTAAGAACTTATTTATTGTTAACAAATCCATGTAACAGCAGGATTACACTAGTTAAATCAATCATAATCTACTAAATTAGACATAGGGTTTCTAGATATTGTAATATGCCTTGCACATTCTAGTTCCTCAGCAAGGTCTAGTATTTAATTAGACATTCATGGTTGCTCATTCATGGTATGTTTGATTTCTCAAAATGTGGAAACACAAGATTCACATGGGATAAAAGAGAATTAAAGCATCACTATCTGAATCCTCCTTTTTTGAAAGAATATAATTATCTTAATTTAGAATTCACTAATTAAAAAATCCCACTATTTTAAAATAGGTGTCAAACTAGTGAAATTCATATCATATCACATATCATCTTCTTCCAACCCTCTTTAGAATATTCTTCAAAAGTCACAATAATAATGTACACATCTTAACCAATTCTAGATACATCTAGATTGTTATTGCAAGAACAATCATTTTTCTTTTGAAAAATACCACTTTGCCTATTCTATTAATTTTAATAAAATAATTCATTTAGAGTTAAAATTAATAGAGTCAACCAAGCAACCTAAATTTGAATTCCTTAGAATTTGAATATATCTAATATGCTTTCAACAATATTTTAAGTGACCATAAATAAAGAAATAGAGGTTTAAGATGTCTCATAAAAGTTTGTAATTCTAATATGGAAGTAATATTAGAGGTACAAGATGTCTTGTAAAAGTTTAAAATTCTATTTTAAAAGAAACATTAGACGTAGGTACCAACAATATATTAAGACCAACAAAAGTTATTTAATGCACTAATGTGTTTTGAAAGTTAGGTACATGAGCAACATTGATCATCTGTGTTGGCATCAGTAGGTGGGCCATTTTGAATGTAGTGGAAAACAATTTGATCCATATTACTTAACTTGGTCCTTGTGTTTGTGTTAGTAACCTTATGACTATTATGGGTATATTTATTTGATTTCTTAGCCCATCCTACTTAGTGTTGAAATACGACATCTAATGTTGAAAGTGAAACTGGTGAAACATTTTTGTTTTCATCAACCTTATAACACCTAACTATTATTTTCAGATGCTTCTAGCTAGTATCCCATTTGATCTTTTATCCATTGCAAATGTCTTTGCTAACAATATTGTATTCTTCAACTCATGATGAAGTGCGGACTTCTCCTTCGATCGTTGCTTCGATATTGCCAAGTGCATTGTTGGTGACAAGGAGCATGCAAACATCCTCGACTATGCCAAGTACAACTAGTATAACCTTATTTTTCTATATTTTGTAAGGTGCTAATCATGCATTATTTTCTTTGTTGGGTGGATTTTATACTCATGTGCCTATTTTGTGCACTAATAGATAGACCTTTAATTGATAGAGCAACAGAAACTAGTACTACTGAGGCTAATCCATTTCCTAGAGCAATCCATGTGAATAGTACTGGTTCATTTGTGGGAAAATTGTTGCTGAATAAGAAAACTATGTTTCTGTTAAAATTGCAAAAGCTTCTAGGTGCTTTAAAATTGTTTTCTTTGATCATCTTTTTGATATGAAGTTGAGGCTATTTGGACCCACCATATGTAAAAGGTACGTAGCTTCATATCATTGCTTAAATATTTTTCTTACCTTCCATTTGTTGTACTATATTAAAGTTATTGATCTAACATTTTTTTTTAAAAGGTGGAATGACTAGGGTCTTGAATTAAAAAATCAGCTCATTACATCTTTTAAAGACCTTTTTGGAAAAAACATTTTTGACATAGTCCTACTTCCCAAAGAGCATCAAAACATATAAATAATGTAAGGGACCAATATAGAAGGGGTCTAAAGAAGAACCCAAAGTACCACTGTCCTCCTATGATTCCACCGATGGAGTGGAATGAAATAATAGAAGATACAAAAGAGAAAAGGCAATGTGATAATAAAGGAAATGAACCAAAAGAGGGAAAAAGAAGATATGTCATGATAGTATTAAGTAGAATGTAATCATGCACTAATTAGTGATCTTTGTAAATATACAATCTAACATGTTTCAAATTGTTCATAGACTACAAGATACATCAATAGCTACAAAAGTGGGACTAGAAAAGGTTGGCCAACACAAACTTGGCTCTAGTGGCTATATGAATCTTCAGTCTTGACTTATAAGTAGCAATAATGAAATTTCATGTGTGTGTGTGTGTGTGTGTGTGTGTGTGTGTGTGTGTGTGTGTGTGTGTGTGTGTGTATACATATACATATACATATACATATGTATGTATATAAAATGTTACAAACAATTTTTTTTAATCAAATCATACATGCAAAATTAACAATATTAAGAAAAAAATATAGGGCACAGAATTCAATGTAGAGCTTATGGATGAAGATAAAAAATTTTTTTGAAGGAAGGCTATAAAGTTGTGGCTACACGCCTATGCCAAGAATCTGAAAGCCATACCCAAGAATCTGGTGCACCAAATGAGACGTAGGTAAATTGATCAAATGAAAAGTAAATCAAATTGAAGAGTTGAGAAATTTATTTTTTGGTGTTAGTGGAGCATGTTCCAAGTGTTCAGCATGTTGACGTGGCAATGGATCAAAATGTTAATGTACATGATGTGGCATTGTCAGATAAGAAAAATACATGTTATGTTGTACTAGTTAATTAAATACTTGTAACATGCAAAAAAAAAAAAAGAGTATGCCAATTTAACCCATTTACTTGTTCTTGTAACAAAGCCCTCTATAGTGCAACAACCTCCTACTCCTCAAAATAGGAGGAGGTGCCATAATTTGACATTACATGTGCCACAATAGGAGGAGAATGAGAAAGGTATTGATACTCCTATCAGCCTTTTCTTCAGAGAGCTAAGAGGAAAAAAAAAGAAATGATTTTTAAAAAATGCTTTTTGATAAACCTTGTTGGATAATTTTTGTTGGATAATGAAAGAACGGTGTTTTAAATAACTATCTATGAATGTTGCATATTAATATTAATTTTTATTTCATGTTAATGAATATTGTTATGTGTAATGAAGTCTTGATTAGTATTGTGTATTAATAAATTTTATAATATATTAATGAATGTTATGTGATTGTATTGATTGAATGTTATAGTTCATAAATGGATAAATGAATGAATGAAGTATGTAATTAGATGATAATGGAGAATTTAGATTAATGTTAGGGGAAGGGGGTGAGGCCAGATGAGCTTCCATCCTCACATGGTTGGCCTTGTTAAGTAGAGAATATTAAAGTATTCTCGAAACTAAGTGAAGCTCAAACTAACATACCAAGGATATCTTCCTAACTAGCTAATAGTTTTTTTTCTTTGAGATAGAGTTTTGTGTCCATTCCTTTATTAATCACTATGCTTTTAGGATTCTCGATTTCCTACTTTATTCTTTCTTTTGCTTCAAAACTATTACCAAAGTAGCAATTTATTCTTAATCATTTTTAGCTTAGTTACCAAGCAATATAGTTTTAGTCTTGATACCTCTACTTCCTTCAACTACTATACTATTGTATTAATTAGGTTTTCATCTCTCACCGACATTTTTTCGAACTTGAAAGGACATTGTTTTGGGAGTGAATCCTCAATCATATTCAACTGAACTGCAAAGTGTTTTGAACTAGAATGAGGGAGGATATGGGCCAAGATAGTATATTGAAATGAATTGTTATTGAGATAATTTGGTGATTCTCCACTATTTCTCTCTAGTATTCATTATAGCATTGAATTCACCACCTATAATACAAATCTAGGTTCATTATAGCATTAAATTTAGAACTCGCAATATTTTTGTTAAAAAATAAAATCATGTCCAACACATGCTTACACTAGCCTTTCGTACTATGATCAACATTGATACTAAAAACTATCTCGTGGTCTATTCAAGAAGAGAAAATAATTATCTAGTATAGATTGTGCAAATTTGATACACTTTAGTAATTAAATCTGATACATATGTGACATGAACAATGATTAGTGGCAAAGGGGGCGAGATTCAATAACTTCTAAGATTCATCGTTTCTATATGAAATGTATTCTTTGATTTATTGAGTCTTTCTAATATTTGGTGAAGAGAAGGACTATATATGGATTATAAGGGTCTATTAGATCATAAGATAATAACTTAGTTAGGTTGTTGATATAGGTCTATCAATGGAAGAACCTAGTGGAGATAACACTATGATTGTTTTACAAAATAACTATATGTTGAACCTGAATACGGGCAATGATCATGTGCTCCTACTCAAAAATATTGGTCATTTGGTACTACAATGAGTGGGCTAATGACACTACCTGATAATAACAACTATTGCAGT
Source organism: Cupressus sempervirens (assembly GCA_028749045.1). Taxonomy (NCBI): domain Eukaryota; kingdom Viridiplantae; phylum Streptophyta; class Pinopsida; order Cupressales; family Cupressaceae; genus Cupressus; species Cupressus sempervirens. The sequence goes on along the minus strand of CM053783.1, from coordinate 762,680,042 downwards.
GATCTCTATGAGCAGTGTGGCAAGTTTCTACTGAATGTTCAACACATTGCTAAGGAAAGAGGGGAGAAATTTCCCAAAAAGGTATTTGTTTATAATGCTCTACAATCACCTCAAAAGGATAGTGCATAGAATTTAAAACCAAATCTTAGTTCTTTTATTCAAATAAGATTAGATAAATTATCAAGAGGGAGTGATGTTGTTTGTGACACAGATCAAAGTGTATTTACTTGGTTGAAATAATGTTTCGATCAATAGTGCAGTAACTCTTCTTACATGTTCAAACAAATGTTTGAATGTGTATTGAAATGCATGGTTGACCTTGTTCAACATGCTTTTCTTTCCTGTATAATGCTCCTATTCATATTTAATGTGGTTGCATTGGCATCCCTATTATCCATGACTTGATAATACTCTATTATATTGACATTGATGTCTACAACATTAAACAGTTTTGTAAATCTCCAAAAACCATAGGTGGAACTTGATGGAAAACCATGTGTTGTTGTTGGGAAAAGTGGTCTCATGGCTATATATGACAATTTGTTTAGTCAAGTTTACAATAGCCTTAACTTATTTATGATTGTCATATTTCTAACGCTCAATATACTTTCTTAATGATGTTAAGATTGACATCTAATGTATAATATTATACAATTATGTATCATGATGTATGACAGTTTGTTTAGTCAGGTTTACAATAGCCTTAACTTATTTATGATTGTCATATTTCTAACGCTCAATATACTTTCTTAGGAGATAAATAGGAAAGAGAATTTATTTCAATGCATTACACAAATCAAAATATGTCTTGCTATCATGCAATTGGGTGTTGCATCATCCAAACTTCTTGTAACTGATAATGAATTCAAGAATTTAGAGTTTAGAAAATAATTGAGTGAAACTATAGGTTCTTTTCTAGAGTTGCACGTAGTTCCAATTTTCACTGAAAATGATGTAGCAAGCACAAGAAAAGCACCATACAAGGTATTTATTTGTACAACAAATTTAAACCACATGCTTTGTTTATAAGTATGCCAATATTTTATTTTCATTCATGTTGTAAGATTGTATCTATTTATGTATTCTAGATGCAAAATGTAAAGATTGACATCTAATGTATAATCTTAGACAATTATGTATCATGATGTATGGATATTATTGAAGTTTGAAAATTTGGTTGGCTTCTTGTTGTATTAAGAACATGCTAATTATGGTGTACATGCTTATATTTCTATATTGATTGACATTACTTTAGACTAAGTTGTTTCCACAAGTGATTGAATTACATGATTATTGTATCACTAATTTAATAGAAAAATCATTGTTTTCAACACTTTGTGCATATGAACTCTGACTTTTCAAATGACTCTTTCCTCATTTTGTGGTGTTTTCTTATATCACATTATTATAGAAAATCTAGTCTTTACATGAGAGGAATCTCTTATTAACTTGAATTTGAATATTTACATCATGTCAATATGATAGTGAAACTCGTGAGAATTGAAAGGTCGTAACAAATTAGAGAGAAATATAATAAAATGTGATAATAAAGTTATGCAAGTTGTAGGGCTTTACATATACACGACATAGCCCGCCTTCTCTTATCATCTCTGTCTATTCATTCACATCTCTTGATTTATTTGTAACATATATAAAGGAGCATGAAATCAATCCAAACTTGCTTATTTATTCCAAGCTACAAACTCATAAAGCATTCAACAAAATGGTAGAGCAAGGAGCAATCATTGAGATCATTAATAATGAGGCTGTTAGATGCTCAAGTGGAAGGGATGCTCTTAGGAAATGTTTCTCTGCCTTAAACAATAGAGATTCTCAACTAAAAAGTGAAATTATTCAACATAAAACTTCAAATGAAGAAGATCCTGATAATGAAGCAAATCAATTTGTATGCCACCTTAAAACCTCCCAAACAATCCAACATTCATTAGAGGAGTTTCTTGCTTTTAAGTCCAAAGTCCAAGACTGTTGTATATGTGACAATCTTGTCCCTAGATTCTCTAGTCGATACTGTAATTCACTTACAAATATCGAGCTTGGTCTTTTTATGGATCTGTAAGAGTTGATCTAGGATAGCTTTGATAAACACACTGAAAGAAAGAGGGGAGAGGCACTCCATGATGAGAAAGGTAGTCCAAGTGGTAGAAGCTCTACCTACCATATATATATTTACTGAGAATCATCCCTACCAAAATGTTAAACGCAATATTTGTTTAACTCATGGTTATGACTTTCCATTAGAGCCATGTCATTTTCCTTGCAATAGAGCACACATGTTTCACAAGAGTTGCATGAAGCAATGGTTCAAAATGATTGCTGACATAAATGATGAAGCATGTGAGTTGAGAAGTGAAATTATTAGAGAGAAAACTACCTACGAAAGAGACCCAGATGATAATAAACATGGTAACTTCACTTTTCAAGTTAATGTGCTTGTGGGTGTTGTGGAGTCATTAGAGGATAAGTTTTCCTCACTAGAAGAAAACATTGATAAGTGTATATGCAAAAGTCTTAGCCCTAAATGCAAAGGATATCGTGATATACTTGAAAGTGGCAAACATGTTTTCATTGAGATATTAGATCTTATTTGGGAATGTTGGTCAGAAGAACTGATAGAACAAATTGAGGGAATGATTGATAGAGGTAAATCAAGTGGTGAAAGGTCTCCCAATAATAAAAATTGTTGAGAATCATATTAGTGAAGATGTTGTATGTGTCATTTGTTTATATGGTCCTAAAGTTGCACAAGAGTATCGCAATGAAGGTCACACATTTCACAGAAGTTGCATTGAACAATGGGTTAATAAGGGAAATCATTGCCCCATCTACAGGAGACAAGCATATCTGCTAAAATATGATTTTTATCTTGCAGTGATCAAAAGACTTGAGGCATTGGAAGATATCCTCTAGATTTTTAGGACAATCCATCTAGAAGTTAGTTGTAATTATGGGGAAATGATAAATAAAATGTTTAATAAAAATAGAGGAAGATCTTCGTGTCAAATGCCTTACCATGAGTTGGGAGGCAATTGTTAATTATGAATGAGTTTTCTCTTTTGTGTTGTTGATTAGCACTTGTAACTTTGAAGGTACAAGAGTTAAGCTGATAGTGATAGTTGCACTATTGTTTATGTTGATAGGTCATATAGAGTCTTTTTGATGGAGCTTTGTAGACCTACGTTGCACAATAGTAAATAACATTTTTTTTACCAAAAAGCAATTTATAGTTTCACACATTTGACTATCTTTTAGGTGTATTTTTCAAATCCTTTCCATGAATGATAAACACTGATGGGGACACAACCCAAGACAAAATGGACACAACAGAAAAGGGAAAATTATATTAACTGAGAAAATAAGCTAGTACAACAGTACAGGAAAATAAACTTCAAAACATGCCCTAAGGGCTTACAATAGCATAAATTTGGAGATAATTTCTCCTTTCAGTACCTCCTCTCAAACTCCACTCCGAACTGCCTTTTACAATGCCAGAAATCTCCTTAAATAGACCCCTAAGGGTTAAGGACTAGGAGTACATTCTAGAAAGTGCTAGTAGGCATCCATCGACAAAATAGAAGGTTCCAGAAGCTGCGTTAGAAGTCGGTGCAAATCTAGAAGAATTCAGAAATGGTAACCGAACTTTCGGGAGGCATAACTTTTGAACCGTAGCTCCGATTGACGAACCGTTTACATTTTTGAAAAGCTCTCGAAGCGCTCTATAGCCCTATGGACCAGCTTTGCTCGTCCCCCATTTTTCGACCCTTTTTGAGGTCATTTAATGCCCCAAACCTGACTTTGAAGCATTCTTAGGAGGTCTCCAAAACTCGAAAAACTGCAATAACTTTCAAACTGTGGGGCCTATTGACCTGATTCTTTTTCTAGAATGCTCTAAATCATGATTACATTCATCTGGCCAATTCACACCTTCTAGTTTACCAAAATGATGGCCCAAATACATGCTCCTATTTTTTCAGGATTTTCAAACACACTGATAGTGGAACTGTGAGAGTTGGAACCTTTATTTGACCCAAATGGGTATCCAAAAATGAAAACACATCAAACAGAAACTAAGTCTAAGTACATTTTTTTTGGGTGACATAGGATTGCCCTTATACCTCTGGATGCTCCTGCATCAAACACCTTGGAATATAACAACCTCCATATCAAATTTGGTGAGACAATCGATATGCTCAAAATTTTTAATCGTGTGCACATTTAAATTCATTGATAATTTAAAACAACCTTTCGAAGGTTGGTCTATGAAGAAAACGACTATTATCTTTTGACCCATTTATCCATTGTTTCTATTAAACCCCTAAATTTTCATGTAGGATGTTACATTAGAATGGGAGACTAGAATGTGTTGAGTTGTAGAATGTGTTTAGTTGCAACTTGGTTAGCATTCTCTCATTGATTAAAATTGAACCCCTAGTTTTTAATCCTTTACGATATATGTATTGACACTCCACGTGGTAAGATGTTTTAAAGTATTTGTTTCTTACTAGTTGTTTGTAGATTGCATAGTGTATGTTGACACTCTCCATTGTTGTAAGGCCAACTACAGTATAGAGTTTGAGATTATTCAACTTCTTACCATGTATTCATAGATAAATAATAAAAGTTAAGACATACTAAAATGGAATTGCTTGTGCACATTCCTATACTGAGTGGTAAGATATCAATCTTTATATTGCTAGATTTGCAAGCTTGATCAATAAGAGATTTTCTCTTCTAACTAGGGTAGGTAAATAATATGCGATATACTAAAATGGAAATTCCAAAGAGAAAATTGTATCTTATATATTTTTAAACACAAATTCATAATGTTTGTTTTTTATACACAAATTGGTAACTTGAGAAGATTGACCTTCCTAAATACTTTTGGAACTTTGTCAAACTAGAATTTTAATAGGATGAAAATGGTAGTCTCTGTATATTATAAATTGGTAACGTGGAATGAAAATGCCAAAGAGAAATGTATCTTATATTTTTAATACACAAATTGGTAAAACATGAGGATTGACCTTGAATAGAAGCCAGGATCCAAGATTCTAGGATTTCAATAGAATGAAGACGACAGTCTCTTAGTATCTTAAATTGGTTTCTTTGTATCTTATATTTGTTAAATTGGTCTCTTTGTATCTTATATTTGTGAATAGAAATTGGTAAACCAAGATTTCAATAGAATGAAGACATTAGTCTCTTAAATTGGAATGAAGATGACAGTCTCATAGTATCTTAAATTGGAATGAGGATGACAGACTCTTACTATCTTAAATTGGTCTCTTTGTATCTTTCACAATTTGTTAAATTGGTCTCTTTCACAATTTGGGATAATACTCCGTGCTGACAATGTCAAATCAAATGAAACTCAGTGCTAATAATTCTAAAAATTGGGGATTTAGCTACACTACCATCTATCTTTTGCATGTTGTTGAATGAAAGAATCTCTTGCCGATGCATTTGGTTTGATTTTGAAAAACTGGTTATATAGATACACTTACATTATTCAATATTGAATCAAATGAAATTGGTGTTGTTGCACTAATACATTTGGTTTGATTTTGAATTTTTGAGTATTTACTTACATTTTGGTGTTGTGGCAATGCTAATGCATTTGGTTTGATTGTTTGATTGTTAAAATTTGAATATTTACTTACATTTTGGTTATAGATTGTTTAACAAGTAGCCAAAATTGCATATTGTTTTAATTTAACAGAGAGTGGTGTATAGCCATGTTTTGATTACATATTGCTTCTTCAAAAATTAGATAGTGGCAAGGTGTGGAAAGAATAAGGTCAGCTAATAAAAAGTGGTATTTTGTTTTTGATTGCAGATTGCTTCATGAATTAGATAGTAGTGGGGTGTAGACTTTATTTTTATAGTTATAAGGAATTAACGACTTAATTCCTTTCACAAAGCTTTGTAATTATTATTTTGGTATGTACCAATGAATATTTAACATGACATTCAAGTTGACTAATTCATATTGAAATGGTATGTTAATTTTTTCTTGTAGTTGTGTTGATGCTATCAAGTATTTTGAATTTAACTTGAAGTTTGTTAATTAATATTATAAGAAGCATAGAAATCCTTTTTGGATAGTTTCCCTATAATATTGTGTAATAATTATTATGCTTAATGTTAAACATTTTGTACTTCTAGTCTAGTTTTTGCACTTAATTTGTCTAAGCTGATTATTTATGGATCAATGGAACTTTGGGTATTTTTGTTCATTTCTTGTAGTTTTTATGATGGTAACTACACAACATGCATTACTCATAGTCTTTTAGGTACTTTTTATGAAAATCATATTTCTCTTTGCAGATTTCTAAATACTTTATGGAGTGAGGTATTTTTTTGGAAACACTTAAGAGGAATGGTGTTATGCAGATTTCATGTGCTAATAAGGTTGACTGAACTCAGGCTGAATTGGCTATGTTAAATGAATTTGTATAGTTTAATTTCTAGTTTGGCATCCTTGAAACTTCTTCTTTTTTTCTACAACCTATAATTGCATTTACATATAGAAAGAATGGAATGAGGTTTCTTCTGGTAGGTTAATTATGAGTTTTTAATGCACTTTTAATTATGAACAAAGTAGATTATGAATGTTAGTACTAAGAAAACTCTTAATTGCAATTCAACTTTATAATATTTATTGTTTTTTTCTCTATAGAAAGCTTATTATTGAGTCATTGAATGGCCACAAAAGAGTTCTTAAGTAGGAACATGCATTTTCTATTCTATGTGCAGGAAAAGCATGGTGGAAAGATTCCTTATAGGCTAAATTATATAAAGGGAACTTAAGACATCATAATCGTACTAATCCAGTTTTAATTTGATTATTTGAAATTCATGTTGATGATGTTTTTGGTAAATAAGCTTGATGTTGTGTAGGTTGAAGGGGAAACAGATAAACTTTCCATGGAATAAGCTGGGTATAAAAATTGCATTAGTGTACCCGATGGTGCTCCATCAAGGTTTCATTAAAAGATTTACCACCTCTAGGACAGGTTTGTCCTACCATTTAATCTCCTTGAATACTAAATATTGATAACATATATTATATTCATCTACTAATAGGTCACCATAGGAAGTGTTTCATAATTAGTTTTAGCTAAGCTTATTAAGATAATGATTTTTTCTTAAATAAATTTAATTACAACTGGGTGTTATATATAATTTATTTGGTATTAAATTTCAACTAATCAATGTTTACAATTCTTTATATTCATCCCTCAACATGGGCTTTAATGTTGTCCTGCCATATCATAGTTGTTATCTTATCGGAACATTTGGAAGAAATTTTCAAGAAAACAAATAAGGATGCAAACATTGGGATATGTAGGACCATGATTGGCCTACAGCCTATAAAAAATGTGATTACATTTCTTTTTATTAGGCTTTGAATAGCTTTTGACACTATTTTCTTGTTCATTGGACTGAGTTCTTCCTTTGGAAGCTGCCCTTAGACTAATTTCATATAACCATATCCTTTTGAACTTCTACTACCACTGTTATGAATCACCTCAAAAAGTTGTTAACAATCGTAAGATTATATATTTATTCTTCACTCATCAGCTATGATTGTTGCACACATAGATATTATTTAAGTTTGTCATGCTTTATGACTTTCATTGTCGGTATGCTCTAGGTGTTTTATGGCTTCTTTTAATTAGGTTTAGTAGTAATAGATTAAGATGCAAATGCTCATGATATTAAATGTTTTAGTTAATAGGCCATTTGACTATTTGTGCTCTTAGTCTCAAATGGTTCTTTTATTTTAGGTAGATGCTTGAATTTTGTTAGACTTAACTAGCTTTTGGCAGTGTTCTTGTTCATTGGTAAACTTCACTCGAGGTGTCCCTGTTAGAGCAGTTAAAGAATTCTGTCAAAAACTACCTGACCTATTAAACCATTACTATAAACGATGGATCTTATCAGTCACTGTATAAAGATTAAGTACAGTGGCATTATGCCAACTTTGAATATTAAAAATATAAATATAAACCATTTTAAAGAAGGTAGAGTTTGAGAGCAGGTAGATTCCATTAAGATACATGGAGAGAAGGTCCCCCACATAAACAAAGTAAAATGAAAAGTGTTACAAAAGTTATTATCTAATTTGAGATCTTAGTTTTTTTTTTTTTTTTTTTCCTTTAAGTTTAGAATATGGGCATGATTAGTCGATTGATTGGTAGTTACTACATCTTTGTAATTAGAAGTTAATGTTTATATTGTAATGATATTTTTTAAGAGTTGATTGAATTTTATTACTAGGAAGAGGAACCAATTTAGGGGAAAAGCCATAAAGAGAGAGCTTCCAAGAAACTGCTTTGGAGGTTCCTTTATAAAAGAGTCCTTGTCAATACAGATATCTTAACCTCACTAAAAGCTCCTTACCTCACACATCTTCGATTAAGAAATCCACCCCCAACTCCATATGCAAACAATGATCAAGGTACAATCACATTTGGACTTGCATATGTAGACAATATCAAAACCTCATCCATCTATAGCCACTTGTAGTGCCATCAATATAGGTCTATGAAATCTCATCTCAAGGTTGTGCCATACCCACCAAAGACCTGAAGATAAATATCCAAACTAATCACTGACCAAGCTGGTGATTACTTTGGACATTTATCTCACACTAATTTTTTTTTTTAAAGAAATCAAATTGTTTGAAATTTTGACTAATATTGGTCGACATTTCCACCAAATATTAGTCAAAATTTTGACCAATTCTTTGGTCGTGAGTATGGCATCCTAGTCATTGATAGACCAGAATTGGTCAAAATTTCAACCATACTTTAGTGGTCATTTCAACCAATTCTTTGGCCATGAGTATGGTATCCCAGTCGTTGATAGACCATAACTGGTCGAACTTTTGACCACACTTTGGTGGCCATTTTGACAAATATTGGTCAAAATTTTGACCAATTATTTGGTCATGAGTATGGCATCCTAGTCATTGGTAGACCAAAATTGGTTGAACTTTCAACAAAGATTGGTCGAAATTTCAACCAATGGCCACCAATAATGCTCACACCAAATGTAGCCTATTTTGACCAAATACTTGGTCAAAATTCCAACCAATTGGAGTGTTTGTCAAAATTTTGACGATAAAAGTTGTGATGCACAACTTGGTCGCAAATTCGTCCAATATGTATCGAGATTTCAACCAATTTTTGTCAAAAAAATGGGTCAAAATTTATCAATGACCCTGTCTGCACCAATCACCTGACCAAGGTAAAGAATCTTGGTCAATCTAAACTCACATTTTGACTCCTACACAAACAATGAGTGCTCCTTCATAATACTAAGTACCTCATCTATATGTTGTAGGTGCTCCTCCCAAGTTCTGTTGAAAACCAAGATGTCATTAAAAAATACTAACACACTCTTTCGCAGCTATTTTCGAAAAATATGGTTCATGCATGACTGAAATGTAGCTGGCGCATTAGTGAGTCCAAATGGCATAACCAAGAACTTGTAGTGTCCATAATGACATCAGAAAGTTGTCTTATGCACATCCTCTTCGTGAACCTGTATATGATGGTATCCAAATCTGAGGTCAATCTTCAAGAAATAAACTACCCCATATAGCTCATCCAATAACTCATCAATGCGAGGAATATGGTACCTATTCTTGATGGTCCTCTTGTTAAGAGCATGGTAATCAATACACATGCAAAGAGCGTCATCCTTCTTCTTCACCAATATGACTGAAGAAGTGAAGGGACTGGTGCTAGGTCTCATGTGTCCCATGTCTAAGAGTTCCTTAGTCGTCTTTTTAATTTCCTCTTTATAGTGTCTAGGATGATGATAAGTTGTAGTAATAACAAGTTTGGTGCCCTCCTTAACTCAATGATATGCTCAAACCCTCCATCTGAGGGAATAGCTAGAGGTATGTCCTCAAAAACCCTCTCGTGTTAATCAAGCACTAGCTGAATGTCAACATGAATCTATTGTCCTGAGTCTAAGGTGGCCTTAGAGGAAATTAAACAATGCACTACCCACACCATGTCATCATGCCTCATAATAGCCTCCATCTCGTGGGCTGCAAATAACCTAGATTCACCCTCTAGCATAGCCTTCAGGATCACCTGTTGATGAAGAGTGCTCCCCTTAATACCATAAACACATAACGAAAACAAAGATCCAACAAAAAATGTGAGAACAAAATATGGACTTCTTATTTGCGCTGCAAATGTGAAATAACAAAATTCACAAGTGCAATATGCTAACCCACAAAGGTGTCTTCATTACAGTAACTGCTAAGCTGCGAACTACCACCCAGAGCTATTCTAGACAATGTTCGGGTTATTCTTAAATAAGCAATTTCATGCCACCTAGGAAAGTTCTAGACATTGAAACTTAATACCTAGGGCTGACAGACCCTCACGATATATATAGAGTTGGCCAAATACATTTTTGACAATTATTTTAGATATTTCGAGTAGCCCAACTTTGGAAGGTCATAACTCTCAAACTGTTGTTCTGATTGGCTATTATAACCACTTTTCGAAAATGTCAACTTGTGATCTATAGGCTCAACATTGCACCAATGCCCTTCCATTGAGTTTTCAAACCTCATCCGGGCACTCTAAGGCCTCCAATGGTGAGCTTGAAAAAATTTCTGCAAATTTTTCCACTGAAAATCCACAATAACTTATCTAATACTTAAGGTTGAGCAATGGGATTTTTATGGTAGGCTTATAACTCTAAAATGAACCTTCTTGTAGAAAATGAGAACATTTCAAGCTCATATGAAAAAATTACTAAAAATAGCAAGTTCTCATAAATAACAACCACCCTATCTACTAATTCTTATTAAAATAGAAAAAATTCAAAAATAAAATATTTTTTTGGGTGATGCAAGATTGCTCTTACACCTAGGATGCTCTTGCATCAGTCACCCAGGGTAAATTTGAGAAGTGACTCTATCACATCTTAGGATGCTCCTTTCGTCATTTGACATACTCTACAACTCTATACAAACTTCTTCACATCTTGCTGCAACTGTGACCAGGCAATCCTCCACCATGCTTCTCCTTGAACAGATTCTCTCTCATTGAACTTCTTGGAACACACAACTGGCTACCTTTGAACAACATACTATCTTGGATCATAAAATCCAACCACTTTGTCCTGTCAAGTGTAACAAGTTCTATACAAGTCTTACAGGCTTCATCAAAATCAAGATCATCTAGATACAAAGTATTGAGTTCCTTGAGCCCAACCACCTTCATCTATATTTCTGTCAACAAAAGTTGTCTTCTTCTAAGAGCATCTACAACTTCGTTAGACTTCTCACTCATGTTTCAAAACAAATGTATAACTTTGCAAAAACTCAACCCACTTCAAATGCCTTTGGTTCAATTTTCCTTGACTATTCAAATATTGCAAAGCTTGATGATCACTATGCAAAACAAACTCCTTAGGAAGAAAATAGTGTCTCCACTTCTTCAATGCTTGAACTATAGCATAAAATTCCCGATCATAAACAGAATATTTTCTTTTGGAATTATTCAATTTATCACTAAAGTAAGCAATAGGTCTACCTTCTTGGCTCATAATAGCTCCTATTGCAGTACCACTAGCATCACAGACTACTTGAAATACCTTGTTAAAATTAGGAAGTGCTAAAATAGGTTGCTCAGTAACTTTTTGTTTCAACAAATTAAAACTCTTATATGCTCCTACGGTCCACTTAAATTCTTTCCTATCCCCTCTCATTGTTTCAGTCAAGGGTCCACAAATATTGCTAAAACCTCTTATGAACTTTTTGTAAAAACTAGTCAGTCCATGAAAAAATCTTACCTCTATCACACTCCTTTAAGTAGGCCATTCAAGGATACCCTTTACTTTCTCTAGGTCCATTTTCAAACCTTGTGCTGAGACTACAAATCCCAGGTACACCAACTCCTTTACAAAATTGCATTTCTTCAAATTTATCACCAACTTTTCTTCCCTCAACTTATCAAACACCTTGTGAATATGGATCAAATGCTCCTTCAATGTCTTACTAAAGATCAAAATATCATCTAGGGAAACAATAACAAACTTATCCTGAAACTCCTTCAGTACCTCATTCATGAGCCACATGAAAGTGTTTGGTGCATTGGTTAGCCCGAAAGGCATGACTAACCACTCATACAGTCCTTTTATCTTGAAAGTAGTCTTCCACTCATCACCTTCTCTAGTACAAATCTAATGATACCCACTCTTTAGATCTATCTTTGTGAAATACTCAACTCCACTCAAACAGTTCATAATATCATCCATCCTTGGCAATGGAAATCTGTACTTGATTGTGATCTTGTTGATAGCATGAGAATCTATGCACATCCTCCATTCTCCATTCTTCTTTGGTGCTAATATTGTTGGTACAACACATGGACTTGGACTCTCTCAAATCAACCCCTTCTACAACAACTCATGAACTTGCACGTTCAACTCTTCACTTTCTGCTGTGTCATTTTGTGCATTGCCTTGTTTGGCAAACTGGGTCTCGGAACCAAATCCATCTAGTGATTGATCTTCTTCATTGGGGGCAATTCATCATGTACATTATCTGATACAATATCATAAAACTCTCCCAACATATATGCAACTTTTGTAGGTACCTCCTCTATTTCTTCCTTACTATATTTTGGAATTATAGCAAAACACACATGCTCATGCTTCATACCTTTGAGAAACTCTTTTCCATCAACAAAACATATTCTGGTAGCACTAAGTACCTTTTCTTCTTTAGCCTTCAATGGTTTCAACTTATGTCTCACTCCATCCTTGGTCAGAGTGTAGGTATTTACTTGCCCATCGTGTATAATATGCCCATCAAACTATCACAACCTACCAAACAACATATGACATGTTCATAGGTATGATATCACATAGTACCTCATCTTGGTAGCTTCCAATCTTGAACTTCATTGAGCACTGCTCATTGACTATGACCTTGTGGTCATCTTGCACCCAAGCAATATGGTATAGACGCAGGTGTTTCTATGTCTTCAGCTTCAATTTGGTGACCATCGTTTCTAACACTAGATTGTCAGTTCTTCCACCATCAATGATCACATCACAACACTTATCTTCACAACTACACCTTGTGCGAAACAAGCTCCTTCTTTGATCAAGGTCATTCTCACCACTCAACAGGACTCTTTTGTTAACTAGGAATTCTCCTCTTTCAGCATCATTAGAATGTGAAGATCTGGCATATTCATCAATATGTGCAACTCTAACCTGGCCTTTTGTTATTCTATCTGTCCTTCCTTAGCGCTGGGCACATTCAAATGCTCTATGCGCTTCTTTTTTGCAGTGAAAACATTTCCCACGGAAGCCTCCTCTTCCAGATCCCTGTCCTCTGCCTCTTCCTCTCTAATCTCTATTGTTCTGATCATACTAACAATTGGAATTGTTTCCCCTTTAGTTCTAATTGCTACTTCCAGCCTCATCCTTGTTCTTCTGATCATCATTACGAGCTCCATAAGATCATTCGCCAGATCTTCCACTACGACCTCTTCTATTATTCTTGTTATCAAACTTCCTGCTTAGTTTCTCCTCAACTTTTAGGGAAAACTAGTATGTCTCCTCAATACTGTTCATTTGAAACAGACTCAACTCATACTGAATGTTTGGCCTTAACCAATAAAGATAATGGTCGACTTTCTCCTTATCAGCTTCTACATGGCCGATTCTAATGAGAACTCGATAGAACTTTTCATTATACTCTTGAACAGATTTTCCCATTTGCTTCAACCCTTGCATTTTCTTCAACAAATCAAGCTCACAATCCACGGGAATGAATTCACTTCAGTTTAGCTACCATTCGTTCCCATCTAGTGATTTTGTCCTTTCCCTTTCTATTTCACTCTGACTAAACCTCCTACCACTAGATCTTTGCATGTCCCTTCAGTTTTGCCTTCACAAACTTGACCCTATTAAGATCCTCAATATCTTCATACTCAAAGTACTACTCCAATTCATTGATCCAATCGATCAGCTCCTCTCGGTTGAGATTTCCTAAAAATGTGAGAAACTCAAACTTAGGTTTTTTTCCAATCTTGGAGATGGCCCTAAAAAGCCTCTCTTCCTCTAGGTTTAGAACTGCCTCTGCTTTAGCATTTTCTTCTACTTTGTCCTCATCCTCGCTTTCACCTCTTACGGGAAGATTTATTCGTCTGCACATTTGTTCTTCCAATGCTTGCATTTGTCTTTGGACTCTGCCACGCTCTCTTCATGGAGGCATTTTCACGCTTCCACTAAAACCGTAGTGCAAACTACCTCACAATCAGCAATCTATCTACATGTTTAGCCCAAACCATGGTCCTGGTGTGAACTACCTCACAATTGGCAATCTGTCCACGCACTCAAGAACTAGGCTCTGATAGCACTTGATGAAGGGTGCTCCCCTTAATACCATAAATACATAATAGAAATAAGGATACAACAACAAATGTGAGAACAAAATATGGCCTTTTTATTTGCACTGCAAATGTGGAATTACAAAATTCACAAGTACAATATGCTAACCCACATGGGCACCTTCATTACAATAATCTGCAAGACTAAGCTACAAACTACCACCCAGAACTATTCTAGACAATGTTTGGGTCTTTCTTAAATAGGAAATTTTATGCTGTCTGGGAAGGTTTTAAACATTAAAACTTAATACCTAAGGCCAATAGACCCTAACAATACATATAGAGTTGGCCAAATACATCTTTGACAATTATTTTAGATATTTCAGATAGCCCAACTTTGGAAGGCATAACTCTCGAATTGTTGCTCCGATTGGCTATTACAACCACTTTTTGGAAACACTAGTTCATGATCTACAGGCTCAAAATAGTGCAAGCGCCCTTCCATCAAGTTTTCAAACCTCATCCGGGGACTCTAAGGCCTCCAACGGTGAGCTTAAAGATTTTTTTGCAAATTTTTCCATGGAAAATATGCAGTAACTTCTTCAATACTTATGTTTAAGCAATGAAATTTTTATGGTAGGCTTATAACTCTAAAATGAACTTTCTTGCAGAAAATGAGAACATTCCAACGCATATGACAAACCTACTAAAAATAGCAAGTTCTCATAAATAGTAACCACCCTGTCTACTAATCCTTATTAAAATAGTAGAGACTGAAAATAAAATATATTTTTTTGGTGATGTCAGGATGCTCCTACATCACCTATTGGCCATCCTGTAAGAATTCCAACTACATCTTGTCATTATCAACCATGTACCTATCAATAGTCTACAACCACTATCTTCCTAACATGGTATCTAATCTATCCAAATTGACCACATTAAAATCTGTCTCAAGAAAGAAGTCATCAGTATGAATCAGAAGTTCTGACACTTTCCCTATGCATCTAAATCCCTCACCTCTTGCCACTCTAACCTCAAACTCAGGTATGTCATCAATTTGTAACTTTCTCTTTGTAACCCAGTGTGTGCTTATGAAGTTATGTGATGCACCTGTATCTAACAGACACAATACGTTGTCTCCTAACTACTCACTTTAAATGAAAGGGATGTCTCATGGGATCGTTGGAAAGGGAAGCTATGATAGGAGGTTGTCCCTCAATGGATTCCTTCTCTATCTCTAGGTGGTTGTTCCTCACTTTCTTCCTCATCACGCCATCAACATTGCTACCCTCCTATTTCTCATCCTCCTCTGAGAGTACCTCGACATAATGTATTTTGTCTTTGCCAAGGCATCTATGATCCGATGTCCATGGCTCCCTACAAATGAAGCATAACTTCTTCCTCTTGAGTTCATTTTGTGTCTCAAAGTCTAATCTAGGAAGGGTAGCCTTAAGCTGGTTCTTGTTCTTTTGGAACGAAGTGGACCCTTATAAGGTTTCTTAGGAGGTTGTAATATCAAAGAGGGTGAGTCTAGATCATGTGCGATCTTAATAGAATCGTGTAAAGTATTTGGCTTAAGTACCTTAACCAAACCTCTATATATGTCCTGTAAACCCTCAGTAAACAAAATTATCTTACGTTGTTCTAACATATCTGGAACCATCACCAAAATCCATTAAAACTCATCGATGAAGTCATCTAGAGATCCACCATGTTGCAATTGTGTCAAATCCTTGTAATAGACCTCAATGTCCTTGTCAAAGCGAGTGATCAACTTAGAGCTAAAAATCTCATAAGATGTAATGAGATCATGATCCTGGGTGCCTAGCCCATGATGCCACCAATCATATGTCACTCCCTCTAAATGCATTGTGATGAATCTAATGGCTTTTCTCTCTAACATGGACTTAAGTGTTAGATAGGTGTCTATCTTGTGAATCCAAGCTCTCGTGGATGTCTTACTGCTACAATCAAAAGTGGGGAGAGATAGTTTGTTCATGGCATGCTTCAAGTCCCTATTCTGTGCTCTAGGTCTCCCGTCCTATTGTGGTCTCTCTTTCTTCCTTTTTTTATTTAAGTATTGATCAAAAGACATTTTTTCTTAATTGGATCAGGGAATAGATCCCCATTCATCGTACATTTTCATAACATTATTTGACAGTAAGGTTGGTGCCACGGGTGGTACTACCTCTTCCTCTGCATTAAAAACGAGCATCAAAGCCCTGTCAGTGTTCAGTGTGGGGGCCCTAGCAGCTCGAGGTGATCCTACCACACTACCACCTCCATTGTGATGACTCGGGGCTGCCCTGTGAGGCAGACTAACTGTTGCATAGCACTTGTAAGCTATTGAAGTACAGTAGCTATATTGTTCTGCCCATTTCTAATAGCCCTCAAGGTTTCACTCACTTCTTGTTCTTGTTCATTCTCATTACAAGCCTTTTGGGTGTCCTGTACCTATTCACCCTATTCAACATGTTCAATATTCTCAATCTAATCAACCTGTTCAACCTGTTCACCTATCCCAAAAGTTAATTATTTTCCAATTAAATAACTATCCTCAATGTCAATTTGATCTGAAGATTTTTCCTGTTCAGGTTGGAAGTGACTAAATTTATAAAGTTTCCTCCTCATGCCTAACTGTCATTTTTGTTGTTTAACCTAGCCTGTTATGTGATAATATTTTCCCACAAGTTGGCAAGACTTATAGTTCTAATACCATTGTAATATCCAACCCCCTAGTTTTGTCAAAGAATTCAGGCTTTGTCTAGTGGCATTTTTACGAACAGTTTGTAAGCAACCCTGAAATGAACTCTCTGATACCAAATTGTAATGTATAGATACCAACCAAGAAAACTAGTACAAGGGAAATGCTAATACAGTTTACTAAGAACCCGAGTTCTCCTGTTAGCATGATGACAAATAACTAACATTACAAAGAAGACCATACAATAGAACAACTAATCGCATTATAGTAATTATTAGCTCATTCATATAGCTTCACTTCATCTGTATAGGAAAAAACGTGCATACATTTAACTTACAGTCACCCGATTAAATGGCTTGACAACATATACGATATTCAACATAAGATAGAAAGACATGGCACCTGTAGTTACACCCACTCACGTGATCTTCAAAATTCACTGTTGTTTACGCATAAGCCAGATGGATGCTACTTGCGGCCATGGTGATTATATCTGCTATTTTACCTACATTATTGGTCTCTAATTGACGGGTTTGTAGGTGGCGATTGTGATGAAGCCACCAAAAAGATGGTTTGAGGGAAATTTAGTCATGCCCTTGATAGTTGTGTCCAATCCAATGACTATTAACTCTGCCGATTCCTATAACCACTACTTGGTTATGATGTGTGGCCGACTGAATTGTTAACTTTGCTCTTGTTGTAAGTGATCTAAGCTTCCTAGTAGGGCTTGTACATTTTTCACTTCCTCTTTCATGTACCTGCTACTGAACTATGCTCAATTTCATGGCACTATATGCAAACCTTATTACTTATTCCTTATTGGTGAAGATTATCGAGTCTTGTTCAATCCTACGTATGGTTTAATATATCTACCTGTGGTCCCTAGCAAAACAACAATCTCCTACCTAGGATACTTACTTCTGAATGGCACCTCTTAGCTTATGATAGAAGCTTCCAATCTCTGTACTTGATTCTGAAATAAAATCTCCAATCAGTAGCTGGGCTACATTCAGCTCCTCCACTCTCTTAAGAGGTTTCGTCCTTAAGAGTGACCAATCACATTCAAGCAACTGCTTTTCGAAATAATATGTTAATATATCTCATGGTGATAATCCCAAAGCATATGCTTGCTTTTATAACCTCGAAGTGAGGGTAAATGTGACTAACTAAGCAATGTGGTGTAAAAGTCTATTTTGTCTTTTAGTCACTTTAAGTCATTTTTGTCATAAAGTGACTTTAAATAATATATTACAATGGTATTAGAACTATAAGTCTTGCCCACTTAAGTATCATAAAATAAAGTGACTTAACCTTAAGAGTTCCCACTTAAGTATCTCCCCCAACGAAACCAAATAGATCCCTGTGACTGGCTGGCATTCTCAAAACAAATGTCGTTAGCCTATCCAGATGGAAAGATAGACCAACAAGGTGCCATTAGGTCTAGCACAGAGAAGGGAACATTACAAAGTTGTATGCAAATAATTTTAAAAAAAAAGAGGAATGGATTAAGAGAATTGTTGGTTTTGTAATTTCAGTTAAGTATCTATTGAAACCACCTAGGGTAGAAGGGAGCCTCTCCTATTACTAAGAGAGAGAAATCTCCTTGCCTAAAGTCACAATTTTGTAAGTTGTGATCAAAGTGAATTACAAAAAAACATAGCCAACAGTATGAGAGGGCATTTGATGGGCAGAATGACAGCTAAGCAAGTCCAATCTATCATTAGCACACTAAATGATGAGTCAAAAAATGTTCAAGTATCCACAATTATCAACTTCTACAAGCCCAAAGTAATTTTTTCTACTGTTTAGTTGTTTGCAGATTGAAGAGAAAATATCTCAAACAGAAGTGCAAACAATGGATACTCCTATCAAACTAAAATTTGTGGCAAGACAATCGACCTTTGATGTCCCATTAACAGAGCAGTGGTTCAAAGAAATATCAAGCACTTCAAGAAAAAGATGGTGATGCATGAAATGAAAAGAGTTCTAGACTTCAACTTTCTCAATACCAATCACCAAAGCAGAATCAACTCAGACATTTGTGCAGGTTTCTTCGCCTCTATTCTTGTTTCAGAGGAATGTGTCTGAAATTGTTTAAAGAAAAATAAATGGTGGGCCTTCATGATGCAGTCATTAAAGCTGATGAAAATCATACCATCTTGTTTCTCTTCAACTATGCAATTGTGATGAGAGCTGGATGCCCCTTTCCAGGATTCGGGAACAGATCGAGAAGAATGTCTATGAAGGTCCTCCATATAGGTTCTTCATTTTATGGGGATACGAAAGGGAGTATCAAGATTCAAGAAGGATGATTTGAAGGGGCCTAGCATTTTTGAAAAAAATGCGGGTTTGATGGATGGGAGAGAGAGTCCCCTTATGGTGACAATCTGGATGAGAACTTGGGCTGGTATATCAATATGAATATGATGAAAAACTGGAGGGCCTGAGAAGTGAGGACTCCTTCGAGGATATTGAAGAAGACAAGCCAGTGGAGGGAGTTGCAGCGGCAGAGGAAAATGAGTAGGAAGCAGTAGAGACAACACAAAGGAAGAACAAGAAGACTCCTAAGAGATGGCCTCACAACAGCTTGAGGAGGAAAAAGGATCTTCCTCTTCATCAGATTGAGGAATAACAGATAAAAACCTTCACTCTTTTGCCTCATTTTATTTTGCAAAAAAAATGTCACAGGTTCTAGTGTTTGATTCAACTGCAGATCAAGTTTTAGGCCAATTGTGACTTCACTTCGTAGTGTTGGCTATTTTTTCAAGTCAGACACCTACTCCTTTAGGTTTTTTTGGCTCACTATAGAAATTTGATGTTGTTTATATCATATTTTAATATAATCTTCCAGCTTCGGCCCCTTATTTAGCGAAAAAAAAACACAAACTATATACATACTATCCTGGCAGGCACGATTTCATGGCAAGTTATGGGTAATGGATTTAACACTTTGAGACTCCAGTGCACCTCATCATACTGTTGCTTGGACAAATGACAGTTTAATAAAACATTTACCAAAACGGGGAAAATGTATTATTTGTCTAAATCATAGCATGTCATAAAAAGGCAAAGAGAAAGAAACTTGTGGAAGCAGCATCACTAGAGTCAGCTACCAATGGCATAAGATGCAAATGATAAGCTGAATGTTATAAAATTTAAAGCCATTTCACATTAGGAACCTCTAGAGTAAGAATAAAAGCAGCACGTACAAAATTTATATGCACTGGTGCATTCACCAACATATGTCAAGGATAATGTACCCACAATTTCTAGAGCTCAAATATATAGTTTGTTCATATTTTTTGTAGATCTCAAGATTTCATAATCCTAGGGTTTTGAAACCATGGAATGTACATTGTGGGAGCTTGCAATGACACCATTTAATATAGTTAAATGGCAATCCCAGGACTAACAGAAATAAACAATGGCTTTAATTTTATATTGACATCAGGAGATGTGCAATATGAGATACTGATTATATGGGAGAATGATCTGTATTATCCTTTCTACCTGTCAAAAACTTGGGCTTATTTCCTCAGGCACTATAGTCAAGGTAACTTGCACATTGCCTGCTCGCTTAACCACTATCTTGAAAGCTGCACCAACATTGTCCCCCAGTATCTCAACAATCTGACGCACTCCATTTATGAAAAAAATAGTTAGAAACCATCAAGTTCTTCTGTTATTATGCTATTGGTCACATAAACAACTACTACAGATTGAGAATACCTGCTTCACACTTTTAATTGGTTTTCCATCAAACTGAATGACAACATCTCCAGGACGAATTCCAGCTTTATCAGCAGGAGACCCAGGAACAACCTGCAATGTTCTGGCTGTTAATCCACAGTTATAAACATGTAAACAAATTTCCATGCTTACGATGTTGCCTCTATTGTATATGCATAAAACAAACATATAAACAAAGGCAGGGGAAAGATCTAGCTTTAACTATAGACCGGCAGTGTAATAAAAAATTACTAAAATTTGGGCAGCTGACATACTGCGATCAAGGCCCTTCAGGGATGAGGATGAGGTCCCCCAGTTGTGGCCTCCATAGCTTTCAATACAGATTTTTCTTTTTTCAAAATAATACAGACTAGCTAAAGTGTAATCAGTTAATGTCATGGAACATAAAATGAAAAGCCCTTTAAGCCCATGAAGGGTTTCCATATGCCTATAAGGCATGCTGATTTTATTAATTTATACATTGGACCAGAAATAACAAAACAGAGGAAAACCATACGCTACCATATCCTATTCATATGCTTTCATGTAACTGTATCTATTTGTGGCCTGTCTTTAAAAATATCCATTATTGCTTAAATGATGGGATCATCAACACTTCAACACAGCATTAGTTTTCAATCCAAAAAAAATTATCCCAACAGATTTCACCTGTGGCACAAGAACACCTTCAACTACATCAGGAAATGATGGGTCTCTCTCTTTAAGTTGAGCAACAATGAGTTCATTCAGAGCAAGCATCTTCATCCCAAGCCATGGGCGCACAACCCTTCTGCAATATGAGAAATACATGCGGCTTCATCATAATGCATCTATCTGTTTCAACAGAAGAGAAATGCTCTTTCCATAAACACTGAATTTGAGACACAAGGATACAATATTAATAAGTTGACCAACTTTATTTAATCAAGATAAATTAAAGATGAGTTGCTCCCTTATCTAACCACATTTTAGAAGATGCAGGTTGACAATTGAGAAAATAAAGTTACGAGATTTACAGTTATAAAGTGAAGGAAAAATGCAAAGTTCATTTTCGGATACCCCTTTCCTACTTCAGCAGTTAATTCATCAATGATGTCATATGTTAGCAAGTGATACCTGACCTCTAAATGCATTCATGATTGCTCAAGACATTAACCCATGCCCATAGAGCCATTACAAACATGCCAGCTATAACTTGAGACATTTATTGTTGATTATATTTATTATTTATTAGTAAACAACATAAATAATCATCAATGATTAACATAACAGATAATGATTTATGATCAAATCAAACTATTTTATACAATGATTGCCAATCAAAGAATACTCTATTAATATCCTTAGTTGCTGATTCTGGATACAAATCCAACTCAGGCACATGAATTGGATCCATGGATTCGTGAAAAAAACAATTCCAATTATGGTTTATAAGGATTCGTGTGTGTGTGTGTGTGTGTTATAAAAAAAAGAAAAAGAGAAATATACAATGAGAGAGCAAAATGAGAGAGAGAGAGAGAGAGAGAGAGCAAATTTGAGGTGAAATGTATTTGGATGTTGAATAAAAGGGCCATTTTACGGTTAGAAAGGAAAATATATATTAAATAAGTTGGACCCACTTAAAACCTTGGCCAACCCATCTATCCTTGAGGTTTCGCACTGGATCCTTGAGGATTTGTGATGGATTTGTTGTAATGTTCCTATCTGGTAATCACCTTAGAATTGGAGGATCCCAGAGGTGAAAAAAAAAATGTCCGTGGGGGAACTAGATCAGACTGGCCGTACAGTATGCCTATCAGTACGGTGGGGTGGGGGATACAGTCTGGTCATACAGTATGTTGTCCATATAGTATGGAGTGAGAAAGCAGCAGTATGGTATGGGGTAAGCAAGCAGCTGTACAATATGGAGTAGCAGATGTACGATATGAAATAGGTCACCGTACAAAATATTGGCCGCGCGATAACAAGTTAGTGAAGGCCCAATGGTCGTACGGTGATGGAATGAGAGAGTTTGGAAATCGTTGGTTGTACAATAGGGTAATGTAACCGCATGGGAAGACGGAATTTGTACCAGGTGAAGTGGATGGTGTATGGATAGAGATGAAATCCTCAGACTTCAAAAGCCAAACAAGGAATGAGATTGAACATGAATAATCCTTCAAATTAATATTTGCCAAAAGATGGTGCTCCAAATTGCCACATCCAAGTGAAGTGCTATAGGTGACGAAATAACTAGAAGAGCCAAATAGGGAAGGTCTTTCACTTCCGAAATGTTAAACAACAGAGAATCCCAATGGGAATTCAAGTATAGAGAAAATAATCCAAATTGCATACCTACGACTACCTACAAGCTGTACTTAAATACTCGTCAAAGAAAACTTTCCAAGGGTGTATAAAGATAGCCGATGGCTACACAAACTACGAAAACAAAACAAAAATAGGTCTGAGATATATCAAATCAATTGGCCCAATAACAATAGTTTGATTGATGACTTATTTTATAATGGGAACATTACAGTCCTCCCATCCCAAATTTTGCTTGTCCTCAAACAAAATGCAATGTTGGATGCTACAAAATGTGCTCGCCCTCCCACGTCACATCATCCAACGACAAGTGTTTCCAACATACCAAATATTCCTTCATTGTGCGGTTTCGCAGGGTCTTCTCATGTACTTCAATGATCTCGGATGGTTCCAATACGAGTTTTCCTTCTTCATTGAGTGGCAAAAGGTCTGCAGCTATCATGACGTTCTGTCCCACAACTTTCTTACGGTAGGAGACATGAAAAACGTAATGAATACGACTCCCTCTGGAAGTTCCAACTCATAGGCAACTTCACTGATGTGGCGAACTACCTAATAACGACCATAAAATCGTGGCTTCGATTTTTATTTCCCTTTTCCTTCAATGAGGATTGCTAGTATGGTTAAAGTATGAGATAGACCAAGTCTCCCACTTTGAAACTTCTCTTGATTCGATGTCTATCGACGTACATCTTCTGTTGATTTTGTACCCGTTGTAAGTTTTCCTTCAAACATCTTAGGCTGTCCTATCCCTCCTGAAGCCAGTCCCTCGCCCTTGGTGTGCGACTATCACGCAGAACTGTATCGATGAAGGAAAGGGGTTTGTACTCGTATAGTGCTTTGAACGGTGTCATCATGATGGACATGTGGTAGGTGGTATTGTAACAATATTCCCCTAGGTGCATCAATTTGACCCACGACTACTGTTGTGCCAAAATGTAGTTCTGAAAGTAGCCTTCGAGCTAGTTCACAATCTCCATCTGTCCATCTGTTTGAGGGTGGTAACTAGCACTTGGCAACAATTCTATTCCTGCCAGCCAAAACAATTTTGTTGATATTGATAAATCATCCATCCTGATCACTGCCAATGTTTCGGAGTAATCCGTGTAGACAAAAGACTTCTGTGAAAAATAGATCGACTACCTGTGCGGCCTAAGTCTTAAGGGGATGGTGAAGAAATGTGTGTACATCATCTGTCTGTCAACCACCACGAAAATACAATCCTTTCCATTCACCTTGCGAAGTCTAGTAATGAAATCCATTGAGATACTTTCCTACTTCTATTCTGGAATTGGCAAAGGTTGCAGTAACCTAACAGGTAAAATATGTTTGGATTTGTTTTGCTAGCAAACTGCACACTCTCTTACATACTGCAATATGTCTCCTTTAAGACCTTTCCATGAAAACCTCTCCTTGAGTCGTCTGTAGGTTTTGAGAAAACCCAGGTGTCCTACCAAGAATGAGTCGTGTACCTCATTCAAGATTTTATGCTTCAATTTGGATTCTGACACTAAATATATCCAATTTTTATAGTAAATGATGTCATCCACCACTTTGTAATGATCATCCTAGGTGTTGCCATCCATTAGCTCACAGGCAAATGTGTTTTTGGAATATTCCACCAACAAATGTGCTTTCCAATTAGCTGAAATCTAGGTCAGTAAGCAGATGGTGGGATTCCCGGACAAAGCATCTACAACCACATTGTTCTTTCCTTTCACATATTCAAAGTCAAAATCAAAAGCCTGAACCTTGCTTACCCATTTTTGTTGCTTCTCATTCAAGTCCCATTGCTCCAAAAAATATCTCAAACTATTGTGATCCATATGAACAACAAACTTGGCACCCACCAAATACTGTCAAAACTTGATTAATGCATGTACAATGGCCAACATCTTTTTGTCATAAATGGAATATAAGCGTTCTGTTTCCGTAACCTTTTTTCTCTCATAGGTTATGGGGTGTCTATCTTGCATTAGTATCGCGCCAATGCCTTCTCTGGGTGCGTCGCACTCCAAAATGAACGGTCGAGTGAAATCAAGTAATGCAAGTATGGGACAAGTGCTCATTGCTTCTTTCAGCTTATCAAAAGTGAGTTGCACATTTTCATTCCACTGGAAGGACCTCTTTCTTGTCAGATCTGTTAATGGGGCACTAAGCTGAGACAATCCTTTTACAAACCTTCGGTAATAACTGCACAATCAAAAAAATCCACGCAACTTCGTGAGTGATTTTAGAGGAGGCCAATCAAGGATAGCCTAAATCTTCTCTTGATGAACTTGAACTCCATAATTACTGACAACATGCCCTAGGTACAATATTTCTGTCATACCAAATTCACACTTGGATTGCTTGGCGAACAAGGACTGATCCTTCATGATCCATAGGACTTCATTCAAATGTTTTAGGCGCTCTTCCCATGTCCTACTATAAACAAGGTCACCGGGAGATGGGGAGACTTTGAGGTCTTCGGTACTGGTACTGGTACCGATACGACAATTTTTCAAATAGGAGATGGGGGTACTTGGAGACGGCAAATTTTTTTTTAAAATTTTTTTTTAATAGTTTAAAGAGTCTAATACTAAAAGTAAATACAAAATTTGAAAATAGTAATACTGTAAGACTAAAGTAAATAATAATAGTAATGTCACATTAAAAATTAAAAGACTCATAGAGTCAAAGATTTCAAAACTCACATGATCACAATATTGTATCTCATAGAGATATTTGTTTTTCGAATATTGCATATGATCACCATCATATCAAATTGATAATCGCTGAGATTATCATTACATATTCAAATTTTAAATTCAAAAAAGTATAGTTTGATGCTGAATTGCTGATATTCAAACAAAAATGAACACTTTGTACAATAAACAAAACACAGAAATATATCTAATATTAGTATGTCGATGGTACTATCACCTACTCCACAAGGTTGTGATCATCCATCTCAAGGTCTTTAGCTATCATACTCTCCAAAAAATCATCTCTCCAAAAATATTTTAAATGATTTAATCATTTAAATTGTCAGTGGTCTTAATTTTTGTATTAAAAACATTAAAATGAGGGCTAAAATATATAAAATTATTTAATATTATATTTTACATTTATATTTTACCAAGAAACTTCGAGGAGACTTCACTTTTTGGATTAGCAGACGGGGAGACTTCAGGAGACTTCGTCATGAAGTCTCCAACCTTTTTTGAGGTCTCTGGAGACGCGAAAAGTCTTCGAGACGCGTCTCGGTCTCCAAGACGCGACTTTTAGGGGGGAGACGAGTCTCCCGGTAACCACGACTATAAATAATAATATCATAAAAAAATACCAATAAATACTTAAGCAATTGTTTGTTGAAGATGCAATTCATGCATGATTGGAATGTAGCAGGTGAATTTGTTAATCCGAATGACATGACTAAGAACTCATAATGCCTGTAGTGACAACGTAAAGCCGTCTTTTCCAGGTCTTCTTCTCTCATGTGGATCTAATGGTATCTAGAGCGGAGATCTATTTTTGAAAAATAAATTGCGCCATATAATTCATCCAACAACTCGTCTATCCTTGGAATGGGATATCTATTTTTTATTGTTTTTTTGTTCAACACACGACAGTCCACACACATGCGCATCGTCCCATCCTTCTTTTTGACCAACACCACTGACGACATGAAAGGGCTAGAATTGGGATGGATCCATCCTCTCTCTAGCAGTTCTTGAATCATTTTTTCGATCTCATCTTTGTATTTCTTGGGATGGTGGTAGTGTATGCTTATCACTGGCTTGGCTCTTGCTTCCAACTCGATAGTATGTTCAAACCCTCAATAAGGCGGTATGCCAGGAGGAATGTCTATAAAAACTTTATCATGATCACTCAAAATATTTTGGAGATCATCCTGGGGAGGTGTTTGTTGCCCTTTTATAGATTTTGTCGAGACGAAACAGTGTGCAACTCAGGCAACGTCATCACGACGAAAAATTACCTCCATTTGATGTGCAGAAACTTTCTTCGGACCCTCATTTCCCATTCCGCAGAGAGCAACCTTCTTTCCATCAACAACAAAAGTGAAATTTAACAACTATTATTATTTCAAATTCATAAGAAGACAGTTATAATAGTCATGTTCATGTGGAAGAGATTTACTGTTAAAAACAATTTAAAAAAAAAAATTTAACTTAAAACATCATCATTGAATTTACTATAGAAAATAAAATCCCCATACCATGGAATTCAAACCAAAAAATCATTGTAGGGATGCTTCTGCAACCACCCAAGTTAGTCCACATATACCACTATAACAATATCAAAACAACTACCATCCAATACCACTATATTGAAATTAAATGACGATTACCATTACATACCACTATATAAAATTAGGACATCACATACCATTGTATCTATTAGGACATCGATTACCATTGAATCATTTAGGGCTTCTGATACCACTATATCAATTAGGGCTTCCAATACCACTAATTAAATTAGGACTTTCGATATCACTGTATCAATTAGGCTTTCGATACCACTGATTCAATTAGGCTTTTGATACCACTGATTCAATTAGGGCTTTCGATACCACTATATCATTTAGGGTTCTAGTTATCACTCAATCAATTTCATATTCCTTTCCTTCTGATTACTTAATTGTGACAGTAACTCAAGATTAGAAAATATACTTATATTTGATATTCATATAAATGAAAAACAATCCATAAATCTATCTCTTGCATCTAGGTGTAACGATGAAATAACTCAATTAATCTTACCTTCTTGCATATTAATCATAAAAGTGATAATACCTGTTTCCGACAACCAATTGAATGTATGACTTATCTTTGTTTGATGGAAGTCCAGTAACTTATGGAGAGGTGAAACATTGTCAGGGGCTTAACCACCCAACCTCATACCCCATCTTATCCCCGCACGATCTCTAACGAGAAAGGCACGATCTCTAACGAGAAAGGCCCTCCCTACTCGGAATAGCCAGGGGTCATCTTGTCATCAATTGAGCATCCTGGTATCTAGACACCTCTCAACTTGATAGTAGGAAATTATATTTATCGAAATCATGCATGAGTTATTAATTAATGTTAAAATCTGATTTCATTGTTGATTCTTCTAGGTTTAATTTCATCTCTTCACCCTTCTATGGCTTCTATGTCTAGGTGAATCCTAGCTGTCTGAAAAATTATAATTACATTATTAATATGTACATCTCTTCACCAATTTTATGGCATTATGCCTTTGAGTTCCTCAGTATTATGGAAAATTATGAGCAAACTACTCTTTTATCTTTTATAAGGAATTGTGACAAAAATAAAACTTGTTCTTTAGATCGGCAACATTCATCCAGGTTCTTGATACCATTTGAAACTCTTTTTATCTAATACTAATTAACTGAAAATAAAGAGGTTAAGAAGAAGTTTTTCAAGAATCTTCAAGGTTCAACAATTTGGGATGTATCACATCATTTAAGACTTCTTTTGTATTTGATTCATTACTTCCATTAACAATCAATTCTTTTCCGTCACTCACTGGTTTAATAATTCTTTAAAAAAAGAAATTAAAGTTGCAAAACCCAAGGAGCATTCATAAGAATGTATTACAACAAATTTCAGATACATATAGGGAAAACAAAGTTTAATAGGCTAGATTGAAGCCTGATGTAAATCCCAGGTGACATA
The DNA here is from genome assembly GCA_028749045.1 of Cupressus sempervirens. Classification (NCBI taxonomy): domain Eukaryota; kingdom Viridiplantae; phylum Streptophyta; class Pinopsida; order Cupressales; family Cupressaceae; genus Cupressus; species Cupressus sempervirens. The sequence continues at coordinate 762,651,216 of CM053783.1, read as the reverse complement.
TTGTAAGACTATTATACACCAAAATGTAAGATACTTTCAAGAACAATACAAATTTATAATTGAAAACGTGGCTCCATAACTCTGGAGAACATGCATCGAGTTTGCAAGACAAACAACATCAAATTCATTCAAGGTAACAACCTAAACTCAATAAGATACATCAAGTGCGCCCTATTGTTAAATCGTCAATACATGGTCCAAGCTAGCCAGTTAAAGCTAGAACCATTTTAAGGTCGTAGTCATGTCAAATCCAATCTGAGGACTTTCAAACGTAAAATATTTGTTCATTTATAAATCCATAGATCTTTATCTCATTCTAAGCTTCTCATTAAACATTACCTGTCGATCACCCTCAATCTGGAGTATGAGGTAAGACATTCACTAAAAGACACTTTAAAAGTCTAATGGTGTATAAACTATATGAGAAGTGAAGAACCTGTAAACAAATCAAACGCTAGACAAGAACAGGCAATCCATGCAACATCCACCTGCAAATATATAATCCAGCATTCGTCTCCACAGTAGGAGCCATGGATGATATTTTATGAAAAAAAGCCAAGCCAAGAGTAAAAGTAATTCCAACTAGAAAACTATATAAATGCATACTCCATTCAGTCTGAATTTAATTTGGCAATGGTATTTAGTTTTACAAGGAAAGATGAATATAGCAGGACACTGATTGGCATAGCTCTATGAACAAAGGAATTAATGAATTTTAAACATGTGTCAGTGGAACTGAATATATCTTACGTGATTTATACAGACTACTTGCTTCCGCAGCCGGAAAAGATAGACTCCACACTAATCCCGTGGATAGAAAAAGCCATGAAGGTGAAATGAAGATGGGGGAACAAGTTAAAGAAGCCGGTAATAATCTCAAGTTCTCCTCCCTTTGTTCAAACGTATAAGCAGATAAAAGAAGAGACACTGAATGCAAAGAGGAATAGGTTATGGCAAATACAATCATTGAAATTCTATTAAAATGGTTGCTTGGCTCTTCGGCTACCTACAGTTTTCAAGAAGACTCTTCAAATACATCATATATTCGAATTGAGAGGGAAAAGAAAAGAAAAGGTTGGAAGAGAAGTTGGAAAGATTAAGACAACTCGAATTGCCAAATATAAAATCAATTAATATGCCAAGTGTTAATCAATTAAAAGCAAAAATATTAAAAAGGAAAGAATAGAATTGGAAGTTTATAATTCAAACATTATTATAATCTTATATGTTCATGTAACATCACTTTATTAATTATTAAATTATAATGGTGCCAAATCATTTTTATATTGTATGCACGTTTATAAATATTTATTAAAATAATATGATGAAAGATAAATTAAAATTCTTTGAGATACATTTTATATTTTAACCCAATTATTTTCTCAATTTATTTATTTAAATAGCTCATGCGGTTCCCATAGATGTATCGTATTTCAAGTCACTAGGTCCTCAACTCATTTTCTCAGTGATGGTGATGCTCCTACCTAATTCTTTTCTGACAATGCTTCCATGCCTTTGACGTGTTTCCTACAAGGAATTTCTTTGTAATTAAATTATAAATTATTTAATCCTAAATAATCATAACAGTTAACCCTCATCTCAATACCATGAATTCATGATTAACAATCCACTAGCATGTTATCTTCACTTAAAATCATAACGACTAACTCTCTTACCATTTCACCAGATTATAACAAATTAAACTGCCAACTAACTTCATGTGAACCTCAACGGCTATAGTTCAAATTAGGTCAAAAATTGGGATGTAACATACCATTCCCCTTGTGGTTCATCATCCTCGATGAACTTGAAATTGTAACGAACATTGTAAAGGAGTATTTTTAAAACTGAAATGTAACGTACCATTCCCTTTTGAGTTTCCTCGTCCTCGATGATCTCTACAAATTAGACACTAAAAGAATATTCCAAATACAAGATATATATATATATAGAGAGAGCATCGTGATATCATCCAAATCATAATCGAAACTCAAGATCCATTTTTACTTCAAAGTTTCCAAAAAGATATTTGAATGATATCATAAAATACAACATGTACTCACCTGAGTTCACTTTATCGTACTTGTGGTTGTCTTAGCATCATTTGAGTTGATTCTATTTCATGTTCCTGCCATACTCATGTAGGCATTCACCATATCATTAGTCCCATATTGATATCTTCATTTAAGAGAATTTTCGGGGTTCAATGACTAAAAGTAAGTTAACCATAAAAAATTGGAATTCCTTCGACAAGGAAGTTCTAGATCATAACTTGGTTGTAATTTAAATCACTTATACGTACCATCTGGCATATGAGACTAATTAATGAATAGATCATCCTTGCAAACTTACAGATCACCTGAAATAGGTTAGTGAATCCATGTTTTTCCATTTATTGACTTCGGTCTTCATGTTCATCTCATAACATTTTGTTAGAACAATCATCTCATGATAGAATACAATAGCTTAATATGTAAAATCAACATCATGCGTAGTATACATGTATAGCAATGTGTCAAAGGGTAGAAACATGATATACTATGCAAGATCATCATACATCTAATTAAGATCATAAGCATCTGAAACAATTCATAAGATTCTTATCGAGTGGTTCATCAGTCATCTATATTATCTAGAAGTTTATCTTTTCTTTTTTTGTGATTTAGGCTTTCATGCCTATCTCATCAAAGTTTACATCTGTAAACAAACATTGATAGTTCCAATTATGCAAGTGTGTTTTACTCCATACTGGAGCACATAATGATCTTATCAGAAAGGATCATGGTTCACAGTTTTGTTTTCCTTCAGTTCAAGTTCAAATAGGTAACAATTTATTCCTGTCATTAATTGCATAAAGAATTATTTAAACATCATCATGGATTTTGATAACATTTTATCAGATTATAGAAATTGTTTTGGATTGCGCAAGCCTTGGCCTTGAACCATACTCATCCCTCGAACATTCTAACCTATTAGAATGGCTTCCTCGGGATGTTTATTAGTCCGGCCATCTGAGCCATCTGGTGGTTTGAGTGTCCCAACAGTTATTCTCCAAAATAACTGAAGTATCTGGACAAACAAAAAAAGATCTCATGTTCGGCACATCTACCTATATCTACCCTGGCCAAGGATTTCAAAATTGGGTTCACACACCCAATCTCCACCTCTCAACTTGCCAATCATTTTTATCTTCTTAATTATGTTTCGTCTTTATGTTATTATAGTTTATACATTTGTCCACTTTATATCATTTCAGCCTTCCCAGCTATTCTGAATGATTTTCCAATTTTGGTTGCATTATCCAGTTATGCAAAATAAATCTTTTTCAACATTGCATTTTCAGTTTCTCTAAAAAAAAACAGTGTTGGACCCAAGGTTTCAGCATTGAACCCAGCGCTCTGATACCATATGTAACATCCCAATTTTCTGGGTCTTATTTAACAACTATCATCTCCAAGAATGCAATTATTATTTCAAATTCATAAGAAGACAGTTCTAAAAGTCATGTTCATGTGAAAAAGATTTACTATTAAAAATAGTTAAACAATTTTTATTTTTTTTAACTTAAAACATCATCATTGAATTTACTATAGAAAATAAAATCCACATACCATGGAATTCGAACCAAGAAATCATTGTAGGGATGCTTCCACAACCACCCAAGTTAGTCCACATATACCACTATAACAATATCGACAACAACTACCATTCAATACCGCTATATTGAAATTAAATGACAGTATAAAATTAGAGCATCACATGCCATTGTATCTATTAGGACATCGATTACCATTGGATCATTTAGGGCTTCTGATACCACTGATTCAATAAGGGCTTCCGATACCACTGATTCAATTAGGGCTTTCGATAACACTGATTAAATTAGGGCTTCTGATACCACTGTATCAATTAGGGCTTTCGATACCACTAATTCAATTGGGGCTTCCGATACCACTGTATCATTTAGGGTTCCAGTTATCACTCAATCAATTTCATATTCCTTTCCTTCCGATTACTTAACTGTGACGGTAACTCAAGATTAGAAAATATACTTATATTTGATATTCATATAAATAAAAAACAATCCATAAATCTATCTCTTGCAAGTGTAACAATGAAATAATTCAATTAATATTACCTTCTTGCATATTAATCATAAAAGTGATAATACCTGTTTTTGACAACCAATTGAATGTATGACTTATCTTTGTCCAATGGATGTCCCGTAACTTATGGAGAGGTGAAACGTTGTCAAGGGCTTAACCACCCAACCTCGGACCGAATCTTATCCCCACACGATCTCTAACGAGAAAGGCCCTCCCTACTCAGAATAGCCAGGAGTCATCTTGTCATCAGCTGAGCATCCTGGTATCTAGACACCTCTCTCAACTTGACAGTAGGAAATTACATTTAATGAAATCATGCATGAGCTATTAATTAATATTCAAATCTGATTTCATTGTTGATTCTTGTAGGTTTAATTTCACCTCTTCACCCTTCTATGGCTTCTATGTCCAGGTGAATCCTAGCTATCTGAAAAATTACAATCACCTTATTATTATGTACATCTCTTCACCAATTTTATGGCATCATGCCGGTGAGCTCCTCAGTATTATGAAAAATTATGAGCAAACTACTCTTTTATCTTTTACAAGGAATTGTGACAAAAATAAAACTCGTTCTTCAAATCGGCAACATTCATACAGGTTCTTGATACCATTTGAAACTCTTTTTATCTAATACTAATCAACTGAAAATAAAGAGGTTAAGAAGAAGTTTTTCAAAAATCTTCAAGGTTCAACAATTTGGGATGTGTCACATCATTTAAGACTTCTTTTGTATTTGATTCATTACTTCCATTAACAATCAATTCTTTTCCGTCACTCATAGGTTTAATAATTCTTTAAAAAAAAGAAATTAAAGTTGCAAAACCCAAGGAGCATTCACAGGAACGTATTAAAACAAATTTCAGATACATACAAGGAAAACAAAGTTTAATGGGCTAGATTGAAGCCTGATGTAAATACTAGATGACATGTTGTAAGACTGTTATACACCAAAATGTAAGATACTTTCAAGAACAATACAAGTTTATAATTGAAAACTTGGGTTTATAACTCTGGAGAACATGTATCGAGTTTGCAAGACAAATAACATAAGATTCTTTCAAGGCAACAACCTAAACTCAATATGATACATCAAGCATTCTCTATTCTTAAATTGTCAATAAATGGTCCAAGCTGGCCAATTAAAGATAGAACCATTTTAAGGTCGCAGTCATGTCAAATCCAATATGAGGACTTTCAAACATAAAATATATGTTCATTTATAAATCCATAGATCTTCATCTCATTCTAAGCTTCTCATTAAACATTACCTGTTAATCAGCCTCAATCTGGAGTATGAGGTAAGACATTCACTAGAAGACACTTTAAAAGTCTAATGGTGTATAAACTATACAAGAAGTGAAGGACCTATACACAAATCAAATGCTAGAAAAGAACATTCGATCCATGCAACATCCACCTGTATATATATAATCTAGCATTCTTCTCCACAGTAGGAGCCATGGATGTTATTTTATAAAAGAAAGCCAAGTCAAGAGTAAAATTAATTCCAACTAGAAAACTATATAAATGCATACTCCATTCAGTCTGAATTTAATTTGGCAACAGTATTTAGTTTTACATGGAAAGATGAATATAGCAGGACACCGACTGGCATAGCTCTATGAACAAAGGAATTAATGGATTTTAAACATGTTTCGGTGGAACTCAATATATCTTACGTGATTTATACAGACTGCTCCTTGCTTCCACAGCCAGAAAAGATAGACTCCGCACTAATCCAGCGGATAGAAAAAGCCGTGAAGGTGAAATGAAGATGGGGAAACAAGTTAATGAAGCCGATAATAATCTTAGGTTCTCCTCCCTTTGTTAAAACATATAAGCAGATAAAAGAAGAGCCACCGAATGCAGAGAGGAATAGGTTATGGCAAATACGATCATTGAAACTCTATTAAAATGGTTGCTTGGCTCTTCGGCTACCTATAGTTTTCAAGAAGACTCTTCGAATACATCATAAATTCGAATTAAGAGGGAAAAGAAAATAAAAGGTTGGAAGAGAAGTTGGAAAGATTAAGACAACTCGAATTACCAAATATAAAATCAATTAATATGCCAAGTGTTAATCGATTAAAAGCAAAAATATTAAAAGCAAAGAATAGAATTGGAAGTTTATAATTCGAACATTATTATAATCCTATATGTACATGTAACATCACTTTATTAATTATTAAATTATAATGATGCCAAATCATTTTTATATTGTATGCACGTTTATAAATATTTATTAAAATAATATGACGAAAGATAAATTAAAATACTTTGAGATACGTTTTATATTTTAACCTAATTATTTTCTCAATTTATTTATTTAAATAGCTCATGCGGTTCCTACAGATGTATCCTATTTCAAGTCACTAGGTCCTCAACACATTTGCTCAGTGATGGTGATGCTCCTACCTAATTCTTTTCTAACAATGTTTCCATTCCTTTGATGTGTTTCCTGCAAGGAATTTCTCCGTAGTTAAATTATAAATTATTTAATCCTAAATAATCATAACTGTTAACCTTCATCTCAATTCCATGAATTCGTAATTAACGATCAACTAGCATGTTATCTTCACTTGAAATCATAACGACTATCTTACCATTTCACCATATTATAACAAATTAAACTGCGAACTGACTTCAAGTGAACCTCAACAACTATATTTCAAATTAGGTCAAAAATTGGGATGTAACAGAAGTTCATCCATTTGAAGCTCTGAGTGTATTCATCAAGTGTCTCCATCCACTGTATGCCCAAAATAACCTCCATATTATCAAGGTCCACTATGAAGAAATCCTTGATTACTGTGTGATTCACCATTGTGATACTTAGTTGAGGTACAAGGTGTGTGCAGGGCAGAAGAGTTCCTCCAACAACCTTGACTTGGAATCCTGTGTGCGTCTCTGAAGGTAGACCTCTTTGCTTCACCAAAGATGGGGTTTATGAGGTTTAGAGTGGCCCCACTATCAAGCATCACCATAACCCTTTGTCCTTGGAGAGTTCCCCAATTACGAAACACCGTGCACCTTGGGCTACTAGCAAGGGTGATAGTTCCTCTGTGCCATACCAATGCCACAATTCTTTTCGTACAGTTCAAACTAACCAATTTGGTGTCCTTGTGGACTTGGTTGTCTTTTGAGGGTATATCTTCTTGTTCGTCCTCATCATCAGACACAACCTCAATGTAGTCGATTTTTCCTTTCCCGAGGCATCTATGCCGAAGTTCCCATGGTCCCTTGCAGTTGAAACATAGTTTCTTCCTTCGGAACTCCTATCTGGTAAATTCGTCCAACAACGACTTTATCGGTGGACTGTTTTTTGGTAGCCATACTTCTTGCCTTCTTAATGGTCTCCAACAGGGTGGCCAGATTGAACTCTTTTACCCAACCCTTCAGTAGTTCTATCAGTCCATCCATGAAAAACACTATCCGTCTTCTTTCAAAAATGTCTATGACCAAAACAGAGAGTTTCTGAAATTCCGCAATGTACTGGTCAACCAATCCAGTTTGCCTCAGTTGTGCCAAATCTTTGAAATTGAGTTCTAGATCTTTACCGTCAAATCAATCTATCGGTCTCTCAATGAATTCTGCATAGGTATTTATTTGAACATGCTCCAATGTGATAGTGTCATGATGTCACCATTCATGTGCAACTCCCTCCAAGTGTAACGCCGCAAATTTAATTGCTTCTTCTGGCATAGAATTAAACTAGAAGTATCAACCTTCATTGCCCATGCTTGTGCAGATATGGATCCGGATTCATCATATGGAGACAAATTTACTTTACTCAACTTCCTTATGAGATCATCATTAAAATATCCTTGGATTCCACCTCCCGAATATCCCATCCTCAGATCTGTGTAATCTTTGTATTATGTATCTTGCTCGTGTGGTGCCTCCCTCTGTTGGGGAAAAGACGACATGGAAGGTCGAGAGCATGCTGGATGAGGGTTTTCTTTACCCGACACCAAGTCTGCACTGTGACCATTTTGTTCACCAGATATTTTATTGTCTACCAACTTCTTGAGAGTTTCTTCCATGAGATACTGAGTATCATTGATCTGTCTTGATTACTCGCAAGTTTTCTTAGTAGTGCCACGAGTTCAGCAGCTGTGGGTTCCAATTCTGCAGCCATTCTATCAACGGAATGGGTTCTTTTCTTCCAACTATACACTCTCATTCAATATCCACAGGTTGGAAGGATCGGGGCTCTGATACCTCTATAATGTTCCTATCTAGTAATTGAATGTTCCTGGAGGTGAAAACAAAACGTGTCCATGGGGGAACTAGATCAAACTAGCAATACAGTATACCTTTTAGTACGATGGGGTGGGGGATACAATCTAGTCATACGGTATGTTTTCCGTACGGTATGGAGTGAGCAAGCAGCTGTACAGTATGTTTTCTATACGGTATGGATTGAGCAAGCAACCATACGGTATGGAGTAGGCATCTATACAGTATGGGGTAAGCAAGCAGCCATACGGTATGGAGTAGTAGCTGTACAGTATGGAATAGGTGACCATATAGAATATTGGTCGTACGGTAACAAGGAAGTGAAGGCCCAATGACCATACAGTGATGGAATGAGGGAGTTTGGAAATCATTGGTTGTACAATAGGGTAATGTAACCGCACGAGAAGATGGACTTCATGTTAGGTGAACTGGATGGTGTACGGATAGAGATGAAATGCTCAAACATGCAATAAACTTAGAGATCCGAAATTGAAAAGCCAAACAAGAAATGAGATTGAGCACGAATAATCCTTCAAATTAATATTTGCCAAAAGATGGTGCTCTGATTTGCCAAATCCGAGCGAAGTGCTACAAGCAACAAAATAGGGTGAGGGTTGAATCCCACCAAAATCGAAAGAGCCAAATATGAAAGGTCTTTCACTTCTAAAATGGCAAACAATAGAGAATCCCAATGGAAATTCGCAGTGCAGAGAAAATAATCCAAATTGCACACCTACAACTACCTACAAGTCGTGCTTAAATACCCGTTGGGGAAAACTTTCCGAGGGTGTACAAAGAGAGCCGACATCTACACAAACTATGGAAACAAAACAAAATTGGGTCTAAGATATATTAAATCAATTGGTCCAATAACAATAGTTTGATTATGAATTATTTTATAACGAGAACATTATATTTGTGCTAATTCGGGCATATCCTTTATTTACACAATGGATTGTAATGTTCCCATTAGAAAATAAATCATTTATCAAACTATTGTTAATGGGCCAATTGATTTAATATATCTCGGACCCATTTTTATTTTTTTTCCGTAGTTTGTATCGACGTTGGCTATCTTTGTACACCCTCAGAAAGTTTTCCCAACGAGTATTTAAGCACGGCTTGTAGGTAGTCTTTAGGTATGACATTTGGATTATTTTCTCTATACTACAAATTCTTGTTGAGGATTCTCTGTCGTTCACCATTTTGGAAGTGAAAGATCTTCCCTACTTGGCTCTCCAATTTCGGTGGGATTAAACCCTCACCCTATTCCGTCATCTATAATAGTTTGCTCGGATCTAGCAAATCAGAGCATCATCTTCGACATATAATATTACTAAAAGGATTATTCATATTCAAGCCTCTAATATTGTGTCTAGATTTCATCTAAATCTATTGTGTTTGTGTATGAACAAGATTGTGTTCAGAATTGGGCTCAAATACCTAACTGTGTGGCTTCCTGTCATTCCCGTATTGCTTACTCCTTAACTGTACGGCCTTCACCCATCTGTTCATCCATATTACTCAGTATTTCATTTGTATGGCTCTGTGTTCTACCACCGTACAGCCTTGTTCACACCTTACCACCACACCGTACAGCTTCACCTCTATTCACCATACGACCAACACCCATGATTGCTTCCACATGCCATACGACCATTCCCTTGTCTCCACCATACGACCTTGACACCGTATGGCTTCTGCACATTCGTCCTCCCTCCACCGTACTATCCCATCCCTGCCACCATACACCCTCACCTCCGTACAGCCACAACATAGTCATCGTATGGCCAATCCTTTGGTACTATACAGCCCATCTGCACCAATATCATTGTTGTGTATGGCCATTCCCGACATCATGCTCGATTTGTACCACACCCTCTAGCTAGTCGACAGAAACGAAATTGAGATTCAGTGAAATCTTGTCTTCAACAGCATCAGGACATTACATGGATTCATCAAGATTCGTGGGATCGTGAATCCAAACGAATCCACTATGTAAAATAAGGATCATGCCTGAATCAGCACAAATCCAAATCTGGATTGAACCCAAGCCCAGATCCGGCCTCTCGAGCTCGTGAATTCGGATGAATCCACTGTGTAAAACAAGGATCTTGCCCGACTCAGCACGAATCTGTCACAAATCCAAATCTAGATTGAACCGGAATTTGTATCTGACCTCCTAGGCACGAATCTAGTAACTAGGTTAATATTATTATTATAGCAAGAAATAAAATTGATATGCTTCTAAAAGACAACAAACAAGAAAAGAACAAAGCGAAAAAATACATACGTGATGAGACTTTTGTGCATAAATAGTCCAACATTTCTGGACACAACTCTGTAAATAGTTTTCATTACAATTCTTCAAGGACTCTATACGATCAAAAATATGAAAGTTTAAATTCCCTTAATCGTTCCTATGTATATGATGTTATGGCTAGTTATTTGGAATTCGATCATCATTTAATTAGAGCTTTAACAATTATTTAGTTATTCCTTATATAATTATTATTGTTTTTATTTTCTTTAGTAATATGAAGTTATTGTACATTGTTTTTTAATATGTCACGTGATGGTTGAGGGCCCTCCTGACATCATATATATAATATTTATAATATGCAAAAAGAACTTTTTTACATTCAGTATCTGCCTCTATTATCAGGGAAATGTATCTTCCTCAAAACATACAGCTTTGAGATTATTACAAAAAGGTGGACAAAGCAAGCCAAACCAGCTATTTAGAATCTGCATTCTATCTTTGAAAGGTTTTCTAATAAGAACAATGTCAGCCATTGGAGCCTTTGACCAATTCATGTTTTAGCAGGAGTTTGCCAGATTCAAGTGTTCCAGATTCAAGGACATTTTTGTAGGGTGCATGTAGCTTTTAAGAATCCCTTCATATTGTGCCCTTTAATATTCAGTTAGATAGGTTTGACATTCCAAGAAACACTTTGCATGCAAATAAGAGTTTGGATTTGGCTTTTGTTATGTTTTCATTTGTTATATTGCCATGCAATGTAGATCAAAAGATAGCAAATCACCTATTGCTGATAAGTGATAACGAACAAATAATAAAATAACAGAAACATGATAACCGAAATTAAATCATTAAACAAGAGCATACCTGGATTATAGAAAGGTGGCAATTACATTGAAATGTTGAAATCTGATAAGAAAATGGCAGCCTGATATGTACTTCTTCATACCTTTGCCTACAATGAACTAAGTCCACAATTCATCCAAACCCCTAGAAATATTGCCGAAGTCCTTGCAATGAATAGCCCACTTGCTGACTGCTTCAATAATGATGGATTAATGGCTGAAGTAAAATTGAAAGCACTGCCATCGAAGTCTGTAGATTAAGTCCCTCTTTAGTGTTGATCAAGATTTCACGAAACCAAATGGCTAGACTCTAGAACTGGGCTGCTAGGGCTAGGATTGAACCAATGAACTTGTAGCTCCCAAAAGGTGAGAAAACAACCATTGACCTTTGACTGTAATGAAATTGCAGACCTCTGATTTAAATTTCAGTCACTCATATAGTTTGATTTTCACCACGAAAACCCTTCAAACTTGTACGAAAAACTTTCCTATGCTTGGCTATAACCTTGATGATAAAATATGTCCAAAGCTGTCCCAAACTTAAATGTATCGCCTTCAACCTGCAATAAACTCAATGTAAAATCTGGAACGAATCCACCCAATAGGCTGAATGGGTTTTCATCGACGCAATCAAGAAACTGCAACACTTTCCATCCTTAGATTGCCTAGAAATTAAAGTCAAAACACTCAAGATTCCAATAGAGAAATTCAATAAAAGCAAGTATACGAAATAACTTCCCTGAATCCCCTTCTATAATCCACTCATGAAGCTTCTGGAAACTCTTTTAATTGTCATATTAACTTGTAATTGGGAATAATAATAAAGTGACCCCTTATATAAGTTTAACTGTCACTTATATATCAACTGTATATTCACCTTATATCTCCTAAATTACCGGTTTGAGTTTGTGAATAGGTGTTCGTACGTGAACTCGGTTTGTGGATGCATGAATTTTTTTAGGGGTTTGTGTGCATATGGGTATGTGTGTGTGTGTATTATACATATACAAAAAAAAGAGAGATATATAAATTGTAAAGCTAAATGGTTTTATAATATGATACTTGATCATCAATCAATGCCAAATGCTAGAGATTGATATTAAATGCCTATTGATAGTTGAAAAGATTTAAATAAGTCATATCAATGATATCATATATGTCTATGTTCACAATTCCAATGAAAATCATTGCAATTACTGAATACTAAACTAGTTCATATAATATGATTCAATGTTCATCAATCATCAAAGGGATTATCAAAAAATATCTGTTAGATTTGCAGCAGCTGCAAGTTGAAGATCATCATCATCAGTTGAACCCAAAGAGGTTCCACTTGCACCAGATGCACCATGTGGTATGTCATCATCCATATCAGTCATTGTGGCTCTAAAAAGATCCTGAATGGTTGCATACAAGTCAGCAGACTCAGGTGCTACATCCCAAAGCTTCATTGCCCCCAGTTTGTATTGGGGATCCTTACACAACAGAAGATGCAAATTGGAATGAATATGCACCATGTCTTCGTCTCTTTTTGCAGCCAACCAGTTACACTTCACTGAGTGGATAAAGGAGCATGTACTCTTTAGTGTTAGAAGAGCTTGCGACTTAGATAGAAAACCAGCAATATAAAAAATAAAAAAGTGTAAGATAAATTCAAGAATGTTAAGCATTAAATTCTAGAATACGAGTGGCCAAAACATACAAAAAAAACTTACTTGTGAGAGGATCTTGATAGAAAGAGGTTGGACATTCATATATTCTTGACCATGGACATAACACCATGTAGAAGCATCCATTTTAAACTGGCCTTTAACAACACAAGGGGTTTGATTTTTCCCTGAGACAATCCAAATTTTTGCCTAACATTTGACTCCACTTTTGGATATTTGAAGACTCTACTAAATGTCCACTTGTACCCAATAACAACTTCAAAATTTTTGTATGGTGTAGCCTCCTAGGGATTGAATGTACAGAAGTGCTAGCATATGCAAAGAGGTGTGATGGTGTAGTCATCTTGTTTCAACCATGAAGAATGATTGCTTCTACCCTTTTGTAAAAGGTGTTTTTAGGATCATTCTCTCTTCTATATAAAACTTTTCTTTCCAACATTGTGTCCATGCTATTATAGAAATCTCCCAAACATGAGCATCTTTAATAGCAAACCGAAGCATAGACATGATAGGTTCGGTGAATTCCACTACATATTACAAAGAAACCCACCATTCATCATCCAAGATCAATTCATTGACATTTTAGGCCCTCTATGAATTTGATTGCTTCCATATACTCAATTGAGTGCTAATAACCATTTGACAATGCCTCTTTCACCTTCAAAAATCGTCTAAGAACAATTGTGTAAGATACAAAATGGGTCTCAACAACCTAAGAATATGTTGATAGTAAGTTAATAATGCATTTAAAGTATGTAAATAGCACAAAAAATATTTTATTCAATAATGTAAAACATGGTATACATGAAACTAAATAAATTAAATTTACCTTCAACAACTCCAATCTTGAAATATTTCTAAAAATTGCTTGGAACATATGGTGGTTTATCACAAACATCTCAATCTCCTCAACTTCCTAGTACCTTTCTTACACCCACTCTATTTAGGTGCCAATTGCTTACATCACTGAATTAAGGAGCGTATAAAGCACAATGTCCAATAGATGTGTTCATAACTTGCCTCTACCAAAGCACTTGTACATCCATAATTACATGACCAACATTTTTATTACCCACCATCTCAATGAGAATCCTAGAAATGAAATCTGCATTTTTCACTTCCCCTTCACAGTCAACCACACTAAAAAACATTGCCCCCTTGGGGGACACTACAACAAAGTTGATCAATTGACAGGTTTTTGCAATAATTCCATCTGTCGGAAATGATAGATCCACCTATTTCACTCCAAGAATCTCTAATTAGCTTTAATTGGGCCTCTAATGATTTCATGTCGTTTTTGCAATAAGGTGGTGCCCACCTTTTCATACCTAGGACTTATGAAACCAAGAGATGCACTGTTTATTGCTAACACTATGTCTCTTCAATATGGTAATCTCGCCAAATTAAATAGAAGACCATTGGCATAGAGGTGACGTGCATTTTTTTCTACAACAATATCTCTTGCCTCTATTTTAAATGTCCTATCCAATGGACCTCTCTTGCAGGTGGAGATCTTCAATTCATCTTCATCTTTTGTAGAGGGCATAGGAAAGAAGGGATGTTTGGAGACTGCAACTGCCTGCGAGGGTAATGTCATTGTATTTTTCTTTCCAAGACTACAACCACTTTCTTTTGCTTTCACAATCAATTTGTTAGCATCTGCTTGTTTTTTAATAAATCTTGTTATTTTGAAGTAGGAAACCCCTTCTTATCTCGGCCTTCAAACATATTAATCCTTTTACCACTAGGGCCCATAAAATGAAGTTTCACTTGGTAGTAAGATCTATTATATTGTCCATTACAAAAATTACACATGAAAATAAATTCCCCACCTCTAAGAAGTTGTAAAATTCTTGTGCTGTGTCTCTATAAAAGAGATGCTTTATCAATTTTGAACTGTTGATTCCCCTCTCCACCCATTGAATTATGACTACTAGCCATTGTTGCAATACATACAAAATGAAAAATAAAACATCTTCACAAACTTGAAGAAATCCATCACAGACTTGAAAAAAAATATCAAAAGACTAAGATAATATGGTTTAAATGCATATCTTAAACACTTAAATCTTCTTTCTAGAAGCTATCTGAGACTCCATAATCCATCCCCTTTGAATAAAATCACCTCCCTTCAAAATGCCAAAATCGAGAGAAAATATGGTGAAAGGAAAACAAAAGCCAAAAATGGGATGTTTTTGTATTCAATGGTGTCATATTGGGTTGCTTTAGGGTGTGGTAAAAAAAAGAATTTATTTTTGGGGCCATTTATAAAAACAAGCCTGCAAGTGCACTTGGGTCCACGTTGGGTGCGCGCAAGGTGTGGGTATGCACACCCAGGTGCACCCACAAATGTTGGGCCCACAACATGTGTGCACCCAACATGTACCAATAAACGCACCCAAACCAAGTGCACACCCACACTGGGTAGAGAGCATGTGGGTACAAACCCTACCACATAGTGTATCTCCCAATATTGGCATCTATCTCCATAGAATATTTCATTTCATTATATAAAACTTCATAAGTCCATAGATGCCAAAACAAAGTCACTTCACGAAAACAACTTAAATACACTTTAACCCCCTTTATATCGTCAAATCTTTAAGTCATTTAATATAATTAATATTATTAAACTTATATTAACTTTAATAATTAAACTTAAATCACTAAACCCTTGATAATTGCCAATATCACTTATGGCAATAATCCATCCACGTTTTGAATATAGATATGACACTAATTGACCACCTAGTGGCTTACTAAAAATAGTTAGTGTCAATCAAAGTGTCTTGAATGATTTGTGGAAGGCACACCACAAATAAAATATGACACTAAGCTGAATAATACTAAAATAAGCACCAAAAGGTAAGCTAAAATACTGCAGAACACCCTCAAAAGAGCCTTCTAATCACCACATTAGCCTATGAGGACCATAAATAATAGGTTAACCTCTAAAATAATTATTATTTAGAAATGCGCAAAAATGGGGACATTATAGTCCTCCCTGAAGATTGCTTGGGCCAAGCAATTTGCACCTGAATGCTGAAACCAAATGTTTGGATCCCATATCAACCTTCAAAACCCTACTTCATCAATCCATTGCACTACTCAAATGTAAGCATCACCATGCTCATAGTTGTGAAGCAACTCATCATGGTCCATAAAAAATAATACACCAATCATGTGGGTTCTAACTTCCAAGATCCCAAATCACCCATTGTGCATAATTAGTCAAGTCAACCTGCCATGTGTCACTAGCATGAATGAGAAAACCCTAAATCTTATTCATACCCCACTCCAAATGAAGCCATAGGTACCTCTGATGTCAAATGATTGTAGACCAACATTATGCCAACCTCTATTAGGGAATCGATGATACAAATCCCTCCATCTCCACCAACTAGTTGCTACAAGTAAATACTACTCACGGAATCCCAAATAACCCCTTGAGCATAATTAGTCAAGTCAACCTGCCATGTGCTACTATCATAAATGAGAAAATCCTCAATCTAATTAAGAACCTCACATCGGTCAAAGCCACTGGTAATCTCTTATGTCAAATAATTGTACAAGGTCAACATTATGCTAGCCTCTATCAAGGAATGGATGATACAAATACCATCATCTACTTTAACTAGCTGCTACAAGTAAACACCATTCAATACCAGAGAAAATGATCATACATACTTGTACATTCCAAGAAGAATAGCTCCACATACATTTTGAGGATGTAGAGTATCAATAATTGCTTACAAGAAAGTCTTTATGCTCAAACAAATCTGAATTAGCAATGCCACCATTCGTGTGTACTGCATTATAAGCTGGTCTAAAAGATGAAGGTTCTACCAAGTAACCTCTAGAAGAGATAACTTATCATGTATGACCAATGGCTCAACTAATCTTGCATTATGGTTGTCTTAATCGTCATATAAGGACATGACATTAGTGGATGGTTCACTAAGCATGTACTCAACTATCCCATTATCATCTATGATCGAGCTTTCATTGGGATCTCCCTCAAAGGTGATTCATGATCTCCATGATGCACATTGAATGCATACTCGGTTTTTATTAAATCATACTTGCCCTCAAGCCCATGTAAATTTGAGAGCTCCTTGTGCATTATCATCATATGTATGACATTAATTGTCCTTCTAGTCACTAATGTCTATATTAATAAATTTCAATCTCAAACTTCAATTTATTTTAATCACATTTTTAATGTCTCGTTTTGGTGACATTACAATCTCCCCTCCTTAGAGAATGCTTGCAAGAACTAGCACTAACAAAAGCACTAGGACAAACGGGAGGCATGGAAGAACGCTCTCTTACACAACCTACAAATGTGGATATCAATGAATAGGAGTCAGTATGAGCTATAACTCGTCCAATTGCCTCTTGTTTCCTTGAATTGTTCAGATGTTTCTAGTTGCAAATAACATGAATGAACTGCCTCAAGAGGTGCTAATTTACATGGCTCAATATCATGGCCACTGTAATGTCCCCATTTTTAGCAGGTTCCTACAGTTGGCTTGGTCAGTTCACCATCATGACCCTCGTGAGCTAACAATGGGATTTGAGGGTCTCAGTTGTGGGGTTATAGGCTTTTCAACAACCTAAGGTGTGTTTTGGCTCCATTTGAGGGACTTTCTATTTACACTAAGTCAAACTGTTGAGCTCAATTGAGTTAGAGGAGTTGGGTAATGCTCTTAGTTTTTATGTTGGGCTTCCAATTTGGGCTCCAAGAATCTTAGAGGGAGCGTCTATTTATAGTAAGTCACCCCATCAGGTTCATTCAACATCTTTCATCATCAAGACCACTTTGGTGTTGTAAGATTTTGACTTTGATGCTTCTTCAGTTGTTTTCGCAAGACAGATGAATTATTATTATTCATCTAAATACGTTGAGGTTGCTATTTTTGTTGGTGTTGTTTATTGGTCACCTCGCTATCATAGCTCGTTAGAACTAGGATGCAAAGTTCTAAATTGTGGGAACAAGAAACAGTGGACTTGCATGTCAGAATTTTAAGTTATGGTGGAAAAGGTCATTTTCTGGAGGCAAAAGCAATTAATAATTTATATTAATGGCACTTTATTATATTTTAATTTTGTGTAGACTAAGTTTCTTAAGTGGAGTTCTTTTGGGAAACTAATACCATTTGGAGATTATAAATATGAGGACATTTGATGAGAAAAGGATCTGATTACTTGATTATCTTATTTTGCTTTGCCATCTTTGTGACAATTATGAAGTCTGATATTTTTGTGCCCTTGTTGAAGTACAAGGGTTTTTTCTTGAGAAGTTTATTGTGATTCATAGCTGAGGTATTGTGAATTAGTTTTTTGAGAATTGTTCTTTATCTCCATTGCTGTATACATTGTGGTTAGGAGATACTGTAGTGTTGGGAATTTGGAATTTGGTGTCTTCTTATATTATTATTGTTGCTGAGAAGCGGTTGGGTATTAGTTAATTTGGAGTTGGTTGAGCACCCATTTATATTTGTTGCTAGGCATTATTTTCCATCTACACTTTGGGAGTAGTGTTTTACATATCTGCAGTTGCATTTGTTTGTTGGAGAATTCTTTTGTTGCTGATAGACTTCATTTTAAAGGGTTCCAAGGCATTTCTTACTTGTAAGTTCATGGATTGTAACTTCTAATTTTTTTGGGTATTGTTGATTTAGATAATAGGGGATATTTTATCAACTGGGTTGTTGATATTTTGTGAAAATACTCAGTGTCTAAGTTGATATCAAAATCTGGAATTTTTAGTTGTCTATTCCCTATGTAATATCCAAATATTTGAATTGAAATTATTATTGTAATATCTTTTATTTTGTTCCTATATTGTTGTATCATAAATTGCAAAACCTCAACAACAAAAAAATCATTTCTTTGGCACAGATTGTTTGAGAGCCAACAAGGCTCATTACAGAGGTATCAAAGCTTGCTTGCAAAGTGTTTGATGAAATGTCAAACAAATGAACTATAAAAGAATATAGCGTTTGATGAAGTTATATCCAATTGAGGTTATTACAGTGGAACCACAGTGGTTTCCTACCATCTTATGGGTGGGAAAGTTATTTTATTTCAGAATCGTTGCATTTGGAGTAAACAATACTCTAGCAATTTTTAGCCATGGACGGATATAGGAGAACTAACAATTCTAGAAGTCGGTGGAGTAATGAGGAAGTTAGCACGAAAATGAATGCTTTGCAGGAGAGTATGGAGAAACTTAAGCTTCATCAACAAAGGATGGCGAAGAGCTTGTCGAAGCCAAAGACAACTGAGAGGGCAGCAAGGAATATGGTTTCCGCCTTTAGAAGGTTAGCGAGGAGGCTTGAGTTTTCCCCGATAAGTGTCCATGATGTAGATGTACCTATATTTAGTACGACACTTGCTATTCCTATCTGTAGTGTTGATGATGAACTTATTTCAAAAGGACATGTGGTTGTGCCAGTACCAGTGGAGGATAGTGGCACTAAGCTTCAGCAAGTTTAGGCTCCTAGAGTTGATGCAGAGACAACTGATGTAGTTGTTACTACAGATACTTTACGCTCTCTCGAAGAGGGAATTATTAGTGGAGACTTGCATGTGAGCTATCATAGAGTTGCTCCAATGCAGGAGGTAGTTGCTTCCTCGGGTGGAACCAATGCATGTATGGAGTCACCCAGATGTCATGTTGGTGATTTGGATGTTACAATGGAGAAAGTAGATGTGGGTTCATGCTCTAGCGCTATTGATTCATAGCCTGACATAGAGCCATGTGTGAAGAGTCAGGTGACGACAGTTGAGGCTCTATCAGGTGGTGGGGATGCAAATAGTATAGACACCTTTGATGAGTTGTTTGATGATGCTCTCAAGTTGTACTGGGTATGACAACCCTTGTTAGATATTGAGTGATGACTCCAAAGAGATTTTGGATTGGTCCCAAGACCGATGTTTACAGATCTTACTATGAGGTGGAAGTCGAGACATGCGAGGAGATTGATATTGTGAGGACTTCCATTTCTTTGGATGAGGAGTTTGTTGAGGCACATAGTAGTTGTATCTCAAATGTAGAGTTGTGCGAGGACAATAGCACACGTATGAGCAATCTTGCGATGGGTAGTTTTAATTTAGTTTCTATCACAGTGCAATTAGTGAAACAGAGAGCTTACATAGAAGTCAAGGGTTACAGAGGCATTATGTGACTTGTCAACTAAAGGTGAGTGATAGTGACGTTTCTTTAGCTCTTGAACATTATGATGCTATCCATCAGATGCTAGCTACATCTGGTTGGGGTGCTCCTGCATCAAATGAGCACGGTGATAGTAATTTTTCACTAGCTAAGGTTCATGTGCTTCGAGAGGCAATCAGGATTTTGAAGCATAGGTACTCTCAGTTAGTTGCTGACAAGGATTACCTTCTGGAGTGGGGTAGAACCTGCTATGAGACGTTGTTAGGGAAAGAGGAGGTAGTTGAGCTCACCCAAGAGCTTGAGGTGACTGTGGACTCTCTTCAGTATACTCAGTTGACTCTTCAGGAGTCACAGCCACAGTTGGATGAGGTTATCATGGAGTTCTCTGAGTACAGTCAACACTAGCCCTAGACTCTATACACTTACATATTATGGTTGGTGGTGAGTTTGCTTCCACGGCTGGGGATGAGAGATGTGATAATGTGGCAGACACATCCATCTAGGATATGGGTGCAGTAGGTATGGATAAGGTGAGAGTATTAGTGGAGTCAAGCTCTCATGTTGATTTGCTTCCTTTTGCTGGAAGCAAATCTATTTCTTCATCTCATACAGCTGATAGCATTGGACAGTTGGCAATGCCAAATCTTCAAAGGGATCATTCGTCGATCACAAGGGAGTAGGTTGATCCTTCCACATATAATTTCTACTGCACAGAGTCTTTCATGGAGTATCTTTTCGAGAGTTCGGAAGTGCAAGAGAATTCATACAAAGTGTTTGAGAGTACTCTCATTCGAGGCTCTCATGCTATTCAGAGGTTGGTGGGAAAGATTGTAGGGACTCTGTCTACTATGCTTCCCCATAGGGATTTCAAAATTAGATTTGCTAAGAGGGTTGCCCAAGATCCTTCCTGACCAATAGTTCGAAGTCAAAGATTGGAGCCATCTTCTGATTCCCGGATTGATGATGATGAGCCCTTGACAGAGATTGGGAAGTTTTATTGGCATTATACTGTGAGTGCTCATCACTTTTCTTTTGACCTACAGGTAGAGGACTTGGTTTCATGTCGATGTGGGTTGGCTCCAATTTCATACCATCCATTATGGGATGTGTTAGCAACATCTTTTGTAGATGGGATTGACATCTACAAGTTAGACCCCTTACAGTATCTACACACCCGAGACAATTTGACAGAGGTTGGAGTTGGTGGTAGTGTTTTAGTTACCTATGGTTGTTACCATCTCCACAATGCAATTGGGTGTGAGTATCATTTTGATGGGAACTCAGGTTTGGATAGAGTTAGTATTTCAGTTGGATTGAGTTCCGATGGGTTATTATCACCATCAGTGTCTACAGTCAGTTTCCAGATGATTCTGTCATTCATATCAGTTATATGAGTGTTGATGCTATAGGAGTTGCTTGTACACTACAGGGATAGTACATAGTCCTACTCTTGTGATACGAGTGGACTGTGATGTTCATTTGCTCTGAGATTGCTTGGGGACAAGCAATCTTAGGGAGGGAGGATTGTAATGTCCCCATTTTTAACAACTTCCTGCAGTTGGCTTGGTCACTTCACCATCGAGACCCTTGTGAGCTGATAGTGGGATTTGAGGGTCTCAGTTGTGGGGTTATAAGCTTTTTAGCAACCTAAGGTGTGTTTTGGCTATATTTGAGGGATTTATTATTTATAGTAAGTCAAACTGTTGGTTTCGATGAGCTCAACTAAGTTAGAGGAGTTGGGTAAGGTTCTCAATTTTTATGGTGGGCTTCCAGTTTGGGCTCGAAGACTCTTGGAGGGAGCACCTATTTATAGTAAGTCGCCACATAACGTTCATTCATCGTCTTTCATCATCAAGATCACTTTGCTGTTGTCAGATTTTGATTTTGATGCTTCTTCAGTTGTTTTCGCAAGATGGGTAAATTATTATTATTCATCTAAATACGTTGAAGTTACTATTTTTGTTGTTGTTTGTTGGTCACCTTGGTATCATAGCTCATTGGAACCAAGACGAAAAGTTTTAACTTGTGGGAACAAGAAACAATGGCCTTGTGTGTCAAAATTTTAAGTTATGATGGAAAAGGTCATTTTCCGAAGCCAAAAGCAATTAATAAATTATATTAATGACACTTTGTTATATTTTAATGTTGTGTAGAGTAAGCTTCTTAAGTGGAGTTCTTTTTGGAAAACTGGTGCCATTTGGAGATTATAAATATGAGGAAATTTGATGAGAAAAGGATCCAATTATTTGATTGTCTTATTTTGCTTTATCATCTTTATGACATTTATGAAGTCTGATTTTTCTGTGCCCCTACTTAAGTATAAGCGTTTGTTCTTGAGAAGTTCATTGTAATTCACAGCTAAAGTATTGTGAATTAGATTCTTGAGAATTGTTCTTTATCTCCATTATTGTATACACTATGGTTGGGAGATACTATGGTGTTGGGAATTTGGAATTTGGTGTCTTCTTATATTGTTATTATTGTTACTGAGAAGCGGTTGGGTGCTGGTTAATTTGGAGTTGGTTGAGCACCCATTTATATTTGCTGCTAGGCATTATTTTCTATCTGCACTTTGGGAGCAACGGTTTACATATTTGCAGTTGCATTTGTTTGTTGGAGAATTCTTTTTTTGTTGCTAGACTTCATTTCAAAGGGTTTCAAGGCATGTCTTACTTGTAAGTTCATAAATTGTAACTTCTAATTTTTTTGGGTATTGTTGATTTAGATAATAGGGGATATTTTATCAACTGGGTTGTTGGTATTTTGTGAAAATACTTGGTATTTAAGTTGATATTAAAATCTGAAATTTTCAGCTGTATATTCTCTATGTAATATCCTAAATATTTGAGTTGAAATTATTATTGTAATATCTTCTATTTTGTTGCTATATTGTTGTGTCATAAATTTAAAAACCTCAAAAACAAAAAAAAAAAACAAAAATCATTTCTTTGACACAGATTGTTTGAGAGCCAGCAGAGCTCATTACAATGGTATCAAAGTTTGTTTGCCAAGTATTTGTACAAAGTGTTTGACAAAGTTTCAAACAACTAAATAATAAAAGAATTTGGTGCTTGATAAAGTTATAACCGGTTGGGGTTATTACAGCCACATATGCTAGCAAGATGGTATTAAAATGTACTTATGCCGCCATGATTAATTTCTTTACAAAATTTACTTGCCAAAAAATTCTTCAATTTATTGCCAAGTCGCATTCCTTTGATTTAGGCTTTAAATTAGGTTGAGGATTACAAGGAGACGCTGGGGAAAAAGTGTTCTTTTCAAAACATGAAAGCTTCTGCAATAAGACAATTTTACAAAAGAATTCCCATTTGTGCAATGTGTTTTATAAAGTTATAAGCTAATACGAAAAAACCAGCAACCCCTACATTTGTACATTGGATTTTATTCTTGAATCTCAATCGTTTTTCCTTCAAATTCAACATCAAACTTCAAAGCTCAAAGAAAGTATTTAGAAAAGCCAACAAATCCTAGATTTATATTTTAGAAAAAAATTTAAATAAATGGTTACATTTTTTTCTTTAAGATCTCATTGAACTATTGAAGTGTGAAATTTAGATTTGGAAGGAAAACGTTCAACTTCAAGATTTGGAAAGCTTAAAAAAATTAACAATAAAATGCATAAACACACAAGAAAACCAACAAAATCCTTTGCACCTGCTGCTATGGACTCCTTGATGCTCTAAATGCAAGTATAATGCTGCCTCAATATGATTTGTGGAATATTTTAAATGCTTCCTCCCTAATAATTGCAAACCTATAGACTCTTATTTGACTCTTAATTTTTCTTCCCATCTCACATTTATCCTCTGTTCTTCTCAAAATGAAATAAGATCCCTTTTAGGGTTGCAAGGATGAAATAAGACAAAAGGAAAAGTAAAAAAATGTTTGTATGTTTTTTATTGGGAAACTTGTTGTTTGTCAGCCGAGTCAAGTCACACAAACTGTAACATCTCGATTTCCCAGGTCTAATTTATCATTCAACATACTCAAGGAATACAGTTTCTACTTCGTTTCATAAGAAGACAATTATATCATTCATATTCATGTGAATAAGATTTACCATGAAAATCAGTTGGACAAAATTTCATAACTGAAAACTTGAAATACGATCAAATGAAATTACTATAGAAATTGAAAACCACATACCTCGGAAAAACTGTGATAGAAATCAAACTAGGGATGCTTCTGCAACCACCTGGGTTAATCCACAAATACACTATAACAATTTAATATGATGACTATCATCTACAAACCACTACCTTAAAATCAAATGATAATTATAACTAAATACCACTATATTTTAAATTAGGGCATCAAGTACCACTGTATCAATTAGGGCATCATTTACCTTCGGTTCATTTCGGGCTTTTGTTACCGCTGTCTCACTTTGGGCTTCCGCTAACATGGCTTCAACTAGGGCTTCTGATACAGCTATCTCACTTAGGGCTTCCAATACCACAAATTCATTATAGGGCTTTTGATACCGCTGTCTCACTTAGGGCTTCTGCTACCACGGATTCAACTAGGGCTTCTGATATCGCTATCTCACTTACGGCTTCCAATATCACAAATTCATTTTAGGGCTTCCGTGACCATGGATTCAATTTAGGGTTTCCGTGACAACGAATTCTATTTAGGGTTTCCGCGATGACGGATTCAATTTAGGGTTTTCGTGACAACGGAATCAAATAGGGCTTCAAATTCCTTTGCTTCCAATTGCTTAACTGTGACAATAACTCAAGGTTAGAAATATACTTATATTTGATATCCATATAAATGAAAATCAATCCACGATTCTATATCTTGCATCTAAGTGAAATAATGGTAACAATAAATTAACTCAATTTATCTTACCTCCTCATCAATAAAAATTGATAATACCTGTTTTCAATAAACAATTGAATGCATAGCTTGTATTTGTCTGACACAAATTCGACATCTTGAGACAGGTGAAACATTGTCAACGGCTTAACCACCCAACCTCAGACCACAACATATCCCCACAGGATCTCTAACGAGCAAGGCCCTCCCTACCCGGAATAGGCAAGGGTCATCATGCCATCCTCTGGGCTTCCTGGTAATTAACTCACTATACAACTTGGCAGCCGAAGATCATAATAACAGGAATATACATGAGCTACTAATTAATTCATATTAAATGATAAATATTGAAATGTCATAACTGATTCTCATTCATTTTATTGATGATTCCTCTCTTTCACCTCGTCACCCTTTTTCTTGGCTACAGAGTTGGGTGGATCCCAGGAGTTAGGAATTCTCAGAATAACCAGTTCTGTCAATTAAACATGCATCCAGCATTTCACTAACAGTGATTACATAATTTTGTTCTCCAAAGATCTCAAAATTGAATGTCTAATTAATTAACTCCACCTCTTCACCATATTGCCTAGTGAATTCCATGGTAATTGGATTTATGATAATATTTTCATCTATGTATGGTTTGGATGAATGTATAACATTCTAAGCAAAATTTAATTGCTCACAGCTTTCATTGCATTTCAATCTCTTATATGCATGATTGATACACTCTTATGAATTAAGAAAACATCTATGATATAAAAGTAGTTTCCAGTAACTAGAAATCTATTACTGTCCACCATGATTCAATCTGTGATTATATTAGTTTCTAGTACGTTGGATTTTTCATGATTTCATATTCATCTCCAAATTGAGTATTAATGGAAGAATTTAGATACTAAACTTCATTGCAATATCCATTTTTCGAATTGAGACAGTTTATAGTTAAAGGGACCATCAACGATATGAACATTTTTGGTGACCTAATATCTTGTAATTGTTATCCAATTGGATGATAACTTTATTTCAGATTGTATAATAATTTTATCAAAGAAGAAAAGCATTTCAAAGATGATTTACAGAATATTGCACATTCGGATATTATAATCATAAACAGACTCAAATTGGAAAATTACTATGGTAGTCAATTGATCTTGAAAGATTATAATGTACTTGGAAAAAGATGGCAATCGGCTTCAACCATTATCTTGCAACACTATTAAATAAAAGGCAAATTGAATATGGAAAACATATGACTTCTTCACAGCTCGTATTCTCTAATACAGGAGGAAAATGATATACTCGCAACGAAAGATGATTAACATGTACGTCTACTACAGGAACGATTACTTATGCATTAACAATTATGATGGAATGGAAAATAGTTTCAATGAAATGCAATATAAACCTTATGCGACTCTGCCTAGTTACTAAGTAGCTTGTGTGTTTGGGGAGACCTTCTATCCACGACAAGATTACTCAGCCATAAGCAAGTATACACCTGCTGTTACCTCTGCAATTATTTGTATGCTAGCTAAGGGGTTTGAATGTGAATGGCTTGAAAGCCGAGAGCAGGAAGAACGCCAAGAGCATGGAAGAATGTCGAGAGCAAGGATGGATGTCCATATAAGTTTAAAGGTTTCATATAAATATATTAAATGTTCTTACAATTTCCATCAGTTACAAGAAAACCCCTACAAAAACCCAAGGTGACCATTCGGATTCCAAATATTAAATTGACTAAGAAGAAAGAAAAGAATAATAAGTTGGAAAGAATTGGAAGATTAAAATTCAAAGATTATAATAATACAATTATTATAATCCGAACATTATTATAATGTACAACTATTAAATTATTAAATGATAATGGTGCCAAATCATTGTTATATTTAAATGAACATTTATAAACAATTATTAAAAATACTACGACAAAAGATAATTTAAAATCCTTTAAGATACGTATAATATTTTATCCCAATTATTTTAATTAAATTATTAAATAACTCATGCAAGTCCCGCAGATGTATTCTGGCTAGGTCCTTTACTTGTCTGCCCAGTGATGGTGATGCCCTACCTAATCCTTTTCTGACAATGCTTTCACCCCTTCGACATGCTTCCTGTAAGGAAATTCTTCATAATTAATTTATATATTATTTAATCATAACAGTTAACCCTTCATCTTAATTCTATGAATTCACGATTAACAATCAACTAACATGTTATCTTCACTTAAAATCATAACGATCAACTATCTTACCATTTTGCCAGATTATATTAAATCAAACTGCCAACTAACTTCATGAACCTCAACGGCTATATTTCAAGCTAGGTCAAAAATTGGGATGTAACATACCATTTCCCTTGTGGTTCATTGTCCTCGATGAACTTGAAATTGCAACAAACATTATAAAGGAGTATATTAAAATTGGAATGTAACATACCATTCCCCTTGTGGTTCATCGTCCTCGATGACCTCTACAATTTTAGACACTAAAAGAATATTCCACATACAAGATATATATATATATATATATATATATATATATATATATATATATATATATATATAACATTGTGATATCATTTCTTTTCTCAATTGGGTCAGAATGAAAATCACAATCAAAATTCAAGATCCATTTTACTTTAAAATTTCCATAAAGATACTTACATGGTAACATAAAATTAAACACGTACTCACCTGAGTTCACTTTACCAAACTTGTGGTCATCAATTGAGTTGATTCTATTTCATTTTCTTGTCATACTCATGTAGACACTCACCATATCATTAGTTTCGATTCCATATTGATATGTTCATTTAAGAGGACTTTCAAGGTTCAATTATTGAAAGTAAGATAAGTATTCAAAAATTGAAATTCTTCAACCAGCAAGTTCTAGATCATAACTTGATCATAATTTAAATCACTCATACATACCATCTGGCATATGGCCCTCATTAATGGATAGATCTTCCTTGCAAACTTACAAATTCCCTATAATAGGTTAGTGAATCCATGTTTTCCATTGCAACCTTGGCCTTCAAGACCAATATTTCATTAGAATAATCATTTCATGATAGGATATCTCCAAAACAATATACAACAGTTCAATAAGTAAAGTCAACATCACACGTGTATTATACATGAATAAAATGTGTCAAAGAGTAAAAACATGATATACTATGCAAGATCATCATAAATCTAATCAAGATCATAGGCATCTGAAATAATTCATAAGATTCTCATCATTCATTTGTAAATACTTGGAAATTCATCTTTCCCATTTCTGTGATTCAGGCTTCCATGCCCATCTCATCAAAAGTTTACATCTGTAAACAAACATTTATAATTCCAATTTTGCAAGTGTGTTTACTCCTTACTGGAGCACTTAATGATCTTGTCATTTAACCAACATCAAAAAGGATCATGGTTCACAGTTTTGTTTTCATTTAGTTCAAGTTCAAATAGGTAACAATTTATTTCCGTCATTAATTTGGGTCACCAAACCCGATCATGATGGTTTTAGATAACATTTTATCAAAATTATATAAACTGTGTTTGGATTGCACAAGTCTCGGTATCTGGACCCATTTTTAACCTTTTCATTCTTGACAAAGAATGGCAGTCCCTCCAGGGATGAGGCATATATATAATTCTGGTCCTGCCATCTGAGTATTCAAGTGGGTTGAAGTCCCAACAGTTATTCGACAAAATAACTTAAGCGTCTGGACAATCCACCCTAGCCAAGGATTTCAAAATTTGGGTTTACAACCCGATCTCCACCACTCCACTTGCCAATCCTTTTTATCTTTTTAATCAAGTTTCGTCTTTATGATATCATAGTTTATACATTTGTCCACTTTATATCATTTCAGCCTTCCTGGCTATTCTAAATGATTTTCCAGTGTGTTTTTCCAGTTTTGATTGCAATATCCATTATGCAAAAATAAATCCTTTTCAACATTTATAATCTCAATTTCTCAGAAACAATGCTGGACCCAAGGTTTCAGCGTTGAACCCAACGCTTTCATACCATATGTAACATCCCAATTTCTCGGGTCTAATTTATCATTCAACATACTCAAGGAATACAGTTTCTACTTTGTTTCATAGGAAGACAGTTATATCATTCATGTTCATGTGAATAAGATTTACCGTTAAAATCAGTTAGACAAAATTTCTTAATTGAAAACTTGAAATACCATCAAATGAAATTACTACAGAAATTGAAAACCACATACCTCGGAAAAACTGAAATCGAAATCAAACTAGGGATGCTTCTGCAACCACTTGGGTTAGTCCACAAATACACTATAACAATTTCATATGATGACTATCATCTACAAACTGCTACCTTAAAATCAAATGATAATTATAATTAAATACCACTATATTTTAAATTAGGGCATCACATACCACTATATCAATTAGGGCATCATTTACCTTCGGTTCATTTAGGGCTTTTGATACTGCTGTCTCACTTAGGGCTTCCGCTACCACAACTAGAGTTTCCAATACTGCTATCTCACTTGGGGCTTCCAATACCATGGACTCATTTTAGGGATTTTGATACCGCTGTCTCACTTAGGGCTTCCGCTACCATGAATTCAATTAGGGCTTCCAATACCGCTATCTCACTTAGGACTTCCAATACCACAGATTCATTTTAGGGCTTTCGCAACCACAGATTCAATTTAGGGTTTCCTCGATGAGGGATTCAACTTAGGGTTTCCACGACGACGAAATCAAATAGGGCTTCAAATTCCTTTCCTTTCGATTGCTTAACTATGACAGTAACTCAAGGTTAGAAATATACTTATATTTGATATTCATGTAAATGAAAATCAATGCACGATTCTATATCTTACATCAAAGTGTAAAATAATGGTAACAATAAATTAACTCAATTTATCTTACCTCCTCATAAATAAAAATTGATAATACCTGTTTTCAATAAACAATCGAATGCATAGCTTATATCTCTCTGACACAAATCCGACATCTTGAGAGAGGTGAAACATTGTTGGGGGCTTCACCACCCAACCTCGGATCACAACATATCCCACACGATCTCTAACGAGAAAGGCCGTCCTTACCCGAAATAGGCAGGGGTCATCATGCCATCCTCTGGGCTTCCTGGTAATTAACTCACTATATGACTTGGTAGCAGAAGATCATAATAACAAGAATATACATGAGCTATTAATTAATTCATATTAAATGATAAATATTGAAATGTCATAACTGATTCTCATTCATTTTATTGATGATTCCTCTCTTTCACCTCTTTTTCTTGGCTACACAACCGGGTGGATCCCAAGTGTTAGGAATTCTCAGAACAACCGATTCTGTCAATTAAACATGCATCCGCATTTGACTAACAGTGATTACATAATTATGTTCTCTAAAGATTTCAAAATTGAATATCTAATTAATTAACTCCACCTCTTCACCATATTGCCTGGTGAATTCCATGGTAATTGGATTTATGATAATATTTTCATCTATGTATGGTTTGAATGAATGTATGACATTCTAAGCTAAATTTAATTGCTCACAGCTTTCATTGCATTTCAATCTCTTATATGCATGATTGATACACTCTTATGAATTAAGAAAACATCTATGATATAAGAGTAGTTTCCAATAACTAGAAATCTATTACTATCCACCATGATTCAGTCTGTGATTATATTAGTTCCAGTACGTTGGATTTTTCATGATTTCATATTCATCTCCAAATTGAGTATTAATGGAAGAGTTTAGATCCTAAACTTCATTACAATATCCATTTTTCCAAATTGAGACAGTTTATAGTTAAAGGGACAATCAACGAAATGAACATATTTGGTGACCTAATATCTTGTAATTGTTATCCAACTGGATGATAACTTTATTTCAGATTGTCTAATAATTTTATCAAAGAAGAAAAGCATTTCAAAGATGATTTACAGAATATTGCACATTCGGATATTATAATCATAAACAGACTCAAATTGGAAAATTACTATGGCAGTCGATTGATCTTGAAAGATTATAATGAACTTGGAAAAGGACGACAATCGGCTTCAACCATTATCTTACAACACTATTAAATAAAAGGCAGATTGAATATGGAAAACGTATGACTTCTTCATAGCTCGTATTCTCTAATACAAGAGGAAAATGATATACTCGCAATGAAAGATGATTAACATGTATGTCTACTACAGGAACGATTATTTATGCATTAACAATTATGATGGAATGGAAAACGGTTTCAATGAAATGCAATATAAACCTTACGTGACTCTGCCTGGTTACTAAGTAGCTTGGGTGTTTGGGGAGACCTTCTATCCACGGCAAGTTTACTCAACCGTAAGCAAGTATACACCCGCTATTACCTCTGCAATTATTTGTATGCTAGCTGAGGGGTTCAAATGTGAATGGCTTGAAAGCCAAGAGCGGGAAGAATGCCAAGAGCATGGAAGAATGTCGAGAGCAAGGATGGATGTCCATATACATTTAAAGGTTTCATATAAATATATTAAATGTTCTTACAGCGTCCATCAGTTACAAGAAAATCCCTATGAAAACCCCCAAGATGACCATTCGGATTCCAAATATTAAATTGACTAAGAAGAAAGAAAAGAATAAGAAGTTGGAAAGAATTGGAAGATTAAAATTCGAAGATTATAATAATACAATTATTATAATCCGAACATTATTATAATGTACAACTATTAAATTATTAAATGATAATGGTGCCAAATCATTGTTATATTTAAATGAACATTTATAAACAATTATTAAAAATACTACAACAAAAGATAATTTAAAATCCTTTAAGATACGTTTAACATTTTATCCCAAATATTTTAATTAAATTATTAAATAACTCATGCAAGTCTCCTAGATGTATTTTAGCTAGGTCCTTTACCTATTTGCCCAATATTGGTGATGCCCTACCTAATCCTTTTTTGACAATGCTTTCACCCCTTCAACATGCTTCCTGCAAAGAAATTCTTCGTAATTAATTTATATATTATTTAATCATAAATAATCATAACAGTTAACCTTTCATCTGAATTCCATGAATTCGCGATTAATGATCAACTAACATGTCATCTTCACTTGAAATCATAACGACCAACTATCTTACCATTTTGCCAGATTATATTAAATTAAACTGCCAACTAACTTCATGCAAACCTCAACGACTATATTTCAAGCTAGGTCAAAAATTGGGATGTAACACAAACTTTTGGACAGTCAATATGTGACTCGTGGTTCAGGAAGTCATGGTGAGTCACGTTCTTGACTTGTACAAATCTAAATCAGAGTCAATTTCACTTGCCGACGCTGACTAGATTCAGGACTCACCTAGACTCAGTGAGTCATGGCGAGTCTAGGAGCTCTAGGATATAGTAATATCAAAACGATGAACATACCTTATTTACTTCTTTGTGTGTCCCCTTAATCCCCAATACCTTCCAACAAAATTTGTGCAAACAAATGCCATTTCCAAATGATGTCAATATGAGAAACAAACAAGAACAAGCTTCAAAAAAGGCGTACTCTACATCAAAGCTTTTGGAAGATATTTGCACCAATTTGTGTGGGACAACAAGGACAAAAAGCTTGCAAGATGAGAACTATTTCATGTTGTTGATTGGTTATATTCTTTTGGGATGACATGGGTAACGTTTTTTAAAGAAAAACCTGAAGCAATAGAGAAGAATAAGTCATTGAAAGATTTCGTAGAGAATGAAATAGGGCTGAAGATCAAATGTCTAATATATTATCCCACACTAAGATATTATCTCAAAACTGATTTCAGTTTTCAATTTTGGATGTTTGACATTTTGTCAAACACATTACATGCAAACTCTAATACCACTATAAGAGCCCTTGCAAGTTCTAACTTTCAACTTAAAAGTTTGAACCTTATCAAATCAAAAGTGCAAAGGGTCATTACTGCAATTGAGGCCAGTCTAGATGCCCTTACTTACCAATATAGAAACATGGGCATAATTGACTTACTATAAATAGTAAGTCCCTCAAAACGAGCCAATTAACGAATGAGTTAATCACTGTGTATACCATGAGTTTGGGAGCCTCTGCAAGATATAGCTACTCCTGAATAGGACTGACTATAAATTGTAAGTCTAAATAACTACTCTAGTCAACATTACAAAATCTCAACACTACCACAAAATTGTTATAAATAGAAAGTGTTCCAATCTAACTCAAATGAAGAGCAATCCTAAACATACTTAGCCACTAGAGTGGGAGAATAGCCTCTAGCTCAACCAATTAAGACCTTTTGAACAACTTCATTAGCCTATGAGGGTTAGAAAATAGGCTGATGAAGTTGATATTCATGAAATTGTGGGTATTACATCTTAGATCTGACAAAGGAACTCGAATGAGTTTGAAGAATACTATGAAAGGAAAGGTATAAGACGACAACATTCAGCTGCAAGAACTCCATAGCAAAATGAACTAGTTGAGAGAAAGAATAGAGCATTCAAGGCATGCCAAGAGTCACACTCAATGAGTCCAAGATAGCTGATACATTTTAGAAAGAAGCAATTCTTGGAGCCGAATACATTTGCAACTGAGCGCAAATCAGGCTAAACAACAACAACATCCCTTATGAACTTTGGAAAGGAAGACTTGCATCATTAGAGTATAATGAGATTTTTGGAAACAAATGATACATAAGAAGGGATGAGGCAGATTTGGGAAAATTTGATTCTAGAAGCAATGATATTATCTTCCTCAAATATTCCATAAGAAGCAATATTTACAGGTGCTCTAACAAGCAATTGCACAAAGTTGTTAAAAGTGCCAATATGAAGGTTGGAAAAGCATCAAAGGGAGACAACATGAGGAATTGATTGTCAAAAGGTAGAAAGCTGCAAAGAAGGAGAGACAAAGAATGGAACTGAAACTGAAATAGTGCAAGAAAATACAAGAATTTCATCAAAGGCACCACCCAAGACACCATCCAAGTTTGTTTAGCAACCATCCTGAAATTGGATTATTGAAGCACATAAATTTAAACGAGAAAACATGCCAATACACTAGAGAATGCAAACCTGTGTTTTCTTTCTAAAGTTGAAAAGATAAGCAGTGAATCAAAAACATGGAGGAAGTATTGGATCAAATGGAAAAGAATGAGACTTGAGTTTTTATGCCAAGACCTAAGGAAAAGAACATTTTTGTATCCAAGTGGATGTTTCAAAATAAGAAAAGTTAAGGTGGCAAAGTTGCAAAGAATAAAGGATAAATCATGTTCAAGCACTGTGCACAAGTTGAAGCAATGAATTTTGAGGAAGCATTTGCCCTTGTTAAAAGATGAGATACCATTTGAATGTTCTTAGCCCTTGCAAGTTTCAAAAGATTCAATGTTTATTAAATGGACGTCAAGTCAGAGTTTCTAAATGGAAAACTTGAAGAAGTGTGTAATGAACAATCTGAAGAATTCATCTTATTAGAGAATGAAGATTATGTGTGTAGACTAAAGAACATCTATTATGGGCTAAAGCAGGGCAGAATGGTTTGGCATTCAAGGGCAGATGGGTACCTCCACGAGAAATGTTTCGAAAGAGGTGGTGGATAGCAACCTATATATCAAGAATGAAGGAGATAAGCTGTTAATTGTTGCATATGATGGTGACATCATTTTTGGTAATGATAGTGATAAGATGTGCCAAGATTTCACCTCAAACATGCAAAAGAAATTTGAAATGTCAATGCTAGGTGAGTCATCTTTCCCTCTTGGTTTGCAAAAGGAACCTTTATGTTTTAGACCAAATATTTTAAAAAGTTTACAATGAAAAATTGCAATCCCATATGTACACCTACCATTAATAGTTGCAAATTGAGCAAAGATGGTGACTCTCTTGCAGAAAATCAGACTATGTATAGATCCATTATTGGGATCTTGGTATATCTAACAACCACGAGGCTTGATTATGCAAGCAATTGGCTTAGTAGCACGGTTTTAGTAAGCTTCAAAAGAAAGCCATGTTAATGCACTCAAGAGAATATTGGAAAAAAGAGGGTTATGGATTTCGGATTGTGGTATCCAAGAAGTGAAGATTTTGCCCTTATAGCAAACATAGATGGTGACTAGGCTGGTGGTACTGATGACAGGAGCAACAGTAGTGGATGGAGGTGCATTCTTTCTTGACAATTATTTTGTAGCTTGGCTAAGCAAGAAACAAGCATCAGTTTCACTATCTAAAGAAGACGCAAAATATATCATGGCAGCGTGCACAAGTCTTATGGATAAAAAACAATTGAAACATATCAACGTTGAGTATGAGAATCCACTCCTTGTACAATATGATAATGCATGTGCCATCAACATATCCAAGAATTATGTTATGCACTGAAGAACAAAACATATTCTAATTAATTAAATCATGAGCCCTCATTGGTGCATAATCTGATTAATTAAATCATGAGCCCTCATTGGTGCATAATACAAATAGACTCCTAAATGTATGTACTCTATCCATTGCTCTAATAATAAATACATGAACCCCTTATTTAATAACTGATCAATAATTAATTAAATAATTCTGTCTTTTAATTGTATAGTAATAAATCAATGTGCCATTGTATAAATAAAAATAAAATTCTAATAATCATTAATATTAATATTGGATATATATAATAAATATGTATTATTATTAAATCACCAAATATTATGGTTTAGATGAATTCTATACAATTCACAATAAACGATATCAAGTATTATATCTTAAATGTTTACTAACCCAATGGCTAAATAAAAGGGGTTGTGACTGGCCATTACATTACAAATGACTTGAAGATCATACACAACAAAGGAAGAAACATGAAGAAAAGAAAAAGAAATAAATAAAATGAAGAGAATAATAATAAGGCAGTGGATTATTCAAAAGGAAAACAAGAAAAGAATCATAGGAGAAAATGAAGGAGGAAATGAAGGAGAATATTATAAGAAACATTGAATAACTTAACAAATAAAAAAAATCATCCAATGTGGAAAGAAGGTAAGTATATATCTTTTAGAATTAATTCAATTATAAGACTTGCATGAATTATATATTAACAATAATATGAAATACATCAATGTTATTGTGTAATAAACTTATATTATATAATTAAACAAAGTAACTTAAATATATTGGTGACTATATTCGATAATGGATGTCGATATATATAGCTTTTATATAGTTGATAAATAATTATAATAAGAGGTATAACATAGGAAGGATATAAAAAGGAAAGGAGGTAAATTCTTGCATGTTTGTGGACATCAAACAATACCAAAACCAACATACCACTAAAACATAAGCATATAGTGTTAAAAGGGTCAAACAAGTTAATAAAGGCTAAGTAATAGGACAAAAGCCGACGTTATAGGGTGACCCCGAAGTTATACAATGATCTGTTCTTACTCGCCATTTCTCAATAACATATAGGTCAAGCCATGTTTGAGGTATGTTCTCGCTGCTCACTTTAATTATTAGGCTTGACTATTCAATATTTAAAATGGCAAAACATTAAGTGAATCATCTTATAAAGAGAACTACATTAAAGAAAAATTTCTCTTATTTATATATGGATTATTATATACATTTAAATATAAGCTAATGAATAGAAATGTATATAGGGATCAACATATGTTTTGTTATACATTAATAGAAATGAGTTAGAGATATGTATGAACTATTTTGTACAATAGTTCTATATGCTAAGAATAGAAATATTATATGTGAAGAATATATTTGAATTATATATATGGACCAGGAAACAGCCTCGCCCTGCATCGTATCCTTCAGTTCTTTTCTTTCTTGTTCTTTTTCTTTCTTGCTAGTTCTTTCTACAAACACTATTGGTGCTCCCGTTGTTGGTTGTTGCCTTGTTATACTTTTTCCAATCCATTAGGCCCTTGTGGCCTCTTGTTGAACATTAATATACTTATCTATATAAACACATTCATTCACACACACACACACAGATATATATATATATATATATATTAAGGTATGTATGTATATTTTGTAATAAAAAAAATTAAAATTTCTATAGTTTATTCCTTAATCCCTTACTATTGCCCCAAGAGTTGATAGATGGTGTAATGTAGGGAAATGTGGAGTAAATCTAGAGAATGTATTGGTGTCAAGCCCTATGATAAGTAAATCCATGCTCTCCCTAGGATTGAGTCTAGGAGAGAACTAAGTAATCAATACTTAAACAAGTTAGCAGCTAAATGCATCATGAACTTGGATGCTTATTCAAAAGAACATCTAACATATATTTATGATATAAACATAATAATATATACCAAGTCAATTATTTAATCACTCATTAATACAACCAAGCAGATCAGGAATTTGCTTAAGGGAAGGAGTAACTCAATCACTCTAAGGCAAAGGAATCTCAATATGGGTGAGAACCATGAGAAAGCCTCGAGTAGATTGTCATACTCGAGCAGTAGTAATTCTACCATCCACTTCAGGGTTAGTGATTGGGAGAGGGTTAAGGTATTACACTTAAGTATGTATTATAAAATAGTGTTTATTCCTTGTCCAATTCAAAGGCATACAGACGAATGTAATCATTAGGAATTGGCATTCTCTTAGTAAAGAATGTTATAAGGGGTCCTTCACAAATGCAATCAAAATCCCAAATTAAGAATTTCAAAAAAAATTAAGTAAGGCCCTCTTTGGGGTCATTACAAAATATAATTTCTTTGTGGGATCAAGTACTTGTGCAGCAAGTAAAGTTAGAATAAGTTTCTACAAAGAAAAGGATTGCAAATATTTTCACAAGGCCTCTTCCAAAAGAGACTCGTGAGTTTTGAGTACCTAAAGGATAAATTGGGGGTTAAGTTTTTCTTATCCATTAGCCAAATTTCAACAAAAGCATATGTTTGGGAGGTTGAAGGGGGGGTTGGGGAGGGGAGACTATTCATTGCCTTATACAGTAAGGCCTGAATACTCTTTGCCATTGTTGTCAAAGGGTAGAAGTTTGTCGAAGGGGGAGCATTTCAGTCAGCTAGTTGCATTCGAAGATTGTCATTTGCAGGGTTACCATCAGTGAAAAAGGGGGTTGCTGTTGAATTAAATTATCATTGAGGTCATGTCATTGATTAGACCAACTTCCTTAAGAAAATATTTCAGAAGTGTGTTGTGTGGAAAATAAACATGTAAGCATATTTGGTGTCCCCTCCTATTTGGTTCAGCCCCCCTAAGATGCTGCACCCAGCTTTGGGCAAGATAATAAATAAATAATAAATAAGGTTTATTGTGTTTGGTCAACCTCATTCAGCCCTGAGAAAAGAGTTATTTTAATAAAATTAAATTAGAGTTGCTGGCCGCCCTGGTCCAAGGCTCATAAATGTTGGAAGATAAGGCACTTTGAAGATGTATAAATAAGAAATGTTTGGGAGTCATTTCTGCAACTGTTCATTATATATTTTTCCTATTAAGAGCAGAGAATAAGAGTGTCGATCAGGGATTTTTGAGAGCAGAAGAAAGGGATATCATTGCAGATTCTTTAGAGCAGAAATATGAGATAATATAACAGATTTATGAGAGTACTAACGAGAGCAAAAATTAGATTTGTGAGCTTATATTGAAGATCATAATTCAAACTGAAATAGGATTTTAAGAGAAACGGTTCTGGGCAAATTGAGTGCAATTTTTTGTTAAAAACCTTGAACGAATCTGGGGTAGATCCAACAATATCACAATCATATTACTTTAGTTCCTTCTACTTCAAAAGGTTGGAGACCCTTAGTCAAAGAAAACAAAGTCTCTTGCTGAGTTGGTGCTTAGTGTAGAGGGATTGGTGTCTCTTGTAGGTTGGTGCCTACAAAGTTATAATAAATGTTTTATACAGAAATATTTTGCTGTAGTTTTCTCCCACAAGGGTCTCCATGTAAAATCAGTTCATCTAGTTTTCTAATTTGCTAGATCTTATTCGTGTGGATGTTTTGATTATTGGCTAGGATTGCTAAAGTTACAAATTGAAAAAGTTGTTCTTATATTGATTTAACAACCCCTCTCTAGATAAGAGTGTGCAACTTTCTTCATTTTCATAATTGTTTTTTATAGCTTTCAGAATGGCATAACAATTGGAGTAGTTTCTAGAAATAAACAATTACCTTTACAGAAAGAATACTGAGTATATCTTGAGCAAAGCTATTTTAATATATACTTTCATAATTCTTGCAACTGTCTTGAGTTTGACTTGAGTTCAGTGTTTTCAGATGCTTGGTTGAATTCTGAACTTGAGATCTTAAAACATACTGTGAAAATGGCAGTGGTTATTCAAAAATTGTTTTTCTCTGTAGTAAGAATGGTTGAAATTAGATTTATGCTATCTTTGATCACGATCAATCTAAAATAATTTTCTCTGATTTCCCCTAAAACATTTTCCTTTTCTATATAAATAAATGATACTACACAGATACGCATATTTAGATATTGTTTCCTTTTATGTTTGATTTGTGTGTGAATGGCTCAGGCCCTCTAGGTTGTATCTGGGTAGGATCATTGTGTGTGGCAAGCAACCTAAGCATTGAGTTTCATTTCAGAGATCCTCAAACATGAGTGGTTTACCCTTCTGAACGGCTACAAACCCCTTAGCTGTTGATGTGCACAAAAAGCTTTTCAACACTATTTGTCCATTAAATTCCTTGTGACAGATGGAGTTGTCAAAGATATTTCCAATGCCCAAAACATCTGATTTCTATTGAAAAAATAAAACAATTTGCTAGTGTTCTATGGAGTATCAGAACAGGTTGAAGACCATAAATTTTGGGTACAATGGCTAGCTAAAATAATATTTAATAGCAGAAAATATGAAATATATTTTTTAAAATTGCAATTTATCATTTATGTAAGTAATTAAATATATATATTTGGAAATTAACATCTTCACCATGATCACTAGTTGCTGAAACTCGTTGTGAAGACTCTTGGATGTCTCCTCTATGAAAATCTCTAGTTTCTCTTCCTGCATTCTCTGTAAAGAGGACTTGTTGAAAAAGGAAACCATAAACCTAGCTGCCCTATCAACTGTCACCAGTATTGCAAGTCTTGCATTTAGCCTTTCCATTGTTTGGCTCAAATTCTCCATTTCATTTACCATAGCACTTGTTTGTTCCCTGAAACATGACACACTGCTCAACTGGTTTCCATATTTACTAGATTTCCTATAATTCTCCAAGATTAAAATAACCTGCAAGAGTGTTAATCACTCGCAAATTAAGCGCACTCAAAATTTCCAACCCCGCAGGATAGTAGGAAACCATAAACCATAAACCTAGCTGCCCTATCAACTGTCACCGGTTCTGCAAGTCTTGCATTTAGGCTTTCCAGTGTTTGGCTTAAATGCTCCATTTCATTTACCATAGCACTTGTTTGTTTCCTGAGACATGACACACTGCTCACCTGGTTTCCATATTTAATGGATTTCCTATAATTGTCCAAGATTAAAATAACTTGCAAGAGTGTTGATCACTCA
Source organism: Cupressus sempervirens (assembly GCA_028749045.1). Taxonomy (NCBI): domain Eukaryota; kingdom Viridiplantae; phylum Streptophyta; class Pinopsida; order Cupressales; family Cupressaceae; genus Cupressus; species Cupressus sempervirens. The sequence continues at coordinate 762,610,560 of CM053783.1, read as the reverse complement.
CAAATTAAGCGCACATAAAATTCCCAACCCCGCAGGATAGCAGGAAACTGCTCAAATACCACTGTAAAGAACTTCAACCAGTTCTAACTTGAACTCTAGTGATTTGACATTTTGTCAGGCACTTATCATGCAAGCTTTGATACCACTGTATTCAGCTTTTCTAGCTCACACTCAATCTATGCTGAAGACTTCTAGCAAATGTAGATATTGAACATTGGGTTCCTTGTTGATGCTAAAAATGACTTTAACAACAAATGGAACCTCCATATGTTCAAATGCTGCCTTCTGAAAATCATTCAAAGCCCTATGACAAGATATGCTATTCCAAATTAGAGATTCGAACTAGCAAAATTTCCAACGCTATTTCTATAGTGATGATCACGGCCCTTTAATGTGCATTAAAATGGCATCCAATACTAAGTATTATGGCAGGAATATAAACACCTGATGTAGCTGTCCTTTGTCACAATGATTTGCACCAAAACCAGATTGGTTTGCATTCAGCTGATCAGATAACAAACACAGTTCATTGGCATAAGATTCAACTCAAAGTGTTGAAAACCATTGAAGAAAATTCATCATTCCCTCCAATTCAATGCCAAACCCTTGGAATCCATACTTAATCAAATAAGCAATGCTTAATGAAATGATTCAATCCTTTGCAAGGAAATGCATTTGTAACATTTTTAATGCCCAAGCTTCCTCTACACGCTCAACGCCAAGAGTTTTTTGAATACACGTTTCACTCAAATGCCCTTTGCTTTATACTTAGACGCATATTTGAATAATATAACTTATTAACTCCCTTTGGCTCCAAAAAACAACCGCATCATCAATATCATGATATTCTGACACACAAGATCATTGTTTCCTATGCCCAAGATTTAAAACTTTTCAACCTAGTTCCAACGAGCTATGATGCTAAGGTGAACAATGACAATACCAACAAAAATAGCAACCTTAGCGTAGTTAATTAAATAATAATCATAATTGACCCCAGCTTGAAAAAATGAATAAAGAAGCATCAAAATCAAAATCTGACAACACGAGTGATTTTGATGAAGAAAGACAATGAATGAACTTAACAGGATGACTTACTAAAAAAAGACGCCCCCTCCAAGATTCTTGGAGCCCAAAACAAAAGCCAAAAACAAAAACTAAGAGCATCATTCAACTTGTCTAATGCATTTGAGCTCATTTGAACCATCCACTAACTTATTACAAATAGTAAGTTCCACCAAACTGAGCCATAACACTCAACAAGGACCTCTAGTCACCAGTATTAGCCTACAAGGACCCGATAATAAGCTAAATCCATTCACTATCATGGTCATGCTAAAAAGGAGACATTACAATATATCATTCTTGTAAACATTTTTTACCATATAGGGTAAACGGATAGTTATCACATTAAGTGACTAGAATGTACCCAAAACGCAATAGTACTTTATTCATATATGCAGATATACAATCACGATTACAATGATGCTTCATAATTCCATTTGGACGATGTACATATATCTCCCGAAGTGGTGACTCAACTGTCACGCAACCTTTCAGACACTAACTAATCCTGTCAGCTATAGTATAGTTTTGCCAACAACATCATCCCCCCCAAAAGAAAAGTCATCTTTGGACGACAAAATAGAGACAACTAAACTACTAAGTACATCAAGACTCAGAAAAAACTAAGAAAAAGAGGGGTGCATCCCTGGTAGGTCTGGTGTAGAAGATGTCCTTTATGCCCGTAACTCAGTCAGTTGTGCTTACAACTCGTGTACCTACTGCGTTCAGGCATCCAAATCCACCTTAGCCTACATTTGAAGTTCTAATGCTCTCTTCATCATCTCAACTATGTTTCGGAGCTCCACCTCCTTTGCATCTAATTCCCTCTTCACGTCCCCCAACTGAGATACAAATGTTGCCTTCTCTGATTCCTTCTTAGCAATGAGTGTTGCCTGCTCTTTCTCCCAAGCTGCCTATTGTGCGGCCAAACTGGCTTCTACTGCAGCTAATTTGGTAGTTGTCTCCTCTCGAGCCCTCACTATTGCTACTTGATCTACCTCACTCCTTTGTAGAGCATAGTACGCTTCTTGATACACTTGTACTATCTCTCATGTCAGGTTCTCAATTCTGCTCTCTGCTATAGGCTCCTTAGCAGTTCACTCCTAGCGCATCTTTGGGGTCTCTGTGTTCGGCCATCCTCGTGCCTTGAAACATACTAAGAAGGTTGCTAGACAATCAACCCGCATGAATGACAAAACCTACTCTAACTCCTGCACCGCTGCCTCCAAAGCACGTCTTTGTGCTGAAACCACGTCCACTAAGTACGTCTCAACATCCTCCTCTATAGCTGCCAAGAGGTCTGATGATGTGGGGCGCTCCATGGCCATCACTAACTCTACTGCTTCTAACATCCTCTCTATAGTACTCCCTGTCGAAGGTGGGGGTGGTGGCTCAACTACAATAGTAGGATGACTCTTCTCGGGTGGGGTTGGAGGATCCATCACCTGAGATACTTCTCTCATAGGTGACGGCAATGGCACCAAATGTTTATCATACAGGGTAAACAAATAGTTATCGCATTAAGAGACTAGAATGTAATAGAGTAACACAATAGTACTTTATTCATATACGCAAATATACAATCACGATTACAATGATGCTTCATAATTCCATTCAGACGATGTACATATATCTCCCGAAGGGGTGACTCAACCGTCACGTAACCTTTCAGACACTAACTAATCCCGTCGGCTATAGTATAGTTTTACCGACAACAAACACCACATGCATACACAATATATCCCGCACAAAAAAAAAATTTCAAATCTGCCAACCAACCCAACCATACAAAAGTAAAAAACATTGAAGTCATGTTTAGTTGCAAAAAAATTTAAAATTGAGATAAACTTGAACTTGCCAATCAACAATTTATTTGAAAACTATGATTTTAACAAGGAAATATTCACAAACATTGCAGATCCATGACTAATCGCAAATTTTGCTTCTTTATCATTAATTACTAGAGTGAAGAAGCTCATGGAACCAAGTTAATACTGGTCCATAACTCCACTCCATGCTATTTAGACATAGTTGACCAATGCTCTGTTGCTGTGCTAGAATTAGTAAGATTTTGAGATATTCAGAGAAACCTTAATACATGATAAAAACCTCTACTCCTTGTTAAAGGATAGAGATGCCTTTCGATAAAACAAATTGATAGCAAGTTTGCAGGTAAGCTAGCTAATCTAGTACAGCACCAAAGGATTGTATCCATCCAAGTGGACCTTTATTGGTTTGAGAAATTCTAGACTGATATCCCATCAAGGATTTCCTACATTTCAACAGTTGGTAAGATAGGTCCCAGATGTAAACTCAAATTGTTTTATCGGATCTTCAATTCTTTAAGTGGCCAAGAGTTGGTATGATTCCTATGGAATACAGTGACAATTTTCAGACAAAAAATATATTTCCCAGCAATAAAATTCAACCATTTTCTTTGTTCGACTTCAATTCTGTTTAAATTGATCGATAACAAAATCCTTACATAAACAATCAATTTATCACCTAAAAAATATTTGGTGGAACTCATGTATAAATGTAACAAACATAAAAAATTATCTCTATTAGTGAGAAATAAAATGCAAAGGAACATCTCAAAAGCCAATGAAAATACCCATGTTTATTGAACTGCTGAACAATCTTTATTACAGAATCTATAGGAATGGCAAATGCCATTCCGTCAGCACCACGAAGCTTCAATGTGTTGACACCAACCACTTCACCATCAAGATTTACCAATGGTCCACCAGAATTTCCCTGTCACAGTACAGCCAAACATTCAAGTTGATTCAAAGGCCAACATCAGAACAAGAAACTATTGACGAGCACATAATCCACCCAAGAAAGGATCAACACAATTAACTGAAAGTCTGAAATAGGTGTATGAATTTACTGAGCATTCTATTCCAATGAAACCATTGCTTATATGTTTTCCAAATTATGTTGTTGAGAGTAGAACACAGCTTTATTGCTTGTTCGTGCAACATCACCCTAGACATGCAACTCACCCCATATCCATACCCCTCCCATTACCTGCAGACCTGGTCACAAAAGCTAACTACTGAAAGGTAAAACAATCGGAAGAGGAGACAATGATTTCCTTCTAAAGATACAACAAACCTATGGCCACGAACCCAGAGTTTCATAGATAACTCCTCTTACCGACCAAGTCTGAAGAAAGGATCAACATGGTTTTGTCAGATATCATGCCCAAAGAACTTCAAAACACATTTTCCCCTTGGGAAAAATGAAGAGAATGCATGCAGCTTAAAAATGGGGAAGCCTCCAAAAATCAGCTTTCTAAAAGAGATGGAAGATTGACTTGGGCTCAAGGATCCTTTTATGAACTCAAAATGTCAAAAGCTTGAGCTTAGGGAAACTGGAAATCCAGAAGATTGGTGGTGCTGCTCTTGATGCCTACAAAATGTTTGACAGCATTCTTCTCATCAAAAAGAGACAACAAGATTAATCTTCCAAGGAGGATACTTGTTATTAAGAATGTAGGGCTACCTCTACTCCCGTGAGGATAATGGCAAGAAAGAGTTATCCTAAGAGTAAAGGGGATCCACTGGGGAACATATCAAAACCTCAAAGATTAAAACAAATCTTAAGATGTTAAACTGTGTTCTGTGGCATTTTCACTCATAGAGATGGCAAGAAATAATGCATTTATGGGACAGTAGAGGATGGGAGGCCATTTTTAGGGGATAAATTGGATGGTATAAAAAGTAGGAATGTTTTACAAATTAGAAAATTTATAATATACTAATATAGTTATTTATCTACTTGATATATGCAAACTGCTGCCTTGGGGGCAGCTCCCGTTGATTGGGTAGAGTAGAAAAGACAAAGCTTCTATCTGAGAATATTTGAGTGTTACAATGCTATGTCATTTTAGTTGTTCTGTGCATAATGAAAAAGAGATCATCCTTCAGTTCCTGAAGCCTTTCCAATCATTATGAAGTTTGCAACATGGGGTGACAGGCCATAAATCTGCTAGTAAAGACTTGAATGCATTCTTGCAGCCCAGTATTCATCTTCATCAATTCTCTATCAAATATTCCTCGAATGTTTCCCCATATACTCCTATGATCATATACGGAAATGACTGCAACAACCACACTATAGCAGGAGACTTGGATATACATGTTAGCTGCCAGTTTTCCCCCAACCTTCAGTCCCTTATAGTCCCTTATAGGTCTTTGCAAGGACATTGACTTGTTTGAAAGAGATATATTAAACGGTTACTTTCTAATTGGTGGTTGTGTGTCATTAAAATAATGTCAAGCATGGTTTGCATATCAAGTGTCAGCATTTATATCAAATGCCTGCTTAAGTTTATTATTTGTGTTAGTACGATAAGTACCTTGAAATTGTCAGTCTAACCAACATATATCTCTTGGCTGATTGCCCATATATAGTATGATGAGAGTCGGATAGTTATCATGTTGAGAGGTTCTCCCTTTACCTTAGCTAGTTGATATATGCTACAGAAAATCAATAAAGCTACAAACTCTCAACTTAGCGTGTATAACATTTGGTATGGTATGTTCTCTCTTCCGTATTTAGCATTTGTTCTTTATTGATATAATTTTGGGACCACTTATGAATATGCTCAAAAGTTAAAACTGTATTATACAGCTCAGCATGTTATAAAATCAAAATGCATAGACCAGGCTCAAAACCCCACACCAGAATCCAAGATGTACACAAGAAAGATTGGGCAGGAATCCACCTAAATCATTGCATGTCTCAAACAACTGAAAATAATACTTGCAGTAAGCATCATGAGTAATTTGATAATAAAATAATGGACACTTTTGTAGATATGTTTGCTGCATGTTCCCATCACATTTTCCACAGAAAACAAAATGTCTTCATAAATAGGGAAATACCTCATTGACTGGACAATCAGTTTGTAAGTATTCGCTGCGTCCTCCCAGGCCTATCTCACTGCTTTTGCGATCTACACAACTAGAATACCGATATCATATGTGAATATAAAGCATGTACTGAAGTGCCATGCAAAATATAAAGCACGTACTGAAGTGCCATGCAAATTAAGAAAGTTAACAGTTACAGAATCTCACAACAGCCAAACACTGATTCAAGTTTCCGCTATTTGAAAAATAGCAATCAAAAATCTCAAATATGTATTTTTCTTCTGTGATGCCTGGAGAGGTGATGGAATGACAGTGATTGGCTTGTCTCTACCATTTTTCTAACTGGTATATGTTTCTGCATTCATGTTCATTCTTAAGCAAAATGGAACTCAACATTGACTAAAGAAATATTCAGAACAAATCATTTACCAAGGAGTGCTGTTCATCTATTTCCAAGAGTTTTAATAAATTGTTATAAACTATCTGAAAACAGCAAAGAGGCCAATGTTTTTGAAATATAAAGCGACCAAAACAAGGGTGTCGGCCCTTACAAACAAAATGCTGGCAACCAGCACACTACCAGCAAAAACAAACAGGAGACATCACTGTAGCAGAGAACTACCCTAACAACCAAGAAACAACCAGCTAGCAGAGAATTAACCAAACTAAATTAACAGTTATAATAACCATACTATGATTATTCACAAAAAGGATCAAAATTATTTAATTATAGACTTATAAGTCAGATTATTGGTTGGGGAATGGGCAACCACCCCACTATTATATTATGAAAGCTGGTTCATAGCCTTATTAAAAGTATTTCAAACTGCCTTCACAGAGATATACAAAGCATGATCAGCAGACCAGCAGAGTGTGCGAACCTAGCATTCCCTGCTTCTTATCACTCATTCTAGCATCATTCAACCCCATTGACCAAATTCAAGTAGAACATTCTGTAGTTATTTCTTCCTGAATATTACACTATACAATACTTAGCCAAATCTTTTGTAAAAAGCTATTGCTTAATCAAGAATTGGTAGCAAACATCATAGATCATAGTACAGACTCGACAAGTTATGGAATATACAAAAATCAGCTGTCATTTTCCTGGTCACTTGATTGATAAAATGTACCCCTTGGTTGTTGGTGATGGATATAGGTATGCCCAATTGGGTAACTATTTTCTCATATAGAAATCGGGTCATTCTTATCGTCGTGTGGAACTCACCTTGAGTGGTCCCATGAACTCTAGGCCCCATCTTTCAAACAGCACCTGTGATTGGGAACAAAATAATGGCCTAAAATCTCATTTCAATGGTTTGACTGCCCTTTGGCAAGTATCACAACTGAGTACCCACTAATGTGCATCATTGTACAACATTGGCCACCATAGTCTTGTCACTAGAACCTGATGTGTCATTACATTGGGCTCCATGTGCCCTCCTGCTATTCCCTCAACACACTTGGTATTTTTTCCTCCATGACACATCATTGCACCACATGGTCAAGTTCTTGTATAGTAACCCACTAACTAACTAGAATGTTTTACTCTTGGGAGCCATCTTTGTTTGTTCACTTGGTGGCATCTCTAAGGGGAACATGGAAGTAGAGAGGTATTGCCCAATGTGTTTGTACCATGAAGGTAGGCATTCTATGTAATGCTCCCTTTTTAGCATGAGCATGATAGTGTATGGATTTAGCCTAAAACTGGGTCCTTGTATGCTAATACTAGTGATTGAAGGACTTTGTTGAGGGTTATGACTCTATTTGGTGGGACTTACTATATATAGAAAGTCAATGGATGGTCCAGATGTGCTCAAATGAGTTAAAGTTGACTGATGCTCTCAGCTTTTATTTTTGGCTTTTGGTTTGGGCTCCAAGAATCTTGGAGGGAGCATCTATTTTTAGTCAGTCACCTTGTCAAGTTCATTCATTGTCTTTCTTCATCAGGATCATTCATGTGTCATTATGTTTTGATTCTAATGCTTCTTTAGTCATTTTCACAAGACAGGTGAATTATGATTATTATTTGATTAAATATGTTGAGGTTGTTATTTTTTTGGGTATTGTATATTGGCCACCTTAGTGTCATAGCTCATTGGAACCGGGTTGAGAAGTTTTAAATCTTGAGCACATGAAACAATGACCTCATGTGTCATAATATCATAATATTGTTGAAAAGGTTATTTTTGGAGCCAAAGGTAGTTAATAAATTGTATTATTCAAATATGTGCCTAAGTATAAAGCAAAGGGCTTTGGTGAAAGGTGTAACTAAGAAGCTATTAGGTGTCTAGTGTGTTGTTGAAGACTTGGGCTTTGTAAATGTTATAAAATGCCTTCATGAAACAAATTGACCTATTCCATTATAACATCTTTGTTTTGATAATATTGAGCTCCAAGGGTTTCAATGTGAGTTTGGAAGAAATCTAGATTCCTTCCTCAAATTTGTTTGCACTTTGAGCGAGGTTTCATACTACTGAATTCTGAATCATTTACTAAGGATCGAATGATTGAGTATCATTCCATCTGTTGTGATTTGGCAAAGGAGAAGAATAAGTCTGGATGCCATTACTGCAAGGGTTTATACCATAGTTTAAAATTTCAGCAAAATATCACCAATCTAACGATATTTTGCGGAGCACAAGCTTGGTCGGGAATATTGCACCATTAATCGGCAACGAGATATTGAATAAAATCGCGGTGCCAATTTTGGAATATATTGCAGTAAAAGCAAAAAATCGCCGGCAAATATTGTTTAAAAGTCGTCAAGCGGGCCATTTTAGGTTTAAAATATTCATGACCTAGCCTACCGACTCACATTTTTCCGCATTCAAAACTTGATCCCTGCATTTGACAACAATGTCTGACTTCGAGTTACCATGTGATGACATGAATAGGGTCCTTTCAGTTGGCATTCGACAATAGGAAAAGAATCACAGACGGTACCGAGTCTATTGACATTTGCATTGGCATTCGACAATTGGAAAAGAATCATACATACAATCACAAAATAAATTTGTCTACATCGATTTGGATTGGGAAGTATTTGGTAGCTTGCAGACTAGGAGGTTTTTTCTACTTTCCAAGTTTGCTCGATAGTATTTTGGAAATAATCTTTTTAACTTCAATGTATTTTATTTTTAAAAACTTTAATATATTTTATTAAGAATTTTTGTTTAAAACTTAATTTATTTTGTACCAGTAAAATCAAAATATATTTTATTTTGGTAAATAATAAAAAATTATAATTACATAGATAGTGTGTTTTAATTTTTAAATTTCCTCTAATACTATTTTATTATTTATCTATATAATTTAACAATTACTAATAACTTTGATTAATATGTGGTGGATATCTCAAATTATTATATGTTCTACAAATTTGGTGTGTATGTGCATTTTTTAACATATTTTAAGAAATTATATATTTTCAAATGTTTGATAAAAGTGTCGATTTATTGCCGATTTTTTCACCAAGTTTTTGCCAATTCTGAGTTTTTCAAAAATTTTGGATCGGCCGAGATATTGTCGATACAGACTTTTTAAACTATGGTTTATACAACTACAATTAATGTTTAGGTGTGTTGCGGTTAACTGATTGAAGCAATGTTTGGGCTTTACTTACATGTGCGATCATTGCACATTATCAACATGCGAGTTGCGTTTGGTCTCCAACAACGTTACAACTCACTATTGGTAGTGTTTCTCCTTAAGGCTACAAATTATAGAGAGTGGCATGGCATTTTCCTATGCTAGATTTGGCCTAGAGTCTACATTCACCTCTATTGCAACTTGTTTTTCCAACACTATCATCTAAATTGGGTCCTTAATAAATTGAATTATTTGCATTGTAATTAATTTGCAAGTTTGATAATTGCAATTGAGATCATTGTATTGGTGTTCCATATTAGTTTCCATTTGTGTTATTTTAAGAGCGTTTCTATATATTCAAAAACCCAAAAAACAAGAATTGCAAATTTCAAAAGCTCAAAACACAACTAAAACAATTCTTTAGCATAAATTCGGAGTGAGCCAACAGGGTTTCTTACAATTGTATCAGAGCTTGCATGATAAGTGTTTGACAAAATGTCAAACTACTAAAGTTGAAGATAGAACTAGTTGAGGTTCTTTATAGTGGCATTAGAGCTTGTGTGATAAGTCTTTGACAATATGTCAAACCACTAGAATTGAAGTTAGAACCAAATGGGTTCTTTACATGCTATTTGAAATAGGTGGACATTAGGGAGTCCTTGTTCACCCCATAAGTTGATTCTACAGATTTTAACCTGACAGTTGGTCAACAATGACAAGGCTCTTGTTTGGGCCGTACAACAATTGTGAATGTGAATTCTAGCAGTAGTAGAAGCTATTGACTTTCCCTTCCTTGGATGATGGGTTTATTCACCAAGTACATTAGTGCTTCGTGGTCCATTGAAGGGTATGGTGAGGAGATAATGCCAAAATTTCTGAATGGCATACGCCAGGCCCAAAGCTTCCCTTTGTGTTGAACAATAGTTCCTTTCCGCTTTTGATAGTAGTCGGCTTGAAAAATATATTGGCTGGTACACCCCTCTCGTGTCCACTTGTGCTAAGGTGGCCCCAATGGCATAGTTGGAGGCATCTGCATGGACATGGAATTCTTTGTCCTCGTCAGGATAGGCTAGAATTAGTTCACCTACTAGTCTTGACTTCAGTTCTTGGAATGTCGTTTCTTATTTCCTAACCCATGTGAACACTTGACCCTTGCAAGTTTCTCCAATGGTAGTGGAATTTCCACGAACCCTTTCGTAAAGCATTGGTTAGTAGCCCACATGTCCAAGGAAGGGCTTCAGCTCAGTCACGTCCACAAGAATCTCATCTCAATGATTACTTTCACCTTGTCTGGATCAGGTTTTGAGCCTTCTTTTCAAACTATATGCCCAACAAGTTTTCCCTGTGGCGCCAGTCATGCCCTTCAACACTGCTCCATACACTTCCTCAAGGTCGTGAGGTAAATCTCCTTTCTACTATAGACTTACCAATCATCCAAGAATGCTTTAAAATTTCCCACTAACCAAATAATCTTCTATTCTTATGCATCTTTCTTCTTCGATGATTTCAATTGAATGATGGAACTGCCCTATATATCATTTATTGTGAATGAAGGGTTATATTATTGAGATATGTTTGTCCTTAGAGTTACATCCTTTTGTTTTTAATAACCACTACCATTGGTAATCACTAATTATTGCCTGTCTATAATATTCATTATAAACAAGTAATAATATATTAATTGGATATTTATTAGTTTTGTATGTTCATTAAGATAATTGTTAAAATTTATTAATAAATATTAATTTAATTTGTATCAATTGTTTATTTGTTATTTATGTTTACTATAATTTAATATTTACTTCCAAAAGGGAATATTCACATTAATTAGAATCAGACAAATTAACTATTATAGAAGTAGTGGATATAATGTGCAACAGATTTGGAAAGTAGAATATGCAAACTTGAGGGATATCCAAGATAACATAAGATTACATAAGATAGATTTATTAATGTCCAACAAGAGACCACAAAAGGGTCTAAGGGACTGAAAAGCCTACAACAAGGTTGCAAACAGTAGGAGCACCAAATAGTGTCCACAAAAAGAACACAATAGGAAAGCCGAAGATAGAGCAAAAGAAACCTAAGAACTCCTCACAAACGATAAGTAGTCCAGAACAAAAGGGTACAATTTGAGGCCTCTCAAGGAATTGTTGGAGATAGGATAAAGCTGATGTGGATGTTATCTAGCGTAATCTCCGCAAGGTCTCAAAGGTTTGGTGTGTCTTGAAGAATGGCCAAGCGAACCCTTTACCCCGTAGGTAGGAGACCCAAGAGTAAAGGAGGAGGTGATGACCTGGTCTGAAGTATGTATCAACAAGAACTAAAGCTCAAGAGTGTAATCGGGAAGCCACTAGACCTCCTACAGGTAAAGGGCAAGACATCCTTGGTCTGTGTATTTGAGGAAAGATGATAGGTTGAAACACCCTCTAAATAAGCAATTAAACCTCCCCCTGATCTCATAGTAGATGAGGCAATGAAAAACAAAATGGGTCTACGACACCACCTCCCCAAGAGGGTAGAAGTGGAAAATCATGTCCTCTCTATCAATTTCATGATTTGTCTATATGCGAAGCCGATGTCAAACCACCCTAAAGGATCCTAAGGAGATGCGTAAGGCATGAATCTAATGACATGCGAGGTACTAAGGATGAACAATGACCACGTCCTGAAATCCATGTTATGCTCAGCATAGAAGGTCATCCTTGGGTGGACTCACCTTGGAGGGTTACTCCAAGTCATCATGATATACTGTCTATAGATGTTAGACATGACATGCTAATTCAGCTCCTATCGAGATGGAAGGAGCTAAGTGGAAGCATCCAAACTAGAAGGGAGGAGATCAATCACAATCCCAATCGAACCAAGAAGAGTTGAGGCTTGGGCGAACCAACAATGAGCTCTATTAGTCAGGTCGAACCCTGCAACCACCTCAGAAGAGCAATAGATTAGGTAAGAATATTTGTGATGACTTTTAAAGGAGGCCACAAAACCCTAAAGGCAATGGAGAAACCAAACCAAATCAAAGATACTCCGAAACATGAAATGCTAGGCACCAAACTCGGCTAAGATGATATTGTGCGGGGTGGACCGATGACATTTGATAATGCATTAAAGGAGGGTCTGGATTCCCTCAACCAAAGCCTAGCAGACTCCAAGAGAGATGGTCCCCAAACAATAGAGTCATAGAGGACCATCAATCTAACCAAAAAGTCCAAAATGGACATCTTGGTCGAGGTATCCTATAAGTAGTGTCTGAAGCAAAGTCTCTTGAGCATAGCCAAGGAAATAACCCCTTTGTTAACCTGGGGCTGCATAGAAGATGTCGGGCTCAAACGACACCCGAAAAACTCAACCCCAAAGTGAATATAGGAGGAGGTGATCTCAATCTCATTGTCTTGAAAGTAGAAATGGAGACGTGAGGTCTTCAAGTAGTGTAATGGGCACCCTAGAAATGCCCAAGAACTAAACCAACTGCTGGTAGAGATTTTAATGTTTTTGCATAGATTTGAAACCACATAACATGAACAAGAAGGAATTTATGCAAACTGAAGATTGAACTATTGCTGAAATAATATTAGTTTTCAAACTAATAAAATTAAATACATAACAATCCTACTAATTACTCCAACATTATAACATGATATTCTAGTAATGACTTCCCATCTTGCTGCTATAGTAATATGAATAGTGCCACACTACAGTGCTGCTATAGTGAAAAATTGCCTTCAATCAGTCAAAGACCCTCATAAAATCATCCCTCCACAATGGCATAAGTATCGGACAAGGACTGAGAATGATATGAGCGAACACCCAATCTGCCTGTAGCTGGAAATGGGCCCACATTGCCTTTTAATGAAACTGATAGCAATGAACTCCAAAGGCCAAACCCCAAGGGAATGACATCTAGAATGTTACAAGAGAGGATAGACGTCCTCTAATGCCCAGAACAGATCTGTAACTCACACATCTATTTTCTTCTCATATCCAACTTGCCTCACAATAGCCACAAGCTCTCCTTTTATTCATACTTCATAGGGTTGACCACTTTTCACAAGGAATGTGGGATAAATAAAATAAAATAGAATAAAAGGCTAATGGTCACACAACTGGACAGTTGCTAAAGTGGGGACATTACAGTCCGCCCCCTTGAAATGCCCAAGAACTGAACCAACTGCTGGTAGAGATAGAGATTTTAATGTTTTTGCATAGATTTGAAACCACATAACATGAACAAGAAGGAATTTATGCAAACTAAAGATTGAACTATTGTTGAAATAATATAAGTTTTCAAACTAATAAAATTAAATACATAGCAAACTCACTAATTACTCCAACATTATCACATGATATTCTAGTAATGACTTCCCATCTTGCTTTTATAGCAATATGAACAGTGTCATGCTACAATGCTGCTATAGTGAAACACTGCCTTCAATCAGTCCAAAACCCTCATCAAATCATCCCTCCACAATGGAATAAGTATCGGACAAGGAGTGAGAATGATATGAGGGAACACCCAATCTGCTTGTAGCTGTAAATGTGCCCACGCTGCCTGTTAATGAAACTAATAGCAATGAATTCCAAAAGCCAAACCCCAAGGGAATGACGTCTAGAATGGCACAAGAGAGGATAGATGTCCTCTAATGCCTAAAACAGATTTGTAACTCACACATCTATTTTCTTCTCATATCCAACTTTCCTAACAATAGCCACAAGCTCTCCTTTTATTCCTACTTCATAGGGTCAACCACTTTTCACAAGCAATGTGGGATAAATAAAATAAAATAAAATAAAATAAAAGGCTAATGGTCACACAACTGGACAATTGCTAAAGTGGGGACATTACAGTCCGCCCCCTTGAAATGCCCAAGAACTGAACCAACTGCTAGTAGAGATATTAATGTTTTTGCATAGATTTGAAACCACATAACATGAACAAGAAGAAATTTATGCAAATTGAAGATTGAACTACTGCTGAAATAATATTAGTTTTCAAACTAATAAAATTAAATACATAGCAAACTCAATAATTACTCCCGCATTATAACATGATATTCCAGTAATGACTTCCCATCTTGCTACTATAGTAATATGAATAGTGCCGCTACAGTGAAACACTGCCTTCAATCAGTCTAAGACCCTCATAAAATCATCCCTCCACAATGGCATAAGTATCGGACAAGGAGTAAGAATGATATGAGTGAACACCCAATCTGCCTATGGCTGGAAATGCGCCCACACTACCTGTTAATGAAACTGATAGCAATGAATTCCAAAAGCCAAATCCCAAGGGAATGACGTCTAGAATGTCACAAGAGAGGATAGACGTCCTCTAATGCCCAAAATAGATCTATAACTCACACATCTATTTTCTTCGCATATCCAACCTGCCTAACAATAGCCACAAGCTCTCCTATTATTCCTACTTCATAGGGTTGACCACTTTTCACAAGCAATGTAGGATAAATAAAATAAAATAAAAGGCTAATGGTCACACAACTAGACAACTGCTAACGTGGGGACATTACAAGTAGTTAAAGACCATCACTCGAGTCTTGCCTAGGTTCACAACTAACTACCATATATCATAGAAGGAGGCTAAACCATCAACAAATCGTTGAAGTTCCTCTGGGGAAGAGGCCAAAAGGACCACTTCGTCGACAAAGAGAAAAATGGATTCGAAGACCATGTGACAAGTGTGAACATGCTTGAGGTGGCAGAACTAGAGGAGGGAGTATTATCCATTACGCGAATGTAGGACAAAAAACTCACATATCCTAATATAAGTAGAGAAAAGTAAAGGTTGGAAAAAGCTAGGAAGGAGGTCCAAGACATCATAGATACGGAAGGAAAGGTAAGTACTTCTAAACCTTCCTCCACTAAGTCCATCTTGGAAACTAACATCATGAAGCAAGTCCTCGAGGCCTCTATACCAATGAAGATTGGGATCTATTGGATACACAACCTCACTTAAGGGTGGCAATAGCACACAAAAGTAGTACTAAAACCGAAATACAAAAGGAAGAAGTAATTGAAGAGAAGGAGAATAACACTATATTTACCATAGGGATGGGAAGGACACCAATGGTGGTAGAAAAGGAGATAATGGGGTGCAAATTGACCAATACTATTGTGGATGGGGGCTCGGGTGTTAATGTTCTCCCTGAAGAAACCCGGTAGGCACTCGAGAAACCAAGCCTTTGGCCACCCACTTCCAGTTGGTAGAAGCAAATCAACATGGGATCAAACCCATAGGGACTCTAATGGGACAAAAAGTGGTGATTAGGACACAACAGTTCTTCCTAGATTTCATGGTGACCTAGAGAAGAAGGGATACAATGAATTATTAGGAACAACAAAATCCAAGGTTTGAAAGTCAGTGTGGAAACCCGCTTGCACCCTAGCCTAATAGTGTAGATGATCGAGTTCCCTAGATAAGATTGTGTCCAACATAGTGGCATAGAATTTGGTGAGCATATGCCCAACCATGATGGTATTGTAGTTGTCAAGTTTTGAGGCTGACATAGTCTTATGAATCGGTTAGCTAATGTATCATGACCAAGAGTAGGGAAAGTCAGTATAAACCAGTGTTCCAGGACTTTGTGAGTCCGAGGGAAAGGCAGCCTTTCCAAGGAAAATGGCCTCTAGACACTAACTCGGCCAAGCCCTGGCAAAGTTCACGTGGACTCGCCAAGTCCCGAGCCCAGGACTCTCCAGGAATTTTTTATTTTTTTTTATTTTTAGAAAAAAATTAAATATTTTGTTTTAAAGATAGATTTCTGGAAGGTGTTTTTTTTTTAGTGTTTATTAATTCTGAAAATAATGTTGTGATATGTCAAGAATTTATTAAGGATTGAATCTTAAATCTTAAATTTTCAAATTTATGTCTGAAAATCTTGAATATTTTAGCAAATTTAATGTTTAAATCTTCAAATGTCGTTAACCAGGTCATAGCAAATTACACAACTGAATAGACCTGCATCTCAAAATGAAGGATAGTTACCCAAATTGAAGGCTCACTGCCAATATTGGTTACTATGTGGGTTTCATTATGAAGAAGTCGCTTTCAACGTTGTATAGTTTAGTAATGTTGTATAGATATTTTAATATTTACATATATTTGTGTTAGAATTCTATAATGATGTAAATGAGATTTTTTTTTTTAAGACTTATGTGTTCATGAATGTTAGAACTCTCTAGCGTTGTACATAAAGTTATAAACTTTCAGACTTACGTGTATATGTTTTGCTAGCTATGTCCTCGATCATTTTCTTGGCAAAAATTTGTAAGCCAACTATAATTGTTATTAAAAGACTTTTACTGTTAAAAGTTGTGTTTCACCAAGCAAATTGGTAGACATACTTGAGAGCCCTGTTGTTGTCTACAATGCGCACATAAGCTATAACAAACATATTTCTCAATCTCTAAGTCTTCCATGACTTATCTTAGGTGTATTCATAGGAGGGCATAGGCTATTATCAACCTTAGTCTTCTACACTCTAGCTGATATTTTGATATATGTTTTCAACTTTTGATTCCATGGATTCATCTATCGTAGACATTTGACAGTGACACTATGTTTAACTTTATATTATGTTATTTATTTATTTTCCTTCAGAAATTCGTTGTTATACTTATGTGATCTATGCAAAATTGTGTATGAGTGTTAAGTAGCTTCTATTTATCTCAATTATTGTGTATTTGATGTTAATTGACTAAATAATGCATGAAAAAATATTTAAATTTCATGGTTATAAGTAGCTCCAATAGTAAATAATTACATCAAATATTATCACAATGTTACAATACAACTCATCAAGAATATACCATAGGAATCTCTCCATGTTGCATGTCCATTTAGATGCTACTACATGCAACATTGTACATAATAAAATAAAATAATACAATATAAACAATATTATGCAATGTATGCAACACCCATTATCTCAACAATCTATCACTTGTTGTATACATTGCATAGAGTCAATTTGAACCCACATAAATGAACAAGGAAACAATCTCTACTAGCACATCCACCATAAGTACACCATGTGCTCCATCCTAGTACCCACAAAAATATTAAAGTATCCAACATTTCAAACATGAATGATCACAACTCCTATTATGCCACTGCCACCAGATGTACATAGAAATCATCCAAAGAGAAAGTCACCCAACCTATCATATAAGAATCATAAAATCATGTACCAACTCAAATGCCAAACACAAACACCTAATCCTAAGGTAATCACATATATCCGTAGTTGTCAAATATCCATAGCTGAAATAGCACCCAAAACAAGTACCAACCCATCAAACTATCCATACCTCCAAAGTTATACCAAGTGAATCTCACATCATCAACATATCCAATATGTAATCTGCAATCCAAAGCCTCAAGATTGACCTAGCACATATATACCACGAAGCTCCCACAGCAAAAGATAATGTCAAATCTATAACCAATCCACTCAAAACATTTCAAAAAAGTGAATCCATGTCTTAAGGACATCCACAACATATAAACCAATAACCTGTAAGAACAACTCCTATAACAAGTCTCCAACACTCTCTCCCACATTTTCCACAACTAACAAAAGAAAAGAGATAAAGAAATAACCATGTCATCTCTCACATGACATCTGTGAACACAAACTAGTGATCACAAGCTCCAGCCAATCTCAAATCCAATGTAAGTAAAACAAAACATCTAGGAAGATAACCAAGACCAAAGAGAAAACATGTAAATCATAACTTGTATCATGTCCTCCACACACTCTAGATGTAAATTGTACCAAGTAAGATCTCTTTCATAAAACCCCAAACAAAAAGCCACAAAAACACACAAATCATTTCATATAACTAATCATAGATGTAAGCCTCTCATAAGAAGATCAAACTCAAACTATTCCTAAATCAAGGAATAACCATTCCTAATCCAAGGAATATGTCCAATATAAACTATCTCCCAAACTCAACCAACATAACAACATATGAACAAGGAGATAGCCAATGCTAAACAATCTCTCAAATGAAACCTCTAGAACTAACTCATATACCATAGCTCAAGATCTATATCAATGAAAGATGAGCATAAATATAATACACTTGAGAGAAACAATGGGCTATACCTCTCAAGTAGTAAACCGCCAAGTAGACCAAGACTAGGGAATGAGACTGCTCATCAAGATATTCTCCAAAGAAGACTAATCTAAGAACAATCTCCTCTCAAGTCTATATCAGGGGAATGCCACTCGAACTTCCTGCTCAAACCAAACAACTGTCCCAACAAATATGTCTCTAATCACAAGAGAAATCAACATCATATGATTAATAATTAATGTAACGTAGCGATGTCATGAAGTATCCACCAAATGCAACATAGCAATATCATGAAGTATCCAACAAATGATTAATGTACTCAATACAAAGAGACTAAACCAAGATCAATGTCAAAGTTCCAAAACTAAACCAAGATCTACAATAAACAACCTACAAAACCCATATATCTTTCCCTTTCTTTCATGCATTCTCATGGATTCAATCTAAGGTTACAACAATAAAACCATAGTTTTGATACCACCTGTAAGGAGATTTGCAACCAAAAATATTACCGTTTTCACATAGCCCATAATAGATATAAAATAAATATGCAATTAACATCCACATGCAAGACAATAGACAACATACCCACAAAACTTTGTGACATAAGATATACCCTTGGATACCCTCATTGAGAAAAAAACATAGCCTCCAAAAGCATCCGTCACCATGTATTACTTAGCAAAAACATCATTGCAATACAACCATGGAAGCTTGCAAAGCCATAGCCACAACCCAGCAATCCATGTGAACAAGCATGAATCCACACATCTCATGCCATGCTTCCAACCTTTCACAAATGCTCCCTCAGCTAACTTGTCAAGCCTTGCCTTGTTCGGCTTTCCTTTTGTCTTCTTTCCCTTCTTACCAACAACTATAGCCTTGTGGTTCTTATATAGTAGCAAGCTCTCACAAAACCACCAAGTGGTATTACATAAACAATGTGCTACCAAACCCCCATTGACCCACATTTAACATTGAATATTTGATATTTTCCCCAATATTAAACAATTACATCAAATATTATCACAATGTTACAATACAACTCATCAAGAATATTCCATGGGAATCTCTCCATGTTGCACATTCATCTAAATGCTCCTAGGTGCAACATTGTACAAAATAAAATAAAATAATACAATATAAACAATATTATGCAATGTGTGCAACAACCATTATCTCAACATAGGTGACAGTCCTTAGATAATCGCTACAAGACTAGTGTGTCCAGGTCCGACATAGTCAAACAAACTGAATCAAACCCACAATTCGAGAGGGGGTTTGACAGTATCTTCTCTGTGCATTAAAGTACCCCAAAATAATGATGTCTCCCATCGTAGAAAACCAAATAGTGTGATTATATAGGTCCTCAAAAAGGTCACCACTCTTTGTGCTATGAACTACATAGCATGACGAAGCTGACAGGAAATAAGCATTGGGATGGAGATGTCCCTGCAATGTGACGTTAGTCGGCCAATGCGGACCCACATGAATCTAGCGAAGTTGTCAGAATGGACCACGAAACTCGATCTCAACGGGTGGTCACTAACCAAATAGGCAACCCACCAAACCGCTTGACCTCATCCCTGAAATCAGACAACCACTCATAACTAGAGACTCCTAGAAGAGGGCGTACGAGCTCTCATGTATCAGTAACAAGAATATGCCAGCGGAACCAAGGGCATCCTAAAAGCGACGGAACCAAGGGCATCCTAAAAGCGACCAAACAAGGATCACAAAGAGTCATTATCGTTCCAACAGTGGACAAGAAAGGAACCAATGGGAGCCTTTGCCAAATCCAACTGTCATTGGAACTATCATTTGGCCTTATTTGTTGATGTTGATTCCCACCCAAGAGGGGGAGAATCTCGAAAATATACACTGAGATTCATGATAACAACCCACTTCCCACTGCGTCTAGCCTTTGCCACCAGACCTCGTGAATGTCTCAACTCTGCCACCTGTGATCTAGTGAGATCCTCATCAAGAAAGATCTTTGTGTGAAGAGGAAAGAGCTTCCTCCTCGCCCTAAGAGCGCATAAGCAGTCAGCAAATGTGAGAATCTTGAGAGAGTACCATCGTATCTGATTCAAGCCTTGTCGAGTGTAGTGTCTTTAATACCCAATTGATCACTAACCTACAAGGATAGGATTAAAAGGAGGAGGAAGGCCCCAAAACATAAGGTTGAGTTTGTGAGCCCGCCTGACATGCTCATCAACCAACTTGGCCTAGACAAGCTCCTCGACCCCTAAAAGTAGAACCAAACTGGAGTTGTTACAAACAAAGGCGGGAGATTCAAATTGCTTCTCGATCTCAGATTCAAGCAAGGACTATTTGTTGACTAAATCCGCCTATTGATCTTGGATCTCACGAACTTGCACTTTGTTGCCATCCACTAGCTCCCTAAGGTTGGAAGAGGCGTTGTCAAATGAAGAGAGGCCCACACATTGTAATTTTAGCTTAGTGACAACTGAGGATAGGGCCTGAAGCAAGTCTTTAAGGTGCAAATTTTTGGTTTCAAGCTTGGCCATGCGGTTCATGAGCTGTTGGTAGGTAACCGATGGCAGGGGAGAGTCGATGGCATGTCAGTCAAGTCCTGCTAGCCAAAGATAGCCAGTCCCACAAAAGAAATATCAATAAATCCAATCAACTAAAAAGCATCAGAGACAAGGATTAGCATTCAATATAATAAGAGCTGCAAACTCTAAAGCATTTACATCTTTATCGAATATCATACCTCTAAATCAAGGTTTTAATTTGTATCTCATTTAGCTCTAAATCAAAGTGATAATCCATGCCTCGTTGTAGTCGGAATAAAGTAACTATTATGTTTAGTACTTGTTAAAGCTAGTTGGGTTGGGTAGTTAGGTGGTGAGGAAATGCGTCAGTTGGTTTCCAACCAACCGACCCTTCTATTAATATTTGGAACATTGTTAATCTACTCATGTTGATTTTTGGTATTAATAAAGAAATCATTTTCTCACCTACTGGTATTGTGGTATGAATGTTGTGTTCTAGGTTTTACTTCATATGTATCAATTGGACTATTTTGTGTATCTATGTAATCGTGTGATATTTCCACTCTACACTCATTCACAAATTCTAGGGCAAATTAAGTAAAGTCCTTGTAGGGGACATTACATTCTCACATCAGAATAGGTGAGGTTTAAAGTAAACTCAAAGAGGAAGATTGTTTTTCCTATCGAGTCTCTAACCAAGATGTCAAATACATAATATCTGGTGAAGTATGTTTTCAAATGTAGTTTAATTGTGCAGTCAACAGAATTTGGTATTGAGTCAACAGATTTTCAGTTGTTTGAGACCAGTTTGAGGGTACAATAATAGAAAGGTCATGTCAATTTTCTTGAACCATTTCAGAAATTCAAGAGGATGGACCATGTGAATTGTGAGGATAAAACTGCCCTAAAAGACAAAAACAAACATCATAAGGAATTGTAGCTGCCCCCTTCAGCCTACACTAAGGTCCACTAGCTTTATGCTACATGTTTTTCATTCCACGGCAGTAAAAATAATAGGATGTGCTAGTTTCACAAGGAAAGACTGGAAAAACTCTGTCAAAAAGGATCAAATATGCTTGAGAGTATGTATGCTTTACTGGTCAAGGCAGTGCTTGTATGGGATGGGATTTTATAACTAACGTGTGGCATGATGCGAGGGTGCCCACCTACAATCCTTCAAAAAAATATTGAATACTCTTTCACACTTGGAAGTTTACAATTACTATGACGGTTTTTGGTGAAAGATGGCCTTGTCATTCACGATTCCGCTTCTACTGTAGCATTTGAAAGTGAGTTGGAATCATTGTAGATAAATTTTGAGACTGTGTCATGTGACTGTGATCATTTTAGTAATCTGGAGGTGTGGGAAGCTTAACAGACCCCTTGCAGCAGATAAAGGGAGTCTCGAGCATGTTTAGCTGATGATACCAGACATTTCCTTGTTTGGAGCTGAAACAGACTATCATCAGTCATCATATGCCTATCAGACCTTGCCTGTTTAAACAGCATATTGTATGTACTATGGTCAATTAAGGTAAGGATTGCATACCGAGTTGCAATACCCTACCCACACCCTTACCAAAACTGGTAGCTTATCTTACAAGCATATAGATTGATTGAACTCAATTTGTGATAGTTCTTCAAAGTTCAGTCTAAATCATATAGAAATATATACTTTGAAAACTAAAGATTCATCTCACCTCACAATTCCTGCTGTGACAGTATTCTGGAGAAAGAGAGGGGTTCCCAAAGCTATAACCCAATCTCCTGCCCGTAGCTTGCTGGAAGAACCAAGTTTTGCTACTGGCAATGGGGCATTTGTATAGATTTTAACAATAGCAATATCAGTTTGAAAATCTGCATTGATAACTTTTCCTTCAAAGCTCCGTCCATCTTGCAGAGTTACAGTAATCTGAATTCCATAAGCAAAACAAAATGACTATGACAAATGGTTGCCAAAGGAATAAACGATCAGATACACATAAACATAACATAAAAGTAGCTGCACAAATTTAGAAAGCTGCTCATTTGATTACCTCAACTAAATAAAAATTTGTTAAAAAAAAGATCTATTTCATAATGAAATTTAGGAACAATTCTAAAAAAAGCATTTCCTGAAAAATTACAAAAGCTATAAAGATCTATTTTTGGTGGCCTGAGGGAATTTCATATTAGTATATAAAGTAATATCAAGGCATAGTGTATTTACTATTAACATAAACCAAGAGCTAATCATTTTTTCAGGGTTAAAAAAATGTAACATGAAAATGATTCACTACCCATTCAATTTCCAAACTCAATGTGCAGAATCCGGTCTTCCAATGTAAGCTGCTTAAAGAACAAATGAGATTATTTCTGTAATATCCCCCTCTAATGATGAAATCCACCATTAAAATTTCAATCAATGTAGCTAATAGAAATACAATGAAATGACTAAATTATTATGAATGAAGTAACATGTATTAGTTATGTTATGAATTATATAGTAAAAACAATATTATTTTAATATCTAAATAGTTATCGACAAATTAATATTATGTATTGATTGAATATATAAACTACAAGCAAAAAACTAAACATAAATAAAAATCAAGAAATAAATAATAAAGTAATAATGAATTACTACCCTAACTTGGGGCCATACTTCAGACACCCCCACACGTCACATCTCTTGGCAATTACAATTATATATAGAAAGTGGCTTGGTAGTAAATAACACATCTTCCCAATGGAAAAGAATGGAAAAGTATTCAAGGAAAAACCTATTTTAAAGAAGTCATATATCATGGGCCATCGAAAATGAAAGAAGGAACAATCAATCCCGAAATTATAGGGGGTAGAACTTGGGGGTATGTAAGATAAAGTTAAGATATTGTAAGATAAAGGTAAGATATTGTAAGATAAAGGTAAGATATTTTATTGAGTACAAAAGTTATTTTATATGGTAGATATATTTGCTGTATAACATTTTTCATATTATTATATATTTATGTATATGAATATATTTATACATAGAAAATTATAAAAGATATTCAAGTTTGAATCTTACTAATATTAGAACTGTGATTTTTGTTGAAACAATGATAATTAATGATTTGATATTATAAGAGTAACTAATATGTTAGTAGATATCAGTATAAATTTATGTAATAAATAATTAATATAATGTTTTAGATCATAATAGATATTTGGAATATTAAATGGATATAATCTTTATGATCCAAGCAATACTTGGTGGAGGACATTCATTAGAAATGTCATGATATGATCCAAGTATAGCTTGGTGGAGGGCATTCATTGTGAATGTCATGATACAATCCAAGTATAACTTGGTGGAGTTCATTCATTATGAATGTCAGCATACGATCCAAGCATAGCTTGGTGGAGGATGTTCATTATGAATGTCATGATATGATCCAAGTGCACTTAGTGGAGAATGATCCAAGTATAACTTGGTGGAGGGCATTCACTTTTGAATGCCATGGAATGATCCAAGTATAACTTGGTGGAGGAAATTCATTGCAAATGTCATAGTATGATACAATAATAACATGGCTTTTGTGAAAAATGTGTTGTGCCCAGCAGTGAAGACAATGTTTGTATGCAACAGTGAAGTTTTCAAGCAGTACTCACAAGCATTGCATTCATTATAGACGTAAGAGAAATGATTCTGATTGGTAGAAAGAATATATGTTTATAACGGTCTGAGGAGTCGAAGAAGGCAATTTCCCTATCAAGGCATTCAAGAAAATGGATTGAGGAATGGAGTCATTGCCAAAGAACACTATCTATTAACATCAGATTACTATGTGAATGTGAAGGGAGAAGCATCATTAAATTTAGTTATTTTTCTATTTCGCAATAAGATCACGAGTAGTGCTACCGTGTGTCCATCTGGTATTCTATGAGATCATCAATTTGGAGAGTATCTAATGTTTCTATGACAGAGATTTTTCTTGGCTTTTCATAATTTGCAAATTGCTTTGGTTCATATGCTAGTCAACTTGGAGAACCATTTCCTGCAGCCTTGGATGCATTTTCATTTGAAAATTTGTAAAGAGTGTTTGCTTTACTATTGTGCATTTTATTTAAGTTGCTTGATTCTCTTTCAAAGCAATCAAGAAGAAAATGGATAAAATGTCTACTACTGCTAAGTTTGAAGGTTTTAAATTCTACACATGGCAAATTAAGATACAGTTGCTTTTGATTGAAAAAAAATACCTATGATATTGTATGTGGGTTGGTGAAAAAGCTACAAGATTTTTTCTATAAAGAATAGAAGTAAATAGGAGGCTGGAAGCAATGGAGGTTGGAGGATTTTTATCATCTCGAGCTAGCTTCTCACTCAAAGATGATTATTGCATGGGAATCAACTATCTGTGTCCCTGTAAAGCCGGGGCTTGGCAAAGTCATCCCTGAAGATAAGAGGGGACTTGATAGATTTGTGTCCCTGAAGAAAAGAGGGGGCTTGGCTATGTGATTGTCCTTCTATGGAGTGAGGGGGAGGTAGGATTTGAAGAATGGCATTAGAGACACTCGGAGGAGATGTCGACTTTCAAAGGAAAGGCGTCCATGTGCAAACATATTAGTGGTGATTGCTTCTACGGCACTTGAGGAGGCATTAGACACACTTGGAGGAGATGTGGACTTTCGGAGGAAAGGCGTCTCATATGCAGCACCAAAGGAGGCATTAGACACACTCCATGGAGATGTGAAATTTTGGAGGAACTATGTCTCCTTGTGTAAGGGGAGGTGGAAACAATCTTATTATGAGGACAACTTCAAGATTTGTAGTCTGAAGTTGGGATATGAGGGCAACTTCAGGATCAGGATTTGCAATCTGAAGTTGCAGAGAGAAAATCTACTTTCAAAGATTGGTGAAGGAGCTTCATCAAAGTTTCCCGAGGAATAATATTACTTAAGGCTTTCACTTATTGGATTAATGTAATAAGGGGGGAATGTCGGACTTATTACATTAATTAGGTTAGTTTCTAATAAGCTAGAATGTTAGATCTGTTGGATTAATGTAATAAGGGGGGAATGTTAGATTTATTACATTAATTAGGTTAGTTTCTAAGTTTAATTTAAATAAATAAGTTAGATATATAGTTGCTCGGAAGTTATTCCCAAAAGTAGTTTTTGTAAGGGAAAATAAGGTTGTATAAAGTTGTTCACATATCACTGTGAAATAATTCAGTATCAATTCTATATGTATTTGAATGTATCCAAAAAATCTGAATCAATAAAATCAGTATTTTATATTTTTGCTCTTTCAGACCAGTCTCCTCAATCACTTCTATGTATAATAATATGGATTATAACAGTTACTTGTTAGACATCGATTCGAGTCTTTCCCTAAAACACTCCCTCTCTACATCGACCTAAACTATGTTGTTTATAGAAAACTTCATGTTATTCTACATGTCATTGGCTATATGCCATATCAACTAGTGTTCTTGCTTCAATGTCTGATCTAGTCTAATTGATCAATGTTCATGAGTACATTACACCTCCTTACTTGCCAGACTTATCAACTTGTTACATTGTAGATGTATGTATATCGTTGACCCTGATCATTTCTAATCTCAAGGATAGTGCTTCAACTTCAATAGTCTTCAAGTGTTTCAACTATAAACCTGCGTGTTGGAGTCATTTCCGTATACACTTGCTACCCTTCCACGTTCTCGCACACTACAATTCAATAGTATGGATGAAGACTCTGTCAATTGCCATTTTGCATCCTCCATGGAGAGAAAACACCGACTCTTTCTTCACCACGAGAGATAATTTGTTAGGTCCGCAATCCTGGTTGTCAACTAAAGTCAACAAGTAAATGATTAAACATTATTTAGAATTATATCGTATTATTATATTAAGCTTTTTATTATTATATTGTTTTATTTAATATCATATTATTATTAGGTTATTATCAAGTTATCACTCTAATATTTTAATAATATATTAGTACATTAAGATTGTATGATTAAAATGATATAATTTATTATTATTATATTAATATAGATTATTTACTATAATTTATTTATTTATTAACATTTGAGTTATTACTAATCTTATCATATCTTTATTTATTATTTACTTAATTTACTTATTTATTATAAATATATTAATCTTATAATTATTATCACTGGGTTTTATTTTGGTGGCGACATGACACCTATTGGTCCACATGTATCTGCTAAAATAAATAAGAATTTTGTTACTGTTAATCTATCTCTTCATGAAAGTTGACACTCCAAAAACATAAGTGATTTAATCATGGAAAAATTATATCAATGCATAACAGCAGCATTCATGAAATTCAAATGGCATTGCCATGAGTTGAATTGTCAATGCAATCACCAAGATATTTAATCGCTATTATTATTTTTTTCAATAGATTGAGGGTTAATGATAATAAATTTTCACAATAGATTATTTGAAGTTCCTCTTTGGGTGATTGCATCGTAGTTTTCTGCATCAACGTTTTGGACCATACTCCATAATTTATCATCAGGATGATACAAGAGAGCAAAAAGAAATCAAAAATATGATATAAAATCTTAATAAAGCCTAAATTAGAAGATAATAACAATACCCTAAGACCTGACAAAAAATAAAATGACTGCAAAAGGAAAGTGGCTTCCATTACATTGGTAGAAGCACCAACTTGCTTCTAATCACTTTGACCCTGGGTTCCACTAAACGTATCCAAATAATCTTGGTAAATCCTGCATTTGGAGAGAACAGGGAGGGTGAAGAGAGTTGAAATATCTAAGTAGACATCACTGAGGATGATTTTTAAATTATCAAAATACATTAGATATATCTAAACATGTAATCATGTAAGATGTTAGCATCTTGGCTGCAAATCTCAAAGTCCTCAAACCGTTAGATATATTGCCATACATCTAATATCATTCGCATATTGCTAATAAGCATTGGCATGTTATTGCACATAATTAACATGTTCTTAGGACTATGTTATTTAAAGAGTTTTGATTTCTTGATAACTTTTTTTACTATTCAATTAAGTAAACAATGTTATTTGTCATCTAAGTAACTACAAATATAATAAAACTTATATGGTACAAAAGTAGAATTTGATGCTTAATGCATTATATGATTATAGATTTGCAATATTAGCTTGGGCCTTAGTGTCAAAAGGGATCAGGATGTACGCAGCTCATTATAAGGTTCCCAGATGTACATTGCCAAGGTTTGACATGTAATGAATTTTAATTGCAATGGGATTTAGCCAATTTAGTACAAGGTGAGGAAGGACATGTATCATTGAAATATTCTCAATACCATGGAGCAAGTGTTAGTATGAGGGAGGAAAATTTTATTTAATATTTTGTCATTGATGTCAAAGGTTTGTGATCAGGGTCATATAACTTTGGAGGATTAATCAAAGTAAATCCTTATCAAGCTACCGATTATTCATCAGATCTTCATCAGCTGCTTGATTTTCTGTTTGACCTACTTGGCTACTTGGTTTGCTAGCTGTTGGTAGTCTACTTGAGCTACTTGGCAGCATGCTTGAGTTGTTTGGTTGTCTACTTGATTTTCTTGCTTGTCTACTTTGCCAGCTCAAATTATCGGCCATGTCACAGTTTGAAGGTTGGCTATTCAAGAATAGCCAATGAAAAGGGCAGCAGCTATGCAGCCACAGATTTAGACATCATACCAAGGGGGCACTTTGTACACTTGGCTTTTTTCCCAAACGTGCCCCCTTGGTATGATGTCTAAATTTGTGGCCGCATAGTGACTTCCAATGATAAGAGGCTCAATTCTATTATTTATGGGCTGTGATATTGCCATCAGATTTTATTACTTGGTGTTTTAACTTTTTTCTATTCCTTAGCATGATAGAATGCAATGCTCTTCCTCAGCAGCAAAAGAGTTATTTAGAAGACAAGTAAAAGTCTCCAGCCAAGCCTTTTATGGAGAAGTCATCTTTCAAATATAGAATCAACGTATGGAAGCTTAAAGGGAATAAATAATCTCATTGTTGACAGTTAAATATAAAGTTGCGTTCCATGAAAACATTTTTTATCACAAATACTGAAGCAATATTATTATTGCTATTTTGAGCTGTGTGCTAGCAATTCTAGTAATTATTTGGCAATAAGATGTTTTAGAGACATGCATGAGGATTATGCTTACTATTGTTGGGCGTTTTTTTTCGGACTCGTGGTTTCTATCAAAGTTAGTCACATGAAGAAAATTATTGATGACATGAAATTCTATTTAACGATTGGATAGAATGAGAACTATCTTTGAGTGTAAAGTTTTCATGTTGAGCTGAGATAACATGGTCTTCTTTGGTCGTTTTTGAAAAAACAAAAAGCAAAAGCGGGTGCATGGTCATGGCTGTGCATCATTGATTATTCTTGCTACAACTATGCAGTTAGAAAACTTTGTTTTAGAAAAATTGTGAGTATAGGCAATGACTATACACCTTGCTATAGTTTTTAAATGAAATGTTTTACACAAAGGCAAAGAAGAGTTAATGGCCAAGTTGACTCTTGATTTTGGTCAGCAGTTTTGTCTTCATTGATTTAAACTGGGTCCTGCTTTGAGCATTTTACAATCTTTTGTGAGGATTTTCTGTAAGGTTGATTTGGTTTTGAGGTCAAACCAGCACGAGGAGATTTAGCAATTGAATATTTTATGAGTCTATACAATGTTTGTTATTTCTGTATTGGACAGGATCAAAGGAGCTCAGTATATAAAAAAGAGCTTGATGTGGAGGTATTCATAAATTAGGCATGCTATCATTATATACTGTTGTGCATATAATTTTAAGGAAATAGGAGAATCTTTCAATTCAATTATTGCAGATAAAAAGGGGGTGTTGTGTAAGTTTGCATGATTTTTGGAGTATTTAGTAGGTTCAGAAAGGTGTTAGAATTTTTCTTTTGAGTTGGTGCTTCAGTTGATCAAAGTTGGTGCTTCTAGGATCAAAACTGATGTAAGAAACCAAACTAATTTAAGTTTTCCACCATCAAGCATCTTTCATGATTGTAATACCCACCCCTGATCCAAAATGCCAAAGTTCTGATTTATTTCTATCTACCTCTAATTCTGATTTTTTGAGATTTTTTCTATTTTCTTTCTAGCTTTGGTGTTTGCAATTTTTTTAGTTTTCTGATTTTAATTGTTTTGTTGTTTACTTGAATGTCGATAGAACCAAATGACATGCTGAAAATGAACAAAATCAAACAATTGTTTACCGTACAGGGTAAAGGATACTTATCGCATGTAGTACAGTAAGATATAACACTGAACAGATACTTTATTCATATACGCAATATGCACTCCAATGCTTACAATATGTTTATGATGATTCTAATGATGTTCCAAAGTCCCTTCCAAGTGGTGTACATATACTTTCCCGAAGGGGTGACTCAACCGTCACGCACCTGTTCAGATACTATTCTACCCGTCAGCTACAATATAGAACTGTCTCCGGACGACAAAATAAAGACAACAAAACTCAAATTTCACTAAAACAATTAATTACATCCATGTTTAGATACTAAGCAAAGGGATGCATCCCTGTGTAGTGGTCGTCCATGCCCTCAGTTCGTTCCCCTCTGCTTGTAGCTTTTACACTCGCTCCTTCCAAACTTTCAATTCTGCCTCAACCTCCATCTAAAGCTCCAAAGCTGAGTGCATCATCCCAACAATCTCTCCCAACTCTCTCTCTTTCTCATCTGCCACCCCCCCTTCTCCACTGCTAATTGTTCCTTCTCCGCTGCCACATTCTGCAATTGACTCTGCCTAGCTAACAAGGCTGCCCTCTTGGATTCCCAAGCTGCCCTCTCCATGGCTAGCCTGGTAGTTGACTCCTCCCAAGCCCTCTCAATTGCTACCTGGTCTGCCTGGCTCCTCCAAAGGGTGTAATATGCATCCCTATGTATCTCGACTATCTCTTGAGTCAAAACCTCTACTCGGCTCTCCATAGCAGGATCTTTTGTAGTGGCCCAATCCTGTCGCATCTCTACAATCTCCACACTCAGCCATCCCCGTTCCTCAAAACAAATTGTAAAGGTAGTCAGGCATCCTAATTTCATAAAGGATACTACTCTCTTCAGCTCCTTCACTACCGAGTCCAAAGCCTGTATCTTTGCAGAGGCCACTACCTAGTGAGCCTAAGTCGCTAGAGCCGCTATATCAGCGAAGAATGCCTCACTCATCACTGTTTCTGGCGCTATTGGAGGCTATTGTTGCACACCCATAGCCCTCTCTACTGCTTCTGCCATCTGCTCAACAGTGCTATGTGGTAGTCCATCATTCTGTGTCGGCTCCTCCACCTGTGCCTATAAAGGGTCTTCCTCCGGGACTACTTCTCGTGTAGGTGAATGCAAGTATGTCACTTGAGGTGCTGGGGTACGGTGGAACCTCGTACTCAGGTACATGCTCAATTTTTGGGTTTTGCCCTCTTTGTCTGGCTCAGGCGATGCTAACACTGTCGTATCCACTGTAACCACTGCATCTGAATCCACTACGTCCAAATGAACACACGGCACTCTCAAACCCTTGCCTATTGATATCTCCATTACTCCTTCCTCAGTGTCCATCTCTGTATTAGGTACAAGTACCTCAGCTCTAGCTTCTGGTAAAACCTTGCGAGCAAGCTCCATCATTACCTCCAAAACAACTGTCTCCGTTGGTAGCGGATGTGCCTTTGCTACTGCCTCAAGAATAGCTTATGTCTCCGCTATGGGCTGAATCCCAACTGAAGCCAGAGTCATCACTACTGGCTACCAGAACTGACCAAACCCTGGGATGCCATGTATACCTACGGGAGCCAAGTGTGTCGTTGCTGAAAGTGCAGGTTGTGGGAATCTCAATGGTGTAGCTGTAATTACTTCTACCTTCTCATCCTCTTCCTCCTCCCTGTCAGTCCCACTTTCCTAAGAAGTTTCCTCACAGCCACTGTCAATATTTTTGTTGTCCGGTCTTGGTCATTTTTGTTCGAACATGGTCTTAGTGCGAAGTGTATCAAGATGTCTCCACTGCATGATCGAGGGTTCGCCTAGCGCAAGTGGTCCCGGTTTTCCCTCTAGTGTATCGTTGGGGATCATCCACATTGTTGCCTCCAAGAATAGCCCGATGGCATAATGCGGCATGTAGAATGTCTTGTGTTGTAATGTCATTAATTCATACATCCGTTCTGCCAACAATGCAACCCAGTCGTACACTCTTCCTTGCAGAATCTCGTTCATCATCGCCACCTGTGGGAATGAAATGTCTGAGACACGGCTAGAGCTTGTGAAGAGACACTTCACAACGTCCGTAAGACAACGCCAATGACCTTCCTACATGTTCGATTTCTTCAATTCTCTACCCCTCAACGTGTCTGTGAGAGCTTCTTGCTCAGCCTACATCAACTCCCCACATACCAGCTATATCAATTGTGTCTTTACCTTCGGACTCAACTTTTTTGGTTTGCTATCTATTTTCCTTCCCCCTTGTGCATGACCAGGTATCCTGAATACCTGTTTGAAGTCCGCCGGTTTGAATGATATCACCAAGTTGTAAACAAGGTAAGAAAATGTACTAGTTCGAGAGAACCTATCACACGTTTCTATCATGAGGTGTAAAAACCCTTCATAATCTCTAATACAACATAGGCATTTGTATCACCCATTCAACCTATGCCTTTCAAATGCTGGCCTTCATTGGATGGTTATCAAGTGTCTCCTGCCACCACTTCCTACATTCTGCTCCATTCAATCCTTCAAATGCAACATTTTGCATTGTGGGATTATCCGTCATAGCCGACTATGTTGGTTGCTTCACTTTCTTTTTGTTTGGTCCTATACTTGTTCCTCCTGCTACATGGACTCCGGATGGCAAAGTCTTTACATTCTTGTTCATGACTACAATCATTATTGAATCTTCATCCAATTTCTTTTTCCAAGCTCTCTTGCCGGCTGAATGCATAACTATCACCCTTTTGTCGTTTTTCTCAAAATAAAAACAAAAATCTGTTAGGCCAGTTACCTCCCTCCATACAATGTTATTTCGAAGTTCCTTCTCCTGTCTTTGGCGTTCGTATGGAGCCATACAATTTTTTTTACTCTAAGTTTGCCTTTGCTCTACTGTTGTACGGTTGTATTCTTCTATCTATTGTGGTCGTACGGATGAAATATTGCTCTCCAAGGTTTGTTACGGCTGCTCTTCAACTTGCTTCTACTAAGTTTGTAACTATAGACTTGTTGTATCTACAATATTGCAGGGCTGTATGGCTATACAATATTCCCTTCTCCCACGTGAGGAGTCCGTACGTCACAACTTTTTAGAACCTACTTGCCTTTGTACGGCTTTTTTTTTTTGCTCCTTAGTATTCCATATCATATATTTTTCCCTTTTGTATTGGCCGTACAAGTTTTCCTTAACTCCTACAACCTTTTGACTAGCCATACGGTGTCCTTACTAGGCCGTATGGTGTTTTGTGCCTTACTTCCCTACCTTCCTTTCTGCTTGCCTGTCGTACGGTCCAATCTGTTAGCTGTTAGCTATTTGTACGGTGGTGGTGCTCAAATTTTATTCCTCTTTGAGCCATAACGGCCAAATTTCTCCTTCCCCACATGTTTGTACGATCAAATTTCTCCTTCAACGCATGTCCATACGCTCACTTTCTCCTTCCACATGTGTAATACAATGCAATGCCATACGGTGTTACTTGATTGCTCCTGTGACCGTCTCCTTTGTTGTACAGTCTCTGCTAATAGCCATATGTTTCCTTTTAATGATTTTCATACTGACCGTACGGTGGGTTTGTTTCACCGCTATGGTGTGCTTCTTCTGTCTGTACAGCCATACAGTGACTACTTGTACAAATAGCTCCTTTTGATCTTTACGGGTCGTACACTGGTCTCTTCCTTCGTACGGTTCTAGTCTAAATCTCTTCTCTTTGTGGTATGTTAATACAAGGCTCATCTTCGTTACTCATATGCTAATATAAGATTAATAGTCGTACAGTACTCATTGTTTTGTTCTTTATATTTATTACTTTTATTACTTTGGACCGTACTAAGGAAATGTGCTTAACTCTACATATATTATTTACATTTACCTATCTTACAAATTTACATTCTTTATCTACTATTTCTACATTTCTCCAATTTGTTCGAATGCGGAGGTGCGTTGGTAGATTTTCAACTTCGACCCGTTTACTACATTAGGCACCTCCTTCCCATCCAACATCCATAATTTGATTGCTCCATTATTGCCAACTTAGCGTATCTTGTATGGTCCCACCCACTTCACTTTGAACTTTTCTAGTCTAATCTCGTTTCGCCCATTATACTTCAAAACTAGCTGTCTTGGTTCAAATTTATTCAATTTTAAATGCTTGTTATACCATACCTTACGCCTGTTTTGTTTAACTTTTGTGGCCCATTGTGCCTACAATCATCACTCATCCAATTTATTCAAGTTATATAATCTCTCCCTCAGGCTTCCCATATCGCCCAGTTTGTTCTCGATCGCAGTCCTTAAACTCAATACCATAAACTCTGCTGATACCACTACCTCCTGTCCATACATCAACTGAAACGAAGTGTGTTCAGTTGTTACCTTATATGAAGTGCGGTATGCCCATAATGTTGATGGTAGTTTTTCTTCCCAATCTTCTCCTTTCACTACACAAGATTTATACATCACCCTAACCAAAATCTTATTCGGAGCTTCTGTTTGTCTGTTGGCTCTCGGGTAATGTGGGCTCAATAGTGAATGATAAATTTTGAACTCGATAGTGAGCAGTCGGATGACATGATTGACAAAGTGTCCTCCCCAGTCGCTTGTCAACTGCAGTGGAATCCCGTACCTAGTCACGATTTGCTCATAAATAAATTTAGCTGTGCTCACCACAGAGTTTTCTAGTAGTGCACATTACTCTACCCACTTGGTCAAGTATTCTGTCACCACCACGATGTACCTACATCTTCTAGTATTACTTACCTTAAGGGTTCCGACAAAGTCCAATCCCCATCTTTCAAAAAGCTGCTACACATGCGAAGGATTCAGAGGCATGAAGTCCCTCTTCAGTGGTTTAGCTCTCTGAGATGTGTCGCATGCAACAACCCACTCCCTAGCGTCATTGCGCACGGGTGGCCACCATAACCCTGCCAGAAGTATCTTCCACGCAATTGTCTAGCCCCATGTGTCCTGTTGGTCCTTCATGGGCTTCGTTCAACACCTTCGAAATTTCCTCCTCCAGAACGCATCAACTTAGAATCTAATCGGGTCCCATCTTGTACAATAACCCGTTGATCAACTGAAATCTTCAACTCCTTAGCACCAGTTTCCTCCTCTCATTCGGCAATATTTCACTAGGAAACTATCCCATCAATAGATACTTTCCGATGCCTGTGTACAAGGATGGCAATACTGCAACGTGAAATAGCTGCGCGTCAAGAAAATCATCATTCACTCCCTCTGGTGGCTCTCCTGATTTTATCCTCAACAAGTGATCCACACTTACATGACTCTTTCTTGGCCACACCACAATCTTGAATGTGAACTCCTGCAACAATAATAACCATCAAATTATCCTTTCCTAAATGATCGGCTTATTTACAAGATATAGTAGTGCTTGATGATCTACATAGAGCCAATAAATAATGTCTAACTTTTTGTACTACATACACCATCCCCAGTACCTCTTGCTCCATCATACTATAATTTTTCTCTACCTTAGATAATAGTCTACTTACAAAATATACCGGATGGTCTAATCCATGATCACCTGTTTGTGTCAGTGTTGCTCCAATCACATAGTTCGATGCATCAACATGAACATGAAATTCCTTATCACAGTTCGGATAAGCTAGAATCGGTGTTGTGGCCAACCTCGTTTTCAATCCATTGAAAGCTTCATTCTATTCCGCTTCCCATTTATAAGGTTCGCCCTTGCAGGTGACTTTGTCCAACGGGTAGGATATCTTCGCAAAGTTCTTGATAAACCTTTGGTAGTATCCTATATGTCTGAGAAATGATTTTACTTCTGATACATCCGTCGACGGTGGCATATCCAAAATTACACGAACTTTGTCAAGATCCCTCTTCAACCTTGCTTTGCAGACGATGTGTCCTAATAGCTTTCCCTGTAGTTCCATGAACCAGCACTTCTTCGGATTCAATGCCAGTCTCGCCCATCTACATCTCTCCATGCATTCTCCAAGTGTTGTTATATGTTTATCCTCCACACTGAAAATTGACCAATCATCCAAAAATGCTTTAAAGTTTCCAACAAACATTTTATCAAATATGTGTATGATAATTCTTTGGAATGTTGCCATAGCATTAAACAGTCTAAACGGCATCTTGTTGTATGCGTACACTCCATCTTCCCCTATGAATGTCGTTTTCAACCTGTCTTCTTCAATAATGGATATCTGGTTGTATCCAGAGAACCCATCCATGAATGAGTAAATCTCATGCCCCACAACTTCTTCCAGAATGCTATCGGTGAATGGTATCGGAAACGGATCTTTAATCGTCATCACATTTAGGCATCGAAAGTCTACGCATATTCTTATCTGCATGGTGTCTTTTTATAGAGATATCATAATCGGTGATACCCACTCACTCGTCTGCAATTTAAAAATAATTCCTACTTCCAACATCCGATCGATCTCATCAGTGACCTGTGAGGCATAATTTTTGTTCATCCGATACGGCCGCTTTTGCACAGGTACTGCACCTTCTATCAACGGTATCCGGTGGACACATAACTCTGGTGGTACTCCTTTCAAATCCTTATACATCCATGAAAAGACGTCCTTGTACTCCATAAATACTTTGCACGTTGCTGCCTTCAGGACTAGATTCTAATCATCCCCCACAAAAATATTTTTTGGACTGGCTTCATCTCCTAAGTTAATTGTTTTTACACTAGGCTCTTCATACTTTATAGGTTTGTCATCACTAAACGTATGCGTCGGTGTTTCATCTACATGTGCTTCTCCCTCCTTTACTCCACTATACTCCTTCGGAACTCATTCCCTTCTTTTCCCTCTTCAACTCCCAACATGTTATAGCTCGTAAAGAGTTCATAATCCTCCATCTGCCAATGGAGTAAGCCATTCACCGAGTCTAAGTCATCATCATTCAACCCTCCTAATCTCAATACTCCTTCATCTGGTTTCATTCTCTTCTTCCCCTCATTGTCACCTTCGCCTTCACCTTCGAAATCTGACGACACTACCTCTTCACCTATCATCTGTGTATGCAAATCAATTACAAATCTTCAGACTCCACGTTCCATGGATAGGTTATTTCATTTCCAATCATGTTTCACTTTTGCTTGCACCAACCAACCCCGTCCAAGGATAGCATCATACCTTTTTCTTTTTAGTGCAATGACTACAAAATTTAATAGAAATGGTTGAGTTTCGATAGTTACTGGCTGCACCATCAGGGTTCCCAACGGCTTGATTCCATGCTGATCCGTCGTAAGTAACTAAAATGTAGGTGGCCACAACGTAGGTTTCCCAACTTTTTCCATATATCCTCTGGTAACACATTTAAGCCTGACCCTCCATCCACAATTGTGTCCATAAGTATGGTTTCGAGGATAACCATCTCTACCACTATCGGATGTCTTCCTGTCGTGAGTGCTAGTAGCATTAGGTCTGCTGCAGTCGTTCCACTACCATCCTTTCCTGTTTCCTCTGTTGCTTTCAGAAGTGGTGTCATATTCAGAATCGTTGTCCATAAATGAGGCATTGTAAGAAAGTCATTTAATTTTATAGGGACTTCTATTTGCATTACCTGCCTTATCATTTTTTTTCAGCCAGGTTCCTATTCGAGGTGTTAGTAGTGTCTTTTGCTTGCAACTTTCTCGTTTCCATCTGTTTTTCCACCTCTATTCGTGCTTGCTGCAACCTTTTTTTTTCTTCCTCTGCACCAAGGTACTTTGCTTTCTTTGCTTACTCACGTGTAATGGCTAATGTTTCCTCATCACATGTTTCGATGCTTAACAAATTCACTCCTTGCTTCGAGCATTTTGAATCTTTGTGGTCTCCCAGATCACACCATCTACATAACAACTGCGACAACTCCTTCGTGATACAATCTCTAGCTAAGTGCCCCCAAAGGTTGCACGCATGGCATTGTATCATCGGTCGCCCACTCAAGTAGTACTGTATCCGACTTCGGCCTCCATTGTTATTATTGTTATTATTATTACCACCACTTCCGCACCAGTTATTGTTGCGATATCCTCCTGAGGTTGCGTCATTATTGTTTGTGCTCGTTCCTACTCCGATGTATACTTCCAGCATTATTAGCACCCGTTGCTGTCCCTATCTTCATATTGAATGGGCATTCCTTTGTGGAATGTCCCGCAATCTACGAGATATCGCAAAATTGTTTTTTCGGGCAGGAGTCGTTTGTGTGGCCCTCCTTATAGTCCGTACACCACAATTCCCCCTTTACTGAGTCAACATTCTTTTCCAAATTTTGAAATTCCTTCATCATCTGTAGCATATCCTTCTGCAACACTCGAACTTTCTTACTTGATTCTTCATTGCTGTTACTACTTTCAGACAATGAATCGTCTCATCGTCTGAGTCCGACGATTTGTGCTTATTCTTGCTTGTTTTTTGCTCACTCTCCAAATCCATTGCCCGATTATACGCATCTATGTGCAATACTGGAGGTACAATCTTCATTTTCTTCTTTAGTGTCAATCGTAGCCCTTCAATAAACCATCGTATCTTTAATCTATCAACTGGTGGGCGCTCCATCTTCCCCACCAACTCTTTCAGCCTTCTTGCATATACACAGATCGTTTCATTCTTTCCTTGCTTATTACTGTATATTTCTGCAACAATTTCATTATCATCCCTTAGCAGTCGGAACTCTGCTATGAACTCCTTCCTAACGTCTGCCCATGTAGTTAATTTTTTTGAGGATCGGTATCTGCAAACCAATCAATTGCTACACCTCGTATGGTCGCTGGAAACTATCAAACCCAATCATCCTGGTTCGTTACACCATTTGCCGTCCATATTGTTTCACATGTCTTCCAGTGTCTGATCGGATCTATCGTCCCATCACCGTTGAACTTCGGCAATTTTTCCCTTGGTCTTGTCATTGCTACTTTCTTTTGATTTTTTGGTACTTGTTGTGTACCCAAGTTTTTCTGAGCACCCATGTTGTTCTAAGTACCCACACTATTCTGATTACCCGCATTGTTCTACACAACCACACTACTTCAGACAACCATCCCACTTCCAACAACCGCGTTACTTGGTGAGAAAAGATCTTCCTCAAGTGAAGTTGTTTGATTCTCTGCCTATATCCATTCGTCAATACCGTCAAGTGTATTGAGAACAAAGAGTTGACTCCACACTCGTGCTCCTTCGGCACTTCGAGTCGTGCGAGTTACTTCCCTTCTGTTCGGATTCTCTACCCTCGACGTATACTAGTTAAGAAACTCCTCCTTTATCTCTTCCACCAAATTTAATCGCTGTTGAGTTCTTCTAGCAATTCCTCGGCACTCCTTAGTCTACTAGGTGAATGCACTCCCTCCGTCTGTGCTCCTTCACCCCCTCGATATCTGTCAGTAAGTTGCTGAAGCTTGCGTCTGTGCTTCGTCTGTTGTGCTAAAATTAAAACTTCCTATGTTGTGCGTATCTCATCCTTATCTTTTATCTTATTCCTATCCATGTTAAGCAAATTCAGCATTAATCTTCATAACACTACTGTCGTTCCAGGTTTGATTGGCAACGATGCCAAATGTTTACCGTGCAAGGTAAAATGATACTTATCGCATTTAGTATAGTAAGATATAACACTAAATAGATACTTTATTCATATACGCAATATGCACTCCAATGCTTACAATATGATTATGATGATTCTAATGATGTCCCTTCCAGACAGTGTACATATACTTTCCCGAAGGGGTGACTCAACCGTCACGTGCCCATTCGGATACTATTCTACCCGTCGGCTACAATATAGAATTTACCAACAACAACAATTGCATCCAAACTATAGATACAAGACTCAGACTTAACGAACCTAACACAACTCAAGACTTGGCAAGACTCAGTAGTACTTCACAAAAACTCGACCAAAAAAACTAGTTTCTAGTAAGTCTCACTTCTTAGAGAGTCTCGGGCCCTTAGGACTTGGCTAGGGTAACTCAGCTTTGGAGTCACCATGACACGGAGAGTCCTAAAGAGTCTTGAAACTATAATCCAAACAATGAAAGAATCTTTAGTTTTTTGAAACAATAACTAGTACCATACCCAATCTGAACATGTACAAGTTTGATGATGAATATTGCATGCCAAAAACTTTCACAATAAATCTAGCATTTGCCAAAAGATGTATTCTCATGGGTCTGATTGATTTCTATAATATCTCACACTAGGATATTGTCTCAAATCCGATTTGGGTTGTCAATTTTGAATGCTTGACATTTGTCAAACACTTTGCATGCAAGCTCTAATAACTGTAAGGACCCTAATAGGTTCTAACTCTACCAAACACTAGATTGTCTCAATCAATAAATGTTTGACATTTTGTCAAACACTTTGCATACAAGTTGTGACTCTCGTTTGGTTTTTGCACAATTTAAACACTTTCACGATTTTTTGAAATATATGCTTTAAATGATTTTTGACCATATATTTCAAATAACAAGCATGAATCCATAGAGAATTACATAACTTGAACACAAGAATTCTTTATTGGCTGAGAATCAACTTCCAACTATTTACAATGACTACCTTATGCAATTATAATTTACTAAACTCAAAATGCAGGAACCTGATATCAAATTGCATGTGATGTTAGATTTGACGAACGAATGTATCAATTCTAAAAATGATGCCAATGCTTGCAAATATTAATTGGTGATGTCATCCAGTCAAAATGTACGTCTACAGCTTAAACAGCTGCCCTCTAAATGAATGTTGTCACCTCTAAATGGCACGTGGCTGCCTGAAGACATCAAACGCAGATCTTCTATAGGCTGTGATCTACTATAATTAAAAGTCCCCTACTTTGCAAACAATCTCTGAGATAAAATGGGGCTGCAAACGCCAATTTCTGCATACAAAGAAATCAATCTTGGCCCTTGTATGAAGTCAAAGCACTTGCACAAGTCACCGGTATCTTGCAACCAATTCAAAGTACTATAGCAGTAAAGAATTTAAAATTCCTTAAGATCATAATTTGAAACCCTTATTTCAATTCCCTCTCCACACCAACAAAAATCAAAATGCATCCAGAATGAGTTTTACCTTGCATTGAATGCATTTATAACTTCAACCCCAATCGGCTAGTAGCTTCCTGAATACTCTTGTCATGACTTAAAACCTAAGCATAGGCTTTTTAACATATTTGCTTTGGTTTTCATGATTTGAAATACAATAGTTTATTATATTTCCCTCCATTTGGTGCACAATAAAATAACATAAAGTATATTTTATTGATCTCTTATATCTCCCCTTTAAATTAGGACTTTAAATTTTTCCTCAAATGCACTTTATTAATTGACTTTACAATCATTTAATACCTCCTTTTTCTATAATAATGTTAAATAACACTTGATGTGCACTTGTAATTAACTATTACTTTATTTATAATTAAAATGTCATAACTCCAAAGATATTATTTATTGAATCTGTCAGAACTAGGAGGTAACTCATTGCATTTCCTACTAACCAGGGTGCCTTACTAAAAATAGAAAGGGTCCATCTCTTTTAAGCCTTGATTCACTAAAATTAGTAAATCTTTAAATACTTGAACAATAAAGGTGCCAAAGGCCATCACTGCAATTAAAGCCAGCCCAAGTGCCCTGCCAAATATAGAAATGTGTTAGCTAAATATTTTGTGCATCAAGGACTATGACTTTAGGCAACATTTCATGAGATTTCTCTCTCCTCTCAACAATAGGGGAGGCTCCCTTCTTACCGTAGGTGGCTTCAATAGGAACTTAACTGAAATTACAAAAAGGATGGTTCTCTTGATCAATTACTGTTTTTAGGGGAATGGTTTGCATATAACTATTACTTTCCAACTTAATAAAAAGTGTCTTATTGCTATGATAATACTAGTGACCCTGGAATTGACGTAAGAACAACACCAAGGGCAATAATTTACTTTTTATGTTTTGTGAAACAAAAACAGAAACCCAAAGTCTCCTACATTTGTCTCAAATAAAGACTTACCAGAATAACCAGTAAGGCACAAAGTCTCTTACTAGATACCCTCAAATTCAATAAAAAAGCTTACATTTGAAGCCCAAAGTCTTCAAATCTAAGTGACTACAGCCACTACTATCTATAGCAATTTGTCCTCCTGCAGCACAAAGTCTTCAAAAGTTCAATTGGATCTTAATGCAATAGGCAGCTCAAAATTTGCACAATTAAATTCAAATCCCTCTTGACCAAAGCTCCAAAACTTACAATCAATATCCAAAAAATGTCGTCACATAACACCTTGAATCAACACTAAGTTTGAAAGCTAATTGCCTTTTTTTTTTTAATAGCAATTTAGATTTACATCCAAGCACAAACTCTTAGAGTGCACATATAAACTGGCAGAATTTTCTTGCCTTGTCAAAATATGATAATATACAATGAGCTCCCTCATTTATATACGAAAATAGGAGAGAGAAAGGTGGAGGAAAAAGAGGAAATCTTCAATCACCTTGACTTATTCTCTAACAAACTTATAACTAACTAATTTACTTATTCAAAGTCACATGCCTAATGCAATTGCAACTTGACTACATGAGATGATTATATAGGGACATGTCATCCTGTACCTACAACATAATCGCTCTTTACATCTAATCTTTGTCATTCTACTCTAAAGCTAATGAAAAAATTAAGTCCGTAAGCCCAGCTAGGCAGCTAAGCAATATGATAAGATCATAGATCTCCTCCCTAAACTTTGACATCCGCGTGCCTTTAAGGAAAGATTGGGTCTCCTTTTGATCAACCCGTTATTGTTAATGAATTTGATGTAGTAAGAACTATTTTCGTTCCACAACTCCAAGGCTTTCT
Source organism: Cupressus sempervirens (assembly GCA_028749045.1). Taxonomy (NCBI): domain Eukaryota; kingdom Viridiplantae; phylum Streptophyta; class Pinopsida; order Cupressales; family Cupressaceae; genus Cupressus; species Cupressus sempervirens. The sequence goes on along the minus strand of CM053783.1, from coordinate 762,567,348 downwards.
ATCTAGTGATGCTTGTGACAAATGGAGTGTGAGGAAAATGAAAAATTTGATCAATAGTCCTTGGATCAAGATTAATGATGGTATTGACATCTTAGTCCCTGATAGTTCTGGAGGTTGCATCAAAATGTCTGGCACGTACAAGGATAAACTCAAGAACATGAGCTGTCACAGGAAAGCTGGATAGCAAATGAATATAACTTTGTTTGATCCAAGTCATGTTCTTTGTGGCATTGACTCTTCTGAGAAAATCTTTCATATTCATGTGTTTTACATCCGTATCTCGAACCTCATCATGGTGGCAAGTTGCTTGTGATGGTGAGATGAAGTTGTAATACTGGTCATAATAGTATTTCATCTTTTTCTTATGTTTTCCTTTTGCTGGTGCAAGTTCTTTTGAAATCACAGAATGATGTATCTGTGTAACTATTACATGAAAGTTCCATAATGTAAGAACATCATCATATGAGGGGTCCATGTAAAACTTTTGCTGTGTAGAAACACAGATTTGGGCAAAGTATGGATAGGGAAAATGTATGGAATGATTGTGGATAGCGAATGAACAAGTCGATCAAGTTCACAATGGCTCAAATGTGACTAAAATATTAAAAAAATGAGTTCTTTTGAGAGGATTGCATATGTGGACAGAGAACTTTAAAATGTGCACATGAGGACTGAAGTGTAATGAAATGGAAGCATAGCATGCTTTAATAGCTGTAATCATCCTATTTATCTGGCAAGCATGTCGGAAATTCTTTTTCAACCATAGGGCAGCCATATGGACGTTCATGGAATGCATATTGGTGGGACTTGCACTTAAATTCTCATGTGGAGAAAATAGGGACTTGCTTTCATATTAGAACGCGACTTTACCCTAACTACATATGCAAGTAACTGAAACCTTGCATATGCAACTTAAAGAAGAAAGAAGAAAAAGAGGAGAAAAACATGAAAATCTGAAAATGGAAATTGAAAGACTTGCAATAAGAAACTCAACAAGACCAAAACGTCTTATGGAAAGTAAAGGAAAAACATAACTCTCTTCACCAACCACAAAATAACAAGCCTTTTTCAAATCATTTGAAAATTTTGAAAATAAATCCAAGAGATTTCAGATTAAGATTTGTTTAATATCATAAGACATCGAAATTCAAACTTTGAGGATAGTCAAGGTTCGAATTTGGACATGTGGAGATAGTTAAAGAGATTAAATGCCCAAAACTAGTAACAAAGTTAGACCAAATCAATGCCATATGCAAATGCATTGAAAAGTGGTGTAAAGGGCATCATTGTAAGCTTGGAAATGATGAAAAACAAAATGGAAATGAAATACATACTCTAGAAAGCTCTTTGGAATGACTGTAAACCAAAAATCACCAAGAAATGCAAGGTTTTTTATAGAAAATGTGCCCTAGACAAGTTGCTTTTGGCCAAATGCATGTGTTGAAGAACATGCTTTCGCTCCCAAATTCGCCACTCTTCAAACACGTCCAAAAATGACTTGATGTTTGGTCAAATACAGAGCATTTTTTTTTGGAAAACACTTACTAATATGTTGCTAATACATGGACATAACTTTAGATGCCATTAGCACATGAAAAATATACTAAAAACCCTCTCAAAACAAGGCTGGACATTGAAACGCACTTCTATGTTTTAATATGATATGCTTCTTCTTCAAAAATCACCACTTAGCTTTGAAGGAGACTTTGCTGCTTGAAAACACATTATTAGGGAGCAAACACATGTATAATATCACATGTTTTCAACCAAAAATTGCCACTTGCAGCCGTTTGGTCAAATGACTTAGTGCATAACGCACTTTCGGAGTTCATTAATATGTCTTGAATGACATCCTATTGAGCCAAAAATCGCCATTATGCTTTAGTGCAAATATAAGTCATTAAAAACGCATTTGTCATGGCCATTTAAATGTATTTTAAAAATATGCAGTTGGGCTAAAAATTGCCACTTCAGCTTGGTGGGGTTTTTTAAATATGAAAACACATTTTAAAATGCATGTAGTTGGGCCAAAAAACACCACTTTGTCTTAGGCTAAGTGAATGGGTTTTTTAATACTACATACCAAAGTAACAAGAATCGGAATCGGATCGAAATCGGCCATGAATCGGAATCGAATCGGCCATGAATTGGAAAATTTAAAAAACCCTTGAAATTTAGTGAGTAACTTATTTCATAAACCCTTTATCGCTGATTCGATTCACCAATTCACAAAAAATCGTTTGGCTTGAATCGAATCGCCGAATCGCGTGAATCGCATGAATCGCCGTGATTCTTGGAACCATGCTACATACACATGCAATTGGCCCCAAAATCACCACCTAGTGTATTTACATGTTACTAAAACATGTATTCTAACTTTAAAAGTCCATTAAGTAGCAATTTTAAAAGATGTATATATAAATGGGCCAGATTTTTCCACTTGCAATAATTAAATGAGTTTAAAATATGGAAATACATATAAAAAACCCACTTAACACATTAAAACATGTCATTGCATATAAAAAGTCCATTTAATTTAATGTTAGGACTTATAATGTATTGGAAGTCAGTTTTCACATAATGATTTACATGTTGATGTATGCAATGTGTAATAAAAACCCCACTTTTAACCATTTAAGTTGTCTTATGCAATCAAATTCAATATTTAACTATAGTTTCAATAAAGTAACATTAAAAATAGACTTGAAATAGGTTAATTTCATAGAACATTAAAAAAACTATGATCAAATCAACTCAGAATGAGTTGAACTTTTGAAATGGACTACAAAATTTACTTTAAATATCAAATATAATTTTATATCATGTTTTCACCAATAAAAAGCCCACTTTTATGAGGTTTTTTAATCGAGATATGAAGTCCTAAAAAAACCCCACTTTTTCCCCTATAACTTGAGCTAGACAACTCCGATTTCAACCTAAGTTAGCTTGAAACGAGCAGAATTCCAAGGGCTATTCACCTAAGGCAAAAAAAAGACTAAAAATTGTTTACAAAAGGATGCGAAGGATTGCCAAAAATCAAGTGTTTCCAGTCAGAGAAGAAAAACTCTTACTAGCAAATAATTTAAGATTCAACTCGACAAAAACCTTCAAAAGAAATGCAAGATAGAGCAACACTAAGTTCAATTCAGGGATAACAAATTGAGTTTATGAAGCTTTATAAAAACATTAAAACTTAGAGGGTGCAACTATGAACCCATAAGAAAATTGCATAGGGTTGCCCCAATTTTCTGAAGCCAAAATTGAGGACAACAAAATGTTGTAAAGATGACTTACTACAAATAGGAACCTTACCGAATTGAACCAAACTAAGACCAGATCCTGAAAGCTTATGTACTTTAGAAGGGGAAAGAGCCTCCTATTCTAGCAAATGGGAACCCTCTAACCATCTAACATAGCCTGTGAGGGCCAATGATAGGATAATCCAAACAGCCTTTGCTACTCGTGAAAATAGGGAAATTACATTTTCTCTATGATACACTACAACCAAAATTGCCTTTTTCTGAAATTTATGATAGAAACCTTGTTGTATGTCGCAGAATGAGGTTGTAGCAATGATGTAATTAGATCTAAAATCTCTGCTCACCCACATCTCCTATAGGTGTAATTATGCCAGCAAGCAAAAGAAGCTAGTTCTAGGAATTGACATTGTTGATGCATGATGTCTAAAATGTCCAAACCTATCCCTTTCTATGATAATAACAGAAAAGCTCTGTCAATATCCTTGAAGCAAAAGTGAAATGCAATTCTATCACCAATTATTTGAATGATACAATGAAATCAAACCCTTGGAAGGTATTGCAATCTTGTAGGCCTCCATAATTGTAAAGGATTTCGTCTCCATACTTGATGTACTGAAACACTAGGTCTAAAGCTCACAAACCAACACAAGTCAAAACTGAAATTAAATTGTGATTATCTCTGCCCAACTTGGATGTATCTTTCTAGGGTTTGATTATTTTGTTTCATTCATAAAACACCTCCATTTAATGTTTTATTATCCTCCTTCCAAATTGGTGTTAACCCAAGCCCCCCTTTATTTTTAATTCATCTTTTAAACACCATGTATTCCTCCTAAGATGCTTGTACCACTAGTTGGCCTTTTTTATTAATCACTTTATTGAAATAATATGGAGTACTTTATGAGATAAATACTTTATTTATTTATTCTTAAGATACTTTATTAAATTAACATAAAGTAACTTACCAAGTACTTTTTTTTTTTTAATTTAAAAAATTAAAGTTGAAATCTTTAAAATTTTGTAATTCTAAAACTCATCACTTGGCATCTCTAAGTAGAAAGTGATTCTACACTAGGCCCCTGGGTGATGTCCAAAATAGTAGGCCAACTATCGATCCCCTCCTAAAAAATGGAATGTTTCAGAATGCATAACAAGCCATCTCGTAGTCTCCTAGAAAATAGGAGACTACCTCTGATTATCTAGAATGGCTCATAGCACCCCCTATAAGGACCCACAGGCTCTTGGTGGCCAATAGACTGGCTGCCAAACTCCTTAAAAAAGGAGACTGATTTTGAGCTTATAAAATACCAAACAAACCTTCCCAAAAGGCCATAACTCCCCAAAAAGGGCTCCCTATCTACTATGTTATCCTACAAGAACCCCATCGATAGGATAATCCCCTAAAGAAACATTGACACTAGGTAAGGCACAAAAATGGGGACATTACAATCCACCCTCCCAAAGATTACTTGTCCTCAAGCAATGCCAATGTAGTCTCCAATAAACAAACTAATCCAAACTGGAATCAAGAATGATTCTAGAGTCCACACCAATCTCATGAGGAATACACCATGTTGATGTTGCACTACTATGACCATGACCAAAAAACCATTGCGTTGCACTCTCTTGTTCTAAAATCCCCCATGAAAGTACTCATCATGAGAACCCAGACTGAAATACCTAAAAGAACTGAAATTAATGAGAAGGAATATCTCCTACCAAAGCATCCTAGAATGTAACACCAACAACCTCACTACTTATCGTGGTCCTAGGCAATGATGCAGGGCACCCAAGGATTTGAATGATTCCTAAGGGCATTTTGGTAGCTTGAAGAAGTTTTGTGCTGTAATAGGGCCTTTTATAGACCATTCCATAGTTTGATAGGTTGTAATAAGGCCAATAGAAAAAATATTGTATTTGTAATGCATTAGGAAGTTGTAATATCCCCTATCTGAATATCTGGGGCTATCAGAATAATATTTTGAGGATTCCAATAGCAAGAAACTTCTTCCTATTAAATCTTTGCAAATGAAAAATTATTTCTCTTAAACACTAGAAAAGGTTTAGCTTATTGACCAAATGATCATGTCTCCTTGCCTCATTGACTAAGATAATTCAATAATAACTAATCTCTTCCCTCCATGATGACATGATCCCACTATGCCTAAACACGATCAATCACTGATGTGTCTTTATTTGCAACCATTCATATATTCTAAACTTAATTCTTTATTAGTTCCCAATGATGCATAGAGCCTTAATTTATTTTAAATGGACATATCCACATATGCAGATTGCTGAGATAATAAGTCACCAGTCAAAATTTGTAATTGCTTGAGTTTGGAGCACTATGGTAACGTATATTTGTATGTGCTTCCACATTGTCTTTGTATAATATGATAAATCAGGGTATCAAGAAGGAAATCTAAATGACGTGTACAAAGGACTCCTGAGAAATAGATTGTATTCACTACATATGATATGTGTCATTGTAATCTTCTTGATTGTCTATACATTTGTATTTTGTTACCATTTTGGAGTCAATTAATAATCTTGAAAACACCCACTCATGTCATCTATCTCTTATTCTCGCATTGGAGATAATTATTTGTTGTGCTTCTATGAGTAAGACATTGCAGTCGAAGGCTGTATATCCATCTTACTCTGGGTCCAATATATTTTGAGCAGATTGTATGTATTACAACGTTCTTACTATTTATATTCATTATTTTCTTATTCCTTCAATTCCCTCTATAATAAATTCAACTAATATGAAAAACTCCTACTATTTATGCAATGCTTAATAGTTGTTACTCTGGTTTTGTATATTCCTCTTTTACGATTTGATTATGAGTTTGTTGATGTGAGTTTTGTATCACTTACATAACATATTAGGATTTGAATATTTGATATGGGATATCAAACATGCAACTCCTCTCTTGAAAAGTTATTGCTCATGAGACATGAGAATAACTCCAATGTTCCTTACACTTGTGGATACTTGCTCAGTTTTATCGATGTGATTTGCTGGTAATCACGTAGGCGGCCTTTAGCAAATTGTTGAGGATGACTTGGACTTTGGTGGGATGAAGGTGATGGTGGTTCGGTTTGTGAAATGTGTGGGTGGCAAATAATGTTGATGGTGGTGATGATGGAAGATGAGTCTGCCGATGATGATGTTGATGGAAAAGCGATGGTGGTGGAAGGTGAATGGATGTGTTCTAATACTCGACCTACTCCTCTAACTCCTTTCCCTAAACTTTGACTACCCAACTACTCACTATTCTACTCCTACTATGAATGGAAGGTTAGCAAATGGACAGGGATCAAACCTAATGAGAGCTGACCAGCAGCCTCACTTCCATAGGTGCAAGGATTCAAAGGAATAATAAACTAGTTTGCCACACAAAGCTTCCCAACCAGCCGCTAGGATGCTAGTGCTCTAGTATTGACCCCTTATCAAACATTTACCAAAGCTACCATACAACTATCCATCTACTTTAACCTCACTTAAACAACTTCAAATAAAATTTGCTTCAACAACTTGAAAGGAAATCTAACTATGGGGAAGTAGAAAACATACAATAATACCCAACGTTCTTAATCAACATGCAAATCACAACAATGAAAAAGAGAGCAATTTTGGTATTATCTTCGCAACAATTTCTCCAACAATTTACAAATGAGAGCAAATGGCCTTTTATAGGGGCCAAAAATACAATGGACGGTGGAGATGAAAACAAGATCAACGATCCAGATTGGATCCTCAAAACCCTAATTAGGGTTGCCACCCTATCGGCCAATGAGAAGATGCTACCTCATCAATGGACCAATGAAAAAAGTGCAAAAAGTGGCAACCAATGAGAAGGCACCAAAATGGTGGCCAATCAGAAATAGAACTTGTCCTATTCTAGAAGAAGGAGAAATTTGCCACTTGGGCTTACATCAAATGATCTTCTAATATAAATCTTCCCTTTTCTTTTATTTTCTTAGCTAAGGCAATGAACTTAGCTAGCCTTTCATTAGCTTCTTCCATAGGAGGACAAGGTGTGTGCTTCATCCTGAGTTCCGCTAACTTCACCACGTTGCTTGCTTCTTGTAGTATCCTTTCATGATCCTTCTCATATTCTTTCGCAAATCCAATAAAAGCACTGAGGGAGGAAAGGGTGCCCAAATGCTTTTTCTTGATAGCAACCTTTCCCAACTCATCCAACCTTGATCCAAAATCTGTCTCATTGATATCCTCTTCTTTGATATCCTAAAAATCAAGTGCCACCCCAACGTTGCTCATCATGGTTGAAATGGAAATGTCGACGCTTATGTTGTGCCGTGCAATCTCATTATGTATTTCTTCAAGTGTTCTAAATCTGGTAGTCAATGCAACAAACCAAGATTCAACTATACTCAATCCTCTCTCATCAACCAACCTGGCCCTCTGCAAATATGCCTTTGGTAGCCCGATGAACGCCTGTAGCCTAGGAATAGCCAAATCTTTGATGGGAAGGAAATCTTTCCACTCCTCTTCAAATAATTTGAACTTGTCTCTAACAGCCACTAATGTCTGGAATGTCGAGATGAAGGAAGGCAAGAAATTTCGCCCGTCTTGGATTGTATCATGGATCCAATCCCTGACTTCATGTAGCTAAGCTGATATCTCTTCTGAATTGCTCCTACTGTCTTGAGGAAGGGCTACCTGGTGCAGCTGTTGGATGGGCTGGCAATCTCTCCAATATTTGTTCTCGACCTCCAACTTTACTATTCTTTCATTTGCCTTCCTCAACCTTTCTTTGATTGATGCTATAGCTTCCTGGACCTCCTCACACTCCATATCATCTTTATTCCTTCCCAAGTTATGTTCCACTATCTCATATTCCTGGGTCGCGATCTCATCCACTACCTTGTTGACTGTTGGAATAGCAATCTGAACCTTTCGGTGACCATCACTGTCATTCTTGATTACCCTTGCCACCATTTTTGCCATTTGTTTTTGGTTCTCGCTATCACCCCTTTCCATTAACCCTTGGATGTTCTCAACTGTATGGGTCGTTACCACCTCGCCTCTTGGCATAAGCATTTACCTCAACCATAGTGGTGCAGTACATCTCCCCAAATCTGGACTTGGTTCGACTAACAAAGCATCACCGGCAGCCTCGGGTGCCTGACTTGTTGCCTCAATGTCGATTGGCCCATCTTCTTCTCTCCTAGTTTCTACCATATCATTTCCTTGTTGGTTCTCTGAGAGAGGGGAGTACTCGGTGCTTTCACTATAGCCACTTGATTCCAAATCAGAGCTCACCTCCACCGCGGCCCCTTTATTACTTGAATTGACCTCTTGGCTTCTAGCCTCAATTATACTCTCTCTTGATGGCGCTACGTGTTGTCTCTTGGCTAGAGGTTCAGGATGTTCTTTTCTCTTCTCCACCTCCAAAACTTTCTTCTTGTCGTTTCTACCCATCTCCTATTGCTGACCACTTCCTTCATTCCTTTGTCCGACTGATTCTATTTGTCTCTCCTTTGGCCTCATCATCTCATAGATAAGGGGGATCCCCTGCCTTTGCAGCTTCCTTAGTCTTTCATTATACCACGACTCGGTATGTAAATCCACTGCCCTTGTAACTGCCTCCAAGGAAGGATCCTGATGGTCATCCCAATCCACTGGATTCAACTTCGTTCCTTCTACTATATGGTAATCTTCTCTTAGCACTTTTCCATCATCCTCTAGTTGATCCGGAATATAAAGGCCTCTCCATCTGATAGCCCTCATCATGTTCACCGACAGCCTTGAGAAAGCTAGCTTTCTCACATGAAAGTCTTCTTTGGCGTTGGCCCAAAAGTCTTCTATGGTGGGAACATGCTTGAATTTGTTTCCATGAGATACCTTGATAAGACCATTAGGATCAAATCCTTGCCTTGCTCTGTACCATCCTAGATGATACCATTCCAATTCCTTCTCTACAGCTTCAAAGGAGGCCCGATTTAGGCAACTATCATTGCCAATTATGATTGAGAATGTAACGCCTGTTTTCCCTTCATTTCTCATCATCCTATCATAGTGCTCAAATTGCCTAGCCAATTCCATTAAAACTACCTTGTCGGGTGGGTATCTTGGAAGCCTCTTTGGACAAATTGTACTTCCTGCCACTCTAATGTATGTAAATTGAGGAAATTGGATGAACCAACTCTCATACTTCTTAATTCACACTTCTGCTTCCGATGAAAGTCTCTTAGCAGATGTCCCTTGTAATACCCTTACTATCTTCATGGCAAAGGCATCACAAAATATTTTGTAATCCTTGTTGTTGTGCAAATGGAGCTGCGGATAGCATTCATGTACCAAATATTGTCCTGGTCCACTACCAACTTCTCCTAAGGCCTTAAGTCCCGAGCTTTTGTACAATCTAGCAATTAGGTAGAACAGATAGGAGCCCATGTAGAATTGCCTTCGGTTTTGCACGGTTCTGAGTTGCAATTCTAAATTTTTGCTTATGATCTTGGCCCAATAAAATCTTCTATTCCCCTTTTCAATCTCATCAATGAAGAAGTACATCCAGCTTTCAAATTGCATCCCTTGAGCCAGACCCATGATCTGGCTGAGAAGAACAACGAGATCACCATATTCTGGTTTGAAATCTGCCATTATGAACCTTGATGATCGGCTAACACCTTTCTTTCCTTCATGAATCCAATTCTGCTTTAGATGCGTGAAATAGGCCTCTTGGTTATCTTGAAATGATTCGGTTGCCTGATCCATCATCACAACCGTCATGCCCTTGTGAAGGGGAATGTTGAATGTTTCTTCGATTGCTTGCTTGCCAATGTTGGCCAACACTCTCTTCCCTTCACCAAAAATGATGGATTTATTATTTAGATCAAATCTGGATGCACATCCCATAATCAGTTTCGAACACAGCCATGTGGGAGGAAAAGCTACCACATGTACAATTCCACTTTTGTATATCCTCTTTGCCAAGGGTGATTGTCCTTCCTTTAGTCTTTCCTTCATCTGTATCATGTCTACTGTACCGATGTTGGTGTCGGTTACTCTCTTCATTTTCAAGAAGAAGGGTGTTCTGGGCATCATATTCTCTTTGTCTTTCTTAGTGTTTGTTCGCTTGGGATTCTTACTTGCACTAACATCCTCCATACTCGTTGCCCTATTACGGGATGGTAGAGTGGTGGACGAGAAGGCAAGTAGAACCAAGGAAAGCAATCCTTACACTAGAACAAAAAAAGGATGTCAGCTTAAAGACCCCTTGCAATTTTAGATGATGAAAATTCACCTTAACCAATAATCTTACAGCGACTTTTCGGAATTAGGACTAGACCTCAAGAACTTCAAACCCACTTGCAAATCAAAAATTTATCATGCAACTCACCTCCAAATAAAATTACCCAACCTAGGGCAAAAATCGCAAGCTCTTGATAAAATCAGAATTTTATCTTCCACAAATTTCGGCTCCCAAAAATTCGCCTTCCACAAAATTCGGCCTCCACAAATTTCGACTCCCACAAATTTCGGCTCCCACAAATTTCACCAAGCAAGAAGAGTGCAGATCTGCTCTTGCAAAATCGCCAATGCCTTGAGAAGGAAAGTGAGAAGTGCGGAGGAAACGGGAGAGAATCCTCCTCTTATACCAAACTTTCTTACTGCCTCCAAGTTGGCCGACTTGGACCCTAGGAGCAAGAAAAACAATAATTAATGCAAAATTATGGCCCAAAATTAAATACTTAGCTAAATATTAATTTTGCCAAAATGAAAATTGCCTTTTAAAATTGCCAATTAGTTCTAAATTGCAAAAGGAAATTAAATGGTGCCTTGGAGATGTTAAATATTTCCATTTACTGAGGATTTAGTAATTAATACATCATTAAAATTGGATTTTGGCCAACCAAAAGCCATTTTTCAATATTAAATTACCAATTTCATTAAAAGCAACAAGTTTTCAAGGCAATTTTAATCTATTAAAGCCAATTTTTTGCAATTTTTTGCAATTTTTACCCAAATCGATTTTGCTATGTCAATCAAAAAAATTTGACAAAAATAAAATAAAATTTCTTCTAGAGCCAAAAATCGATTTTTGCAATTTAGCCTCATTTCAACAAAATTAAAATTTTCACCAAAGAAAAATTTGAGATTTTCCAAAACTTAAGTCTAACAAATATCTTTCCTTTTAAAAAATTATTCAAACTTACACAATTATATCCAGATTTTCAAAGGAAAACGTCTATGTACAAATTTACAATTTTATCCTGCCAAATATTGCTCTTTAAAATTTTGTTCGGCCTAAGGATGAAATTGGTTGCTCTGGAAAATCAAGTTGAAACCAGGTGAAGATAAGCTAAGCCTCCCCACATTTGTCTTGAAGGTGCCAAGGCATGAAATTTTCAAAACTCAAAAATTTTGGACAACCCAAAAATTTGCCAAGGTGATAAAAAAAAAGGGGGTCCCCAAAGAATTGGGGGGATGGTGTGAGAACCTCACAACAGAGTTGTGGTCTATGCATTATATTTCCAAAAATGTTTTTTTGTTATATTCATCCCCTTAAAACTACGCAATCATCTCTATAGATAAATTATCCGTATGGATTATTATTGATGTGTATGATAGTTGTTGCACTGATTCAAATCCCTCCTTGTTTAGATTTGACAGTGTTCATTTGTTGGAGCTTGCAATCACTTAGGGAGGTGCTGAAACAGTAATTGCATCCCTATTTTATAAATTAATCTACGTTGCTTGAAAGGTTGCGGCAGACAATCTGACCACAAGCATTATTCAATAAAGAATGTTTATTCCTCTTTATCATTCCTTTTTGTCTTCCTATTGCTTCTCTTTGTCCACTATCTGTAAAATGTGATTCCTAATCTTCTTATAATGCATCTAGTTACCTTTTTACTCTTCCTCTATATTCCCCACTGCGTACCATCCTCTTTTCCATATATATCTTCTCTCCCTCCAATCTATCCCCCATGGTAGTGGTTAAATAAGCTATTAAGGTTGCTCCATTTGGCAATGAGTCTTTGCATAGGTGACCCCTGATCCAAAGGGGGTGATTTTATATTTGTATCGTTAACTCTATTTAATAATTTAAAGAGACTATATAATATGGTTTGAAATTTATGATAATAGAAATACTGAGATATGAATTATTATCATGAAATATAAATGTTTAATGAAATACATATACATATATATTTATGCTATGTCACAAGGTTCGGCGAATTTCATGAATGAAATTCGAAATCCTCCGAATTTTTAAAAACACCAAAAAATTTGTTTTCATTCGCCATAAATTCGTACAGAAATTTTGGGTCGGGTTTTTTAACTCAAAACATATTTTAGAAAACATTCTCAATTGTATTTTTTGGATAACAAAGGAATCGCAGGCTTCATTGTGGAGTTTTCACAATTATTCCTCTGGAATGCAAATGTTTGTGTCCTGTCGAACGACTTTTTGCAACTCCTTTATGCTGCAGCTCGCCAAGAAAGGCCATGCCTTCTCTGATTCGATAACTATTACACCCATGTTTGCATATGTGGCTTCCGCTCCTATTCTGTCACTCTACGACGCCCCCTGAACTCGATATACCTTTGGGTAGCCTCCATCGTAGCCATAGTACGTATTCACTATAAACGCTTACGGATTACCCTGTTTAGAAATGACACTGTGCATGAAACCGCCTTCAACGGCATAGCCCAGACAATGAGTCGTATTGGCCGTGGTTGTCGACCCGTATTGCCAGACTTAAGACCTTGAATGTGCGGATGCACCTTATTTTCAAATTAGATTTTTTATAGAGTTTAATTTTTAGGGTTGTTTTATAAAAAAATTTAAGAGTACATTTTTATTCTATGTTTATAATGATATAATTTATAATATTTTATTTATTTTGTATTAATGTTCAATATAATCATTTCATTATTAAATTTTAATGTTAACATTTCATTATTAAATTTTAATATTTTGTTATATTTCTATACATTAGTTTGTAATATACGAAATTAACAACATTTAAATTTAAAATTAAACTAATTATCTAGTCAATTTATAAATATTTTAAAATTTGTTTACTTTATTAATTTTAAAATCAAATTTAATTTAGTAGTTTTATTTTAATCAAAATTATGTTTAATTTTAAATATACTTTTAATAAATATTTGTGATTGCAATTTCTTGTGTTTGTTGTATTTTATATTTATATTCTTGTATACATGTAATGATTTCTAATCTATTTAGCTATATTTAATTATTTGATAATTTAGCAGATATATCATTTATATTTTAAAATAAATAAATTATACAAAGGCGAATTTTAATGTCGAATTTTTTTCAAATTTTTTAACTCGTCGAACTTCATCCGAATTTTATAGTTCCCGAATTCGAACCTGAACTCGAACCTTGTGACTTAGTATTTATGTGTATATCAGGTTTTATTTTTCTTGCGTTTGATTATCCCATGCTTTGTTATGGCAGCATATCAATTTTGGTAATATTCTTAAGATTCCTCCTAAGATGGACAAATCACAGTTGACTATATCAGTCACCTCTTTTATAATTTATATATTTTATTATTGATTATTATTCTCTTTATTTATACATTTAATTTAACTATTGTATTATCATATTCATTTATTATCTTATATTATATTGTCTCAATTGTCCTATTATATCAATAATATAGTTTTAATAAATTATATTTATTTTTATTATTTATTATTTAATTTAAATTTTGCCTTTGGAAAAGAGGACATTACAAACTCATGTGGTCAAACTCGGTCAATGACCACCCTAGGCTCGTAGAAGGGGGTCAGATATTGTTTGGTGTTCATTTGGGTCATTTTGGACCTGGTCTTCATGTTATCAATCAAGTTGTAAAGGAAAATGCAATTTTTGATGAAATGTTGTCAAAGTTGTCAACATTAACAAAATGATGTAATTAGGTAACCCAATGGTCAACTAATTGAATTTTGGTTGGAACCAGTTGGGATAGTAACAATAGGAAGCTATAAGTCACAAACTTAGGTACCCAGTTCTCCCCCCATCCCCTTCGAACCAAGCAAATTTTGAACCGGTCCTTAGCTCTAGTCCCGGTTCCACTTGGATTCAAACCCAGGCAAGCTAGTTCCTCTCAGCCGAACCTAGGTAGAACCATGGTCGAATCAGGGAATACCGAGTGTGAACCAAGTACAATTCCACTAAGTTACATTCTATAATTTAGTGCAGAAAATGATTATTACAGAATTTGAATAAAGATTTTTAACATTACAAAATAAAATTTGCTTGAGTTCAGATATTTATTACATCAAATTAAACTAGCACTCAATATATCTTCTACTGAAATTTTTATATCTAATTGCTGATAAGGACCCCTATCCGATTAATTGGAAGCTTTGTATCTTGATAAATGATATTTTAAACATTAAACAACATCTTCAATTGGTGAAGGGAGTTGCAAGCTACTTATATACCATTTTTCAAGTAGAATGTTAATTACAAACTAACAAACTCTCTGTACAATGAAAAAGTAATAAGGGTTCGACAACTTAGAAAGCAGAAAAAGTGCAGTTGATCCCATTGGCATTGGCATTATTTTTGAAACAATTAATACCGTTGATGATGAAAGGAAGAAGATGAAGATTTAGGTAATCCATTAGATGATTAAAACTTAGTATAAATTTCTAATTGTTGAAAGTTAAAATAGTGATACTTGGACTCGATATTATTTTAGTATTTTGGTGTTGATAATAGATATGATGTTATGATTACAAGCGTATTGTGGTTTTGTTGTTATTATGATACTATGTGGCATTCTAATCTTAATTCATTATTCTTGCCTACATACATATGTATATGGATGTATGTATGTATGTGTGTGTGTGTGTGTATAATTTATGCACATTTTTGTACGAACAAACCCAAACAACCCAAAACCACATTTCAAAAAAAAAAAAATTGTACCAACAAACCGGTTCTTCGAACCCGAACTCGAACCAGTAACTTAGGTCCTAAATGGTTGAGAAGCAATGTAAATTGATGATTGGATGAAAGGAGGAGTTCTGCACTATTAAATTCAGTTTTCATTGGTAATTTCTTTGTTTCCTACAATTGTACAAATGATCACTGATTGGGAGATCAGATCCATTGACATGGGAGCTTAGTCCTCTGAATAAATTTCCATCTGCGATTGTTTTGGTTTCAATTGATGTAAAAATAAGGGAGATCAATCAAATTTGGTGCAGTGATGAAGGGTGCTCCCCTTAATACCACAAACACAGAGAAATAGAGAAACAACAATTTCAGAGAACCAAAATATGGGCTTCTTATTATTGGCACAAGCGCGAAATTACAGAATTACAATATGCAAAGCCACATGGGCCCTTCCTAACAACAGTCTGCAAGACAAAGCTATGACCATCACCCACAATTGTCCTAGACAACCTACAAGCCTTCCTCATATAGACATTTTTCACCACCTGGAAAGGTTTTAGATACTAAGCCCTAACCCTTGAGGCCGACCAACCTCATATTATTTTATTACACTTTTACATAGAATTTTGTTCAAGACAATTTACAAATTACATTTTCGGATGGCCCACTTCTAAACACTATAACTAACAAACCATTGGCATATTCGACTATTATAACCCCATTTTGGAATCCTCAACTAAAGTTCTATAGCAATTGATTGCGCAAACCTCCATAAGCTAAGGTTTGACCTCTTTTCAGGGCTATTTAAGCCTTCATTGCTGGACCTAAAGTTTGGATAGCCAAAATTCATACCAAAAATCTGCAATAACCGCACTAATACATATGATATGGCAATGAACCTCATCTGGCAAGTTGATATGTCTAAGATGTACCTCCACATATGAGATTAGAACAATCTGAGCACATAAGACAAACTTACTAAAATTAGCAATTTGCCACAAATAGCAATTTTGCACAGGAATAGCCCTTATTAAAAACACAAAATTGGAAATAGACATATTTTTGGGTGATGCAATATTGCCCTTACACCCAGGATGCTATTATTGTTGGAAATGCAATGCAAGCTAGGTGACTGGGCAGGGCTGAATGAGGAACCACTTAAACAACTTCTACTTAACCCACTTTATTAAGTTGTCTAATCTACTTGCATGGAAGAAACATAAAGTAGTAAAGTAACAACACCATAACACAATATTTGGTAACCAAGAAACCCTCCAAGTAGAAGGCAAAACTTGGGTGGGGATGACACCCACAATGCTTCACTACTGCAATAATAAAGTATGCCTATTAAGGCTTACAAATGATCACTTCTAGTGATCTTACTCGATTAAGAGTAATAAGGATTGTTAGGTCCACCTTGTGAAAGGATTTATACAATACAATCAATTATGTACTCTGTTAGGAGTTTCTGCAAAGGATTGTTAGGTCCACCCGATTAAAGGATTTGGGACTGTTGCACTTGTTATGATGTATCAATGGATTGATCTCTAATATGCAACTCTGATTGCTGATGAAGATCCTTTGAAGTAAACCGATTACCTGACTGTGATAGATGAGTCTCTTCCTTTCCTTGGAATGCTTGTAGCCTTCAAACAATCTGTTGTTCCATATTTGCTAATGTTCTTCAATTACAATTCTTACATCTCATATTTGGATAAACAAAATACTTCATAGTTGTATCCATCCATATAATTCATTCATTGGTCTGCTACAACATAAACAATTACCAAGTTGGCTCAGTGTTGTAACTCAAGTCCAATGGCTTACTCGAGCGATGTTGAAGATACCCAAGCAACACTGTCACCTTGGCTAACTCTGGCACTCGGCTGATACTGGATACTTGATTCATACTAATCACTCGAGAGACACTGCTGACTCGGTTCACACTACTTTGCCAGCTTGATCATTATATTGGAACAAGAATACTCTTAACTCGGTTCTCACTAGAGCTCAATGGATACTGTCAACTCACTCCTAAACTTACAATTTCGGGAAAAAGGATAGAAGAAAACTCAAAAAAGAAACAAATAACTTTTAAAACAAACTTTCAAATCTAAGGTAGTATACCAACATAATCTTATGATACTCAGACATTTATGACACTTGACCACCTAATCAGCATTAACATTGCATAAATCAACTTGTGAATATATTATGCATAAGTATTTCACAAAAAGGACTAACATGCACTTGCTCTATAAAGGAAGGATTAACTTCACTCTAAACAGCTATACATCAACTTCACACAAACTGGAACATGCATTAACATTCACCACAGAAATGGTATGAAAATGAGAGACAAATGAAGGGAAGAACCAATATTTTCACATGCAATCCTATCAATCATTCATAAATACACAACACTGCAAAAAGATGAGCAGTAATAGAACTGTTTTAATGGAAACCAAAGTAATCTTTCTATATCATATAAGAGAAGAGCTACAAAAAATACCACAAAAACACAAAGGATATGAAATAACACTCTGTCTCCTATCTGCAAACTTTGGAACTGAATGAAAAGTGTCAAAACTTGCTAAATACAATACTCCAACCAACTAGGGTTGGATGCAAGAAAATAGGCTCAAAAATAGCCATTCCAACCCTATGATATCAAGTCAATAATGTGGAAAAAGTCCCTCCAAGGCATAACCACCTTCAACGCACATCAAAACTTCCCTAATAGACTCCATCAATGTACCCTTATCTCTCTCATGTGCAAATGAATGCCCATGAGGGGAAAAGAAACCTTCTCCTACACTGACTCAAGATGTTCATATCCTTCTAATTGTGTATTTTCAAAACATAATGAGTAAGAGTTTATAAACATGCTCTTAATCCATTTGTTCAAAAATAGTAGTCATGTAAAAATAATGAACTCCCATTATTTAGTTAATCAGATGTTGAAATTTCCAACAAAAGAGAATAATCAAAATATTAATAGATTTGCTGAATAAGAATAAAGAATACAAATAATATTAATTTAAAAAATAATAGTAAATATAAAAAATATACTAATATAGCGTATTCAAATTAATACTATATTTTACCTTGTTATCATTCATACCTCAACCCAACATACCACCTGACAAATATGATAGTATTCAAATTTTACATTACAGCTTAATGTAGGGACACAAGACTCTTTAAACACATAAGACCCACAAGGTTATGGAATTAGATTACATGGTCATTTTACTTTAAAATCAATAAAATATGATGGAATACCTAGAAGGTTCTAGGGCACTTTACTACCCTAACTTGACCTTTGCATTTCATTTGATTTATTTCATTTAGTTTATTTCATTTTGCTAAAAAACTTCCTCCATTATAGAATGTCGTTGTCAATGCTCAGGGTTTGAAGGAGGAAAATACTTGATTTATTTATGGATCTGTTGGTAAATCTTCAAAATTACATAGGTATGCACCATTTTCAAGCATTCTGATTCAGAGCACCACTAGCGTGAAGCAAGGTTGTCCTCTTTCTCCTACCCTGTTGGGTATTTATATTAATGAGTTGGAAGATTTCCTTGTAAACTCCTCACAACCGGGAGATGGGTGCTATTTGCATCAAGTTTTGATCTTCGTTCTCCTTTTTGCTGATAATGTGGTTCTCTTGGCCTCTTCTCCTGACAGCATGCAGAGACTCTTTAATGGTCTAGCTTCTTTTTGTGATCAACGGCAGCTTGTGGTCAACTTGTCTAAGACTCGGGTTATGGTCTTTAACTATTTAAAGACCTCTCATCCTCATTTCTTGTTTCAGGGTCAGGAGGTTGAGATTACTCCCTCTTATATGTATCTCGACATGAAGTTCTCAGGGTTGCGATTCAGCTTGAGGTTGACTATTCAATCCAAAGTTAGTAAGGGCATGGGTTCCCTAGCTTTGCCAGAAAGATAATGCTTCAGGCATCATTTCCAAGATATTTCGTCCAAGTTGTCCCTTTTTAATTATTTATCAACTAGTTAGTTTGTACACCAACTGTTTGTAAAAATGCCAGTTGGTTGTAGTTGTACATTTCTTATGCTTAGATCATATATATGCACTGAATATTGTCAAAATTAGTAGCACACTCGTGTTAGGCCATTCTGTAGTCCATTTGGAGTCTTCTAGCACAAGATTTTCATTGATGCAAATTGAAAAAGAGTCATTTTAAGCCAGCTGAAATACTATATCAGTCATATGTCCCTTGCATGTGAATTGTTTGATGAAATTCCTTGAGCTTTCATCAGCATTTTTTGAGAGCAGATTTGAGGAGGGTCTTTACAGTGGTATCAAAGCTTGCTTGCAAAGCGTTTGACGAAATGTCAAACAACTGAAGTATAAAGATTTTTGGTGTTTGAAGAAGTTATAACCTATTGGGGTTATTACAGTGGTATCAGAGCTATAAATAATCAGTTGTAATGCTTACTTATCAGTTGCATGTTGCTTCTAATCAGTTGCATGTCAAAATCTATGGTTGCATGCTACTTCTAACCATTTGCATGTTAGTTCTTGGTGTTTGAAGAAGTTATATCCTATTGGGGTTACACTCTACTTTATCCAGAATGGACAGGTATAGTACAGAGTCTCAGTGGACACGATCTTGGACAATTGATAACCAGAGTCAAAACAGTAGAAAGGATGGTTATTTAGACATTCGAGATAAACTTATGAAAATAAGCCATGACATGTCTGAACAGTTGATTGAGCACCATCGTATAATGAATGACATGTTGTCTGACCTAGCTAAGGTGGATAAGTTGACTGGATTTCTATTTGGCAGATTTTCTCATAAGACAGATGACACAATTGCCAAGAACTTGCATGAGGAGTTTGAGAAACTAGTTGATAGCCAGGTAGAGGTCTCAAATTCTACTCTGCCACAGGAGGTGGTGGGAAAGGATATTACACAGATTCATAGTAATAGTCAACTCGATACTCAAATTGAGACAATTGTTTACAGGTCGTCAAAGGGTGATGCCACAGGTATTCAGGATGGTATAGTTACAATAGGCAGTGACTACAGTGTAGTAGGTTCAGATGATGATTATGAGGATGTTGTTGTGCAGGATGGTGAGATACCTGGTAGAGATGAGCAAACATTGAGCATTCATGACTTTGCTAAGAAAGAGTACTAGGCACAGTTAGATGGTTCATCACATGAGGTTGAGGCTGGTAGTACTTCACATGATTTGTCCAGCCAGTTGAAGGTGAACAAAGATAGTATTGTGACTTCATTATCTCATCATGATAGGTATGTGGAGTTAGTTGGTATTGGTCATATTACTCAGGTGAGGAGTTTTCTTGAGTTACCAGTTGATTCTAGTTTATGGATATGGACTCGGGATTGTTATATTGGCGTTTGGGATTCAGTTGACTGGAGATCTTTAACACTTTTTGGTGGCAGTGATTGTTTGGGTGCTATCATGGATTTGATTAGCAGATTGCACAGTGTTGTCTTTTCTTGTGCCAGGAGCTTATCCGATGTTGGTATTAGTTTTTATACACTGGTGTTGGGCTTTGTTCATATATCCAGTCGACCATACTTGCTGGAATGTGTTGATGATATTTCATATTTGGTAGTGTGTACAGATGAGTCCCAAGATCATATTGGCATTGATGACATCCAGGAGGATGCAGTGGGCAGTTTTGAAGACTTAGTTTCCTTAGGTACAGAGGAGTTGGACAGCAGTGCTAATGTTTTTGATACTCTGTATGTTGATATGAGCTTTAGATTTGATTCACAGGATATGGATGGTAATACTCTAGAGACTAGTAACTTTGAGGATACTCCTTTAGATAGTGCATCAGAGGAAGTTTGTAGGAGACAGTCAAGCCAGTGCCATCATGTGTCTAATCAGTTGAGAGTTAGTGACCGAGACATTGCTGTCACTTGCCAGCATTTCGATGCTGCTCGTCAATTGTTAACAGTTTATGGATGGGGTTCTCCTACTAGTGATGAGCAAGAAGGCAGTTATCTTTCCTTGACAGAGATCCACTCTTTATGGGAGGCTATTCAGATTTTGAGACAGAATTATATGCAGTTGGTAGTTGACAGAGATTATCTTATGGAGTGGGGCAGTACAGCATATGATGCATTGTTGGCCAAGGAAGATGAGGTGAGTTAGCTTAGTGAGCAACTTGAGGTGACTTCTGAGATTCTTGAGAGTACATAGTTGGCTTTCAAGGAGTCACAGTTTCATTTGGCTAAGGTGACCATGGAGTTAGAGCGGCTACAGTCTTTACCTGATTCTATACAGTCACAAGTTGTGGTGTTTGGTGATCCAAGGATGTCCATGGCCGAGATTGTCAGAGACAGTGGAGATGGGGATGCATCCATCCTTGATACTAACATTGGCATATCAGGTTCATTCCCACTAGAGTCAGGTTCAGTTGAGTTGGGTGTTGTAGCAGATTGTTGTATGCCTGACATGGTGGTGGCCTCTAGTACTGATGGCATGAAGACTAGAGATGTATCAAAGATCATGTGTGATGTTGGTGAGTTGGCAATTGGCATGGTTCCTGCTAGTAATACTACTCCCTTGGTGATATCTTCGGAGGTAGTAGTCAGTTCCAACATGGTTAATGATCAATTGCAGTTAGTTTCATCTGGATTACAATCTCAGCCACTGCCTGAGATTGGCGCATTCTATCGGCATTACACTATGAGGTACGCTCATCCATTTACCTTTGATGACCATGTTGATGAGATGATGATACAAAGATGTACTTTGGTTCCTAGTGCTTGTCATCAGTTATGGGATAGTTTGACGTCTCAAGATGAGAGTTGTGATGGGCATGACATGGTGATAGGTTCTACAATTGACAGCTTGATAATACATGACTTAGAGCAGGAGTTTCAGAGTGATGCTTCAACGGGTGTTGTTATTGATTCTACTCCTTTGGCTATGACATCTCCTGACTTAGCTGGTGATCAGTCACAGTGGGTTGTATCACTTGTTCATGGTGAGCTGTTGACTCGGGTTGGTTTTTTTTATCAACTTTATATTGCAAGGTATGTACATCAATTAGCATTTGATCCTTGTGTTGAGGAGTTGATGGCAGGAAAATTTGGTTTGGGTTCCAATTCTTGCTATTTATCTTGTGATGGCTTTTCACCATCAGGGGTGCATGGTAGTTATGGTTATGAGATAGTGGTTGGTGATCTACAGAGTTGTGTTGACTGCAGGCGTTGTATAGTGTGTGGATTCTCCATACTTGGTACAGTTTCATTTGGGAGCATTCACCATTGTTGCAGAGTTGGATTGTACATTTCATATAGGCCAGTGGAATGCATTGATGGTATTTACTGTGTTGGTAGTCCACTTTACTTGGATTTTGATGTTCTAAGAGTTTGTGTCTCATGGGTTTTTTACTGTGGAAGTTGTGATTTTGGAGTTTGGTTGAGCTATAATTGTCAGTTTGATTATGGATTCCTCTTGGTCATATTGCAGAAGATATTGCAGGAGCCTGTGTTAATTGGTAGTAGTATAGTTCATGACTACATTTGGGATCCAGGTGGATTGATTGGTTTATTGTTCAGCCATTGCTTGAGGACAAGCAATTTTTGGGAGGGGAGGACTTGTCATGTCCCCTTTTCAAATAATTAAAAAATAATAATCTTTGCTAAGGCAGGCAGGCCCAAGAAAGTGAAGTTTCAGAAAAAGGGGGTTAATCTTTGGAAACCGTTAAACTAATAAATGAAAATTATTATTAAAATATGTTTCATTAACCTCTCTTGGATGTGAGTTACAGTTATGCCCTCTTTTAAGGGGTTTGGAGGCATTTTGGGCTGAGGCCAGAACTTGATTTTTGCTCATTCTTTGTTATTCTTCAAAGGCTGCCAAACCTGTGAAGAATGAGACCCAAGAACGGGAGTTTGCAAGTTTCCAAGGAAACCCAAGAACGGGAGTTTGCAGGTTTCCAAGAAGGCTAAGGACGGGAGTTTGAAGCCATTCCATGTGCATGCTCATACAGAGTTTGCTTTTGTCCTGAACAGTGCAGATTTGTGGGTTTTCGGGTGTGTTTTTTGCATGAGTTTGGTGTTTTCAGTTGAGTATTTCATATCAGTTTGGGTTGCTGCTGTATTTCAGACTTTAAGCTGTTAAAATAGAGCTGAATATATGTATTGGGACGTGATTAAACCTTTGAAATAGTTTATTAGTGTTTTTGTGGTGTTTCCGGGCATTTTTGTGTTAATTTCGGGAGCCCGATGAGCATAGTTTTTGTCCTAAATTTGTGAGTCGTTGTGTAAAAATGTCGTTGTGTAAAGGCTATATAGATCTGGAAATGTCATTTTGTAGGCTGTTATGCTGCTGAAATTTGTGTAAAAATGTCCATTTTCAGATTTATTAATAATAGGTGAAGCTGTGAAGCTTTTGGCACCATTTCTGGCATACCCAATTTGGGGTTTCTTGAGAAATTTGGGGGATCTTTGTGATATTAGTTGTTTGATATCAAAGATCTGATTAAAGGTTGGAAATATCATACAAAATCAGAAAAGGGACATTTCACCTGAATATGTGCTAATGTCTCCCTGTATTGAATCCGCATGTCTATTAAACTCCTCATACAAGTTTCTGCTTGTCATAGGGAAGGTACGATCCTTAGGCCTATCAAAATGTTCAATCAGTCTCTCCGTAAACTCTAAATATGAGGTAATGTGTGCATGATCCATAGTGACCATACCATGATGCCACCACTTGTGTGCTAACCCATCCAGGTGAATTGCTGCATACTTAATAGTTTCTTCCTCATGCATAGGGTTCATTTGAAAGTATGTGTCAAGCTTTTGAACCCAAGCTCTTGCTGTAGACTTCCCCGAGCCATCATAATATGGTAACTGAAGTTTCCCTAATTTCTTTTGTAGCTCATAGCTCTGGTTCCTGTCATGTCCACGTGGCATATGCTTCATCCGCACATCTATATACTCCCTAAAGGTGATTGCAGCAATAAAATCTGGACCTCCGGCTTCCCAATCTCTCCTCAATTGGTCCTGTATATTAGAGATCTGGGGTTCTGGTACGGGCTGCTCTGGAGCTCTAGGAGGAAATATGGGAATCATGGGCAGTGAACTCACTATCCTAATTTGCTGGGGTGCATGACCGAAATTGTTCCCAACTTGTTCGCCTCCATTATGTGCCCCATCTTTACTATTACCATTCTGATTATTTCCTCCACCCACATTAGCATTCAACCCCATTTGACGAGCCATCATCTGCATCATAAGCTCCAATCTCTGACTCTGTTCCTGTGCTTTTTGCTCTGCTAATCGTTGTCCCTGTGCCAAGGTGTCTAATATCTGTAAGAATCTTTCCTTTCCCTGATCCGGACTGATAGACATGTTGTCAAACATTTTTTTCTCTCTATCTAACTATTCCAAATAAGACCTCCACAGAATGGCAGGACTTATAGCTCTGATACCACTGTAATAACCCCAATAGGTTATAACTTCTTCAAACACCAAAAATCTTTATACTTCAGTTGTTTGACATTTCGTCAAACACTTTGCAAGCAAGCTCCGATACCACTGTAAAGACCCTCCTCAAATCTGCTCTCAAAAAATGCTGATGAAAGCTCAAGGAATTTCATCAAACAATTCACATGCAAGGGACGTATGACTAATATAGTATTTCAGCTGGCTTAAAATGACTCTTTTTCAATTTGCATCAATGAAAATCTTGTGCTAGAAGACTCCAAATGGACTACAGAATGGTCTAACATGAGTGTGCTACTAATTTTGACAATATTCAGTGCATATATATGATCTAAGCATAAGAAATGTACACCTACAGCCAACTGGCATTTTTACAAACAGTTGGTGTACAAACTAACTATTTGATAAATAATGATATTGAATTTCTTAAATGACACCAGCAACTATTATCCTCTTAATTTGTAATGAAATTTCTAATACAATGCTCATGAAATATGGCCAAGACTTTTGGCATTTACATGGATTACAAAATGATAATGCTGGTATAATGCACACTTACAGCTGAAACTTCACCCTAAAAAACAATACTAATAAAGGAACCTGGTTGTAGATGGCTGTAATAATTTTCTTCAATGCTGCCCCTTCTGCTTTTCTTTTCCGATTTGCTTTTTCGAACTGCTTTTTTCGGACTGCTTTTTCGGCCTGCTTTTTCGATTCTGCTTTTTCGGCCTACTTTTTCGGCCTACTTTTTTGGTTCCACTTTTTCGGACTGCTTTTTCGTATCTGCTTTTTCAGACTGCTATCCTTTTGAATTTCAAGACCATATCTTTCAATGGCGTCAAAATTTTCAACTTGAAGGGATTTCGTCCTTCAAACTATTGAGACATAATCTCCAAAAAATTCCCCAATTTTTTTGATATTTCCAACCATGAATAAATGAGGGCTATCCTCTTTCTTTTAATCCCTTCCTCACTTGCTCCACGCTTCCGTCTTGCCAATGTGGGATAATACATGAGTTTTAATATTACTTCTTTTTTTCCTTTTACAAAGTCCATGTATGTACTCAAAAGGGGGACTCTTGATTTTTTATAAAGTGACTTTATGAAACATTATAATATTTAATTTTAAATAGTCACTTTACTGTTGTAACTTCAAACATTAAAATAATATACCAAATAAACTCGAAATCTCACATATAATAGCTCATCAAAAAGAGCCCAACAAAACGCATCTCATTCTATCACTGAAAATTGAAGGCACTGCATCCCCCTATTGGCTTACTAAAAATAGTAAGTCTTTCCGAAAACCCAACAAACGAACTCCGTTTGGCCTGTAATTAAATTTGACTAGGCCAAATAACCTCAGGATCCCCTTTGAAGTCCTGGTTAGCCCTCGGGATCATACAAGAATGGGCTAACGACAACATACATCCAGACTGGCTAAGTAGGGGGACATTACATACTTCACACTCTCTCGAGGGGATTATTATTGGAGATTTATATGTGAGTTGTCATAGTGTTGCTCCGATGCAGAAGGCAACTGCTTCCTTAGGTGGGATTGATGCATGTATGCAATCACCCAGCTCAGATGTTGGTGATTTGGGTGATACAGCATAGTCAGTAGACGTGGGTTAATACTCTAGCATTATTGATTCACAAGTTGACGCTGAGTCATGTGTTCAGAGTCAGGTGTCAACAGTTGAGGCTTTATTAGGAGATGTGGATGTAGATAGTATGGACATATCTAATGATACATTTGATGATGCTATAAGCTGCATTGGGTATGATATCCCTTGCTAGGTATCAACTAATGACTCTGAGGAGGTTTTGGATGGGTCCCAGGATCAATGTTTACAGGATCTATCCTTTGAGGTGGAAGCTAAGACATGCAGGGATACTGATATTGTGAGGGCTTCCATTTCTTCAGATGAGGAGTTGATTGAGGTACATAGTAGTTTTATCTCGGATGTAGAGTTGTGTGAGGTCGATAGCACACTCAGTGCTCATTGAAAGCTCATCCTTTCAGGCTTAGCACCATTTTCGATTTGATTTGGTTTATTCACCGCCTCAGAGGCTTCGGAGACTCAACTATGGTCTAGCGCAAGTAACTTGTTTATTGCTCATCACAGGACATAGCCATCTCGGTGGGGACGACTAGGACTCGTTCTTGGTATATCCAAGCCACTATTTTACTGAGTTCGATCAGGATTGACATCGACAGTCTTCCGCCATACCAGTTCTTATTGGATACTCCTGCTCACCTCCTCCCCTCACGGCAAGAGCTAAACGGACACGTCAAACTTGACATACAGGCAGTACATCTCCATGACTTGGATCAGCCCTCCCGACAATTTACGCCCTCGGATGGCCTTCTACTCAGAGCATGTTCTGGAGATCCAAGATGGTATCATTATTCGCCTCTCTTATTTGAGCCAACGCTGGTGCCTTGCCCTCCACATCGCCTTGGAATCGTTTAGAGTCAAAGCCCACCGACTCCATTGTTAGACTAATCACCACCTAACTAGAGAGGAACGGGTATGCCACCTTTGCACTTTATCCGAGACGGAAACAGAAATCCATTTTATCTTCAAGTGTCCCATCTACTATGAGATCAAAGGTAGATTCCATTGCCTTTTCAAAGACGGCAAATCCCTCTCTTCTTTTTTCAGTTACTCGAACCAAAGGTGCCTTGCGCTCTACCTCTAAGAGGCCTCCCAACTCAGAGATCACACCTTATAACTCTGGTTCCATCCGAACCAAACCTTGGATTGGCTCATCACAAACTTCTTTCTGTCCACACCCACTTCCAAGAGCAAGAAACGACCCCATCCACCTGCCACCAAACACACCAAATCGGTCAAACCTCGACATGGGTTCCTTAGACAGCAGCACCCTAGCCCCATAGTTATATAGAGGTAGAGACGGAGCTAGACCCAGCCCCTTGCTCATCCCGCTCCTTATCCCTCTGTACGAGACTTCTTTGTACCGAGAAAGGACTGATGGTCATTCTCTCTTTCTTCTAGTTGTTTCTTTTCCCTTTTTGTAGCACTTTTTTTTTCCAATCACTGTTGAGTGCTCTTGTTGGTTACTTATCTTCACTGTGTTGTTGTATCTTTCAGTCCCTTAGACCCTTGTTGGTCTCTTGTTGGACATTAATATCATTATCTTATCTTACCTTATCTATCTAATTGTATGGACTATTATATGGACTACAACTCGTACGACACCCACTTGCACAAGTATGACGACATAAACCATATAGTCTATACCTATTAGTGTCTAGCATACGACAATGGTCCGAGTTGTACCAATTGTACAAAATGTGTTCCCTTATGATCTTGATGTCGTATAGATTGTTCTTTGTCACCTGGCATACAGCCTATTAACACCCTACTTTGTACACGTTGGTTTTGGTTATTACGCATCAAACAACCTCCCTTCCTTGCGTATGTTTTGCTACCTATCGTACAACCTTCCCTATGAATGATAGTTTTCTCTCCTACTCTTGCATGAATTATACAAATCCCTTATGCTCCGTACGAGCTCTTTGACTTATCTCTACCTCTTCTCTTGGTACGAGTTGCTAAGCTTACCTCTACATTTTTCTCTTTGTGGTTCTTCATTTCGATTCCATTATGGCTTCCTCCTTTCCATGGATGATTTTTAAAATCCCTTAAGGGTAAGGGTAGGCATTACAAAACTTTTCTTGTCTTTTTTCTTAAGTTCTTTTTCCCTTTCACATTTATTATTTCTCCCCTTTTTAATTGTTCAATTATGACTTTTATTTTAGCCATCTTGGATTTCAAAACAATCTTCATACCTTGTAGATTGTCTTTGGTTTTCTCAACTTTATTCATATAAAACACACCTTGTATTTCCTTGTGCCCTTGCAACTTTTTCTTTTTCTTTTTAGTCGTTGAGCCACTTCCTTTGTATACCTTGAAATACTCTTTGCCCCATTCTCTATTTGTGTTTTGTAGCTTATGTAACTTGTTTGTCATCCCCTCTAGCAGGTCTTCTTGTTTCCGTTTTGTTTCTTTCTCCTCACAATTTTGGATTTTTACCTCTAATGCATACTATCATATGCATGTGCTCGAAAATGACCAGCAACACTTATTCTCACAGCACATTCGTAAGTATTCTGAATCAAAAAAAATCTACCAACGGGGTAGATCCCACACTGTTAATCCTATCTATACACCTCCCCCCGTATTTTTGGTACTATTAATGGGGAAAATGGCATCAATGAGTCTAACAATGCAAACTAGGTAAAACAATTTTAACACTTTCTCCCTAAGTCATTTCATACAAGAGAAAGAGGAACTTCCTAACAAAACTCTCAATGAAGTCAAGTTAGATTAGTAAAACCCCAAATAGGATTAAGGGATGCCAATACTAAACCAAAATCTCATTAAGGAAGTATGCAAGCAATACCTCTTTCATGCAATGTGAATGTCTCGATATTAACAATGTGAAAGTAAATTGAATCAATTGATTTAATAACAAGTGTAAGATGGCTCTAGGTGTTAAATATATGCAATCAGCCCAATTAAGAAATGAAAATAGGTCTATGCTAAAAGATGAAATAAACAATAAAGTACTTACCTCAAAGTGTGCAAGGAAATATACCTTTATGCACCAAAAATCACAAATCTTGAACTATGATTGAGAACTTCAGATTGCGGAGCTACAATCATGATAGAGAACCCAAAAAATGTTTTTTTTCTCACACCTCCAATAACAGGTCAACTTGGTGGTAAAATGTCCATGCACTTTACGAGAATATGGACATGTTCTTTGGACACTGTTGGAAAGTTGACCCCACTTCTTCAGAAAGGTCTCGGCGAATAATTTTTGGATCAATGATAGCAAATTTGATAACCTGCAAGTCAAATGAAGAATTGGTGCATGTGGGGGGCTTTATAGAGGTTTGCCTTAGTCAACCCTCCGTTTTGGTGATTTCCGCCTCCACGAATAGCCATTAATAAGATTGTTGTGTGTATATGTTATGTTCGTGAATCCTAGATTGTAGATCTAGAATGTAAAAGGCTAGAAAAATGCTAAGAATCTACTCTGAATGAAACCCTGGCATTAAATCTGTGCAAAATATGAAGAGACAAAGATCAATCTGAAAATTGCATAAAAAGCATACCAAGCCACCAAGGATAAAGAAATCTACCCATCTTGATGATCCCCTTGCACCTCCATGGTTTCATGCAAGATGTTGATGAAGATCTCACCTTGCAATGAAAGAATTACATTCAACCCTTAGCTTCCACCTTGTAATTGATGTATATCAGATTGGGGTGTCCACACATACTTGTACCTTCCTTCCATCATGTGTGAATGAAGTCATTGATTCCTTTTATAATGAATTTCCGAGATTACTCCTGCAGGAGCCAACTACAGCAAGTAGGAATTAATTTAAAATTTGAAATAAGATCAAGGACCCAAACTGCTTATCCAACAGAGAACAAGTCGACCAATTCCGGAATAGGTCGATTTGGTTCGACCTATTCCCTAGGAGTCCAGAATCTTGGATTTGCAGCCTAGGATTTCGAGACTACAAAAGACCTAGGTATAATGTGCATAGGGGATTGATAAATCATGATTAGAATCGGAAAATAGGGCCTAGAAAGAGAAGGATACATAGAAACTAGATCCTACCTCAGCCTTTGAGTGAGAAAAAGGGAAATCGAGGAGGATGTGTTAGGTCCTACCTCAATTTCACCTAGGAGAGAGACAAAGAAAAAGGAAAGTGTGTACTCCAAGTACAAGTGTACAATATAAACACACTAAGGAGGAGCTAAAAGGTCATAAATCGAAGTGCTTCCAACCGTACATTTAGATCCCACTTTAGTGATATATGACACTATATGCTTATGCAAGCTAAAGTAAGTAAAGAATATATAAATAAAAAAGGATATGGCTAACTCTACAAGCGTAATTCCTCCAAGACAACATTAGTAACTGCATCCTACAAAAACACATGTTAGTGATGATCAAAATCAGCTAGGACTTACTAGAGAGAGATGATGAAGCTCGTGGGTAGCTATATGCCGCCTGATCACAATAAGAAACACAAACCTTATTGGGCAAGTTGACTACACTTTTTCTCTTGTCAATGGCATCTCGTCTATTGTGATTTTGGATATAATGAAGACTCAAGTTTGTTGCGGACTTGATGGTTTCATCTGCTAAGTCATGATGAGATTAGCTTTTTCATTCAATCTACTTTACCATAAGTTTGAGGAAACTCATACTCCCGCTAAAGTGGAGGCTAAATGTACCATCTTAAAATGGAAGCACCCTTCATTTAAAACCTTTTAGCTCCCACCCTTTAGCATGCATATAGACCATGGATGGATTCCTACTCAATCGGCTCTTTCTCCTATTTCATCATGCTTCTTACAAATGATGTGAGCAAACCTTTATATAGGGGCTCAATCACAATGAATGGTCAAGATTGCTTTGAAATCAAGGACCAAGATTAAACCACATAAGCCCTAATTATGGTTTCCATAATCATAGCTACAAATATTAAATGCCCACCCAATGTAATGTCCCCATTTTTAGTAGGTCCCTACAGTTGGTTGGGTGAGTTCATCATCGCAACCCTAATGAGCTGACAGTGAGATTTGAGGTTCTCAGTTGTGGACTTTCTATTTTTAGTAAGTCTATTTTGGGCAGTTGTCATATTTAGCAATGCAGTTGGTGGCGCTAGCAGTCAGTCATCATTTGCATTGGATTGAACTATTTAATTAACAGGTTTGTATTTATTAATTGATTAATGAGGCTTCATTATTATAAAGGCACTTTATGTTATTTAATGTCATAAAATGGAGTTGCAAAGATGAAGTTTCTTAAGTGAAAAGAGTGAAGAAGCTAAGTGCCGATTTTTGTTATAATTATGAGCCCATTTGTGAGAGAAAAGGCATCCAACTGTCATTTGTCTTTTAATTATCTCTTGTGAAAGTTTGTGTGGAGTTGGTGAATTCAATCTATTGATGACGTATAATGGATTTGAACTGAGATTTTGGTATCTTCATTTTAGTGACTTTCTCTACTGCATTTCCTGTGGCTGACAAATGATCTCGTTGTTGAGGAAAAGAAGGTTTGGTATTTGAATTTCTAGAAAATTGTATAGAGTCTTCCACTACTGTCATTGCTGTTGCTAGGAAGGCATTTTTGTGTGGGGAGTTGTGAATGCCCTTAATATCTATTGCTGGAGTATTGCCCACTATAAGCATTCGGGCAAATTTAAGCTAAGGAAACTGGGACTTATAATTATGATCACTGTCATTCATAATGCTGCTGTTGGGAGCGATTTACATTAGTGCAATTGGCATTGAGAATTCTGCTACCCTTGGACGCCAATCTCCATACAATTTGGCGTGGTTGTACTTATGTAGCTTTAGAGAATCGAGTACCCTAATTTCTGCTGTAAGGTGTTTAATCTTCCTAAATTCAAATGCCAAGATATCACTACTCAGGGCATTAGCTTGGCAAGCTGCAATCAAGCACCTGGAGATTGTGTTTTATTTTTGCTGCTCGGCAATTCTATCTCTACACAATAGAAGGCTGTGGTGTTGCATATTGGGCTTCCCTATAGCCAACTGAGGGTTCAATGCCACTGCCAGGCAACTCTCTTTTTCCCTACGGGCCACGGTAAAATTACCAGCATAGGCGTCTGTGTTTCTTGTGGATTGAACACTGCAAATTGGCGTCAGCTGCCCCTTACACATGGGTGAATTTCAGCATGGCGCTGCTCTGTTTTGGCATCACCGAATTGCATCTGTGAGTGGCATTCATGCTGGTGGACTACTACAGACATGTGAATTTGTGTTTATTTACCAGGTTCTTGTATTTCATTGATGTTATTAAAGTAAATAAATTTGTATCCAGATAATATCTATTATGCAAGGACAATAATTACAATTTATCATTGGTGTTGCATTCAGTTGAGTTGTATTTGCATAAACATTAGTAGAATGAATTGAGAAGAAATAATTTGCAAAAATCCCAACTGCCTAATTAATCTGCAATTTGATGGTCGACATAGTTAGTTGTGAAAAGTAACTTGTATATTCAGTCTTGTGTTAAAATTTCATTGAAAAATTATGTCTTAGACTTAGTGTAAGCCCAGTTGGGGTCGTTACACCCAATTAAATTTAAGCACCACCATGTGGGCCAATTAAAACATTACACTGCCTTAATGGGCCAATAACAAAATAGACTAGACTTAACCACTAGATAAGATGCACCAACAAATGGGCTAATAAAAAAAATACAATATTTTGTGGGCCAATGAGAAGAGAGGTTAGGTAGAAACTTGTAGAAGAATTAACCTTGTAGACAAAGCCACCGTTTAATGAACCAATAAGATGATGCCACTTGTATTTACACCATGCCATTCTTGAGAATATTATTTTCTATATGATTTTCAATATGATGAGAATTTTCACTATCACACTTGGCACGTTCCTATTGGGGTAAAATATGGCTTCCTCCTTAGCATGCTCAAATAGAAACTTGACAAATAACCCTTATTTACTGATGAAAAAGCATTGTTAAGCCTTCAATTGAGATGGCTCAAATTCTCAATTGCTTCATCTTCAATATTCTTAATCCTTTCCTATCATGCTCTTCCCTTAGAAGCCTTAGAGTCTTTCTCTTGACTTGATCTTCTAAGTTGCTCCAATGAATGGATTTCAACTCAACCTTGCCTTTCAATGCTCATCCGCCTTTTAACTATGTAACACAACATTATATTGTCAAATACTTGTATTTCACATCTAAAAACATATAGATTAATGCTTAAAGAAGCAATTTTTTCAATAAAGATACCTTTAAGATCTGATTTCACCTAAATGACTGAACACTTCAAACTTAAATAATTCAGTCATAGCCACAGACTCCATTCAAAAAATAATTTAATTTAGATTTTTCTTTGATAATTTCCAAGTGTTATGCCTTGGATTTGTCGAGATAGCTTTGTCGCTTCAAGTCTGATTTCAAATGTTTGCAATATCTCCCACAAGTTTGATTTTCTAGTATTAAGTACATTACTTCGATTGACTTTGACTTGTAATTAGCGTGGCAGAAATTGTTTGTCTTGGACTCCTACAATTTTGGCTTCCTACAATTTTGGCCCCTACAATTTGAAGGTTCCTATTATTATGTCTTTGACCATTGATCTAGGCCAACTTAGTTAGAGATGAAAAGAAAAAAATTCAATCAATTTATCAATCCATTGCTATTTATAATTGATTTCATTAATTACAACCATCCATTTGTGACAATTGATGCCGTTTGAATAAACTCAATGTCACAATGGATGAATTAGTTAATTCATATTTAAAATCAGTCCATGTTTTGCAAAATTTAGGTAGATTTAATATCCATCTCAATTTAAAACCAATTTCATTTGTAAAATCGAGGTAGATTTAATCTCATCTCAATTTTAAACCCTTTTCCATTTTTGCAAATCAAGGTAAATGTAATCTCATCTGAATTTAAAACTCATTTTCATTTTGCAAATTAGAGGTAAAACTAATCTCATTTCAATTTAAAACCCTTTAATATTTTTGTAAAATTGAGGTAAATTGGGGTCTTACCTTAACTTGAAATTAAACTTCATCCCAATTAATGACATTATAATCAATCTCCCTTATTTTCTCTTCATCAACATTATGAAAAAGAGTTGCTTCCTTCACCCAACTTAGGACGTAGAGGAGCTTCCTCTACCCCTAATTTAAGACAAAGAGATGCTTTCTCTACCCCCAATTTGAGATGAAGAGATGCTTCCTCTACCCCCAGCTTGAGATGGAAGATGCTTCCTCTAGATGGAGAGGTGCTTCCTCTACCCACAGCTTGAGACAAAGAGGTGTTTCCTCTGCCCCAAACTTTGGCAAATTTACACATCCTTGAATCAAATTTTATTTTAATTTCTCAGTTCCAAACTTGGCCAAATTTTGCAAATTTTCAAGTTTTATTCTAAGAAGGCCTTCTAAATCCTAGATTATTGTAAATTTAATAACCTCTTATATACATTCTATTTAATAACATATGGAAAACTTATATTAGTGGTTGTAATTAGCATTCTCTAAGTAGATATAACTATCACGGTGTTCATCAATACCGTAAGGATCAAAGTCTTATGTGTTTAAACAAGTTTACCATTTTATTGTACTTAATAATAAATATGTTAAAGGTTGTTCAGCTTCAGAAAAATGTGATATAAAAAAGGTCTTGCAATACAGAAAATCAAATTTAAGGCAAATAAGGAGGGTGAAATCATTCAACAGCTCTTGAACATTGCTTTGCAACTAATTACATTACAACAGAAAGACAAACTATAGCCTTTGTGAATAACAACCCAACCTTTCCTTTGTGAGGAACTCCTCCACTTGTAAGGTCTGCTACCACATGTGCATTTGTTAAAATTATACCATTTGCATTTATAATTGTCCCAGATCCAGTAGAACGCCCGAAAAATAAGCCCATGTGACCTGCACAGAAAACTTTTCCTTTTAATACACGTGAGGCAAAAGCATAGTAATTACTAAAAAGTCCAAAAGCTCACTAATTTGAGAAAAAAAAAATAGCGATGAAGGAAATTTTCATTCACAAACAAATAACCAAAACGTGCTTAAGTTTTAGTGCTCATCAATTCATATACATACGTAAAATGAAGACATACATTCTCAATTGAAAGTTTGAACATATTAATATTACTTTTCATGAGGAAGGCATAAGATTATGGTTATATTTAGACTTTAGAAAGATCAAAAGGTATTGGAGACATGATTGGATGTATATTTGTTAAGAAGTACATGGTTAGTGAAGTTGCTAGGGAGTAATATTTTAGTGAGGTAGCAATAAGATGTAACTAACAGAAAAGATTAATTGCTTTTTTTCAAAATTCAAAAGCCTTTGTCATTTCTTTATTGCCTTGCATGATACCTTTCATGTGAATCTATTTCCCTTAACCCAAACTATTATTTAGTGTTAGTTCTTAGAATCTTCTCTTTTAAGAGCAGGACCCTATTTTTCATATCTTCCATGAACACACAAACCCCAGGTAGATTATCAATTCTGTAATAACATATATTATTCCTTGTTGGCTAGGACATGATGCTTAAGATTATTTATTATGAATCATATTACATGAGCTAGAATAGTCGTTCCTGTTGAACCTCTTATGGGTCTTGTGGGTCAGCTCACATGAAGTTTGGCCAAGTGTAGAGCTTTTAGGAAGTTTTCGCCTTGTCAAAGGAGCATTTGCTCCCATAGGCTTGTGTTCTAAGAAGAAAGAGATCTATTTTGGGAAGATAGAGGGAAGAATGTATAATGTCCCCATCCTATTATTTGTCATGGTTTCATAAAATAACTACTTATTGGTTGCTTCCAAGAATAGATACATTGTATATGGTATTAATAGATTGTGCTAGTCTACCTATAGAAGTGAAAGGTCACAACTCTTCATCATGATTGGAAGAATTTATAACCTTGTGTAATTGACCCTATTTCAAAAAGTCATAATACTTGATAATCAGAGTCCTTTCAAAAAGTCAAAACCTTTCATAATCACAATTGTTTTGAAAAGTCACAACCTTCATAGTTATAATCCTTTCAAACAATCACCGCCCTTCATAATCATATTCCTTTCAATAAGTTATAATATTTTTGAAGAGTCACAATCATACAGAATTATGCTCCTTCCGTGGGTGTTGCGTTCCTACGATTGTAGTTGTTGTAGTGTCCAGACCTCCCTGGCCTCTCTCTATTGCGAGATTTTGTGCGCTCTCGTCTTCTTATTCCTGATTATGCCTACAGTAGTACTACTCTAATCATCATGGATACAAATCTATCGCAGCCTTTGTTTATTACTTATTAGCAGTTGATAGACCGGATAGTAAAGATTAAAGAAGAAATTTTGAACCTCTGGGACATTGTTTAGTCTCTTACTACTTTGCAAAATGACACAAAACAGCATGTCCGTTCCAACTCTACACTCATCGACGACTTTTCAGCAACCTTTACCACGAAAATTATAGGCATCGAATCTCACGTCGAATCCATTATTGAACAGTTCGGGGAAATTGGCATCATCAAGGATAAAAAGGTCAAGCTCATTAGCAAACCTCGCTAGTTTTGGAAACAGAACAGCAGATTAAGTCTTAGACATCCATCTGTAAACAGTACTACACCTCTTTCTTGTGTGGAAACGATTGTACAAGAAAAGTTGGTCGATGAGCATGTTAGGTGCGTCCAGGAGCTCAACTTGAGAGTTTGGGACTTATCTCTCTCTTCCACTAACCCCATTCCAACTAGATATTCCTTACTCAATGACCAATTAGGCATCTCAGACATTACGCTTGGTTGAGCTTGGGTTGTTATGGATGGCACTCTTTTCCTCAAGTTCCTTTTGTTGACCGACCAGCTGCGGTTTCTTAGAGTGAAGAGGAAATGTTTCTCTCTTCCTTATAAGATTTTTCTTGATGAGGATCTTACAATGTCACAAGTGGCTAAGCTTAAACACTCTCGAAGACTTGTAGCGAAGGCTAGACGCAACAAGAAGTGGGCAGTTATTCGTGATTCCCCCTAGGTGGGAACTGAGATTGACCCTCATGGCTAAATGACGATCTCAACAGCAGTTAGGCGAGAGGAAATTTCCCACTAGTTCCATGTTTGTCAATTATTGGGATGGCAATGGCACCTTATGGTCATTGTCAGGTCTTTTCAAGATGTTGTTGGTTATGCTGACATTTTGGTTGGCTGTTAAAAGTCTTGCTCGTCCTTTTCTTGGACTCACTACGTACTAGTAGCTCTCTGTTTACAAAGAAGAGGTCAAGACTTCTGGTCGAGCTAGCAGATCTAGTCGCATTGCCTGCTTGGTTTGTGACCGTCTCTTCATAATACTTCTATTGTTCATTCTAACACTTTGACCCATTTCATGTGGATCTGTATTGATCGTACCAATCAACATCTCAACAATGTCTTCATTGTATTATACTGTTTTCCGCCGTCCTCCTTGTCCTATGAACGGATGATATGAACCCTTTTGTTGATTTACACGAGTGCATCTCCATATTCTCAACCATGGGTGACATCGTCATCTTAATGCATTTTAATGCGCGGACCAAAGATCTTCAGAGCCCCCTTCGCGATTGTGAGTCTAACTCAATTTGTACTTCTAGGGTAGATCCATCAAATTTGGGTCTTTGATGCTTTTTTGAGGACTGTTAGTGGCCTCTTACTAGTTATGGACGTCCTCTTCTCCAGTTTTGCAAGGCTACAGACTTGGTGATTCTCCTTGGGCTCCCCTATTTCCCTTACACTAGGTTCTTCACTTGTTGACCCCATTGTGTTGCATGAGTGTTGTGAACTATGCTCTCTCTTGTGCTTCCTTCATCTCCTCCATTAGTTTCTTCTTCGTCTCTTGCTTCCCCTATGCTAGCCACGCTCTGCTTAGCCTCTCCTTTAGCATCTTCCCACGCCCCTCTCCCCTCGCCCCCACCTCCCTTTGTCATTTCAACTATCACCCATACCTCCTTTCGCTTCTTTGAGAATGGCAATGACCTCTTTACCCTCCATCTTAGATGGCCCCTTCCTTAGACTTCCTTCACCAAGTACATTGATGCTTCGTCCATGTTCGGTCTACTAGCGACTCACTTTAGGAGTCTTCTCTCCTTTCCATACCCCACAACACAAGCCCCGCCCTCTAGCCCCAAGCAAAGGAACACTTGTCCTATGAACTAGTGGTACAGTTATGACTGCAAGCCCTTCCACTGTTCGCTTCACTCAGCCTCACCTCTCATCATTCGTCCTTCACCCAAGTGTGACTTTCTTACTGCATGTTGATGCCTTGCCGCCACACCCAAACCTCCTTCCACCTTAGACCACAGTGCATTAGTCACCCACGCCTCCACTCTTCACAACGTCCCCAACCCCAACCAGCCTCCCCTCCACCTCAACCCCCGACCCACTGTCATCTCTTCACCTTCTCCGACATTTGTGGGGCCATCAGATCCATGAGCAACACTCAACCAACAGACGAGGAAGGGTTTGATGCAGAACTCTTCAAGTTGGGTATAGTATTGGGCTCCTTCTCTGTGCTCTTTAACAAAGTGGTTTGCACTAATTTTCCTGACCCTTGGTCAAGGCACATTATCTATCTGATTCATAAGACCGAGTTAGTCTTAGACCCTGGCAACTACAAGACTATCATGATCGCACACTCTTTTGCCAAACTCTATGCTATAGTGTTGAACAATATTTTATCTAGAGAGTTTGACAAGCAACATTCCCATGTGAGGGGTCATGTAATGTTTTGATTTTTAGCAAAGGTTGGCGACGAGGTTGTCGGATCCAGTGACAGTTGATAGAGCAGCGAGGTATATGGTTTCCACCTTTAGTAGGTCACCACCAAGTTTGGAAGGATGGAGGCTTGTGTTTTCTCCAGTTTAGTTATGTTTACTTTCTGCAATAGAGCCTAAATCTGTTGAAGAAGCATGTTGTAATCAAAATTGTGTTAGAAAAATAAAGGAAGAACTAGATCAAAATGAAAATAATCAAACTTGGGAAGTTGTACCCAGACTGGATGATAAGAATGTGATTGGTACTAAATTGGTTTATCGAAACAAGTTAAATGAGAATGGTAAGGTAAAAAGGAACAAGATAAAATTGGTTTACAAAGCTTACACTCAGATTGAAGGAATTGATTGATTTTCATGAGACTAATGCCTATGTTGCTCGAATGGAGGCAATTCGTATATTCTTAGTATTTACAGCATTTTAAGAAATTCAAGGTTTACTAGATGAATGTCAACTCAACATTTCTAAATGGAGAACTGAAGGAGGAAGTTTATATTGAGATACCGAAAGGATTCAGATTGAAAAGGATATGGATGTTGTGTGCAGCCTGAAGAAGGCATTGTGAGGATTTACGAAGGCACCCAAGCAGAGTTTGGCAGATTGGACAAGTATCTCATTTTACAAGGATTCAAAAAAGGATCAGCAAACAGTAATTTGCAATAAAACACCTATTCAAATCATATCTTGATTGTTGCAATTTGTGTTGATGACATAATTTTTGGAGGAAAACATGATTTATGCAAGAAATTTGCAGAAGGAATTTGAGATGTCCATGGTTAGAATTTATTTCTTGGATTGTAAGTAAATCATAACAGTAAATGCATTTTCATTTCTCAGTCCAAGTATGTGAGAGAATCGTTGAAGAATTTTGGTTTGGAGAATTTTTTACCAATATGTACATCTATTGTTACCAGATGCAAGTTGACTAAGGAGGATGATTCACCAAAAGCTGATGCAAGTATCGATAAATGATTGTACCTAACTGCTACTAGACTAGAAATCATGTAGGCAATATGTTTGCCAACCAGATTTCAGAATGACCCGAAAGAGTCACATGTTATGGAAGTGAAGAGGATTTTCAAATACCTATAGAAGAACTTGGACTATGGTATCCAAAAGGCTTAGATTTCATGCCGATAGCTTACACAAATGCAGATTGAGGAGGTTGTTTCTATAACCTGTTGATTTATGAGGATCACTGCAAATGTAATAGCACTGCTTATAAAGTATGTGTTTTCCAAGTGCAGATCTGCATGTATATATAGGAGTATTAAAGATATGTCTCATAAAGAGACATTGAGACATGTCTCTATGTTAATCAGTATTGGTTGTAGTAAGTTAATTGCCATTAGACAATATCAAAAACAATATAAACATATATACATATAAGTAGATATGTCAATTTGACAATAATCAAATGCAATAATGCTTAACCAATAACCATAGAGGGGTCGTCTCTAGATTAATTCAATCCAAGTGAAGCCACAACATCAACACTCCCTCTTGGCTAGGGAGGATAAACACATGGTTAGAGATTACCTAAATGTAATATAAGGTTGCCATGATTAAAAATATCTTCATTTAGAAGATACTCACAATTCAGATATCATCTCATGATATCAGGACTAATGGCCTCATAATATCAAGTCACGTGATATTCACCAAGTACTCAAAACATGTCCATAGATAATGTATGATCAATAATACTTACCATAAACATTCATGGTCTGATTAAGGAACTTAATCCACCATGCAAGTTATCATCTACCACGATTTTCTTAGACATCATAAGATGTCCATCACAATAGGTGGTCATTGTCTGTTTAACTTAATCCACCATGCAAGTTATAATCTATCATGATCCGCTTAGTCATCATAAGATGACCATCATAATATTAGATAAAGTTACTGTAAGATCATCACCTTTCAATAAATTCTACAAATACAAACAATAATCATTTGAAAGTCATCACTTCCTCATGATGTACATAGGGGCCAGGCCCATTAAATCATGCAGTCACACACGTGGATTTTCATACTCCCTCTAAATATCAATCTTTAAAGCTCCTCATCCAATGTTGCCTCTGATGAAGTGTCAGACTCCCTCTAAATCTAATATCAATCTTCCTTTTCCTACAAAAACATCCCCGGAGAGAACGGAAAAGATCAAGGTGAATAGTTTTTCTAGTATGTATAGAAATACAAATAAAAGATTAACTAATAAAGTAAATAAAGGTAGTTCTCAAGATACAATACTCAGACAATACTTATCTCACTTAATATCCTTGATGCAAATTGCTCCAATGAGAATCCATATGTCCATTTAGTTCTTGTACTTCTAGGATTGCAATTAATGGTGACTGTGTATACTTTGATGAAATACAATACCAATAAAATTGTATAATCTTCCACTCAAGGTTCATTATATTTCCTCACATTGTCATCTTTACTAAAAGAGTCCTCCCCTTTATCGATTGCATATATTTATTTATGTATATATCTATATCATATATATATCCTCAATATAAGACCATGTAGAGGATATTTCAATCACTTGTATCATATTTCTTTATATAGATTTCTCTTGATACCTTTCCATACTTTAGTTAACTAAAGTTTAATAGCATATATGTTAAAGGCTTCAAATGTCCACATTACATTTAATTATATCTCATGATTGGGGATTCTTGATATGTATGAGATGCCTCTAAACATATATGCCTTTCTTCATATGCTTGAGAGTTTAATTTGGCACTTTACCTTACCCACTTGTCATTATCTCTATCTCCTTGTTTGCTCCAACTAGGCAACAATATGTCTTGCAAATAATGTCTCCCTGTCATATTCCATGTTATCCCATTTACTCCCTATTTTTTGTTCCCCTTATGTCGTCTAAAATCTGTTATCCATCCATCATTTATCCACGTCGGTTGTGATGTGTTCCGTAATGGATTATGTGAAGTGTGATGATCTTCTCCTACGATTCCTCCGATACTCTGGCTCCTTGTTTCCTTATCTCCACTTGGATCACCCTCTTATTGTTGGCAATTTGGCTAGGGTAAATAGTATGAGGTTGTCATTAATGGCAACATATACTCAATATGGAGTGAGAAAAGTATAAAGATACAGTTTTGGTAGTTAGACATAGAAAACTGTCTAAGTATCAAGCAATTTATCTGTCAGTACAATTATAGTTTTGATTGGTGAGCTTTTACAGAGGCATCATTGGCACATACATAGTTACCTGGTGATGCTACAGTATATCAACATACCATACATAAGAGCATGAGGCAATATGGTCAGTACGGACAGACTCATTGCAGTTTTACCAATTGCAGTAATAAACAAATGGAACAGGACAGAGATAAAGAATCGAGTATTTAATGTTAAGGAATTATTTTGTTTACCAAAATAATTACTTAACTAATTAGGGATGACATCCTAGATGTTAACCCTAAGTTACAAAAGTGTAATTTTGTATTTTGGGACACGTGTCAAGGCATGAAGGCCGACAGGACATAATAACAGTGTACAAAGGAAGCTTTTTGAATGTGAAGTTAAGTGTGGTTGTTGTGATAAGTATGTGATTGTTTTGTGATGTGAACTTGATTGTAAAGGAGTATAAAGGCAGAGTATGTCAGGTTGGCACAATGAGCTAGAAAGATCATATCATATATTGAAGATATCAGTAATTGTAAAGAGGTTTTTGTATCTACACTTTAGTATACTGAATATTATTGTATACTGCATGTTTGGGCAGTGGGCTTAGCTTGCATACATTATGTAATTGTAATAACAACTCCTAACAGGGTTGAGGCTTCTAACAAGGACCGAGACATTATATGGATG
The DNA here is from genome assembly GCA_028749045.1 of Cupressus sempervirens. Lineage (NCBI taxonomy): Eukaryota > Viridiplantae > Streptophyta > Pinopsida > Cupressales > Cupressaceae > Cupressus > Cupressus sempervirens. Next base: position 762,524,461 of record CM053783.1, on the reverse strand, counting down.
TAATAGACTCCTAACAGGGTCAATATCTTTCACAAGATACTTTTGATTAGTGGATTATTTTGTGGGTACCATCCCCACCAAAGTTTTCCCTCAGCCAAGGTTTCCCTAGTTAACAAAATATGGTTTATGTGTTCCATTGTTTTATGGTTGTGTTTACTGTTCAGCTTAATCAATTTATTCATTTATGGAAATTATAAGATTGTTAATGATATCCATAATTGGGCAAAAGTTTGTGGAATACAGATTGTCCCGCCCCCCTCTCAGTATTTCGTATTTCTAACACTTTTTATGTAGATGCTAAGTGTGTCCTTTAACTAATTATTAGAAGCTGCCAAATTTGTTTGACTTCCCTGTTGCTTGAATTCCTATAAATTGAGAATATATAAATCGATATCTCATTGGGATCCTTCGATATTAGTTCTGTCTAGACGAATGTTGATTCGAATGTTCAAACTCTTCTTACATTTGCATCCTGGCTCTGATACCATGTTGATTTATGAGGATCACTGCAAATGTAATAGCACTACTTGTAAAATATGTGTTTTCCAAGTGCAAATCTGAATGTATATATATAGGAGTAGAAGAGACATGTCTCTATGTTAATAAATATTGGTTATTGTAAGTTAATTGTCATTAGATAATGTCAACAACAATATAAACACACACATATATGTCTAATTGGTGATTAATCAAATGCAATAATGTTTAATCAATAACCATAGAGGGATCATCTCTCAATCAATTCAATCCGACTGAAGCTACAACATCAACATACCAAATAAGTACTAGTCATGGAGCTTACTTTCTTGGCTCCCAATTAGTTGCTTGGCCAAGCAAAAATCACAATTCTATACCTTTATGAACTCTTGATTCAGGATATATTGCAGCATCCTCTTGTTGTACTCAAGTATTAGAATAATACAGACTTTGAAGGATGTAGGAATCACTTTAGATGAACTAGTTTCAATTATGTGTGACAATACCAGTGCTATAAATATTACAAACAATTCAATGCAACATTATAGAATAAACATATAGCTATCAGATATCACTTCTTGAGATAGAAGGTATTGGAAGGTGAAGTCGAGTACATACCTATAAATGAGTAGATTGCAAATATATTTACAAAATTTTGTGATAGGACACTTTTTGAGTATCTCAAGGGGAAGTTGGGCATTTTGCCCCTTCCTAGTGTTCACTAGATGCACTAGTGAGTGCACTGGTACAGCATATTGCATGTTTACTCTCTATTGGATCAATGCTTGGTAGCTCCCTCTGAAGGGGACCAAAGTGAGTAAGGGGTAGTTTTGGCCTTTTGTCATTGTTGTGTAAAGGGTGAAAAGGGCAGAAGAACTGTTAATGAACTTTCATGCCGATATATTTGATTGTGTAATTTGTTATTGATGAATATTACCATCAATGACAAAGAGGGAGATTGTTAGAATGTGAGGTTGATGCTATTCATGTTGCTCTCTGTAATGTTCTGTTCGTCCCATGTGCCTGATAACAGTCACCCGTTGGTCCTGTGTGCCTTATAGCCAGTTACCTGTTGGTCCTGTGTGCCTGATGGCCAGTTACCCGTTGGTCCCATGTACCTGATGGCCAGTTACTCGTTGATTCCGTGTGCCTAATGGCCAGCTACCCATTGGTCTCGTCTACCTAATGGCCAACTACTTATTGGTCCTGTGTGCCTGATGGCTAGCTACCCATTGTTCATGTGTGCCTAATGGCCAATGTCCTGATGGTCGTACAATCTAGTTGAATGGAGTGAACAATGATGTATGGACTGTTTAGGGTGGGTCGTACGATAGCTTGGAGTGGAGTATGGACAGTGGTGTTGATTGGTCATACAGTAGCCTGGAAAGTCGTATGATATGGTGATGTTGTAGTACGCACAAAGATGGTCATACGATATGGAGGTGCAATGGTCGTGTCGTGAGGGGAAAAGACAAGCCATACGGTACGATAGCAATAGTACAGTTATGGAATTGTCCAAGTCGTACGGTTGCAATACGAAAGATGCACTTAGTGATGTGAGGGATAGATGGTATATGGATGGAGGAGGAATGTTGAGTCATGCAAACATAAATTTATAGATCCGAATTCATCGATAAACCAAACAAGAATGGAGATTGAACACAAATATCCTTCAATTAATATTTGCAATAAGATGGTGCTCTGATTTGCCAAACCTGAGCGAAGTATTACATGCAACGGAATAGGATGAGGGTTGAATCCCACCGAAACTGGACAAGCCAAGTAGAGAAGATCTTTCACTTCCGAAATGGCCAACAATAGAGAATCCCAACGAAAATTTGCAATACAAAAGAAATAATCCAAATCAAATACCAACAACCACCTACAAGCCGTGCTTAAATACCCATCAGGAAAACCTTTCTGAGGGTGTACAAAGATAGTTGATGGCAACACCTACGAAACAATTAAATTAAAAATAGGTCCAAGATATACTAAATCAATCAGAACCATAAATACAAATATTATTAACTTGGGCCCCATATTAATTAATTAAAGTAACTAATTAAAGGTCCTATTTTATTATTTAAATTTTGGGACCAGTTAATTAATTAATTTAATTTAATTATTACAATAAAATTTGGGGACATGACACTCTCATTAATGGTTGTCATTGATATCATAATATTCGATGCACAAAGGAGATTCATTTCTCCTTTGGTGTTTTTGTTGTATCAATTGATGTGTACAAATATTCTTGGCATATAGGTACACCGAATAATGTGCTTTGAGTATTTATCATTTTTCATTTTCTTGTGTTGGTGATAGTTCAATTTCATGTGCACCATATGGTGGATTGTTTGTTTTGGTTTGGTCCTATTTGGAGAATGTTCATTCATGTTTCAATCTCAATAGTTACCGTCTTAGGCATTGTTCATATTTGTTGGTACCAAAAATCTCGAAGATGGTGCAACATATTGGCACGTACAAGAAGTGTTGTATTGAGCGATGTGGTCCATGTTTCATTCCTTGCTACTACTAGAATGTTTCATTGTAACCAAGTTTGAATCAGTTTAGGTTGACATGGTTGGTGGCATCAAGCAGTATAAGAAGAGGAAAGATCTCAGTTGTTTGCAACGAATGCATGATGCTAGTATGCAAGTAATATGCAACGTGAGTGTGAATCTAACAAGGCAGAATCTGTGTTAGGTTGGTGCAATCGGTAGCTGTCATGTCCCCATTTTAAAATAATTCTTTAACAAAAATAATAATAATAATAACGATAAGAAAATTACATTCAAGTTTAGAAATAAGAAATAAGAATTATATATATAAAATATATTATCAATAAAATAATATTTAGTATAATATTTAAAATAATTAAATAATAATAAATTTAATATGAATAAATTAATTAATTAAATAAAATAGAAAAGAATATTTAGAAAGTATGTTATCTTTCTAAATAAGATTTAATAATAAATGATAATAAATACAAAAAAGATAAGTAAGAAATAATATAATAAAAATTAACTAAATCTAATAAAAAGTCAAGAGATGTAATAAAAAGATGTGACTCTTTAAAATTAAGGTATAAAAGGGAGGAGAGTTCATTTTAAAGAGTGGGGAAGAAGAGAAGAGAAGAGTTAAAGAAGGATTATTAGAAGAGGAATGAGAAAAAAAAACTAGGGACTTTTTCAAATATTTTCAATGATGAAAGAATCTGACTCTTTGAAAGGGTTGTAATTATGAATGATTGTGACGCTTCAAAAATAATTTGACTATGAAGAGTTATGACTTTTCAAAAGGATTTTGATTATGAAAGGTTGTGACATTTTTATAATATTGTGATTATGAAGTGTTGTGACTTTTTGGTAGTATTGTGATTATGAAGTGTTGTGACTTTTCAAAAGATTTTGATTATGAAGTGTTATGACTTTTCCAAAGGATTGTGCTTATAAAGGGTTGTAACTTTCCAAAAGGATTGTGATTATGAAGGTTTGCAACTCTTTGAAAAGGGCATGGATGATAAATAAAATATGGGAGGATTAAAAAACAATTATACCTAAGAGAGTTGAACTGCAAAACCATCAGAGTAGAGAAAGTAAAGAAACTAAACTAATATATATTGAATGTTGGGAATTGAAGTAATATATATTCTATGAAGGATTATAAAATGAAAAACTAAAGGGAACCAGAGGTATGTTCATTTGATATGTTTATTTCATAAATAAATATGAATCATTTGGTAGATAAAAGTATCAAGATCAAGGATTGAGATGAGAACTTTATAGTTCTCATAGAGATCAAGTAAGAACTTAGTAGAGGGCATTCATTAGAATGTTGAGTTTCTTTTAGGAAAACTCAAAGATTAGAAGGCATTCTTGATTGAATGTCAAGATTCTAAATTGGAACCCAGAGAGAGATTTGTAGAGAATTTCTTAGAGACAATATATATTGTAGTGGTTAATCATATGCATATGTTAGAGACAAGAGGTTTGGTTAGAGGTGGGATCTCTACCAAGTATGTATTGTTAATGAGTTCACTCATTAATAGAGATCCCCGAGGCCTTAGAAGGTGCTCTTAACATGATGGTTTCCTAATTGAGAGTTATTCTCATTAGAGGGTTAGGTAAATCTGAGTAGAGCCTCCTTCAAAGGATTAGGTAGGTTTAGTATGGGAATTAGTTCTTAGATGATTTAATAATATTCATCTTGTTAATTTCTAGTAATTGTTCCATAATCATATATGTTTATGTTGTCTTTTCCATCTACTAACATTTGTTACAGGTTTTAAGCATCAAAGACTCAAGATGGGAGAAGGGACATTACAGTAGCAGACTGTAATATCTTTTCTATATTGCAGAGTGTTGATGATAGAGAGGTCAATGATGGATTTAATTCTCATTACTAATATTCTGGCTATAAGCTTGATTGTATTAGCAGTAAGCCTATTTGTATTGGCTTCGTATATCTAGTAGTTGGACCAATCAACAGTGAGCCAACCGTCAATGATCCAAATCGCAATGAGAAAACCAACACTCAGCGGTCTATAAAAATCACCTTAAAAGTGTCATCTTAACCCATGTTCATTTCATGAGAAATGGTTTCTCTGTAGTTTTTCACAATAAGGGTTTCCATGTAAATCCTAGTGTTCTTGTGTTGGTATTTCTATGCTTTCAATTTTACATCTAGTATGAATGTTTGATGTGGTTACTGATAGATCAGAAGTCAATCTTTATCATTTGTATGAGTTTACCGACAAAGTAAAAGTTATAGAAAGTGTTGTTGAATAATTGATTCACCCCCCTTCCAATTATTCACATGTCCAACACCATGTATGTGAGTTCTTTTTTTGAGGCCATATAGGTAATCAAATGACAAAACTTATCTAGGATAATATTGTTTGGAACTTCTAAATCAAAATTGCTCATGAATGTTTATATGACTGATGTGAAGCAATAAAGAGTGACTTTTCATTGTCATTAGTTGTTCCTTTTTGGACATTCTTATTCTTCATATCTATATCTCTCATATGATATTTGCCAACAAAATTCGGTCACAATCAGTAAATAAAAATCACGGAAAAACACAGATCAGACTTTGTATACCAATTGTTTTTTGAAATGCCTATGAGACCAAACTGAAAATTTGAGGACAGAATAGAAGGGGTCCTTACAGATCTTCTAATTCATGATTGTGATTGTCTCTTTTAGAAATTTCACAAAAGTGAGCTCCATTGTCATAAGGATGGGGATATTACAATATTTGTGATTGATTAAGCTTAATGAAATATTACTATAGCATTTAATCAAGTTTGAGAAATTGGGCTCCTTGGTCATTGGGATGGGGAATTACAATGTGGGTGATTGATTAAGCTTTATGAACTATTACTATTGCATTTAATCAAGTTTTTAAAAGTAAATGTTTGTTGATATATCCTTTAATTGGTATTACGGTAGATTTCTTTGTGTTGACAATTTGTAGCTTCAGTTGGGTTACTGATTGACATGTAAATTATTCTTATATATATATATATATATATATATATATATAAGTGTGATTATCTACATAAGTGTCTTAATACAAATTGAATGATTTAATTGTATTCTTGATGTAGTTAAAATGCATTTATAATAGATGAGATTGTCAAATTATATATATATGTATATATATCTCACACACACACACACATACTAACTATTACAAGTCATTAAATTAAGTCAATTATGAAAAACTGACTAAAAGCAAATCTGTTTGACGGTTGACCGGTGGGTGTCTTTATTGTTTGAAAGATTGTTGAAAGCCCATGGAGCCATGTCCACATGGAGCATGACTCCACATGAAATCACGTCCGTAAGGGACGTGACTTCATGGGGATGACATGACTTCACGGGGAGTCATGCCTCCCTGTGGACATCTCCCATGATCCTATATTTAATCTCATCGCAGAACATTAGATATGCACGGCAAACACATAACATCATTCAAGTCTTCAAGGTGTATTATTATTTTTGTGATCAATAATAAATATAGTGCACAGTACAGTCTGCAATCAGACTGACTTACTGACTTTATTAAATACTATATTGATAAAGAGTATCAATACTATATATATAAACAGAAACCAAATATACTTTGTGAAATCTGATCAAATATTTAACATGGTATCAGAGCAGATTCATTACCAGCATTCAAGGTCGAATAGGACAGTCATTGGTGAGTCTGACGCCGCCAATAAGACTGCAATTGCTCTTGGTAGCTCTGTGGGAAGAGTTCCACGGATCGTAGTGCTAGCAGTGTCTTGTATTTATTTAAGTAGAAGAAAGTCGGATCATATCAGCGATCTTGGAGGTGATTAAATAAAAAAGGTTTTCTATTCTTCAGAATACTGTCCTGTGTCTTATATAAACCTGAGCATACCTCCTTTCAGATGCTTTGATAAGTTTAGAAGTATGATATTTTACCAACTCTATTCAGGTATGAGTTTTATGTTTCCATATGATCTCTCGACATATATCTCAAATTTGTTGATGTTTTGATGGGTTGGAAGGATGCAATAGAAACAGGCATTGTAATGATGTTTGTGAAGCACATGGTGGTGAATGAGCTGACGAGGATATACAGATATTCTGATGTCTGTGTACACTGCCACTTGTGATTTTTTTGTGAAGGAATGCAAAGGCCAGACGCAACATGAATATAGGTATGAAATACAAACAGAATTTGTAAACAATACACAGTAATATTAAACAAAGCATGATGAGGATAGGAATATCCGTATGAAATATGAACAGAGTTTGTACATAATACACAGCAATTACGTGCATAACCTCATGGCCTTGCCAGCAATGAATATCCGTGGAAAAGAAAATAAATTGGAAGATCAAGATCCATTCCTGAGTTCCTGAGAATGAATGCAAAGAAGAAGAAATATGCATTGAATGATACACCAAACTTTTGCAGTTCTTTTTATTCATGAGTGAGGCTGCAATGAAGCACGAGTCAAATGGTTCAGAAGAAGATGTTTCTTATTTCTCCCATTGTCATCTCAACTGGGCCAACCAATGTCAAGGCTAATATCAATTCTCTTGCAATATGTGACACAAAGAAGAGGAATAATGGAGACATCTCTACTCTCTGTAAACAGGGCAAATTGAAAGAAGCCAATAGTGTTTTGAAGTCTATGGACCTCCAGCGAGTTTCTCCAGACATCTCAGACTATATATCTCTACTGCAATGTTGTGCTAGAGGGGAAATTAATCCATGCCCGCGTCTTACAAGCAGGATTTCCTTGTCAAGTTCATTTAGAAAACAAGCTCTGTGATTATGTATGCCAAATGCAAAAATCTGTTGACAAAATGCTTGAGAGAAATGTTGTGTCATGGACTGCAATTATTTCAGCTTATGCAAAAGCGGCATTCCGGGAAGTGGCACTCAACCTTTTTAGTCAAATAAAATTAAAACCTGATCAGTTCACATTAACTAGTGTCATATTGGCATGCAGTTCAATGGAAGATCTACAAACAGGGCAAGGAGTTGCATGAAGAGATTAAAAGAAGAGGGCTTGTGGGAAATGTACTTGTGGAGAGTTCTCTTATTGATATGCATGATAAGTGCAGGAGTCTACGCAATACCCATGACATGTTTGACAGAATGCCTCGACAAAATATGGTGTCTTTAGGTGTGGACTCTATCTAAAATTACTTTGCAGAGGTTTAGAAGCAACCAAAGTGTGTGTTATGTGTTGTCTGTGCACACCAAGACATTATTGTTTCAAATTCTGAAGATAGAAAAAAATATCCAAATGGTATGTCCAAATTTATAATTCTTCGAACTCTTAAAGGGCATGATCAGTTCTAGATTCTTTTTGCACATCCAAAAGCAAGTTTTCTGGCAGTTGGGCATGACAGTGGAATGATTATTTCTAAATTGGAGAGTGAGGGGCCTGCCCATGTTGTCCTTAAGGACTGAGTTGAGACATCTCTTGAAGAGAAGTTTGACAGTTTCTCAAGCAATTTGTCTATGTACTGAAGAAAAATTGATGCTCTTGTGAATAGTACAGCCTGAGCTGGCTGAGTTGAGTCAACTATCATAATTGTTTGGAATGGAATAATTTCAATCTAAATACCAGTAGGACCTCTAGCATGGGATTTGCAAACAAATTGGAATAAGTGGGAATTTTACATTGTTGGGGGGGCTAATAACCAATGTTCCATTCCCATTTGAACCATCCTCAAAGGGGAGATGTCAAAGAAGAGACACTATCATAGTTACAATTTGAACCATCCCTAAAGGGAAGATGATTCAAAGGGGAGATGTCTCTCAAACAATCTTAGAGTGTTTACTTCACAAATAAAGTCTTTTAGAGACCTTCATAATGACAAATGGGAGAACAGACAATGTACTCAAATTGTTTGACAAATGCTTATATGGAAGCATTTTCTGATTTGCTGCATTGGAGCAACTTGTATCAAGGATGTTGATGTGTAGATAAGTATTTATTATTTTTGAGTATTAAATTTATTTGCTTATTGCAGTCTCTCGCTTATTTATGAACAATAAAAGCCACTTGCCTTAATATACTCTTGTCCCTTTCCTTGGACTCCAAGGATGTTCTTCTAGGAAGAGAAGAATGGTGCATTAGGAATGTTGTTGAGGCATCTTTTGCGGGTGATAACATCCGAAATTATGAAAAAAAACACAAGGGGCTCTTCTCATGACAAGGAGTAAACTGCAATGAGAGTTTGCTCAAATATCAAGATAGTCATATAACTATTTGCTCCAAGACTTGATCTTATAATAGTAACTCCAAAGTGGTCTTAGATCTAGCACCTTCAGCCACATATGAATCATGTCAGATAATAAGATACTCTTGAAGCAAGATACGTCTGATGATTGAGATTATGAGTACCCTTCTATATCAAGAGAGAGCTTGACATTTGAAGTAACCTTGGACAAAGAGGTCAAGAGGTTGATACATGTACTTAAGAGAACCACATTATCTTAATATTTGTTGTTCCCAAGCCTGAAGATATATCCACGGTTTAGTACATTCACTCATGTTACTATGAATCAAGGTATGCTTTATTGGCAGAGGGAGTAGATAGAGGATATGCTTCAATTGACTTTTGAAGATCTTGATCATATTGATTCAGAGGGAGTAGACCATATCGAGATGGATTCTCTAGTGATCAAGAAATTGTAACAGTCAAAGAACTATGATTCATAAGATGAAATTCCATATGTGTAAATTGAAAAGCACTTTATGTGAATGCCTAAACCGTAAATGAATACTTGGAATGTTATTCATTCAAAGTACATTATCACTAAAGACTTGACAACTGATATTTTCTCCAAGCCTTCTCTCAAAGTGATGTTTTTACATTATTGAAGACAAGCTTGGAGTTATGGATTGAGGCCTTTAGTGAGAAGGAGCCTCAACATTAGTGATTACGTAAGATGTACTATAATGCATCCTTCTCTGTGGGAGAGAAGCTTGAGGTGAAAGCCTTTATTCCACCCTCTCGAATTGTTCATGGTGGATATCATGTGAGTTACTACATGACTTTATGCAAACATCATGGAGGGTGACAATCTTTCATTGATGTTTGTTTATGGCTACTATTGTAAGGTGTCGATCTTACAATAGTCTAACATTCTATCATGATGGATGTCACATGGTTTATATCTAAGTAGGTCATGATAGATTATATCTTGTAAATCAATCAACTAAGAGATGGATATCACCACATAGATATCTCTAAGTTATATTGTATAGATACATGATGGTGGACTAACATCCTTAAAAAAAACCATGATTATAATGTTCCTATGGTAAGTATCATAGAGTGATACGTGTGCACATACCTTATGAACATTTGAGTATTTGGTGAATATCATGCGACTTGATATTCATAGGTCATTACTCTTAGTACTTGGTAAATATCATGTGACTTGATATTTGTAAGTCATTACTCCTGATATCATGAGACAATATTATTGTGATAAATATCTCCTGATCAAAGATATTTGACATACGATTATAACTTATGCTATTATTCTTTTATCCTCCCTAGCTATGAGGGACTGTTGATGATTTGTAGCTTCGGTTGAATAACTGGTTAGTATAGAAATCATTCTTATATATATAGATATATATAGATATATATATATACACACACACATACATATATATAGATAAGTGTCCTGTTACAAATTGAAAGATTTAATTGTATATTTGATTAAGTGGTTAATATGCATTTATAATAGATGAGATCGTCAAATTGTGTGTGTGTGTGTGTATTAAATTAAGACAATTATGAGATATCAACCAAAAGAAAATATCTTTGACCAGTGGGTGTCTTTACTCTTCGAAAGGTTGTTGAGAGCCTGTGAAGTCATGTCCATGTAGAGACATGACTCCATATGAAGTCATGTCCACATGGGATGTGACTTCACGAGGAGTTATGCCTCCCCATGGACATGTCTCACAATCCTATATTTAATCTCATCGCAAACCATGAGATATGCAATGCAAACACATAACATCATTCAAGTCTTCAAGGTGGATTATTGCTTCTGAGATCAATAATAAATATAGTGCACAGTACAATCTACAATCAACCTCGCTAACTTTGTTAAGTACTATATTGATAAAGAGTATCAATAATATATATATATAAACTGAAACAAAACATACTTTGTGAAATCTAATAAAAAAATTAACACTTTGGATATAAACCTAACCACCTAAAGGTAGATCTATAAGAACACAAATGCCCAAAAAAGGACATGGATTCTCATCAAACAAATCACCTTTCTTTGATGTGACAAATTATGCCTTTTGGAACACAAGGATGGAGACCAACTTGAATACCCTAGGGAATGTTTGGCAGTTGGTGGTGAATGGCTACATGCCTTTGTAAATTCCTCCCATCAATCAAGCAAAAAAAAGCAGTTGAGATATAATGCAAAATTCGAACATGCAATTTTTTGAGGGCTATATGAATTTGAGTTTGCAAAGGTTATGCAATGCAATCAGTGAAGGACATATCGGATAAGTTGAAGAAAATCTTTGAAGATGTCAAAGTGAAGGAACGAAGGTTCAAAGTTTCAAACCCACAAGGAACAATTTGAAAGTCTCAAGATGAACGAAGAGGAAAACATAGCTTCAAATTCTAAGATCTTTGCCCTAAAGATTTGATTCCAAGGTTTTGATAATTTAAGAAATGAAAGACCTAGACAAATTGACAAAAGAAGAGCTGCATTGGATCCTCGTTGCCTATGAAATGAGGATTCAAGACAAACCATCACAAAAGAAGTCAGCTTTTAAAGCATCAAGAAAGCGATAAGGCAGAATAGCATTCAAGACTATGAGACTATGAGTAAGTTGGAAAGAATGGCAGAGCACTGGAGAACAGGTGCTCATGGAGGGTATACAGCGAACAACTGAAATAATGAGAGGTTTGAAAGGTTTGGAAATGGCTGGGAAACTTTCAGAAGATATGAAGGAAGGTCTTACAGGGGAAATAGGAATGGGAGATGGCAAAATGGGAACAGAAACTTCAAACGAAAGCTATCAATGGAAAAGAGTGGGACAGAACAATAGGGATAACTAGCTAAATGGAAGAGACAGATAGAATGAAAATGTGTGGAGAACACACCCGATGCAAAGATTCACATCAGTAAATCTAGGCGGGAAAGTGGTTTTTGAAAATATAGCAAAAAAATTAAGAAAACCTCAAGGAGTAGAAAACCAGGGGAAGCAAATGGTTGAAGATCAACAATGGACACGATGCACAGTGGAGAAAGTTGTGTTGGACAGCACTTTGATAAAGGTAAGGAGTGACTTTTTGGAGAAAAATGCATTATTTCTAAAATGGGGAGGGCCAAATCCTGCAATAGAGAAGGTTAAAAAAAGGTGTGATGAAAAATGGGTGGAAGTGAAAGACTTTAAAACCCTTGAAAATAGTTTTTGTATGGTGACAGTTGATATAGCACATGATAGGGATTGGATCTTGAATAGTGGCCCTTATTTTATGGACGGATATGGGTTTTATATGAAGAAATAGACCATAAATTTTGATCCAACAAAGGAGGTAATAAAGGAACTCCCTCTATGGATAGGGTTGAGAAATTTGCCTCAGGAATATTGGCAGGAACAATGTTACAAAATGATAGGAAACAAGCTAGGAACATTTATCAAGGCAGTAGAAATGGTGGATAGGGAAAACTTGCAAATGTTTCCAAGAATATGTATAGTGTGGAATGACAGTCACCCAATCCTGGAACTAATTGAGATCTTTATTGAGGGGGTAGTTTGGAGACAGTCGGTGTCTCTAGAAGAAGGGTTAAAGGTGTGTGAATTTTGTTTGTGTAAAGAACATGACTCTGAAAGTTGTAAACAAGAAGGACGGAATAAAGGAAAAATTGAAGAAAGGTTGGTCCGGAGGGCTTTAGAGATAGCAAGGATAAAAGAAATCAAGAAAGATGAGAATGAAAATCGGTGGAAAAAGGATAAATGCAGAAATAGAGAAAGTTATGATGTTGAAAACAAGAGCAAACAACTGTCAAGATTAAGGGCCTGGGGACAATAAGATTATGGATGTGGGGCTGGCACAAGTTTTAGATATGGAAAGTGGAGAAGGCTCAAAAAAAACACCACAAAGTGAAAAAAAGAATTGTGAAGACTTGCAGAGAAAGATGGGGAGGGAGAATGCTGAAAATAAGAGGGAACCAAGGCTAAGGGAAGATTGGGGGGAGAGGATGGAAGACAGAACTGAAGAAGAAACTGAAATAAGGGTTTGAAGGGAAGTAGTGGGAATTCAAAAACCCCGAGAGGAAGGAGGTCAAATAGTAATGGTGTCAGAAAGGCCAAAAGAATCACAAAGGGAATGGGAGGAGAACGAAGAGTATATGACCGAGCAGGATGGAGAAACCGAGGGGGGGATTGGAGAATGTTTAGAGGATATTGAGATCTCTCCAATAAGAAACCTAGAAGGAAGATCAAGGGAATCAAGCTTGGAGGAGAGTCTCAATGGGGAGGATGAAGATAGAGATGTAGATGATGATGAGGATTTCTTTGGGATGGAAGAAAATATGATCCTTAAAGAAAAACGAACCATTGAGAAACCAGAAAGTATCTATTGGAGAGAGCCAAAAAGGGGGAAGAAGAACATTAAATGCATTGATCTAGATAGCAGGAAGTGCCAGAGGTCAAAGTAAACTAAAAAAGGGAAGGGGAAAAAACCCCTTCTGGAAGGGATGAAGATCCTCTTGTGGAATGTCAGGGGCTGCAATGCCCCTGACAAAATGTGCTTGATTAGGAGAGGCCTGGATCAAGCCAAACCAGATATAGTTTTCATGCAAGAAACAAAGATAAAGCTGGAAGATGTGGAGAGGATGAGGAAAAAGTTGTTTAAATAAGAAAGTGAATGGGTGGCTACTGAGGAAGCCTCAAGAGGAATGTGTGTATTATGGAACAAGGAGACAATGAATGGAATTATAATGCAAATGGGAAGGAATTGGCAGTGGTTAAAAGTCTCCTCAAAACAACTCGGATATGAATTCAATGTCCTTAATGTTTATGGTCCAACTCAAAGTGGAGAGAAAAGAGAACTTTGGAAAACATTAACAGAAATGTTGCAAATCTTACGAGATGCAATTACTATAGTAGGGGGTGATTTCAATGCTATCTTATATCCAAAAGAAAAAAAAGGAGGTACAAATTAGAGGTCTACTTCACAGGAAGACTTCTCGACCTTTGTTATGGAAAATGGACTATCAATATACCCTTTAAACAAGGGGAATTTACATGGAACAATAGGAGGCAAGGGTTTATAAATATTGCTAAGAAATTGGATAGGTTCCTTTTAGGGGGTGAATGGACAAAAGTTGATTGGTCTATGGAAGCTGAGATTTTACCTATACATGGATCAGAACACTTTCCAATTAGTCTAAGAATACAGGAGGAACTCACCCCTAACCGTTGCCCTTTCAAATTTGAAGCTATGTGGATGAGGGCAGAAGGTTTTAAGGAGATGGTAAAAAATTGGTGGAGGGAAGCTCCGAAGTGAGATGGAAACATAGCTTTTAAAGTCTTTAAGAAGCCTCAGTATATAAAAGGAAAACTGAAGGTGTGGAATCGGGAATCTTTCCAAAACATTTTTAAAAGATAAAAGGACTTGGAAGCTGAACTTAAAACTTTGAATGAAAAAATAATCCAAGAAGGGATTAATGAGGATGATTTCAAAGATGAAAAGAGGTTAAAAAAAGAGTATGCTAAGACCTCGCAAAGAGAGGAAGTGTTTTAGAGGCAGAAATCAAAAAAAACGTGGCTGAAAGAAGGGAATAGAAACACAAAGTTCTTCCATAATTCAGTTAAAATAAGAAGAGCCCACAATAAAATATTTTCAATCAAGAATGGAGATGGTGAGGTGATTTGTGACCCAATCTTGATAAAGAAAGCAGCAGTAAATTTTTTCAAAGATAGAGGTAGAGCAAAGATTGAGGAGGAGGCTTTAGATGAGGATGTTCTAGAGTGCATTCAGAAATGCATTACAGAGGAGCGAAATGGAAGGTTAAATGCTGCAGTCTCTAAAGAGGAAGTGAAAAAAGCATTATGGGGTTTGGGAAAAGACAAGAGGCCTGACGGATTCACAGGAAGTTTCTTTAGACTAATTTGGGAATGTACAAAAGAGGAAATATGGGAGCTGGTGGAGGAATCTAAAAAAGGAGAGTTTGTTCTTAAAGATTTGAATAACACTTTTATAGCCCTTGTTCCAAAAAGGGATGAATGTAAGTCCTTTGAGAATTTTAGACCAATCTCTTTATGTAACATAGTTTATAAAATCATCTCAAAGGTAGTTGCCAATAGGCTAAAAGAGGTACTGAATGCAGTAATTTAAGAAGAACAAAGTGGATTTACCCCAAGAAGGTCAATTTTTGAAGGGGTGATTATAGCTCATGAAATGATCCACTCGGTCAAAACAAACAAACTTAGCAAAATGATGGTAAAGTCGGATATTAAAAGAACTTATGATGAGGTAAATAGAGTTTTTTTGTTTAAAGTTCTTGAAAATTTTGGTTTGAAGGAAGAATGGATTAGATGGGTAAAAGATTGTTTAACCTCTGTAAGGTTTTCAATGCTAGTTAATGGAAGTCCCCAAGGTCTATTTGAGTTAGAAAAAGGAATTAGGCAAGGTGACCCTTTATCTCCTTTCCTATTTATAATTTTGGCTGAAGTATTAGGGAGGTTAATCAAAGAAAGAAGGGTAAGAGGCCTGTGGAAAGGGGTAAAGGTGGCAAAGGGAGTGGACCCAATCTCACATTTGCAGTTTGTGGATGACACCTTTCTCACGGGTGAAGCTTTGAATTATGAAAAAAACTTCAAAAATTTATGGGAAAGTATCGGGACAAAAATTAAATTGGGCAAAGTCTGAGATTTTCTTTTTTAACACCCCTCTTTATAGAAGAAGAGCTATTGCAAGAATTTTGAATATAAGACAAGGAATTATTTCAAGTAAGTGTTTGGGAATCCCTTATTCCAAGGGCATAATAAGAGTGAAGTGTGGAAGGGATTGGCAGAAAAATGTCTGAGGAAGATGGAAGGATGGAAAGGAAAGGTAAGTGGTTGACTTCAGCAGGAAGGATTTTAATTCTAGAATCTGTGGTTTCAGTAGTTCCCATTTTGTCAATGATGTATTTAAAAATCCTGAAGAAGGTGATTAATCTAGTGGAAAGGCAGATGAGGAAATTTGTCTAGAGTGGGGTAGGAGAGGAGAAAAAAATGATCTTTACTAAAGTGGGAAAAAAAATTTAGGCCCAAGAAGTTTGGTGGGACAGGAATTAGAGATTGGAACACAATGAATATAGCTTTGGGGGCTAACTTGGTGTGGTAATTGGCGAATGATGAAGAGCAATTGTGGATAAGGATTCTTAAAGTTAAATATTTGGATTCTAATGAGAATATAAGGATTTTAACTATCCAAAATCCAATTAGAGGTTCTGCAATATGGAACTTTATTCTATCATGTAGATATGTCATCACAGATCATATTTTTTGGGTCATAGGTAATGGTAATAGGACAAAGTTTTGGGAGGACTCTTGGAATGGAAACAAATCTTTAGATGGGGATATAGGAGATAATGATATGAAACAATTTTGTGTGATTTGTGGGGCAGGAATGTGAGTAATTATAGGGAGGAAATTGAAAGGTATTTGGGAAAAAATGGATGTGGAAAGACTGGAGAATGGAGGGCCTTTCCAGAGAACAGCAACAATCCCTAAGAGAGATCTTTAAGAGAAGAAAGGTTTGCATTATTAACAAGGATGATAAGATTAGCTGGTGTGCAGCAGCCTCAGGTAAATTTTCAGTTAAGCTTGGATATGAAATGTTAGACACTAAGGTGGAAGAATGTTTTGAAGCTAGGGATTTGTGTTGGAGAAAAGAAATTCTCCCAAAGGCTGGAACATTTGCCTGGCTGGCAATACAAGGTAGAATCCTAACAGGGGATAGAAGGCGAAGATTTGGGTTTCAAGGCCCTACAAAATATGTTATGTGTGGAATAGAAGAGGAGAGTGCTGATTATTTATTGTTAAATTGTAACATAGCAACAAAGTGTTGGAGTTGCCTTCAGGAGAAACTGGGTTGGGCTGGACTATGGAGCCCCTCTCTTAAGGCTTTCTTTATCTCATGGGAAAGAGAAAGAAGAAGAAACTTCTTTGAATGCATTTGCAGAGTAAGCCCCTCAATTGTGATATGGGAGGTTTAGAAGGAAAGAAATAGAAGGATATTTCAAGATAGATCAAAGACAATTGATCAGCTTCTAAAACGGATTGATCATTCTATTGAAGAAGTGATGATTGCAACAATTTTTAGGAAAAATTTATCAAATTTTGCGTTCATGAACTATGACAGGGCAATTCAGAAAATGTGGCCAGGGATTGAAATAGGGATGGCGAGAGCTACAGGAAATGCAATTTCTAAAACAAAGAAAAATGGAGGAAGCGAAGTGGGTAGTTCCTAAAAAAGGCTGGTTAAAAGTAAATTTTGATGGGGCTTCTAAAGGAAATCCCGGGAATTTAGGTGCATGATGCATTATTAAGGACTATTTAGGAGAGACAATGGCTTATGGAGCATTAAGGTTGCAAGATGGGACAAATGATGAAGCAAAGTTCCAAGCAGCATTATTAGCATTAAAATGTGTAAAAAAATGTGGAGGAAGAAAAATTATTTTAGAAGGGGATTCGATGGTGGTTGTGCAGGCGGTGAGTAATAATTCAATTCATGCTTGGCCCCTAGGAAATTTGTTAGATTCTATCATGGAAGAGTTAAATGGTTTTGAGGAGTTTCAAAAATGTCATTTTTTAGAGAAGCAAATAGAGATGTGGATGCCCTTTCAAAATGGGCAATAGGTTTAATTGCTGATGGGATGCCAGTTTTTGAAATTTGTAGTCGTTGGGAAGTATTGATCGAAGAGGTTTTTTGCATTGATTAGTTGATGACCTTTTTAAGAATGGTTGAATGCTTTGGGGAAATGAAGGAATGATGACTAACGTCATAAAGGACTGTCAAAAAACTGATGAAGAGATATGGGAAATCGGCAATAAAGACTTTCATCATGACAAGAGGTGGTAAAAGGGCTTGTTTGATGTGTGTAGATGGATGATGGGAAGTTTCTTAAGTGTGAATGCAGTCGGAAAGCAATATATAGTAATGGTAGAAGATCTATTCTAACCACCTGAATAGTAATCTAAGGAAGTGATAGTAACGGAATTGAAAGGCAGATGAAGGCCACTTTTACCTTTAGAATGAGCAGACAGCAAAAGGCTTTATTTTGGCTGATGCAGGACAAGAGGTTGAAATTGCTACTAAAATGCCCAACACCGGAAGTGATGGCAGCCATTAAGGAGACAGTTAGAGAGCTATTTCAAAATGCCACACACCATTGGAAGATTAATGTGGATATTGCGGTAATAATAATGGCATGAAGGCTGGAGATTGCAAGCCCAGTAGATGAGGTGAAGTGGGTTATGAAAAACTTGTTCCCGGATGACCTAATTGTGGGAATGGAATCCCTTTTAGAATGGGCGTGGCTGGGGAAAGGCTTCGACTACAGTGAATGCTACGAAAATTATGAAGAAGGCTTGAGAAGAGGCAGGGTGGGTTTCCTGTGGTGGCCAACAGGGGTGGATAAGGAAGTTTATAGAGTGAAAATAAAGCTGGCATGGGCTAAATTGGTAGCAAAAATTGGGAGCTTCCTGGAGGAGAGCGGTCAAAGGGTTAGAGGTTTCTTCATCACTCACCCAAGGAAGAGGAGAAGTGCGGGTGGAAGAAGGATAAGGAGGATGGAAAGGATGAAATTCCCAGTGAGGGTGGAAGAGTGACGAAGCAAGTGAACAAAGTTACCCTTTTTGGGTTAAAATATTTTGTGTCTGAAAGTCGATGGATGAGGATAAACGTGACCGCTGAAGGAAATTTTGAGGAAGGTTAGAGAAACAAAGATGACACGCAGATCAATTCAACGATAAAAACAATAGTTTTTTAGGGCAATTTTTGGTAAGACCCGGGATAGTAGAGCAGAGGCGCACGTGGATGTAGTCCGACCGAGGTGAAGCAAAGGCCAAGCGACAGAATGGATAGCAAAAAAGGGGAAAAAGTACAAATGAACAAGTGGCAAATACTCCTTTCGTTTTTTGATGTTTATGCCAATGGCCAATTATTAAATGCCAATATGTATATGGGTTTAGTTTGTGAAGATAGAAGGGTTAGGGGAAAGGTAGAAGTTTTTTGTATATTTATACAGTTTCTAGAGATGAAACTTGTATGTGCAAAGGAAGGCTATACGTTGAAGCCAAGATATAATATTGTAAAAATGATATTTTAATAATATAAAATCTTATTATCAACCAAAAAAAAATGAAAGGTATAAGGCAAAGCATATGAACAAAGCAATTGAAGAAAGGATCCCAAAAGAATAAACGTAAGATGTCATTTGAATGTTTTAATTGTAGTAAAATTGGATATTTGCTTCCAAATGTACACAACATAAAAGTGAGAGTAGTGAAGATGAAGATTAACAATTACATGGAATGGGAGAGCAAGTGTCATCAAGGTAAGAGCCACAGGCATGGTCAACATCAAAAGAACTCTAGAAAATACAAGAAAGAGTCTCTATTAAGCGAAGAATGATAGTACATTGGAAGCAAGTAGGAAAGAATGCTCAAGCAATGATGGAGAAGAGATACTCTTCATCGCAATCGAAGTGAAAACTTATAAAAATGAAGAGGAAGGAGAACAAGAGGTGTACAATGAAGAACAAGTAGATATCGAGGAAGAAATTGAATAAGCCTACAAAGAGAACAAGAAGCTCAAGAAAAGGATTTCAAAACAAAAGATATAAATTCATAAAGTTTGTAAAGCTCAAGAAAAATCAGATAAAATAAGAGGTGGTCTAAAAATTCAATTAGAGGAGGCAAAACAGATTGAAGAGGTCATAAAATTTCAGCTTAAGGCCAAAGGACCTGACTATGAGAAATTGGAGCTTGAAGTTGTCTCCTTAAGAAGAGAATTGAAAAAATCGGTTGAACAATTCTATCGAAGCTTAAAGTTTGACAAAAGCACCAAAAGATTAGCTAAAATCATCACAAAGGTCAGCATTTATCAAGAATGGTCTTGGTTCTTTTGAAGATCAAAAGAATTCAAAAGAGGCTACAAGTTCTATAACTGTGGATTCTACATAGAAGGAAATGAAGAAAGCCAAAGAACTCCATCAAGGCTCTCGAGAATTTCACCAATAATAACTACAAAACGAAGGAGATCAAGGAGTATATAGTCACACAAAAGACTAATCCACCTCCAAAGGCAAACAAGGACAATGTTAGGTCTTTTTCTCAAGGATAGTCATATATAATCATGTTCCACCATTCATTTAATGGCTATTTTATTCACACAATCATTTTGGTTACAAAGCAATAGACTCTAGAATATATGCAAGAGTGATCCTAGCTTCACCAAAAGAAGTTATAATTTATTTTCTCCTTTAATGGATAATAATATTATATGTTACATGTGCAATAACTTTAGGCATATAGAACTCCACAAAAAAATGAAGTTGTATAAAAGAAGTCAAAGAATAGCACAGACCAGGAAATGGTTAGAGCCGTGTTAAATGAATTAAAGATTATTTGTTCCAAATCTCATGAGCTATATGACAATGCATAACTTTTACAAATTTTGTCTCTGATAACCTACATAAGATTGCATAATATATATTTTGAATTATTCTCAAAACCTTTCTTCCCAACAACATCTATTGGAGGATTTGTAGGAATAGTGCAACCAGTCTCCACAAACCAAACATACAAACCAATAGACATTTGTAATTGCGCATTCAAATTCTCTGGGATGCATAGTTGGAGCCATCAAATAAGGGTGATCTATTCCTGGCCAAACCTTCCTAAGATTCCATGTGTGCATTCAAGATCAACCCCCAAGGTTTAAGCTCTATTTCCAAAGGCACCCTGCTCTGATAGTTTCAGTTATGCAGATTGGTTTCAATCGAGCAAGATGGTTTCAAATACACAAGTTGGAATTGTCATTGATGCCAAAGAGTGAGAAATAAGTCAGAGGAAGCATCATTATTTCCGAATAAATCACTTTGTTTTAGTATAAATTCAAAGCAACATTTCTTTAAAGCTTCTTTGTTTCAAGTTGGTTTCATATGGTGTTTCCATCAACAACAAAGGGGGAGATTGTTCAATATATTGTAACTGATGTCAAAGGTTGATGATCAAGGTTATATAAATTTCAAAAAATTGGCTTGAATTGCTTGAGCTACTTGTCTACCAAGTTCAGCTGTTTGGCTGTCTACGTCAGTTGTTTGCTCGTCTTCTTCAACCGCCATGTCTGCTTAATGTGTCATGTCCTTGTTTAAATTCAAGGGGGTATTCAAAAGTTTCTATAAAATGTTGCTACCTGATTTTTGCAGTGACTTTTTCATTTAGTGATACTAAAGTGTAGTTAAATATTTCATTTCCTAAATCTTGATGGCTGGATAAACTATATTGCCATGTAATATTTGACCAAACTTTGGAGACCAAGCCGCAGGATAATTTTTAAGATATCCAATTTATTCTGTGTGCTGCCATAACTTCAAAGTTTAGTAATGTCTTCACTTTAAATAGGGCATGTAGTTATGTACTAGCTCAGTCGTATATTATAATGTGCAGAAAATTGGAACGTGGGCATGAACATAGTCAACACACTGCTTATGGGGAATAGTCTATTAAAATTCAAAACGGCATGTAGTTTAAACAACTCACAATCTATTGTGGCAATAAAACAACTAATAGTTTATTGAAATCGCCTATTTCATGGGAAAATTAAAAAGCTCATAGTCTATTCTTGGTGCAACGACTCATAATTGAGAGAATTAAAAGATATTCAATGTGTCGACACCTTGTTTCAATGAAGATGTTAAGATGCTAGACTTAGCGTAGATGAGCGTATATGATCGATTTTGCTCAGTCATTCGTTTTTACAAAATGGCTAAAAGAAACATAAGGACAGATTTTCCAAAAGGAATATTTGGCATGTAAGTACATGAAAATGTTTGTATATGAGCATGGGCAAATCCTATGGGTGGTTAAACGAATTTATGAAAGTATTTATAGGCCCTACACTATCAATAGCAATATTATTAGTATCACACTTAGTTACCGGATTCGTGTATCGGACCCCAGATCCAGATTCGGCTCCAATCCGAGTCTAGATCCGTGAGGATTCAGGCAGGGTCTGATTTCCTATTTGTGGATCTGTCAAGAACAGCAGCCCGCGCATCCCGACGGATCGATCCTGCCCAGATCCTCAAGGATCCACCGCGGACCTGCACAAATCCATGTCAAAGGAGGCATAAAAAAGTTTTTAAAGTGGGCCCAATCAAATTTTTTAATTTTCTTTTTGGTCCAAACCCTAAAAACGACCCTCTAAGTCAAGTTCATTTACACTCACATTTTCTCTCTACTTTGCTCTCTCATAGTTGCTAGTTTGAAATAAAGTGCTTGGATTCAAAGGAGATCGTTGTGGAGCTCCAAATACCTTGAAAGAAGTATTTAAGGTATGCATTTTAACCATATTCTTGAATTCTTTCATAGATTATTGAATTATTTCTAGTTTTCCAAATTTTCAAGTTTTTATGTAAGTGTGAAGCATGGTTTTTTTTCATTTTTTTTCTAGATTGCAAAAATAGAACAATGAGTAGTCAAAGCTTAGTGGGTGGGGCTGGATCACCAAGCTTCAAAATTGATAATGGGTCTCCTTTATAAAGACACACAACAAGAGTCGCACAATGTCCTGAGGGTGGGGCATACATATGGAAATGTAATTATTGCAATGTACAACATAAAAGCTCTTATTCTCGAGTGAAACTACATTTTTGGGCCCTGCGGGTGAAGGACTTAACATGTGTCAAGGTAGTGATAAGAAAGGATTACCAGCTACACAAATAGCAGCAGTAGCAAAAGAGCAAGAAGATGCTTATAGAGCAGTTGCAAAAGAAAAACATGGTGCTTCCAAAAGAACAAATACACCAACAACACCATCCAATCAAACAAGCACAAGAACACATCCTTTTTTGCCTATGCCAAATACAAATGATGAAGATGAAGACACATCTCCACTCGCCCACAAAAGAGGCCCACTAGATAGGTCATTCTAAAATGAAAAGGGAGACATTGTTGATCACAAAATTGGATGTTGTTTAATTGCAAATGGTGTTTCGTTTAATTTTGTGAGATCACTTTATTTTATGGAGATGGTGGAAGCAATAAATGAAGCACCCCATGGTTCCAAACCGCCTCGTTATGAGAAGTTGCACACTACCATATCACATGATGAAAGGAAATCTGTGGAGGCCGAACTTCAACCAATAAGAGATTCTTGGGTTCAATCGGATGTGTATTATTTTGGATGGGTGGAAAGATTGTAAAAATTGTCTATTGATCAATGTTATTGTAGTGTGCCCTAAGGGGGCAATGTTCTTGAAGCCAATTGATTGTGAAGGGCAAGTGAAAAATTCAGAATTTATTTCACGCATTCTCATCGATGCCATAGAGTCAGTGGTTCCTGATACTGTTGTCCAAGTGGTCAGGGACAATGCAAAAGTTTGCAGGGCTGCAGGGATAATTATAGAATCTAAATATGATCGTACCTTTTGGACACCATGCACCTTCGAAATTTGGTGATGAAAGCAATTGGCACCGAAATAGATTGGATGAAAAAGATATATGAGGAAGCTAAAGAGATTCAAATGTTTGTGACAAATCGCCACATGTCACAAGCAATTTTTAGGAATTTCTTGAACTTGGAATTATTGAAGGTAAATTTGTATATTTAATATTCAATTATATATTATTGGATTCCATAATTTTTTTGTTGTTTACATTAACATGTTTTAATTTTTAAATGTATTACTAACTTGAGTTTAGCATGTCCTTCGGTTGTTGAAACCCGTTTTGCCTCACACAATCATCTTGAGACGACTTGTGAAGTTAAATGAAGCATTGAAACATATGGTCATTAGCCCCCAATGGGGCATTTGGAAGAATTCCAATATAGCAAGGGCCTTAAACGTGAGAAGAATGATATTAGATGAGGATTGGTGGGGTCTTGTGACTTATGTGTTAGAAGTCACCGATCCAATAATGGCAATGCTTCGCTTTGCAGACAGTGATGAGCCATGCCTTGGGGATATTTATGATTCCATGGACACTATGTTGGAAAAAATTTAAAATGGTAACTTATAAGCTCTTTTACAGCAATTGTTTATTTGAGAGATATCTAGAGTCTAAAGTTTAGATCGACATAATCACTAATTATTATTATTATTCTTATCTCATATCCTAGATCATACAAAGGAAGGAGAATGATCCTGAGGACACCCTTTACAAGAAGGTGGAAACAATTGTTCATCGTCGATGGAACAAGATGACCACACCTTTGCACCTCCTTGAATATGCTCTATCCCCAAGGTACTGTAGTGCTTATCAAATGATTGTGCTTATTTTATCCAATGTTTGTACTATTGATATTTGTCATTTGATAGTGTTCAATTGTCTGTTGTTATCCCCAGGTACTATAGTGTAGATGTACTTCACCTTCCAGGTAGAGTGCCACCATTTAGAGATGCGGAGGTTGCAAATGGGTATAAGAGGGCACTAGCTAAAATATTCCAAGATCTAGAGATTGGGGCAATTGTGAGGAGTGAATTTGCTGCCTTCATCTCAGGTGAGAATTTCCACCCTGTTGCCATAGCAGATCAAAGCAGGATGGATGCCATCAAATGGTGGTACCTTCATGGGTAAGCCTTTGTGTACCTCCAAACTCTTGCCATAAAGGTCCTATCCCAAGTAAGTTTGTAAAATTTATCACCTAAAGTTCATTTCTTAAGCTTAAGGTTAATACTCTCAATTCCTTAATTTATTATTTATCTTGATTGTTGTATTAATAATTTTTAATTTCTCTTTAGGTTGCTAGCTCTTCTGCAACTAAGTGGAATTGGAGTACTTACTCCTTTATCCACTCAGTCAAATGCAACTAGTTGGCTCCAAAAAAAGTAGAAGACCTTGTGTCCATTCACAACAATTTGCACTTGTTGTCATGGAAGGATCCAATGTACAAGAAGGGGCCGGAAAAGGTTTGGGCACCCGAGACTCCTAATTTAGATATGACCATTCGAGATCTTGCTAGATCCACTTTGATTGATGTGGATGATGAGGAGGAAAATTATGAGTTCACAATCCCCTCTACTGTTAGTGGTTTGGGTTCCTCTACTGATACAGATGTAGCATTTGCAGCTCATCAGTACCCCTCTAATGCGGATTTTCTTGAAAATCCATTTGATGATTAAATCAAAAACTTTAGTCTTGACTCTTGACTCTTTTATGAGTAAATCATGTTACAAACTTTAAGTTTAATGATCTATATTTTGAATGTTACAAACTTTCACTTTCAGTAATTCAATGTGAACGTGTTGATTTTCTTTATAATCGTGAAAATAGATTAATTGTCAAGTATACTAGATTCATAGATGCATACTAGAATCATAGATACATACTATGAAATGATTTAGTTTTAGAATTATGTATATTTCTCTTATTTTAATGTATATATATATATGCACAAATCCTCCACGAATCATAATTGGAAAAAAAAATCCTGAATCCACGGATCCGATTCATGTGCCCGAATCAAATTCGTGTCACGAATCGGCAACTAAGGTACTATCACATATAGAGGATAAATGGAGATGGTAGGCTGCAAGGGTGAAAATTCAATAACTCCTTGGCTGGGCGCATCTTTGGACATTTATTTTATGATTATCTTTTTATTGTTGGGTGGCTCCAAATTAATGATGATGTTCTAAAGAAACGTGCAATATTAACTAAAGCCAAGCGTTTTTATTGTCTGGTCTATGCAGCATTTAATTACTGAGATAAGTTGGGTTGTTAAAAAATGGAACGAGGCCATTTCATCACTTGTTTATGAGTCAAGCAGGTGGAATTTTGCTTGGGTCCCCATTTTAGAGTGTTCATAGTAAATGTTCACAAATAAGTAGAACATGTGTGTCATTGGCTAAAAGAATAACCTGTGTTGTGTAGGTCGAGGTGGTCGTGCATTGAAGGAAATTTTATGCATACAGAGATTGGTTCAACCAAAGAGATTATTTGTTGAGCATGTCAACTAGCTGTGTGTGAAGTCAACAGATACAAGATCATTGTAAATCGGATACAATAAAGAAAAAGGGAGACTTTCTGTGAGATGTGATTTTATGTGATGTGATTTTATGTTGCATAGGATTGGAGTTATGTGTATTACTACATATATATTGTTTGAGCCGGTAATCGAGGACATAAAGAGAACTTCAGATTTCAGTGTGTTTCTGAGGTGGTGCTCTAACTGAGGTTGGTGCCTCAAATGTTCAAAGTTGGTGTGTCAAGGATAGTTGGTGCTCTCTGAAAGTTAGTGCTCTCAAATTGGGGTTGATGCCTCATCCAACTGTAGTTGGTGCTTTGAAGAGGGTTGGTGCTCACTTTTGTATTTTGTGTTGGACACTGGGTTGGTGTCCTTTGTGTAAGGGTTTTCCACAAGAAATTTGGTGTATGCATCTTTATGGTTGCTCTTACGATGTTTTATGTGGTTTCATGCAATTAAAAGATTGAAAGTTCTGAAATATTGATTCACCTTCTCAATTCATGTGTGCTCTTCAATAATAACAATTGAATTGATAATTCACTACACCCCTTTCTGCCTCCTAAACTTCTCTCCTTGTGCACACTTTCATCTACAATTTGCCACTTTATGCATTCTGAAATCTGATGGCTTTTATCATGAAAGGACTAAAGACAAGATAAACTCTGCAAGCAGACTGGGTAGACAATAATTGACTTGAAGACAATGCAAACTCAGCGATTAAGTGACAAGTGGCTGAAAAAAAGAGGCCTCGAAAATGGAGTTCCAAGGGGCACCACCAATGATTCAACGTGA
Organism: Cupressus sempervirens; assembly: GCA_028749045.1. Lineage (NCBI taxonomy): Eukaryota > Viridiplantae > Streptophyta > Pinopsida > Cupressales > Cupressaceae > Cupressus > Cupressus sempervirens. Next base: position 762,497,438 of record CM053783.1, on the reverse strand, counting down.
TTTTTGTAGTATTAAAAAGTACAAACTAGATCCTATGCCATCAATTCATTCTTCTAGGTCAACATCTGTTCAGCATAATTCAAGGCATGTACTATTCATGTCTTTATTGTGTTAACATTAACGTTATGGCGATAAGGTCAGCACTGTCATTCTTATTTCTAGAAATTTTGGTATGGCTGTAGCTACACTCATATGTTGCTATAAAAAAGCATTCCTGCAAAATCATATCTCTCTAATTCAGTACACAACATTAGGACTTTTAAGTAGATGAATCAATTGTAGCTCATGCCAACACTTGAGCTCTTGTTTGAAGGGATCTTATTCTTTCAATTTCCTCAATGCTTGTTTGCCATGAGATAAAATGCTAGCACAGGATTGCTAGACTGTACTGTTATTTTTTTTTCCCTTACACCTTTGCCTTTAGACTCATAGAGTATCTTTGGTGCTCCTTGGAGCAGCTGCCAATGCTACTTAACTTTGCATTTTATTTCCATCACCAAGGACGTTATGTGATGTCACTTTTCCTTGGTATGCCCCCAGAATCACTTTGTTATGGGTTTTTTCACCTCTAGCCTTTCAGGATGTAAATCTGACAATACAGTGTAGTTATATGCTAAACTCATAGAGTGCCACAAAAATTCCACTGTCTCTTTCTCTTGTGATTGTGTTCTCTTGCCATTTTTCATGTCATGCATGGTCTGCCTCTCTTCTGAATATCTATAAATCAAGTAAATTGATAATATCATTCAAGGACTATCTCTGTTCTCTTAATGTGTTCTTTGCCTTGTACACATGCATGATACCTTTCAAATTTTAAGTTAATGCAAAGCATTAAAACATAATCAAACAACTAATAGAAGAAAACATATGAAGAGAGAAAAAGTTGATATGAAAATTCAGCACCATTAGGGTACATAATACAGGTGGATAGGACATGAATGCTCCGATAACAGAAAGTCAGGAACTTGCCCATTCAACATAGAGATGTCATTTTGAAATTAACCATTTCTTCTTTATCACTGATGCTTTACAAGCTACCCATCCTTTAAATTAAAATGTCCATAGTACTATTCCAAGTATGATGATGAATCCATCACTGAAAAATATGTTATTATCAGTGATGTTTTTAGTGGCAAATCTTCACCAATTGGCAATTTCATCTTTTTGGGACATTGCAATTTGGCAAATAAAACCTACATATGGGGTCAACTACATTGCCAAGACATTAAATAATTTGGGTCCAAATCTTAGGCTAATCACTCATTAGTTTACACATAATTGGTCCCAAATCACGGTCCAATTGCCAATGTAATATACATTTAGGACACAATTATTTTAAAATTTTCGTCAGGCCTTCCCTAATGTTTTCTTATTGGACAATGTTATTTCGCCCTTAGAATATAATAATATTGTCTCTAGGGTTGTGCATCACCTACCATTTTACCGACGAATGTCTCCAACTACCCTCATTTAGCCAACTATTTTATGTTTTGGGCTTTGGGACACGTGTCCTAATTTCGAGAAGAATTAGAAGTTATGTCATAGCATTTTAAATTAAGGCCGAAATAGAGCTAAGGCCATTGATCTATCTTACATCAACAGTCCAAATTAATTCCTTTCACCATAAAAAATGATAACATGAAAAGTGATGACAACCAAATTGGCAATAAAAAGGGCACATTATTAATTGAATCTTAATGGATTGGCAGACTACAAGTACATTGTACAACGTACACTTGGCATCTAGGCCATGGACCACTTGTGACTATAAATTAACCAAAAAATGAAATAATCTCTCTATAGCAAGGTTGCACGGGTAGGTGGGTACGAGATCGGGAACAGCTACGGGTACGCATATTTTTCAAAATAGGGTACGGGGGTATGTGTGTATGCCTAATTTTTTCTATATAATTAATATTTTATAGAAAATATAAAAATCAAAATATATATCATGACTCATGAGTCATGACATTGAGCATTCAAAACAAGAAATCTGAAAATATGAGCCATAAGTCAAATTATATATATATGCTATTGCTGAATGTTTAATGTTTAAAGTATTTTTCATAATAGGGGATGGAGGTACTTGGGTATGTCAAACTTATTTAAAAATTATGCTTTTATATTTATAAAAAATCTGAAATTACGAGTCATGACAATGGTTTTTCAAAACAAGAACAGTGATAAAGTTTGCAAATGTAATGTATTGTTTTCAGTTTCAGATTTGCTATATGTTTGAAATAATAATACATTATAAATGCTTAGATGCATAACAAAGAAGGCAGACTTTAAACATGAACAAGAAGATCCTAAATCGTATAACAATGACATATTGCAAATGATAAACTTATGACTTGAACAGTGATAAAGTTTACTGTTAATGAGTATCAAAGTTTCAAACTGATTTGGTATTGAATTAAGTTTGATAAAGAACAAGCTAAAACAAAAATTAAAACCCAAAAAAAAAATCAGAATCTTAATCAAGGTCCTTAGCTATGATGCTCTCCACCGAGTACCCGATACGTGGGATACGTGTACCCGGTACTTGGGTACGTGGGTATGAGTACCAAGGGTGTGGGTACGAGTACCCATGCAACCTTGCTCTATAGCAACTGACATATTAGCCGACTATATTAATATTTTGCATTATATGAAACAATTAATTCGGCTCCTACATTACAAGAATGTTTATGACCAAAAAAAATCGCCTACATTTATTTGCATACCAAAAAAAATAAAAATTATTCACCACAATTTTTATTAAATTTTCATATGGAAAGGAAAATTTTGCCAATAGAAAATAATTTTCTCTCTTGCCTTGAATGAAAAAATGTCATGTCCCCTTTTTAGTGACATGTTATTTTGCTTGAATTTGCCTATCATGGACTCTTGTAGGCAGATGGTTTTGGTGAGAGAGTCATTCTGATGATTATTTGAGGATTGAATAGTCTTATTTGCTCTTGGAGAGATGGGGTTTATCATATTTTAATTTTTATGTGTTATGCAGAGCCAAAATATTATAATTTTGAGTTGAGTTGCACTTTTTATTTTATGAAGTTACTTTTTATATAAAGGTGCATTATAAAGGGATTTCATAAGAATATTTTATGGATATTTCTAGAAGTTCTTAGAGGCTTCTTAGAAAAGTGAATAAATAGAGTGCTTGGCCTCTCATTTGGACATCCTATGGCTTGAGTTTACACTACTTTTCTCTTTGAGCATTTGTGGCGCCATCTTGCTCTGCAAATTGTCATTTGATCATTAGGAAAGGAGCCTCCTAAGGATTTGTATAACTGAGGAGGTGAAATATCCTTTGAAGGGTTGCACTTTGGAAGTGGTATTCAGCTACTTCAAGTTGGGCTTATTTGAACATTTCCAACAGGGTTCGATTTTCAACGTGGACATACATTTTTGCTCATATCTCACTGTTGGCTGGGAGTTTGATTTTTATTTTCTGGGAGAATTTTCCTAAGAGCCTGGCGATTATTTCTACACCATTTCCGGCACCTTTCAACCCAGCATTTATTTTTTCCAAGCGTCGTACCAGTCCGTACATGTACAGTTGTACCTACAGGCCGTACGGTCATCAAGTTTGAGGGCAGATTGGAGTTGCATTATTACCATTTCGTCTTCAGCATTCAGTCTCCAACATTTGCTCAATCCAGGTTCTTTCATTTCAGTTTATAATAGCAAGAAATTCTCAGTTGCATTCAGCCAGTAAGAGTTGTTTGTAATGTGCCATGTTGTAATGCTTTGAGTTGAAAAATCGCATATCATATGTAAAAGCATTTGGTTATCTTTGAATGAATATATTGGCACTATTTTACATCAGTTATTTGAGTAGATTTGTTGCACAACAATTTCCTTTATTCAGTATTTTACTTTCAGCAGTGTATTTAGTTAGCATGTCAAGTGTTTGACGAAATGTCACAATTCAGTATTAGTGGTTATTAGTGGCCTAGTGGCAAGGGCCATTACAAAAAATCACCCTCGATTAGAAATTTTTCCTCCACATTTAATGTTGAATTCGCCAACATTTTACATATTTTTCTCGGGAGAGGTTTCTTAAAGTTATCCCTGCTTATTATTTAACCACATAATAGGAATTAAACATGCCTAAACAAAACAAAAACTTCATATTTGCATGAAAGAGACAAATAAATTATCAAAACGATATTTCTTAGCTTGATGAAAAAGACAAAAACAATGTGTACTTGTATAAGTCCATGCACAAAAACTAACCCTGCGTCGTGGTCAAATTGACCACAGCTGGAGAAACTTGAGCAGCAGCATCAGCAATAGAACTCCTTGTTAAATATTTTGAATTTGGCCCTGTATCCACACCATTTTGGGATTCGGCTTGAAAGCTATTTGAAAAATGTGTAGTACCCAGTTTATCAGGAATGAACCTTGTGCACCAATCTACTGCATGATGTTTAAAGAATTCACAGATGAATCAATTATTTAACATTGCAAATTCTTCTCCATATCTATCACTGCTTAAAATGTACTGACAGGAACCAGTGACAAAATATGTAGAGTACCGGAAATAGTCATATTATTGTGTGGCTAACTGTGTCTAGTGTCTGACATCATAAGGAAAACTATATCAACTATGCACTACACCAAGAATAGCAGTTACATAACTATGAATACCTGATACAGAAATATCTGACAATATTGCAGATTGATAGTTATACTCTAATGCTTTTTGCCACAAATCCTTCAAAAAGTAATGAAGCTGTGGGGACAAATTTATTGTTATCTCTGAAGAGCCCTTTGCAGTGGAACCTAAAACAAGGTTAAAATTCATCATCTTGCAAATTGATATGCAATAAAAATATGAGCAGTAGGAACACATATAACGGGCAATATATAGGGGGAAACAAAACAAATTGATAGCTATTGGTAATAAAAAGTATCAAAAGCATACCATTGGACCTTTCGTGCCATAGTGCTCCTATACTAGCAGCAGAGAACAAAACAACAGATGTGGCAACTTTTCCAAAACGTTTTCTTGAGCACTTAGGAAAGTCGCAGGCCTTGTTTTCTGGATAAGTCTATCACAAATAAAAGCTACATTCTAATCAGCAAAAAATTTACCCACAAAGAATAAGATGTCAACCAAAATGATTAGGATTAAAAATAACTAGCTATGTGACAAAGTTACAGAAAGATGATATCCATGCTTAACCTATTGTTTGTTATATATGGCTATACGTAAGGAGTTTCAGAAAGAGGGAATTGATTGCTAATATTGTCCTAAAATCAGAAACGAGAATATCCTAAAATGATATGAAAGATCACAGACAAAAGGGATAGAGTTCAGGCTTATCGTCAAATCATTCATACCAAAATAATTAGAGAGTTCATTTTAATGATTTGAATTGGATGTAATGCAATATCTTCAGACATTCGCCTATTCAAATGCAACCCAGTTTTATTTAGATAAAAGTACCCTATGGAGTGCCTATCTACATAAAAGTACCCTAGGGAATGTAATGTCCCCTCTCCCTGCAATGAACCTTGATTGAGCTATGAATAATTACTGACATTTGAATAATAGATTTTTAATCCAATAATAATTTTCATTATCAAAGTTACTCAAAATAATTGTTCAATATCAATGATAAATGCATAAAGACTAATCATGTTGAGCAAATATAATTATAGAATAATGCCCATTATCAATTAAAATATATTCATATTAGTCTTAAACAATATCTAATATAAACCAATGAGTAAACACTTATCACTATTCAAATAAAATAAAATAAAATAATTAATAGTTATTATTATCTCAGAACTAATATTAAAATATAAGCAAATATGCATCGCCCTTACACCGACCCTATACTATAATGACACCAGTAATAATAAAGACATTCGTTTAATGGACCGATTCCAAACTTAAACAAATAATAAATAAAGAAAAATGAGTGACTGTTGGTAAGTTTGGATGGACTGTCCAAGGGTCACACCGCTCGGTGCGCCCTAGGAAATATATTTAGGAGAGAACCATTGAAAAAAATGAGGACATAGCACCTTATGTAGAAGGGAAAGTGAAAAGATTGATTAAACCATTCAATGATACACCGTGGATATGCAAAATAAGAATGCAAGTAATATATGTGGGAAAAGTCAAAAAAAGGTAATCCCATACTGTATACTTTTGCAAGGTGATGGGAATAGTATAAGGGATAAAATAACATTAAAAAAAAGATCATCCTATTAAGATATCAGCAATTATTAAGAACAAGCATCCTATGTAGAAAGGAGCACAGGAAATAATTCAGCAAAAACATACTTTTTTGAGAAAGGACATTACATGTAAAAGTGGGAAAAGGCACATGATTTAAAACCATAATCTCCAATACCATTAAAAGCTCCACTTACTTCCTTTTTTTTTATACATGTTAATATAATTATATAATTGGGTCATGATAAGTTATGAACATTATAAGTAATAAACTTTTATTAAATAGTGAATATAAAAATATATGTATTATTTATGAAATAGATATAAATAAGAATTATAACACAAATATACATTCATATAATGAGATAAGCATCTAGTAAATATATATTATTGAGGATATTAAGAGGAATTATTTGCAGGTTGATCACGGAGAGCCAAGTGGACCAAGAAAAGAAAAAAGGTAAGGAGGGTACACTATAATTGTTTTAATTATGAAATAATTTATTTGCATGTGGATAATTTACACATATATACCAATATATATATGTATATGTAGATATAGAATTAAAAGGGAATGGCACACATGGACTTAATGGTTAAAGGTTTAAGATGAAGAGAGTCCCTATTTGGGAAGAGAGTGAACTTAATATGGTTATAAGGCTGGAATATTCCATAGATGTTAACATATGCATATGTGGTAAGGGCCCTAGATAGAGAATATCTATTCTAGGAAGGACCTTGAAGGAAGCACTTCATAGAAGACAGCGAAGTAACCAAGGACCTAAGGATCCTCAAGAGGATTATCGATCCCGATATGAAGACATCTTTAAGGTCGGGGTTAGGATAGAGGGTAGAATAATGAATGTGATTTACCATTGGATAAATTCTAACATTGGTTTTGCAGGTATTCCTAGTGGGGACATTACACTCCCAAGAGAATCTAATAGATATCTCATAATATTAAGCTACTAAATGTGAGATAATAATAACTATATAAGTGACTAATAATATAATTAGATAAGTTTAAACATTAATTTAACCTTATCTATTAATAAATGTAAATTAGTACTAATAAAAAATATTTTAAAAGGCAATATGGAGATAATAAATAAAGATAATATATCTGATCATTTCATTATAAACAATAAACAGTAATAAAGAATCTAATACTATAATCAATCCATGATTACCTCCACGCAAAATAATACTTCAGTCTCTAATGGTGAAAGAGCTATGATAATGATTAATAACAAATAAAGTGAATTTTCAATATCCACAACATTAGAGATGGGGCCATCATAAGCAGATTTCTGCAGACACCATAAGAGTGATGAATATGATTCCACGGTAACTAATAAACATGGATAGTGGCTATATCATAGAGAGACCACGATTGATTCCACACAGCAAGATTGATATTATATGTTGATAACAACTAATTATTATATGCACCGGTATTAATATTAACATCATACTGACGATCATGTTAGTAAAAAGGGTATTAAAATATTTGTAGTTGTCCTTTAGAATTGCAGCCTTGGGAAGGGTCATGACCTTCTGTCTATGGGCACTGTGTATATAAACAGTAACAGGCAGCCAACATGGAAAAAATAAGGTATCATATGCAAAACGAAACTCTCACAGCATATTGGAGCATGAATAATTATCTTACAGGGAACTTAGTCATCAGGCATACATCAAGCAGGGGCATCTGACTCAGCAGAGAAAATCTCCAATGAGCGGCAGACAGAGGAACCTGGATATAGATCTGGAACCATTGAAGGAAAGATATAGAGACACAGCCAGAGAAGAGATTGAACATTTGGTACAATGAATTACGAGTTAGCATCCTATACTATTTACTATTTATTCGGCCAAACAGATCGGCAGCTGTCAACCTCAAATATAATCAGTAAATTAATTAATGAAGTCCACGTTGACACATACAGATGTTATTGGATCCCCCGTATGCAAACTTAGAAAACAACCAGTCCTTGGATGATAGAGAAGCAGCGTGAGTCAGAGACAGAAGTTCATAATCCAAGTATATAAACTTTTACCATATTAGAGTTCAGCATAGACGTTATTCTCTAAGCAGGCCCTTGAGTTGAAGATCATCAAATCAAAAAACAATCAGCTCAACAAAAGACTTGTAGGCAGACAAGGAAGAAGGCCTACATGGCACAGAATAGAGATGAGACACCATAACAACGGAGCTCTTACCAGACTAAATAGCAGTAACGTTGCTGGGTAATCTCAGAAGCACAACACTTAGTAACACTTGACAGATGGACTATTAATAGAGTCGACATGATCTATTAGGAAGGACTCGTCTTAGCTATTTATCCACTTTGGGACTGCGGAAGGGAGAATTGGTCATTCAACGTTATCAGTTACAGAAACCTGGAGGCAAATTCTTAAAGGAGAGTCAATATAGTTGCAGGTTAACCAAACCAGATCACAAATGTCATACACTTGTCTTGCAAGAGATATTGATAAGCATTAGAAGCGAATAAGAACAGTGATAATCAGCATTGATTAGCAAAAGATCATACGGATATCCAGCAAAGGAAAAGTAATTAGATCATTGCAAAAGCAACAATTATTACATCTTTACCTGCTATGCTTATAATCAGATTCACATAGAACCACAACATATCAAAACTTCCACATAGGGTATTATCTCAGCAATCGAAAGAATCACCCCCAGAATATTATCAATCGGGAGATATAGAATAAATAATTTTATATATATTCATTTGCATCCATCAAGTGATATTCATGTGATAAGACACCATTATCTCTTCCTTGAGAAATAATTCAATTGACTCTACCATCAAACATAGTGATTGATTTACCAAAGATTGGGCATAACCATTGTTGGCCCTTGAGCAATTAAATTAGAGTGAAATCAGTTCAGTAATCAATAATATGAAGGATTGAGGATAATTAAAGGATTAAACAGAAAGAAGCCCCCTAAAATTTAAGAAAATAGGATACAAATTAGTGTTCTCAAGTTTGGGACATCACAGGGAGTGCCCTCCATTCAAGATTACACAAGACAAAGTTGACAAATGTGTCAAGGTACTGTTATAATACTTACAATGGTAACATTGGACAGATAACATACATATGTTGTCCCTGTTATCTTACTATAGTGGATAATTTACGATTAGCTTTCCATGAAAACTCACAAATACCTTAAAATACTATTTCACAAATTTAGAATATATATATACAAGAGGATACAGAGCTCAACCATTCAGTTGAGAGATACGATAAAGAAAGAGATAAATTTATTAATGTCCAACGAGTGACCACAAACAGGTCAAAGGGACTAAGGGTGCAACAGGTAAAAATCTAACTGCAAGAGCCCCAATGGTGATCAGAAACCAACAAGAAAAGAGAAAGGGAAGGAACTAGGAACAAGCAACAAGCTGAGAACCCAACAAGCCAGGGGGTTGAAGGGGCAAGACAGTAACCCCGCCACACCAACCAAATCTAAGGAGCTGAAGAGACAAAGAAGAACCCTCGAATAGAGGGATAGACCATAGAAGTGGTGGTAGTGGTGGTGGTAGTGTGGTGTAGGACAACCTAATAGACGAAGGAAACCAATAAAGCCTTCAAAGCATGAAGAAGATAATGGACAGCCACTAAGACCAAATTTAGAGGTTTTGAAACCAATAATGACTTTTGAGTATGATAAATTGGATGTAATGATCAAATGTCCTAAGGGTCTTGATAAGGACCCTAGGACCAAAATATTAACATATGGCAAAATGATGCTCAATTGAGTCAATTAGGTGCCTAGGATTGATAATGATGTAATAAGGTCATAAAAGACCAAATCCAAAGTTTTGAGTCATTAGGAATTTGTTCAATTAGTTTCTAAGATTTGAATTTTCACATACCAACGGTTAGTTGGTCTTGGGCAGGAAACTTAGATCAGGAGGTTTAAGCATGTTTTGATGAACCTGAACTATATCAGTCGGTTTGGGAAGTTGATGGCAGGTTATATAAAGCCTCTAGAAGGCATTATATAACGGGAGATTGGGAATTACAAATTGTATGGACTGACAAGAAGAGATTCAATAAGAAGGTTATCTTCTTGCAATTCCTTGTGATTTGGCATGGTCTATTGATTTATATTTGTTTGAATCTCTGTTATATGTAATTGTGGATTAAAATTAGAAAATATTACACATTATTCAATGCCCTTATAAATTTGAGTAATCAGTTTCTATCATAAAAGTGCTTACAGGTCTTTAGAACTTGTATTTGCCACAAACTTTGAGGGTACCAATAGCTTCAAGAGCCATTCTATGAATGGCACCTCTGATTCTCATAGAATGGGCTCTTGTTACCTTGAATGATGTCACTAACCAGAAATTGCAGGAAGTTTAATTCTGTGGGTGTACACCGTGATTAATATGCTGACATGTGCATAAGAATGGTGCCATGGTTATAGCAGCTACCAAAGTACCTTAACAAGAGGGGCTTTTTATGCTTGGAATCATTGGTACATGTCTAGTGGATGATGAGAAGTCCATTTTCAGGAGTTGGAAGTGAATTTTGATGGGGTTGTGAGAAAGCCTTAGGTTTTGGGCCAATTTAATGGGAGTTTTGTAGATTTCCCATGTGGAAGGTGTTTGTCTGCAAACCAATGCCAAAATCCTTTGTTTTGGAACCTACCAGAGACTATTAGGGGTTTGAGAAGGAGTTAAGTATTCCTATAGCTTGCTTTATAAAAATGGGCTAATTGGCCCTTGAAAACTGTCAAATTGCCACATTACATACATATGTTCCAAAATTAATCCAACTTGGATTTCTAAACCATCAATTTGATTGGCAAGTGTTTTGAAAGTGTTGGGTCAAAAGTCCAAAAATCAGTGAAAGTAGGGCTACTAGGTGTTGTTTTTCTAGGATCATTTCTGCAAATGTAGTAACACTGCCAATGTGATTGATGATTTCCAAATGCAGATTTGGATCTCATATAAATATAAGAGGGGACATGTCTCTTCAAGAGACATGTCCCTATAGTTAATCATCTTTAGTTAACTATATAAATAACTCACCTTTAAGTATATATGTAATATTAATATATTAACTATATATGTAATATATTATTATATAATAATATATAATGTATAATATATATAATATTAATTATATAATATATATATTATTCTTATCAATAATATAGGACATAAAACAATCATGAATATAAAACTCAATGTAATGAGTATATCACTTCGACTGATGCTATACTTCAACACTCCCTCTTAGCAAAGGAGAAGCGACAAAAAGACATTTTATGAGATATTAGTATCAAGGATATCTATACACAACATATTAACTAACTTTAACACTCTAAAATAGTGACTTGTCAAATAACTACAATCACAATGTTATGAACACTATCATAACATATATTATGATCTCTAATTGTCCAAAACAATATCTAGAGTAATCATAATGCATTCGTTATCAATGATCTCTAATTGTCCGAAACAATATCTAGAATTTTCATGATAACAGGCCTATCATTTGCAAGATCGTCATCTTACAAAGATTACCTTCTGTTTGTTTGTTATCATGGTGTCCAGCAAAATCCGGCCCAAAGAACCATGATAACAATTTTACCATTTATAAGATCATCATCTTATAATGGTTACCTTCTGTTTATATATGTCAATGAAAGATCATCACCTTTCATTACATATCATATGTGAAATAGCAACCACCATGAACCCAGTCAGAGGGTGGTACAAAGGGTTTTCACCTCATATTTCTCTCTCATAGAGGAGAGCCCATTATAAAGAATTTCTCTTAGAACTTCTCCTCAAAGAGAAGATATCATCCTCAAAGGATTGAATCTCAAAATTTCTCCCTCCGAACATTGATCCTGGGAAGTCAGATCCTTTAGTTACTTCCTCAGAAACTCTCTTTACCCAAGGATGTCTATCGAACTAATCACTCCTTCACGATATACATAGGAGTGGACCCATCAACATCATGCAGTCACTCACATGTATTTCTAGACTCCCTCTGAGTATCAATCTTCTAAGCTCCTGCATTGCCTTCAAAGAATTGTCATACTCCCTCTTAATATAGAAGAATCTCATAATCTTAATCATCAAAGATGTTTTCTTCAAGAGCCTCACTTTATCCATCTTAATCATCAAGGTCTTTGGAACTACTATCATTAGATTTAGTCTGCACAATATTTGGTAGCATATGTAAAGTACCAACCTTCTTTTCCTATAAGAATATCCTCAAACATAAAGTAAAAGATCAAAGCAAATAACCCTTATAGTATGTATAGAATTACAAATAAATGAATAGATAAATGTAGAAGATACAAGTTTATCTACACATGAGGGTCGTGGAATATCTCTTTTCCTAAAGATGGTCAAGTGGGAATGAAGCATTGCCTTTTATTCCCCCCCACAATGTAAAATCTCACTCTTATATCGTTGAACACTTTTATATCACATCAAATTTGGCGACTTCTTTCTAAGTCTCAACTTGCTCTTTCCATCCATTGAAGCTCCAAACATTCATTAAGCTTAATAGTAGAAGCTAACACAAGCTCGTCCACAATACGCCAATATCTTGATTGAGTATGATTGTGCCACTTGAATGACTCTACAACTCATACGTCAACTTTCATTTATGAAAGAGAGATCGTAGACAGTTTAATTAAAGTCACAACTTTCTTATGATGTACACAAGAGGTAGGCCCATTCACATAGTTGCATGAATTCTAGTCCTCTTGTCTATTAAAATTTATTGATTATTGAAGATTCCATCACAACATTGGTTTACTCCCTCTCAATAAGGCAAAGATTAACTGAATCACAACCTCCATCAGCTCCCTCTCTTTCAAGGTTGCCTCTAATGAAATGTCAAGCTCCCTCTTCTTGCAATAACATTCTCAGAAGAAAGATCAAGGCAAAATAGCTCTTATAGTAAACTATATTGATTAATAAAATATTCAAGGATGAATACTAAATTGTACATCAATATTCTTTTATCAAATCTTTTGTGTCATTAGACATTAATATTGTAATCGACAAACAATTATTTATAACTTTTAATGTCCCCTTCCATTAGGTTGGTTTATAATGATCCTACAAAGGATATGAGGTTCACTAGAAGTCGAAACTTGATTTAATTAGTTTTACCTGAACCAAGTTGTAAAGATCATCACTAAATTCGATTAGAAATTCTAGATAACACATATATCAGCTCACATAAGGGATGGAAGAATTACAATTTCTCGAGCTAGGACATGACTAATGTGGATCTCTCTTACCCCAACATGGGTGATATACTCCTCCCTCTTTCCACACTTCCTATTTACTACATAGCGGTTCTTATAAACTTATTTGTCACTTACTAATAATAGTAAATTATTACATTAGATTCCTTATAAGAGAACAATTTATAATTACATTAAAGAATAATCATTTAACAATACATATTTACACATTGTTATAATGATAATTCATAACAATATGATAAATTTAAGAATTAGTTTACTATAACATAACAACTCTCAATAATAATCTAATCCTTCATCTCTTTATAAAATGAATAACCTAACTATGAAATGGTAACATACATAATTTAAATACACTTTCTCATACCTTATAACTTCTACAAGTGATGTTACCCTTCACAATATATAATTAAGGGTCGAACGTTCATACCCCTTTTTTTTATATATTTGATATTGGATCCCATCTCATTTGTATTTACACATCACCCTTATCTTATTAACATTTCATCTTATAAAAACTTAGGCACGTAATGCTTGTATTAACCCAAATATATCGGGTTCACTTCGACTATAGCCACAATGCTCTCTTTTCATTGTCTTTGCGGTGGGTATTTGCACCAAATGATTGCTCGGTCAAAGGAGAGTTAAATGAACTCCTTGTAAATCCTTCCTTACGTGTAGTCATATAGTGTTGAACACCATAGCATTTCAAACTCCTTACCTCTACTTCTGTGATGTTGGGTGGGCATCTCACAACATATCACTCGCAACCCTGATTCATTGCTCAACAATAGCCTACAACTTCTTCTCTGCCGCACATAAGGATTCTGTGTGAAGCATGATCAAGCCTCTTTTTTTTTTTTAATAAGGCTTTATGAACTCTATTGGCCTAAGGTTACACCTCTCTAATAAGGCATGTCTTAATATTATTGGTGCACCCCTTCATAACAATATCTTGCTATCTTTAATTGCAGCGCACTTGATTTCTCCTTCACCATGTTATGATTAAATTACATGTGTCAAAAATAGAGTAAAACCTTTCAATTTTGATTTTTCAATCTTCAGATGGAAACATAGCAAGCCCTCAAAGAATATTCTTTAATCTTTCATGTGATGATGCAAGAGATTTACCACACTACCAGTCTCATACACTTTCCATTTCTCACACTTTCATTTCATTTGGAGCACCAATATTCGTTTCAACATCGAGTGATTCAATATAAGTGTAACTAGGATTTATTATGACACGTATATTTCTGATACATGTTATCTACATCTTTGGCCGGTTACTCTATATATTATGGTGTCGATGTAATGACCTTCATCTAGTTGCCCACTTAATCTTGTCTAAAAAGTAGGAGTGACATTTGTCATACTATTTGGAGTGCTAGCTCTTTGCATTATTGAAAGTTGAAACTATTTGCATTGTAACATTTATGATTCATTTATCTCCATCTCTTGTTTGATATTCCTTATCATTGTTTGATATTTATAGATGAATATAAATATCGATGTGCTGATGTGGTTCCATAAGAAAGTATTACCATCTGGGTTTGAATGTGTTGGTATCAACAAAAATTTTGATCCACGTTGCATTGCTGGTTCTAGATGTCTTACCAAGATATTGACTAAGATATTGTAATATATATGGATGAAATGATTTTAATTATATTTGTGCTCGAATCTTCAATGTTAGGAGTCAAGATCTAATTATATGAAAATAAGTCTTTGATCAAGTAATCTTTGCTATGAAGAATGTTGATTTGTTTTCCCCTTAGTACCTCCTTTACTATCACGAGTTTAATTTGAAATTTCCTTGTATTGTTTCCATTATCAAAACAAGGGCAATAGAGTTGGATGATTTATTGGATGAGTTTCCAAGTTGTCTACTTGACTTTATTGTATTAAACACTCCAGTCCGTCTCTTTCCTTACTATATTCTGCCAATTAATCGATGTTGATTCCTCCATATCCTCACTTCCCAGTTTGATGATATGCTGAAAAGAATGTGGGGTGATGCTCATTGAATCGTAGGCGTATGTTGCATCTATGATGCTTTCTATTTTATCTGCTTATCTGCTTATGCTTGGTGTTTGGTCTAAGCAGTTAAATCACTTCAGGTCCCTGCCTATTTCCTTCCCTTGTTATTTCTAAAACCCAAATACACTGTTGAATATGAACCTTCAAAATAATAATCATATACGGGGCCCAATCATCATGGAATATCAACAACTTTTATTCCACTTTCTTTTCATTAGTTTCTTTACTATACCTCATTTCTTTTCATTTGCAGTTTGGCTCTGATAGCATGTTGTTTTTCTAGGATCGTTTCTGCAAATGTAGTCAATGTGATTGATGATTTCCAAATGCAGATTTGGATCTCATATAAATATAAGAGGGGACATGTCTCGTCAAGAGACATGTCCCTATGGTTAATCATTTTTAGTTAACTATATATATATATTATTCTTATCAATAATATAAGACAAAAAACAATCATGAATACAAATACTCAATGTAATGAGTATATCACTTTGACTGATGCTATACTTCAACACTAGGAAGGAATGCCTAGTTTCGAGTATGATTAATCATTAATGGTCTTTGATACAGTGAGTGTAGTGGGCACTTGATAAGTGTTGACACAAGTTGAAATGGCTTTGGAGAGACCATAGGAGGGCTTGGAATCAATGTTGGGTCTTGGAAGAAAGATTGAGTCATATTGGCAAAAGTGTATAATTGGGATAGTGAGTGTTCCTTGAGGGTTATTGGGCTATTTGTAGAGTGTTTTGGTCTTTGAATGATTAATCCAAAAGGGCTCTAAATCATAGTGGAGCAATGCAAACGGTGTCATTGTCTCTATCTCTAAAGGTGCCTGGAACTAGAAGAGGTGGTATAATTGGAACTAGATCTCTATAAATTGGGTCTCCAAGGTCTCGCAGATCTAGGCTGGCAAGGTGGATCCAAGTGCCTTGTGGTGTCACAACCCAACTTCAAGAAGAAAGAGGTAATGAACTACTCCAATAAAGGGCGTCGAGAGCGCTGGAAAGAGTGGTCCCACAAGCAGTGTGTGTTTTTTTGAATCTCCATCTTACAGGAAGACTTAATATTCTTACATATATGATGGTGCGGCCCCATAGCCAAGGTACACCACATTTCATTATGTTATAATTAGAATTATATATAATATAATTATTATTATATTATAATATAATTATTATTAATATAGAAATTATATTGTCAACAAATAATAATTATATTTTCAATTTCATATAATTATTGCTGACACAATAATTAAATTATCACAAGCTTTACGTTATCTTATGTCAGCTTGAAGGAATTCGGCCATAATTATAATAATATCAACATTCCCTCTTAACTAGGGAGGAGTCCTCTTGATTACTTCTAGTTTGTCCCTCTGACGCTGTCTTAAATGATTTACTTATGAGAATGATATATAAGTATATATAAATGTCCTAATAAAATTAATTAATTAATATCTCAAATAATTATTCGAAATATTAAGTCTCCTAAAGCTAACAACACTCCCTCTTAGCTAGGGAGGTTTTCATACTAGGTAGAATCATAATGATTGCATTATTATGGTTCACCATAAACATCACAGTGAGCTTTACATATCTCCATAAGACATATCCTTGGATATCACCTTATGCGATATGATCATTTTGGATATATCTACCAGATGGCATGTCCTTAAATATTACCTCATGTAATATCCACCATAGTGGATTTAGAAAGTTACCTTTATGGCATATCCTTAGAAGCTACCACATGCCCTATCCACCATAAAGGGTTTCTATGATATCTACCATTATGTCCTTGGATACAACCACATGCGCTATCCTCCATAATGGATTAGAATATCTACCATTATGGTAAGTCCTCAGATACCACCACGTGCACTACCCATCGAATACCACCACATGCACTATCCACCATAAAGGATTATAAGATATCTACCATTATGTCCATGGATACCACTGTATTTGGTATCCTCCATAATGGATTTATGATATATACCATTATGGCATTTCCTCGAGTACCACCACATGTGCTACCCCCATAATGGATTTAAAAGGTTACCTTCATGGCATATCCTCAAATACCACCACATAGGCTATCCACCATAAAGGATTTTAACTTTTAAGATATCTACCATAATGTCCTTGGATACCACCATATGCCTATCCTCCTTAATGGAAGTATGATATCTACCATTATGGCATGTCCTCGAGTATCACAACATGCGCTACCCCCTATAATGGATTTTAAAATATCTACATATGTAATGAATATCCATTATTTTATGAGTTATCAACCATCATTGTGAGATCGTCAACTCACAATTAAGGTAACTGTGTATAAGTGTCTTACCATTGTGAGATCGTCACCTCACAATGAAGGTAACAGTGTACAAGTGTCTTATCATTGTGAGACCGTCACCTCACAATGAAGGTAACAATGTACAAGTGTCTTATCATTGTGAGATCGTCATCTCACAATAATATTCATTTCAAAAGTACAAGGAAATCACCACAAATTCTCTCACGTGGTGTTGTCATGGTGTCACACATGACATCCACGATGAATCATATATGAGGGTGGAATAAAGGCTTTCACCTCACACTTCTCTCTTTAATGTCCCCATTTTTAGCAAGTTCCTGTAGCTGGGAGAGGTCAATTCATCATTGCAACCGTCATGAGTTGACAAATAGTCTTGAGCATCTTTGTTGATTGATTTGCTATTTATAGTAAGTCAATTGTGGGCAATCACAGTTTTTAGCAGTACAGTGGAGGAACTCAGTGTTTGGCATCGTCAATGTTCGATTGAATCAATTAACAGAGCTTCAAATTAAAAGTTATTTTTTAAGGCTATCGTAATGAATAACTTTATCATTACAATTTGATGGTGTGTTGAAGAAGCCTTTTAAAAGAAAAGTGTCTTCATGACGCTTTTAGCTTGGAAGTTATTTATTCAAAATTATTAAAATGAAAGCTTCTAATCAAAGAGTCTATTGATGAAGCATTCTTTAATGAAAAGTGTGACGAAGAAAACAAGTTGTATTTTTTATTATAACTTATGAAAGAAACTTCATGAAGGAAAAAAGGCATATTCTTGTCTATTGGTTTTCATCTTTTGTGAATTTTGGCTGAAGGTTTCTTCAAGGGTTTGTGAGGAGTGAGGACTGATTCTTCTTCTGACTAGCACTTTGAAGTTTTGAACCATTGAAAAACGTGATAAATTGTGCTCTGAAATTCTGAGTTTCATTCTGATTATTCTGATTGGAAATTTGGCATTGTTGTATACCAAATTTTCCAACACTTGGCTGCAATTGATCAGGATTTTGGACACCAACTATTGCCTTCATTACTGCGGATTTGTTGTTGCTTGTGATGGAACCCTATTTTTTTCCAAAAACCAGGGCCTCCATTTATGACGTTGGAGGCTTCAAAAGGGATAATAATTGATGTCAAATAATCTCATAAGCAAATACTGGTCAGCGAAGATAAAAATATATACACATAAGGTACAGTTAGCATCTGTCTTTTGATTCAAATCACTTTAAAATTATGGTGCAACTCTGTTAATTAAGGGTTATGAATGAACTTAAAATTCTTCTCTGATCAGCAAGGTGACCTGCTGAAGTGTCCTAAGTCTGTGACAGTCATAGTCATGTTTTGCCATTGTCATATACTTTCTCATAATCATTTCTAAAGGTTGTAATTTGTGATCCTTTTTCAACACTATTCCCCACCATTAGACAGGGATTCCATATTGTGGGCTTATGTTTGATCATCAGAATATTACTGTCATGACAGTAACAGTCAGGAGTTGTTCGTTCATTGGAAATTGTTTACCCCTTGCAACCATCTCAAGGGCTTGAGCTCACAAGCTAAATTACATTGTTATCTTACCACAGTGACTGTTGGACTTCTCAAATTCTGATTGTAACAATCTGGCAGTGACTCTTAATCTATTTAAGGTGTTGTTACTGTTAAAAAAAAAAGGTTTGATGAAGGAAATTCATCCCAAAGTTCACGAAGGATTAAAGGTCTCTGATCCTGTTTAGAGTTCCCATGGTGAATGGCCCAGGTGTGATGTCTAGTTTGATATGATGAAAAGAAGCAGTTAGATGACCTGAGAAAGAAAGCAATAAGAATGTCACAATACCATAGGTAATACAAAACAGGAAATCATAAGTCAGAAACTTAAAGGCACTATGAAGTAAAAATAAGAATGTGTATAGAATTTTCCAGAAGAGTAAAAGTTAGATTATGGAAGACAGCAAAAATATGGTTAACAGTACAAGACGGTGAACAAATCATCTCCAGCATATATGATGTATTCACAGAAATACTGACACATGAATATACTCAGCCAATGGGAAAATACACTACAACATAAAGGAGTCACAGAAATAACTAAGTACATAAAGTTTTGATTCTTACAAACTCCATGATACAAAACCATGAAGACTAACGGCAGAACACAAGAAATCTAATGTGTTGGGATTACTTTGAATTTAGAATTCTTCAGCACCACATGAACACAATGATGAGGACTGTCCATCAGCAAATACGCACGTCAGAGATTATATACCGTATAGAATCTTTACAAAGCTGGGTGTCATTACTCTTGAAGAACTTGGAGCCCAGCATCATGATGATGGATATGGACGGGTCAAAGGAGACAAGCGATGAGTATAATATAAAACTGTAACAATAAAAGCAAATAATCACAAAGATACAGAGGCGTTAGGAAGCTCTTGCAAAGAATCAAGTAAAGTAATCCGGCATTCTGTTCACAAATATAGAGATCTATCTCTGACCCAGTATACGGCTTTGGCAGGTTCTCCCTGCAAGGTTGTGTATAGGGTGAAATAAGAAAGGTGTGTTAGGGTGAAATAAGAAAGGTGTGCCAAATATAAAAGTAGAGACAAGCCGGCAACAATACAACCAAAAACCAGCCTGGACATCACACATTGCTTCATTTCTGATGAAGCAAATGACGGCATGGTGTGAGGAGAAAGTCGTGATATCAATTGCAAGAGTTATCGCAGAACACAGAGTTCCAATGCTATGAATATTACAAGGAAGATGTGACTACTGTAAATCCCTAGCTGTGGCATCATTGCCTAAAGTCAAATTTATTTCAAAGGATGTCAAGTCCCAATTAAAGTGCCGCCTACAGGAAGCAAGGACTGCTGTAGTATAATTTAAAGTTTAAACACACACAACAATGGAGATTATAAAAGTCTAATATGTTCGAAATACCAAGAAAGAAGAGTTGAGCAGTGACAAGAAGGCTCCACATTGGAAAAGAAACATTGCAAGGAAACGATACTAATAACTAATAAGAGCACTTAATAAGATTAATAAATATAATATTTTATTCATAAGTAAAATGCATCCAACACAATAGTTGGTTAGCTCAAAAGGTGCAATTTAGTTTTGCAAAGGAAATATCAATGTATAAATAGGGGATATATACACATTCCATAAAAAATATTCAACATTCCAAAGAAGAAAAGCATTATTCATTTGTATGAAGGAATAAGCAACAAAAATATGGCTTTATAATGTGAATTCAAATATTTTATTTTAATGATAAATAAAAAGTCTATTGCTTCTGTTTTTTTATTTAAATGGCATGGAGATTTAAATTGCAGTTGATTCATTCTTTATAACAATTTTTTTAAAATTTTGTAAGCAATTTATGTCCAATAAGTGAACGAGGTCATCTATGGCATTTTAAACTCGATCATCGCAGATATTGTGAAATATTTAATTGTTTTTGAATCTGTGTCCAGTTGTTAGTACCTGATATGGTCACAGTTTTAAAACTTCAAGTTCAGAGTTTTTGAACCACTTCGAACTGAGGTTCGAAGTAGTTCAAAGTGGTTCGATGGTTCAGAAGTTCAGGGTGGCTTATTGCTTCAGCTTGCAGATTTAGATCCTGGGTTCAAATCACAGATTTGTTAATTCAAAAAAGTTCAAAGCCTAGCCCCAGTTCATGATTCAAGGTCAATACGTAAGTTCAGAGGTCACAATTTGGGAAGCATTGAAGGTACAAGCTATTTGTTGAGATGAAACTGGTCATGTAAGACATGCCTGTGAATTATTTGTTATATACTTGAAAGCCAAACTGACAGTCGGGTCACATTTAATCATCTAAAGATGGATTGCTCATTTTTGTATTTGGAGGCACGTGCGGTGAATACCAAATATCAGCATTAATTCTTGGCAAAGAATGAAGATATCGGCATCCTCATGTACAATAAGTTGTCACCCCCCTCCAATTCTTTAAAATATATATATACTCCATCATTCAAAGCTCGGAAAATCATAGTGCAGAGGCATTGAAATATAATGTCAGGAAGAAGTGTTCCAACCCGACAGCAAGAGATTATGCATGTTTTAAGCCGCAATGTTGATTTAAACATTATTATAGCACTCACATCCAAACGACCACAGGAACTCGCAAAGAACCCGATCTCCATGCTGATAAAGAATATCGGGCATAATGCTCAGAAGGGGAGAACATGAGTTCGGGTCTGTGTAGTTGGCACCATGAAGAGGCACGTGAAGATCTTTAGAGCCAATGGACTGCATGGTGCACAGTTTTGAAGAGAATGCATGGTCATGCACATAGCTCGGGCAGCACATATAGCGCATCTGATGAAGTGTTTGGAGTCGTGATATGGCACGGGTTCTTCTTCAAATTCAGAACCAACAACAACATTGTGATAATTTCCATCCACAATCTAGCATGTATCGGGCCATGGTCCAAGCCCATACATGTGTCGCAACTTATACTTGTCTTCAAATCCATCATCTCCAGCTCGAGGGCATATAAGCTCATAATGGTAATCGAGTATGGGTATCTTTAAAATATGGATGACTAAGGATATGTCCATTTGAAATGGATTTGGCGAATGCTCTTAAGCGTTTCTTTGAACAGGGTATTGAAGAAAGCAATTTATGGAATCAATCACAGAGCCTGTTAAATTCAATTCAAACCCAATCAAAGCAAAGGGATTTCTGTTCATACACCCGCACTCATATGCATCAGGATGACAATCAGAGGTGGTAGACCAACCAAATTCTCAATGTGATCGTGTGTCCCTGAGATTCAACCAAGGAATGAACTCACTATTTATATTTTAGCAAAAGGAAATGGATCGCGAAGACTTAGGGATATGAAGATTCGTAAACATTGTTTGATAAATAATGCCAACTACAATCTTCACCAAGTGAAATGATTACAGAATGCACACAAGTACGTTTGAGATATCAAATGCTATCTTTATAAGATATGACTATCATGGTATCAGGAAATGATGCAAAGAAAGATGCCAATAGAGGTGTGCGCATTTACAAATTTGTGGCAGTGATGTAAGAAAACAATTTTGGATGCTTTGATATTTCACAAATTCCATAGATAGTTTCAGCAGGTGAAAAGTCATTAAAAACCGAGCTTATTTTTAATGGATGCCAGGTTTCATGCAAGAAAATTCAATGTATTTATAAAGTTATTCACTCAAGCAGTAAAATCAAGCCACTTGTCATCCTACTTGGAGGGAGGTTTATGCTTAAATATCATAAGTAACACTTGTGATATTTTTGAAAAGAGGATAAAAGAAGACCTTTGCCCGAGAATAAGGGGTGTGTTTTTAATTAAATCATATAAACCCAATAGGTGATAACGGGCATATCCTGGACTCCGAAAAGGAGGAAGATAATTCCAAAGTATGGGAAGAGTTATTTCAAGAATCAGTTATAGAAACTGAACAGTTTGCCCGCAAATTCTATATATGGTGAAAGCATCAAACAAAAAAGGGTTCCAGTTTTCTGAGTTTTGGCTGAGAGACTTTGGGCTACAGCAAAACAGAGGCTATGAATACAGGGGGTTCTATTCTGGCTTCTTCCAGACTGCAAACTTTGAGCTTCAGGCGGGGAGGAGAGCTTACAAATTATTCCATTTTTCTTGAGAGGCTGTGAGAGGCAGAGCATGGGTTATTTCTCTTTTCCAGGACTGTGTGTCTAATTTAGAGATAGAATTTTAATGGTTGATGTAACATTGTGAAAGAAGTTTCCGTCTTTCTTGAAATAGTGATTTGGTTGTAATGTGTACAAGATACTCTGTGATCTTTTGCAGTCAGGGAAGGGAGGCTGGAGGTTAATTACATCAGAACTTTGATTATGGTGTATTTTCCTTCCACTGATCATGAACTTTGCGTCATTTTCAGTTTTCTCTGAATTACGTTTCAATATCGTTGTTTTCTTGTTGCATCATCTTTTCAAAACGTCTTTTAAAGCTCTGATTTTTTTAATTCTCTCAAGAGGATGGAAGATACATTTTCGTTTACATTATGTAATGCAGTGTACAGCAGATTAACTTTGCATAATCTATTTTATTCTGTTTCCTTTCTTTTTAGTTCCTAGGTTTCGCGTCTATTCTGTGTTTACGGATAGATGCTTGTTATCCTTTCGTGCTTTCTGGTCAAAAGTACCTATAATTAATTCATTGTAAACCTTGTACAGGGAGCTATACCCGATAAAATTCAGAGGAAGGTTATTAATCTAATAATAACCTATCCAACTGTTGGTGTCGATTTGTTGTTTCATTTGGGCATTCAGGGTCAGATTTGCATGTACTTTCTCGAAGGACAATCTGTTCACTAACACCAGTCTGTCTCCCCGACCTTAGGAGTTAAAGTGCAATCTAGACTAGTTTAGAATTGCATATATACATTTGATCTATCGCGTTTTGATTCTTAAACTGTTTATAGTTTATGTGCATAGAACATTATAAAGTTGTACGTGATAATCCTCATTGTAGTTGACTCTATGGGCCGAATAAGCTAAAGCACTGGTCTTTTTATCATTGAAGTATTGGATTTATATTTGAAGTCAGAAATCTATAACTTCCTTCTTACAAACCTCAAATCCATTGTTAAATACCTTGTACAAATTATTCATTTCAATTCAAACATTAAATATTCAATTTCATATTGTTCGAGTTCGAGGACCTTGCAGCCAAAAAACTCACCAAGCTTAAATTTTTTTATAGAAAAGCTCTAAACCAAGTGATTAGGTTCGAGGAGAAGGTCTACCCGCCTAGGTGTAGCGGAGCCTGAAGTGCAGGAGAATCAAGGTGATTCTCGTTCGTTGGCCAGAACTGATTGCGAAATCCTATCAGAGAAGTGGCTGCCTCCTAGATTTCCAATCTGTGGTTTTGGGAACCAACAGCTTGAAGGCCATCGAATTTCTAATATATCTAGGAGTTTGAAGTTTGTTATTGCGCCCTTATTTGGGCGGTCATCTTCCCAGCAGAGGCCGTGAGTTTTTAGAGGCAGCATCTGCACTATACAGGTTGGCATTTGGGTTTGGGTCTGTTTACATGAGCCGCGACCTCCTTATAAGCAGATTGGTTCGCCTTAATTGGACTGAGTATCACTTCCTGTAGCAGCGTTCTAGCTGGCAGCAGTTAAAAAATGCAACATTTTTCTTCTGAGAGTTTGGCATTTGGGTGTTGGGAGATCATATTGTAATTCTAACACCATTGCTCTATCCAAGTTCTTCATTGAGTTTCCTTCAAAAAATTATTATATCAGTTTGCAAGAGTTTTATTGCAAAACAATAATTCTGAAACATACAATTTGTCTTGGCTTTTGAGATATGATAGCTTTGGTCAGATACAAGAATACTGACTATGGCAACTGTATACATATGTGCATGTATGCATGTATATCAGTTCATCATGTGAACTATGAACTGATATATATGCACACATACACATACATATAAGTCTTGTGAATATCTTGCCATTGAACTTTACTAGTACTCATCCTTGTATTTGTCTTAATCTGTTCATACAAAACCAAGCATGAAGAAATCTGTACATTCAAATTTTATCTCTTGAAAATCAAGTAAACTATTCTTCAATAGAATGGCAATCATATGCGATTGAGTTCCTGATCCTCTACATTCAGATCAGAGGCTTTAACAGAGAAATTGGTTTAGTAAATAATTATGCCCTATGACCATCAGATCTATTGACTACTGGTTTAATGATTAGTCATTCCCAATAACTATCGGGTCTGTTGGCAAATTAGTTTATGCTTTCTGTGTCTCTTCAAAGAGACATGAACTTGAACAGTCATGACCGCCTTTCTCATGCCTCTTGATGGCAATATATACGTTGACCGATCACAAAAGATATCATCAAAATTTATAAATGCATTATTCTCTTCTAATCGGCAATATCAGAACTTAAGTTTCATACATTCAGATCCACACATATCTGATTATCATCTGCAAAAACAAAATCAAGTATTAGTATACCTCAAATCTGCAAATACTCATTATTGCATCAGTCTGATCATAAGTTTGATTTAAATTCACATTGGCATTATTTGTAGTTGTTTTCTGGTTTGTTTTCAGCATTTCATATATATTTGAAAATAGAAAAAAACTAAATAATCAAAAAACTAAAAAAATTGCATATCATTCAAAAACAAACAAAAAAATCATATTCTTCATCATATTTATAGAGAGAGCCAGCAGGGCTATTATACTCTCTCATAGAGAAGAACACATTACACAGATATCAATCTTTTAACCCCCTTGTCTAAGGTTGCTTTGAATGAACCATCTGTAATATCCTCGTCATAAAATAGATTATTAATCAAACTATTGTTAGCAGGCCGATTGATTAAATATATATCAGACTCATTTTTGTTTTGTTTCTATAGTTTGTGTTGCCGTCGGCTATCTTGTACACCCTCAAAAAGTTTTCCCCGATGGGCATTTAAGCACGGCTTGTAGGTAGTCTTTAGGTATACAATTTGGATTGTTTTCTCTGTACTGCAAATTTTTGTTGGAGTTCTCTGTTGTTCACCATTTCGGAAGTGAAAGACCTTCCCTATTTGGTTTATCCGGTTTCAATGGAATTTAACCCTCACCCTATTCCATCACCTGTAACACTTCACTCGGATTTGGCAAATCAGAGCATCATCTTTCAGCATATATTAATTGAAAGATTATTCATATTCAAGTCTCTATTATTGTATCTGAGTTTCATCCAAATATATTGTGTTTATATATGAACAAAACTGCATTCACAGTTGTGGTTTTATCATTCCCGGCTCAAACACCTAATTGTGCAACTTCCGAACATTCCTGTACTGCTACCTCATTGTCCATACGACCTTCATTCTGTCTTCCATACATCATCCACCCGCACCCCTATACTTCCCTTCAATCCTCCATCTGCCCATCGTATAGCCTTCTT
This sequence comes from Cupressus sempervirens, assembly GCA_028749045.1. NCBI lineage: Eukaryota > Viridiplantae > Streptophyta > Pinopsida > Cupressales > Cupressaceae > Cupressus > Cupressus sempervirens. Next base: position 762,470,636 of record CM053783.1, on the reverse strand, counting down.
GGCCCTCACACCATACGCCACCCTCCATCTCCATCATACGGCCAGCATTGACCACCATACAGCCAGCATTGCTTACCGTACATCCCCTTCATAGACATCGTACGGCCCCCTTCCTAGACATTGTACAACCAATTCACAACACCATACAGCATCCTCTCCTGCTTCACCGTACTCTGCAACCGCACGGCTTCCATCCTCCTTGGTGACCGTACAACCTATCTATACTGCCACTTGTCCACCGTACGATTTCTGAAATAACACCATCCAATGTAGTTCTTCAACAACGGACGAAAGAAGATCATCTCCAGAGGTGACATAGGACTTAGGAATACAATAGTGGTATCAAAGCTTCGATCCTACCAGCCTGTGGACAGTGAATGAGAGTTTATAGCCGGAAGAGAAGAACCCATTCCATTCATATAATGGCTGCCGAACAAGAACCCACAGCTATCGAACTCATGGCACTACTAAGAGAACTTGCGAATAATCAAGCACAGATCAATGATACTCAGCGACTCATGGAAGAGACTCTCAAGAAGTTGGCAAACAATAAAATATCTGGAGAACAAAATGGTCACAACACGGACTCGATATTGGGTAAAGAAAACCCTCATCCAACACACTCTAGACCTTCCATGCCATCTTTTCCCCTACGGACGGACACACCACTCGGAGGGAAGCAGCCGACCTTTGAAGAAATGCAAGAACAGTTGAGAGAAGACTGGAAGAATGCGAATTTTGAGGAAGATATATCCTACAATTATCCATATCTGAGAATGAGATATTCAGGTGGAAACAAAGGATATTTTAATGATGATCTCAGGAGGAAGTTGAGTAAAGTAAATCTATCACCATTTGATGGATCTGGATCCATATCTGCGCAAGCGTGGGTAATGAAGGTAGATACTTACTTCTAGCTTAAGCCCATGCCAGAAGAAGAAGCAATTAAATTTGCGGCCTTACACTTGGAGGGAGTTGCGTATGAATGGTGACAGCACGGCACCATCACACTGGGGTGTAATAAAATAAATACCTATGCGCAATTCACTGAGATTGATAGATCGATATGATGGTAAAGATCCAGAAATAAATTTCAAAGGTTTGGCACAACTGAGGCAAACTGGATCGGTTGACCAGTACTCTCTATTTTGGTCACGAACATCTCTGAAAGAAGACGGATAGTACTCTTCATGGACAAACTGACAAAACTACTGAAGGGTTGGGTAGAAGGGTTCAATCTTGCCACCCTAAGGCCATTAAGAAGACAAGGAGTATGGCATCATCAATGGTGTCATCCTCATGATGTTACTCACATTCCAAACCATCAGTGTTTTCGAGGGCTAAAGATAACAATCCTCCACCGAGAAAGCCATCATTGGACGAAGCTACCAGACAGGAGCTTTGAAGGAAGAAACTATGTTTCAATTGCAAAGGACCATGGGAACCTGGGCATAGATGCCTCGGGAAAGGAAAAATCCACTACATTGAGGTTGTGTCAAATGATGAGGACGAATAGGAAGATATACCCTTCGAAGACAACCAACCCCACAAAGACACCAAAATGGTTAGTTTGAACCGAACGGAAAGAATTGCAGCATTGGTGTGGCGCAGAGGAACTATTGCCCTAGCCAGCAGCCCAAGGTGCACAGTATTTCATGTACGAGGAACCCTTCAAGGACAAAGGGTTATGGTAATGCTTGATAGCGGAGCCACTCTAAATTTCATAAACTCATCTCTGGTGAAACGAAGAGGTATACCTACAAAGACGCATGTAGGAGGTCAAGGTTGTCAAAGGGACTCTTCTACCCTGCACACACCTTGTTCCTCAGCTAAGTATCACAATGGCGAATCACATGATGACCAAGGATTTCTTCATAGTGGACCTTGATGACATGGAGGTTATTTTGGGCATACAATGGATGGAGACAATGATGAATACACTAAGAGCTTCAAACGGATGGATTTCACTTTTTTTGTCAATGCAAAAAAGGTTGTTCTCCACAGAATGGCAAATGAGGGTCCGAGGGAAGTTTCTGCACATCAGATGGAGGCAATTGTTCAGCATGATGACATTGCTTGGACTGCACACTGTTTTGTCTCGACAGAACCTATAAAAGGGCAACAGACACCTCCCAGGATGATCTCCAAAATATTTTGAGCGATCACGATAAAAAATTTATAGACATTCCTCCTGGCATACCGCCCCATCAAAGGTTTGAACATACTATCGAGTTGGAAGCAGGAACCAAGCCGGTCATAACCACACCCTACCACCATCCCAAGAAATTCAAAGATGAGATCAAAAAGACAATTCAAGAACTACTAAAGAAAGGATGGATCTGTCCCAGTTCTAGCCTTTTCACATCATCACTGATATTGGTCAAAAAGGACAAAACGATGTGCATGTGTGTGGACTATCGTGCGTTGAACAAAAAGACAATAAATAATAGATATCCCATTCCAAGGATAGATGAGATGTTGGATCAATTACATGGCGTAGTCTATTTTTTGAAAATAGATCTCTATTCCGAATACAATCCGATCCGTATGAGGGAGGAAGATGTGGAAAAGATGGCTTTTCATTGTCGCTACAGGCATTGAGTTCCTGGTCATGCTGTTCCAATTAACGAATGCACCTGCTACATTCCAATCATGCATGAATCGCATCTTCAACAAACAATTATGCAAGTACTTTCTGGTATTTTTTAATGACATTCTTATTTATAGCAGGATATGGGAAGAGCACTTAAATCATCTGGATGAAGTCCTAAAGATCATGAAGGATCAGCCTTTGTTCGTTAAGCAATCCAAGTGCGAATTTGGTATGACAAAAATATTGTACCTTGGACATGTTAGCAAATATGGCATTCAAGTTCATGAGGAGAAGATTCAGGCTATCCTTGATTGGCCTCCCCCAAAATCACTCACGGAGTTGCAAGGATTTTTTGGATTGTACAGTTATTACCAGAGGTTTGTAAAGGGGTTCTCTCAGCTCAGGGCACCACTAACAAATCTAACAAGAAAGGGGTCCTTCCAGTGGAATGAAAAGGCACAACTCACTTTTGATAAGCTAAAAGAAGCAAGGAGCACTTGTACCATGCTTGCTTTACCTAATTTCACTCAAACCGTTCATTATGGAGTTCGACGCATTCGGAGAAGGCATTGGTGCAATACTGATGCAAGATACACACCCCATAGCCTATAAGAGCAGGAAGCTTACACAAACAAAAGGTTTATATTCCATCTACGACAAAGAGATGTTGGCCACAGTACATGCACTAACCAAGTTTCAGCAGTATCTGGTGAGTGCCAAGTTTGTCATTCGTACGAATCACAATTGTTTAAGATATTTTTTGGAGCAACAAGACTTGAACGAGAGGCAACAAAAATGGGTAAGCAAGGTTCAAGCTTTTGATTTTGACATTGAATATGTGAAAGGAAAGAACAATGTGGTTGCAGATGCTTTGTCCAAGAAACTTGTCATCTACTTACTAACCCAAATTTCAGCTGACTGGAAAGCACATTTGTTGGTAGAATATTCCAAAAACACATTTGCCTGTGAGCTAATGGATGGCAACACCCAGGATGATCGGTACAAAGTGGTGGATGACATCATTTACTATAAGAATTGGATATTTTCAGTGTCGGAATCCAAATTGAAGCAGAAAATCTTGATGGAGGTACATGACTCAGCCTTGGTAGGACACCCAAGCTTCCTCAAAACATACAAACATCTCAGAGAGAGGTTTTCAGGGAAAGGACTTAAAGGAGACGTATTGCAGTATATAAGAGAGTGTGCGATCTGCCAAGAGAACAAATCCAAACATACTCCACCTGCCAGGTTACTGCAACCTCTGTCAATTCCAGAGCATAAGTGAGAAAGTATCTCGATGGATTTCATAACTGGACTTCCCAAGGTGAACAGAAAGGATTGTATCTGCGTAGTGGTTGACAGATTGACAAAGTACACACATTCCTTCGCCATCACCTTAGATTTTCAAGCCGCGCAAGTTGTCAATCTGTTTTTTAGAGAAGTCTTCCGTCTACACTAGTTACCCCAAAACATTGTCAATGATCGAGATGGGCGATTCATCGATATCTTCTGGACACAACTGTTTTGGTTGGCAGGGACAGAATTGTCACCATGTACTAGTTACCACCCTCCGACAGACAGACAAATGGAGATTGTGAACAAGTGGCTCCAAGGTTACCTTTAGAACTACGTTTTGGCACAACAGGCATGGGTCAAATGGATACACCTTGGGAAATATTGTTACAATACCACGTACCACATGTCAATCGAGATGGCACCACTCAAAGCTCTATATGGGTACAAACCTCTCTCCTTCATCGACACAGTTCTGGGAGATAGTCGCGCACCAAGGGCGAGAGACTGGCTTCAGGAGGGATAGGGCATCCTAAGATACCTGAAGGAAAAAACTTACAACGGGCACAGAATCAACAAAAGATGTACACCGACAGACACCGAATAGAGAGGAGTTTCGAAGTAAGAGACTTGGTCTACCTCAGGCTCTAGCCATACCGACAATCCTCATTGAAAGAAACTGGAAAAGAAAAATTGAAGCCACGATTTTATGGCCCTTATCGTGTAGTGCACCGCATCGGTGAAGTCGCCTACAAGCTGGAACTTCCAAAGGGAAGCCATATTCATTATGTTTTTCACGTTTCCTTCCTAAAGAAAGATGTGGGATAGAACCTCATAGTAGCTACAGACCTTCCACCGCTCAATGAAGGAAAGCTCATATTGGAAACAGCAGAAATTATTGAAGTACATGAGAAGAGCCTGCAAAACCGAATGGTGAAGGAATATTTGGTACACTGGAGACACTTGTCATTGGACAACGCGACCTAGGAAGGCGAGCACATTATACAGCATCCGACATTGTGTTTGCTTGAGGACAAGCAAATTTTGGGACGAGAGCACTATAAAATCCCCATCATAAAATAGATTATTAGTCGAACTATTGTTAATGGGCGGATTGATTCAATATATCTCGAACCCATTTTTGTTTTGTTTCCATAGTTTGTGTTGTCATTGGCTATCTTGTACACCCTCGAAAAGTTTTCCCCAATAGTTATTTAAGCACGGCTTATAGGTAGTCTTTAGATATGCAATTTGGATTATTTACTCTATACTACAAATTCTTGTTGAAGTTCTCTATTGTTCGCCATTTTAAAAGTGAAAGACCTTCCCTATTTGGTTTATCCGGTTTTAGTGGGATTTAACCCTCACCCTATTCCGTCGCCTGTAACACTTCACTCGGATCTAGCAAATCGAAGCATCATCTTTCGGCATATATTAATTGAAGGATTATTCTATTCAAGTCTCTATTATTGTGTTTGGATTTCATCTAAATCTATTGTGTTTATATATGAACAAGATTGCATTCATAGTTGTGGTTTTATCATTCCCAGCTCAGACACCTAACCGTGCGGCTTCCGGACATTCCAATACTACTACCTCATTGTCCGTATGACCTTCATTCTATCTTCCATACACCATCCACTTGCACCCCCGTACTTCTATCCTCCATCTACCCACCATACAACCTTCTTAGCCCTCACACCATACGCCACCCTCCATCTCCATTGTACGGCCAGCATTAACCACTGTACATCCCTTCCTAGACACCGTATGGCCAATTCACAACATCGTATGGCATCCTCTCCTGCTCCACCATACTTTACAACCATACAGCTTCCATCCTCCTTGGTGACCATATAGTACCCCCCTATCCGTACTGCCACTTGCGCACTGTACGACTTCTGAAATAACACCATCCGGTGTAGTTCTTCAGCAATGGTCAAAAGAAGATTGTCTCCAGAGGTGATGTAGGACTCAGGAACACTACACTATCAGACTCCCTCTAAATATGATATCAAACTTTTGACCTCCTAGCAGCAAGTCGTTTTTTATTCTTTGGTATGAATTACACTCATTTTTTGAATGCTCCTTGATCCAACAAGTATCCATTTATCCAAGAATATCAAGACCGTGATATTAGCATACATGGAGCTTCATTATGCCAATCATAGTCCTTTGAGTGCTACAGCTTCCTAGTCACTAGTGAAACCATCTCAACACGGTCTTCTCCCTCTGGATCACTATGACCAAGATCCTCAAAAGTCAATTGAAGCAGATTCTCTATCATCTCCCTCTGTCATGGAAGCATACCCTTCTTGCATGGTCCCAATCATGGAAGATATTTTGCTTCAATAATGCAATTGAGTCTAAACTATACCCAATGACAAGTGATTTAGCTTGCTATATTGTTGATGCCTTCTCATCCTCATAAAACAATAGTGGTTGCTCTTTAAAAAGATTATCCTCCGTAGGCTCAAGAAAAAAACTTTCCCACCATTGTTCTTCTACATAGAGTGACATACCAAACATATAAATGGTGGACATATAGCACTTATAGTCACAAGGAAGTCGAAGGCTCCTAAGAAAATAAAGTTTATTCCCCACGACCATCATTGTCAAGTAAAGCGTCTCACCTCTACCACATTCAAATTCATTTTGTGGTGCTGCAATTTTATCTAAAACACTAGCCCCACTTGTAAGATTATGACACGTTTATAATTACTCTCTTTCTCATACTTGGCACAACTGTTATTAGGCTTTCAACTTTCTCCATCTAGCATGGTCCACATATGGCTGAAAGTGTGGGATACAAGACTAGCAATCAACACCAAATAGTATATCATCTTTGAAGTATCATGTCCATATACCATAACAACGTTCTGAGATAGTTTGAGCTTTGAGCTTGAACATGATCATTAAGACCAATCTCTGCCTATACAAGCAATCATCCTAATGACCCAATACTATTAAGGATTTGTCAGTAAATTCTTTCAACACCACATAGTATATTATCTCTGAAGTATCATGTCCATATACTATAGCAACGTTCTGAGATAGTTTGAGCTTTGAGCTTGAACATGATCATTAAGACCAATCTCTGCCTACACAGGTAATCATCCTAATGACCCAATACTATTAAGGATTCACCGGTAAATTCTTTCATATGTTGGAAGGCTCCAACGTTGTCATCTCAATATGATAGCTAAAGTTAATTGAGGTCCAACATTGAACCCACGATGGTATATTTTGCATAAACAACTCTGCAAAATGAATGCACCTAACACAAGGAAAAACTTTTGTACACATCAATATGAAAGCTCATCTTAGGCAAATGCATATATCACAAGCAGAAATTGAGAAACTTAAAAACTTCGATAAATCACACGAATTCTGGAATGTATAGTGTGAATAATCTCCAAAACCATATATTCATTTATCCTTGTAGTCTAAAATGGCTTGTCTATTGTCGGGACTTTAGAAATGTTGATGCTTCATATCTTTGAACATTGATAAATCAATGAATGAAATAATTAATGAATTGATTCCATAGCTTGCCTCTTCAACAATATATAAATATATACATGTGTGTGTGTGTGTATTTGTGTGTGTGCTCGTGCGCATGCATGTGTGTGTACAATGTGTGCCTTTCAATGCATGTTATCCCGAATGAAATCTCCAAGTTTTGCCGCAAGTATAATACATATATGTCACACCTCTGATGCTATAATTGACCTCAAGAACAGGTGAGTCAACCAAGTTGTTGTCACTCAAGTTACTGATGAATACCAGAAATATATATGTATCATAGGAATATCAAAGAACGCTTGTCTTTCTCCAAAAAACTCCTAAAACACCCTTCTTTAATTGTATTTGAGTAACAACACTTGCCTTCTGATATTTATCTCCTTTGCGTTGCAATCCAACATTGGTCCAGTATACTGTGGTCATTATTTTTAAAGATTTGCAGGCTCGTATTTAATCAGACCAGATCTTTTCAAAAACTTTGGTACATGAGGCTCATGGACAACAATAACTTAATTATCATCACTTGTATTTGTTGAAGTTATTGAAAGGTGACAATCTTAAAATAACTTAATTTTCTATTATGATGGATATCTTATGATGTCTATGCAGATCATGATAGATTATACTTTGCATGGTGGATGTTTATATGGTACACGTTATGAGAATGCATGTGCACATTGTTGAAGTAATAGCTTCAGTCGGATCTAATATTAGTATGTAGAACAAATCTACACATACATATACATACATACATACATACATACATATATATATAATTGATCTCCCTTACATACTAATATCTTAAGTTATGATCATGCCCAAATCGGGCTTCCTTCAAAATCAATCTATGAGTAATATTTGTATATGTTCAGTGAAACAAGTTTGATAACTGTATGTTAATATATACATAAGTATTCGTATTGCCAAAGTATGTTCAGACTATCACAACCCTTTTTATTTTAATACTTTAATGCTCACATATTTATCAAAGGATGCCCTAGATGAAATTTACTATTTCCTATAATGGTTTTGCAAATGTGCCCTAAGTAGGAAAAACCTAATCTAATAGTGCTTTTGTTGCCCTAAATGGTTTTGACTACAATGGTTTTGGTTATAATGAAACAATGGTATAGCTTTTGTGCCCTAGGCGGTATATGTGGACTAACTGTGGTTTTTGCAGACTTTTCCCTAGAAGGATTCTGGATCCGGAATTTATGGTATTTCTGGTTTAACACTTTGCATTTGGATTTGGTTGATTATACCTAGATCATAGTTAAAACTATTGGTTAGTATGTCGATTTAAATTAATATTAATAAGATGTTTACTGACATGGTAATGTAATCATTTGATGAAGATTTTGCTACTTAAATTTAAAAATCAAAGTTTAACCACTTATTCGGATTAGATGCAAGAAGAACGTGAAATAGACCTGAAGGGGGAGGAGGCATCATCGGGAAAGGGAATGTGACCAAGTTCCGAATCCTGGAAATGGTAAGATCTGGCAAATTACGCCTAGGTGGCCAAGGTGACTTAAATTGGAGGGATTCACCATTTCATTTTATCCTGATCAATGACGATTACTATCTCAAAACATTATCTCAATCAATTTAGATTGATGGGGATCAACGAGTATCCCACCCTATTTTATTCATTTTGACTCCTCCAATCATGAAAATATTCTCACTTAATCATTAAATTGGAGAAAGTCTTAATATAGTGGAAACATTACAAAGGTATATCAAAAAACTTGAACTTGGCTTAGGCCGTTTCTCCATCTCACTTCATATCTTGGAAATTACCTTCCTATAGATACAATTCTCTTTTCCTTTAGCCACTTAATAATTTAAAGCAAATTAATTTGCAACTCTAGTGTTGGATATAATTTTATGACTATCATCTTTCACATCCCGATTTGTCACGCCAACCTTTGATATCTTTTAATCACGGTTTCAATTCTACAGAAGACGGATTTACACCACGCCAACATTAGGAATTGGTTTAGGTTATATCTCTCACTCAAATGAATTCTATGGCAAGATAGAAGTGGGCAGAGATATAGCCACATGAATGATCGGGTGGCTAAGAGGTTTAGGGGTTCCTTGGTGCGCGTAGAAGAGAAGGGAAGGAATATATAAACCAAAACTTAGTGCAATCGAACACTACTACCATCTCACGATAGAAGGCAAAGAAAAACAGTTATGCTATTCTTGGACGACACTGTTGATAGTAGACAACCTATCTAGAAAGAATCAACGGCACAACGACTTGAGGGACAACAAACGTTAGTGATAGCCTTACAACATACTAGAAGACTTGTGTAAATAACCAGGCAAGTCGCATCAACCTGCAGCTGGTTGCTAAGCATTGCAAGAACTTTCCTTTAACCTTTGATACTTAAATAACTATCTCTCATGTATTATCACTTCTGCCTAATCAAATATACACTCTCTGTTCTTGGAAAGAAATGTGAAAATATTGCCATCGAACAGAAATAGTGAATGCCTCTTCTTGAATGTTTTCATTTATGACAAAGTTCCTTAAAGATGATCTTGTTAAAACTTCAATGAGTTCGTTATGTTCTTAGCTTCTTTATCTTGTTATACCAATTCTTGCCTCATGTTTTGAGGCAACTTTGGAACTTTTTCCTCTCAAAATAATTATAACTATTGGTAGGAAAGAAAGAACTAAACCCAACCCACCAAGAAAAGCATGAAGGAAGTGGAAGAAACAATGGACCACCTCTTAGCTGGGAACTATCAACGTAAACTCACCTTGAACAAAGACTCAAGAAACTTTGTAAGTCTTGATAAGTTCAGATTGTTTTAAAAACTTATCAACGATTGTCATTTTCCAAAAAATCTGGGTGACTAAACCCTTAAGAAACATTTGGAACTAAACCTCTGAATGCTCCTGTCGTGGAAAAGTGAAAGTCTTGCCACTGGACAGAAAATTGAAAAAGTTTTGGCATCATGGCTGAAAGTAAATCTGAAAACAAAGTGACCAATTAACATGAAAATATTTTCAGAATGTCATGTCACCAAGATAAAGCTTGCAGATTAAGGTTAGCTGAACTACGGTATAGAACATACTCCTAGCAAAATTTAGTGGAAGTCATTAGGAAAGATGTTAACCGAAAGCAACCCTGCAACAGTTCCACATCTAAAAAGTATACAGCAGACTAGCTGATTAGGAAAGAGACTCAATTTCAAATCTATCCAATAATAAGTAAAGAAGTACTCAAACCTTTGGTTAATCAGGAAGGTGATAAGTTGACTACAGACTTTGAAAATGCTTGGCCAAGGTAAGTTTAACGGATGTGAAAATAATGACACTGGATACATCATGGCAAAAGTTGTACCAAGGTAACCGCTAGTTATGGAGTGCGACTAATCACGATGTAAGTGTTCCTACACCAAATTCCCTGGAACTATTGACTTGATCATCCACCATCCCTAACGGAGGGTCGGGACTGCTTGGATATTGAAGCAGTCTAGGGGGATCAAACATGATCCATGGCTGGGTGGTTAAACGTCCTAGTGATGCCTTTTCCCCTAGATTGTGACTCAAGTCGCAGACTTGGTACCTTTTACATGTTGTATCCACACTATCAACTCAACCTCTACATACATTATGTGAGTATTCTAATCTCAGATGTTGCATGTTACTTTCTAGAATTTCAGAAGGAAAAGAAGTATGTAATTAGATAATTTATATTTTGTTTCTTACATAGTACCTCATGTAGTTCCTTTCCTTTTAAAATAGAAGTAAATTGGGAAATGATAGCCTGACTACAATTTTCTAATATTTGTTAAAGATAGATGTAATGTTCCTCCTTCGCAAATCTAAAGATTGACTCCCCTTAACTCCAGTAAGGCAACGTGAACGACAAAATTCAAGGCGTACAGTTTGATTCAAGTTGTACGGTTAGGGAAATGGTGTTCGTGCGATGGATTTGACAGTATGTCGTACGATGGCAATTGGGGAGATGTCTGTACGGCAAATATAATTTGTGTGCTAGGTGAGGATAAGGGCAGTGTACGATGGAAAACTCCCTAGTAGCCATATAGTGGAAGCATATACAGTTAAGTCATATAGTATGTGGAAATTGCAGTTGGTCGTACAGTATGTAGAGTTGCAATTAGGCCATACGGTATGTATAGTTGAGTGTCGTACAAACGGTGGTTATGAATGTCATACGGAAGTCACAGTCCGCTAGGAGGAAGTGTCGTTGGGGGCAATTTGGGTCTTGGTAGGATGGAGGATGAAGGCAACCTATATCTATACAGATTGAGGGTTGCTTCACCACGAAGTGAGCTACAATCTGAGATGCCAAAACAATGTGAACAATATATTACCAAAATACGCAAATTAATGCCAATACAAGTATTTGCAATCCAATTCCAAATATATGTGTGTGTGCGTTTGCAAACAAAGATGGTGCATGGATTTTCTAGATCTGAGCAAGTAATACAGAGACGAAATAGGGTAAGGGTTAAATTTCACCGAAACTGGAATAACAAAGTAGGGAAGATCTTTCACTTCCGAAATGGTGAACAACAAAGAATTCCGACTGGAATTTGCAGTATAAAAAAATATAATCCAAATCACATGCCAACTACTACCTACATGTCATTCTTAAATACCCTTCGAAGGAACTCCCAAGGGTTTACAAAGATAGCTGACAGCAACACCTATGGAAACAATTAAATAGAAATGGGTCCGAGATATACTAAATCAATCAGCCCATAAACAATGCTTTTGATTATTTATTTATTCTATAACGAGAACATTATAATAGATTTAGTGTAGCATTTATTATATCTTGCTTAAAATATGTGTGTGTGTGTGTGTATTACATAGTTGTCCACTTCCAACTCCCTTAAGTAGACTAGTTCAGTTTGTCATAAACAGTTGGTAAACTTAGTAAACTTTTGCTATTGATTTTTTCAGCTTGTTACACAGACCTAGTGATTATTATGGACTCCTTCCATCGACAATTTATGTCAAGAACTGCATATTGTATTGTGCATGATGATACAGTCAAACTACCTTATACTATCGGCATTTCCCATATTATATTGCCTTGTGTTTGATCAGAGTTCTTCAAATCATTGTGATTCATGTTAAGACACTAAACACAAGTAGTTAAAGTCATGGCTACGAAAGGCCATGACCCTTCGTGGGTCATTCCACGTAAGGGTCATGTCCTTACGTGGACATGACTATCCAATATGATATATATTGCAAAGATATCGATGGAGAGTAGAATCAATAACAACGACAATTCTACTTCTGCATTTGATACTTAACTCATCAAACCATTACTTATTCCTGGTAAGAATTAAACACATCACAGTCAAGGAAATAATATATATTTCAGTGAAAGCATATATAAACTCAGTCAAATATAATATAAAAATCTGAAGCATTAGAAGTGTATACATCAGTCTTACTGTTCAAATCAGAAGAAATATAAAATTGTTCTCTATCTCAGATCTCACATTCCTTAACATGGTATCAGAGCCTTGTTGTTAAATAGAGATTAAAACAGGTCGTGAAAACACTTCAAAAGGTTCCTAAATTATTTAATCTACTCGAAAGAGCAATCATGGTTAACGGAGTCAAACTAGAAGACAGACTTAATGGAGCCTCAAACTTCGTATCTTGGAGAATACAAATCGTGATTGTTCTTAGAGGACTTGAATTAGAGCAATACGTGGAAGAGAACAAATCCATGCCTAAAAATGAGCCTAACAAAACTGTATGGAAAAGACACAACAACAAAGCCATGAGGATTATAATTGATTCTGTAAAAGATCACATTCTTTCATATATAGCAAACTCTTCAATCGCATATGAAATGTTTATGACAATTCAAAACTCATATGAAATCAATAACACTAATACATTGCTTACTCTAAAAACTCAACTCCTTCACATCAAGATGAACAAAGGAGAAATTGTCACATCATTCTTCTTCATGATATCAAAATAAGAGACCAGCTTTCTACTCTTGGAAATATTGTAAACAAGAAGAATTATACTTGATAGCTCTTTGAAGGGTTACCTACTACATGGGAATCCTTCAATCAAGGGGTTAGTGCTCCTCCTACTCTAACTAAATTTGATCAACTCAAGAATGATTGTACTCAGGAGCAGTCACAATTAATTACAAGAGAAGTCACACATAACAAACAAGAGGAAGTTCAAGCCTTACATGTGAACTCTAACAATAAAAGAAAGAGACACTTTAAGAAAAGAGGGAAGAAAAATCAAAATTATAAGATAATAGAGGTTTCAAAAGTTCAGTGTTGCAAATGTGACAAATTTAGACACACACATAGGTATTGTCTAGAAAGAAAGCCCTTGTCGATGTATCTGAAGTCAAGGAACCTAGAAACTCACTATTCTTCCTTGCCTTATCAAGTGAGCTAAACTCCAATAAGAATGCCTCGATAATTGATAGTGGAACATCTAGACACATAACAGGATTTAGAGACCAATTTGAAACCTTCGAAGGACATTCCACCAAAGAAGACCCAATAGGAAATAACTCCACTTACCCTGTGAAAGGAATTGGAACATAGAATTGGAACATGCTTAGTTCAACTGAAAATTGGAGTTACCTTACAACTAAAGGATAATCTATATGTACTAGGTATCAAGAGAAATCTTCTATCTCAGGTTTAGCAGATCAAGGGTATCGCATTACCTTCCAAGAAGATAAGGTCCTATCTTGGCCTAAAAATTCAAACATTAAAAATGCGATCTCTATTGGATTTAGAGATAGAAGTCTATATAAACTATGCAACACTCAAAATATAGCCCTAAATCATGATGTCAAAGAATAATGAGAACTTGCACAGAAGACTAGGTCACTTACATTTCTGAGCTCTACCTCCATAGAGAAAATTGTAAAAGGCATACCTAACCTAAAATCTGAACATGAAGGAAGATGTAAAGGTTGTAGATTAGCAAAGAACTCCAAAACATCTTTCCCTCATAGTGAACATGAATCTAAAATTGTACTTGAACTCATTCATACTGACTTATGTGGACCTATGTCGGTACCTTCCCTAGGAGGATACTTGTATTATATCACTTTTATTGATGATTATTCTAGGAAAACTTGGATCAACTTCTTGAAACTAAAGGAGTCAAATGAAGTTCTATCTAAATTCAAAGAGTTTAAAGCCTTAGTTGAAAATCAAATAGGGAAGAAAATTAAAATCCTAAGATCTAACAATGGAGAAGAATACATTTCTGAAAACTTCAAAGATTTTTACATATCTATTGAGATTAAGAGGGAGTATACAGTGCCATATAATCCTCAACAAAATGGAGTAGCCGAGAGAGAACAGAACCATTATTGAAGTAGCTAAGGCTATGATGCATGAACAAAATCTTCAATTAACATTCTGGGTTGAAGCCTCCATAACTGCAATATACATTCAAAATAGATGTTCTCATTCATTTCTAGAAAATGTAACACCTGAAAAAAGTCTACTCAAGAATCAATACTAATCTAGGTCACCTAAGAATCTTTGAGTGTCTTGTATACATTCATATACCTAAAGAGAAAAGGACTAAACTAGAGCCCTCAGGAAAGAAAGGCATATTTGTTGGCTATAGTGAATCTTCCAAAGCTTATAGAGTATACATACCAGGATCAAGGACAATTGAAATCAGTAGATATTAAATTTGAAGAAGATATTGTGTATAAACACTCTAAAAATACAGAACAATCAAACGATGACCCCATCCCTAAGTTGGATAAAAGTTCTATGATTGGGAGGGAGAGTTGTACAAAAGATAAGGGACCCACAACCCCTAATCCTAAAAATGACTCAAATGCACTCAACAAGAAAAGACCATTATGGAAAAGGAAAATGATTGAAGAAAATAATGTGGCTCCTGATGAAATCTTTAGAGAAAATAAGAAAACAAGAAGTCACTTATGTTATGTCACTCATATAAATGAGCCCAATCTCAAGCCTGGAAAAATGCCATGATTGAGGAATATCAATCCATACTAAACAATGATGTTTGGGACACTATACCAAGACCCAAAGACAAATATGTTGTTTCCTCAAATTGGCTATTTAAAATCAAACAACCACGTTGTTGCTTCTGAAAATTATTGGTTGAATTCCTACGAGATGTGCTTGCTCGATGTTGGGAATCTCAACACAATCTTGGTCAACGAAGAAGATTGAATTGTAATTGTTCAATCTCCACACTTCAGGCTCTACAAAACCTAGGTGGTTGTACCCCTATCTATATTTCTTGAGGCAAGCTTTAAGATTAATAATGCAGACTTTATAACTGATACACTTGAGTTGGCAAGTGGAGAAATCAAATGTATGAATGTTTTGAATGTAAATAGAATATGGAAAATGAACTTATGCAATACTTGTGGATAGAACTTCAATGATCTGCAACTGTATATATCAACTTATAAGAAATATGCAAAGATCAGTCCATCCAATTGGGCAGTATAGAGTCAACCCCCACCTAATCTTCTCATCAAACCTCAAGAGACAATGTGCACCCCATCAACCATTGGACAAATAAGATATATATGCAATTCCTAGTCTAAATGTATTTTAACCCCAATCAAAGGAGACCAATTAGACAAATACCATAACTCAGTATGAAAATATCAAATAATCAAGTTCATGCATTACTCTAATCCATCAAAACAATAGAATAATCCAAAGGAACAATGAAGAACATGAACAATTTAGAAAACCATATGCTAAATTAGATGTAAAGGAAACATCATTGTATTAACTTCATTTATAAGGAAATACAACAGAGTAGTTTAGTTGCATATCCAAACAAATAATTACACAAAATGGAAACTACTTGATAACGTCTTTTCTATATGGCAATATCTTGTATATATATATATATATATATATATATCTTCTCCTCTATATGTCTCGAAACCTTTTCTTCTTAAATAGGGGTCTTGGTACCTTTTCTCATAAAAATGAAAAGGTGCAACATAGCTTGAGACCCCTTCATAAATACAACTAACTAACAACTAAAAACATAACTAAACAATAATTGAAAACATGAAAATTATTTCAAATTTCTTCACCTTCAATGGTCACTGCCTCTTCAGGAGCATCTTCATGGACCTACACATAAATCTCAAACCATTTGGCAATTTGAGCATGTATAGGCTATACAAATTTTGAAACTATGGGAGCAAAGGCTTGCAAATCAACCTACTTCTCCCCTCGAGCAATCTTAACATCTGTTATAAACTTTGTAAATTTTGCTTCCATAGTAATCATTTAGTTTGATAACCTGTGGAATGAATCCATTTGGAAATTCTGCTCCTCCTTGAATCTGATTATCAAGGCCTAGGATAACACTGCAAATTCATGCCTCCAATCCTCCAAAGGTTTGATTTTACCTTCTTCATTTCTAATGGCGAGAAAACATTGATGATCAGCAGAAGCAATCATTTTCAATTTTTATTACAGCTTTTGATGCTCTTGATTTATATAACTTAGATTCCTTGTAACAATGTCAATGAAGTCAATGGTGGCCTTTATCTGCGCAAGGGCATCTAGATCCCTTTTTGTGACTTCAAAGAGTTTGTTCGATTCATACCTTGAAGGGGCCCATTTCCTTTCTAACTCAGAAAGTATGTATTTCTATTTAGCAAAGAAATCTAACATATTGCATATATTATTAAATCCCTCAAACAACTCATCACATTTGGCTAAAATAAGATTTACCTTGTAGACAAGAATCTCCTCCAATGTCTTAAAAACAGTCTTTTTGATCAACATCTGGGGTCATTTCTTTGTTTAGGCTTTCTTTAATAACAACAAGAGTTTTATGAACTACAATGGCTTATATATTTTCAGCAGGTTTTAACTCATTAAATTCCTTCTCCAATCTTCTGGTCTTAACGTATATTTTATTTATTATTGAATTCATCTCAAGTTCTCTTCTTTGCAATTCTCTGATCAATTCCTGTATATATCTAATCTGCGCTTGGTTAAACATGGATTCATGTGTCAATCGTGTTGCAACAAGCATAGGGTATGTGTTGTCTACAATTTGCACCAGGGTCATCCTCTCTTCTCCTTTAGATATATCAGTCATCCTAGGATTTTTTACTTTGAATGTAACCCAAGTGGTAAGGGTTTCAGTCTTGGGATCATACCATGTCCCCTCAACCTTGTCAAGTGATTCAAACTCTAACACAAAAGTTGAGTCTTTTTGTTTCCAAACTTGATCTAATAGAAACAATTCTTTTAATGTTACACCAAGAAGTATGAAAATGTCACTCTTTCTTACAATTTCCCTCACCTCTTTTTCAATACATGAAATATCATCCAAATGCAGTTCATCCATCATTTGTTGAACAATTGGGGCATGCTGATATTCATCAACCCCTTCAAGTCTTTTGTTTTTTCTCTCCTCAAAGTCCCTCATCTTATATATTATTGAAAAGTCCTTGAACTCTTGTGTTTGAGTAAAGTTCTCTTGTTCAATGAACCTACGAGAAATTGCCTCCCTCTCAACCTTTGTATCAATTAGATCATCATTTATCATAGTCTAAGCACAATAACCATGCTTTTACTCATAAAACTTGGGAGGTGGCTCTAATGTTTCAGCATTCTTATTTTCCTTCATGTTTTTCAGAGTACTAACAATTTATGTTGCCCCTTCATCATCTGAATCTTCATTGGACACTAAAGCGGTACTAGTCCCTTCTTCCTACTGAGGTATGGGAGCAGAGGGATCACAACTTGAGCTTGCCAAACTTAAATTTCTCTTTTTGGCTTGAGGGAGAGGAGGAGGTGCCTGTTCAACCTTCTTGCCCTTTTCTTGCTCTAACATATTCTTGGTACAAATTCTCAAAATCTTTGATTCATTTTTCAATCCTAAGAGTTTCAGTGTCTTCCTCAAAATGAAAACAAGGCAAATCTTTGACCCTCTATTCTGGTTAGGACATTCCATTTTTTTAACCTTTGGTATGCCTCTTGTAAATCATCACAGTTTCTGATAATGTCATCTTCAATGTTCAGCTGATGTACATACCTGGCTTTTATGGTCTTGATGTGCCATTTTGGATCATAATCTCTGCCCTTATCGCTGACCAGCCAAAACTTATTCATTATGTAATTTTGAACATCTTGAATCATACTATACCCAACTGTATATCCATCAAATTTTATTAAATAAGGCATCAATTGTCTTTTCTCCTTGGTTGAGCAATTTCTTTTTCAACCCATGGTAACTACAGTATGAACTCCAAGAAACCTAATCTCTCAGGAACAAACAATGAGAGCCTATAAGGTGGCTCCCTGCATCCATACAACCTTATCAATGATATTTTTGTTTGAAGATCCAATCATCCAAGTTGAACTCATAACCTTTATCAGCTAAATGCTCTTTGGGTTTTAATATATCCTTGATTGATTGTGGTAGTCTTGTGGTAGTCCCTCCAAGCATCCTTACTACCCATTGTACAAATACATCTCTGAATACAATGAAATCACCATCCTTTGCGTGTGTATCCCAAAGTGGACACCAGAGTTGGATGGGCTGCTTGTTACCCTCCTCATCAATTGTAGCCAACTTCATAGAATTCCTAAACTGAGTGGTGTTCTAATGGAGAATTAGGTAGCATAGCAGAGAATAATTCTTGAAAGACTTGGTAGTCTTCCATCTGACCAATTGATTGTGAAGGGTTTTCTCAATCTCGCTAGCAAAGTCGAACTCTAAATAGGTATGAGGATTTTGAATCTTCATAGACATGTACATGTCATCAAGTGGAATTTTATGTTTCTCATCTTCTCCAAACAATTGCAACCAAGCATAAAAAGTATATTTGAAAAAATCCATAAAAGATTTAATGGAATGAGGACCCATATGATCAACATACATCATTTTGTTATTCTGGCCTCTATACATAAAATGTGCAGTTTCCCTGTATTTTCCAAACTTCATTGTTTTCTAATATTCATTCTTGAAATGTTCCATATCGATTTTTGTAAGGGCTTGGGTGCTCAGTCCAAAACACTCTTCAATACAAGACTTTGTGATAACAAGTAGTGGCATACCATCCATTTTCCTTACAATCCTTGTAACTAGTTCATAATGATTTGCTACAATGTCTATAAGCTTTGTGTCTACAAACACATTTGGGACTACAATTTTGCCTAGGTCTAGTCTCCATGGGTTGTTTCTAGGTTCTTTTCTATCTTTGTTTGCATAAAAATACCAAAACAAAGATCTATCATGCAATGGAAGATTAGCATCTCTACAGTCCTTAAGTTTATCAGAAAAAATAGTCATTTGACTACCAAAAGAGGAACCAGGAAATATTTCTAACAACATCTTCTAAATTAATTTCTTAGTGTGTTCTTCCTTTAATTCTTTAGTACTAGTGTACTTTTTTACAGGCATTTTGTTTTGTAGACTGTAACCGGGGTAAGACAAGCTTGAACTTACTTTTTTCTGCAATTTACTGAGGACTCCTTCGAACTTTTGCTGTCAACTTCTATCTCAGCTCCACTTGAATGCTAAACATGAAAAGACTCGTTTTCGCCAAAGAAATTAATTCATTTAGTTCCTCATCTATGATTTATAACTTTTAGCATATATATTCACATCACAAATTGCCCAATTTGTCACATCTCCCAAGTACTTGACATGTACCTTAAGTTATTAAATTAATGATTTGTCCTTTAAAACTCTGAGAAGTCCATTTCACCTTTTCGCACACCCGTCTTGCAATCATTCCCGAAATTGCAACTTTTCGGAATCTTGAAAGGCTTCTTCAAATGGTTTTCCGAAATCGCGATTTCAGAACTCACATTTCTAGTTGTTAGCGAGATGGAAAATACATTTGCTCCAATTGCTCGATATAAATCTATCATAACCATAATTGCAATTGTCACTTCCAAAGGATGGAAAATCATCAGATGGATATAAACACAACATTTCTAAATGGTGTCATTGAACAAGTATACCCAGAACAACCAGAAGGGTTTGTTATTCATGACACAAACACACATGTATGTAAACTAAAGAAAGTTCTTTTTGGTCTCAAACAAGTCCCCAAGGCATGGTATGAGAGAATTGACAATTATCTTATCAAATTAGGGTACTCAAGAAATGAAGCTGACCCTAATATATACTTCAAAGAATCAAAGGGTGATATGATAATTTTAGTTCTCTATGTTGATGATCTTCTAATAACAGGTGAAGATCACCATATTGTAAAGTGTAAACAAGATCTTATATCTGAATTTGAAATGAAAGATTTAGGTCTCCTACACTATTTTTTGTAGTTAAAAGTATGGCAAAAGGAAGACTATATCTTCCTGAATCAAGGCAAGTATACTATTGATATATTGAACAAATTTTGCATTATGGATTGCAAACCACTGTCCAAATCAATGGAGACAAATCTTCTTAAGCTCAAAAGTGAAGCATCTAAATACAAAGCTACTAATCCTACATACTACAAACAAATAATTGGATCTCTAATGTACTTGGTGAATATTCGCCTTGATATTTGTTATGCTACAGACACATTAAGTCAATTTATATGTGAGCCTAAAAAGATCCATCTCATGGCAGCTAAACACATAAACACATTTTGAGATACTAATGAGGTACCATTGGACTTGGTCTAAAATATAACCATGTTGAGCTACAGCTTCTTGGATATACAAACTCTGACTAGGCCAGTTGTCCTATCGATCGAAAGGGCACTACAGGATGTTGTTTTAGTCTTGGATCTCCAATGGTATCTTGATTTAGCAGGAAGCAATTTGTTGTTGCTCAGAGTTCTATAGAAGCAAAATACATAGCGGCCTCTATGAGAGCTCGAGAAGCAATGTGGTTATGAAAGTTATTGGTCGGACTATTTGGTAAACCTCTGAATCCCACAATTATCCATTGTGATAATCAAAGCTACATCAAACTCTCTATCCAAGCACATAGAAATTCCCTATTACTACATAAGGGATATGGTGGATAGAAATGTTATCAAGTTGGCTTATATCAGCACTGAAGAGTAGACTACCAACATATTTATGAATTAAAAGTGGAATATTTCAAAAGTAAACTTGGTATAATTAAGAGGTATAATTAAGATGTAAATGTAACTCCTGAGATTAAATCTCGATTTTGTTTAATACATACATAAATACACACACACACACACACATATATATATTTGTTGTGGTTGCTCTTGTGCACGTGGATTGTTTTATAAAAGATGACAATCTTTCTTTTTGGTGTAAAGTCTCTACAGTAAGGTGACGATCTTCACAATAGATTGACCTATTATCATATAACTTCATTAAGTTGTTGTCCTGGATTGTGTCGATTATTATGATAGCAAAAGCATCATGATCGACTTACATTGTCCCCAAATGAGCCGGAAATTATGATCTACTTGTGTTGTTCCTTTCGAGGTCTTGATTCATTGTCATGATAGACTACATTAACTTATTGTCTTGGATTGTGCTAGAAGTCATGACAATAAGTTAATCATAATAGACTGCTTCAGTCCTGGAGTGAGCCGAAGATCATGATTCTTGTGACTTGAGATCAAGATTATCCATCTAATAGACTATGTTTTGTCCCAGAATGTGTTGGAAATCAGATAGACTACATTATTAAAAGGATATCACTGTAGATAGGTACTTTTAATGCTAACTCCAACATGGGTTATTGAGATTGAGAAAATGATCATATCCTCCCTTGCTAAGAGGGAGTGTCGAAGTAACAACTTCAGTCGAATCTAATATCAATATGTAGAACAAATCTACACATACATATATGTATGTATATATACATATACATATATGTGTGTGTGTGTGTAGTTGGTCTCCCTTACATGCTAATATTTAAAGTTATGATCATGCCCAGATCGGGCTTCATACAAAATCAATTTGTGAGTAATATCCTTATCTGCCCAGTGAATCGAGTTAGAGAACTGTATGTTAATATATACATAAGTATTTGTATTGCCAAAGTATGTTCAGACCTGATGATTGTTATGGACTCCTTCCATCGACAAGTTATGTCGAGAACCGCATATTGTATTGTGCACAATGGTACAATCAAACTGCCTTATACTATCAGTGTTTCCCATATTATATTGCATTGTGTTTGATTGGAGTTCTTTAGATTGTCATGATTCATGTTAAGTCACTAAACACAATTAGTTAAATTCATGGCCACGAAAGGCCATGACCCTTCGTGGGTCATTCCACGTAAGGGTCATGTCCTTACATGGACATGACTATCCAATATGATATATATTACAGAGATATCGATGGAGAGTAGAATCAATAATAACGGCAATTCTACTTCTGCATTTGGTACATACTCATCAAACCAATGCTCATTGCTGGTAAGAATTAAACACATCATAATCAAGGAAATAATATATATTTCTGTGAAAGCATATATAAGACCAGTCAAGAATAATATATAAATCTGAACCATTAGAAGTGTATATATCAGTCTTACTGTTGATATCAAAAGAAATATTAAATTGTTCTCTATCTCATATCTCACATCTCACATTCCTTAACACACATACCTTATAAACATTTATGAGTACTTGGTGAATATCATGTGTTGATATTCTAGTAGACCAATACTCATGATATCAAATGTGATATCAAAACATTTTGAGTACTTGGTGAATATCGAATGTCAATATTATGGGCAACAAATACACATGATATCAGGTGCGATATCAAAACATTTTTGAGTACTTGGTGAATATTGAATGTCAATATTATGGGAGACCAATACTCATGATATCGGATGTGATATCAAAACTTTTTGAGTACTTGGTAAATATCGAATGTCGATATTTTGGGAGACCAATACTCATGCTATCAGATATGATATCAAAACTTTTTGAGTACTTGGCAAAAATCATGTGTTGATATTCTAGGAGACCAATACCCATGATATCAAATCTGATATCATACCTCATTTGAGTACTTGATGAATATCATGTATTGATATTCTGGAAAACCAATACTCATGATATCAAATGCGATATCAAAATATTACTTGGAGTATTTAGACAATATCATGTGTTGATTTTCTGAAAGAACAATACTCGTGATCAAAATGGTGGATATCTTCTGATCAAAAATATCCTTAAAATTTACCATTCCTAAAATTACCAATGGTCTAATATATGTCTTATGTTTATCCTTCCTAGCTAAGAGGAAGTGTTGATGTTTGGTCGCTTCAATTGGATAAACTCATGAGACTAAACTGAAGTCTCACACACATATATGTACTTAATTAAATAATAAATTATATATATAAGATCTTATATATATAATTATGTTGTTATCATTTTAATGAATAGTTAATATAATTTCAATATATAAAGAGAGATCATTGCACTTGGAACACACATACCAAGAAGGCAGTGCTATTACATCTGTAAGCAATTCTCAGAAAACCAACAACAAATAAATAATGAGAGACACAGTTATATATTCATTTCCACGATTTGTATATACCCTAATATATTTACATCTATAAATAGATAGACATCCCAAATAAAAATGCACGGCCCTTCTTCCTGCAAAAACATATATAGATATAGATAGGTTCTGAAGTCGCCCCGCTAGCAGGACGGCATATATACAGCTTGTATATATTGATGTATCCACATACATTGTATACATGATATACACCATCCCTTACACGATTTCCAGACACAAATACCTAATATATATGCGTATTTATATAAATGTTGTATAGAAAATTTATAATGTCACATGTATATGCTGCGTACCTGATATTTACACGAAAAATGAACCACACCTCGCCTCAACGCTGCGAATAACCTGAAAGCCATGCCTGTTTATCAATTCATCAGAAGCTCCGCCAAAATTTTCTTAAAAATCTCCCAAATTAGTTGAACTTGTTTCCATATATGATCCAGCTTAGTTTTGTAAGAAAATCAAGAATAAGAAAAATGGAAGCCCGTGACCGTTAAAAAATTTTGTAGTACAAACTCTAAGCAAAAGAGGAAGGGATTTTGAAGGGAATTGTCATAAAAAAATGTAGTGTTTTCCCTCGAGAATTAAAAGGTTTCTTGGAAAACAATTAACATGCAGAGAATGCCGAAGCAGCTTTTGGTCGGAAGACTACACCCTGCAAACTTCTAGTGCTTTTCTAAACGATCAATTTTTTTATAAATTTTAGCCATAGGCTATTTGTGGGAAGGCTATTTGTGGGAACAAGCATTGATTTATTTGATAGAAAAATTGTCAATTCCCAAATCTAACTTCACTTTTAACTCTTGTTTTCATATTTATTACTTATTATCTTCACTTTTAATTATTTTCTTTTTTTTTAATTAATTAGTACCTCTTTATTTATTTAACTTTGAATTTTAAAATTGATTTAAATTTTAGTTTTAAAATTATTTTTATATTAAGTTAGTTTTTTATTTAAATATTATTTTTTAGATTCTATAATTTTATTTTTTATTTTTTTATTTTATTTTTTTAATAATTAGTAAACGGCCAAGGCCTTGATAATTATATTAAATAAAGAAAGATTACAATAGTTATCTCCGTTCAAACGGGCACTGGTAGGAAAGAACGGAGAAGAAAACTTCCAGTCTTGCCCAGGACAAATTCCTATATTATTACAAAATTTAAAAGGGGCATTCCTCAGTGTGGTAATAACTATAATCATCTTAATTAAAATTGCAATTAATGCAGGGGCATACCCCTGGTATATTACAAATGTCTCTCATCTTCTGGTGTTGATATCAGAGTATAATTTTCTGTAAGACTTTATCACCACAAAAAAAACTATTCCTATATAGAGAGAAACATTTACCCATGCATTATGAAACTAGGTTGTTAAACCGGATATCTCAGCTAGTATATTATATCAGAGTTAACTCAGAAAAAGCTCTTGCCAAAAAAGATCTATAAAAAATTCAAATTTGACCCAAGTCCTTATTGAATTAGTAAATTAACCCATCCTTTAAAAGCCTTAACCATATAAAGAAATCAATAAATAAGGGAAAAGTTTTAACCATATATATGAAATTTAGAGAAATTAAATCTAAACATATATAATGATAGAGGAATATCCTAAAAAGCCTACTTAAACTTCTAACAGAATCTTTTCAATTAATCCATTTATGAAATCTAGCATAATACTAAGATAGTATATGCAAAACAAAATAACAAACCAAATATAGAATCAAAATAGCCAGACGTTCAGCCAGCAAAGGTCTAGCAAACCACATAAAAAATAGACAGATCAAAATGGAGCAAACAGGAGGATGACATAAGCACTATGCATCTGAGCTACCATCATCATAAAACCGACTAAACTTGGAACAAATTAAAACATATCTGTAGAAGACTCCTAGCATTAAAGTCAAAAAACTATCCCGAGCTTTCTCTAGTCTGAAGCTCGGTATTTTCCTATGAGGGAAAACTTACACTCATCTGCTAATCTACTGCCTCAGACCATTAAATATCCTCAATCCCCAACCTTTTGCCCTAACCCCATCAATCAAGACAGAAGAATAAGATCCAACAAATATGTAATTAACATAAATACTAAGGCCCAGATTTCTTTGTAAGAAATCCTTACCAATTATGAGTAATACTAGTCTAAGAAACTACTGCGAAACCCCTTCATTATTATATTTTGTTTAGCCCATAGAAAGCATTAAAATCCTCATAAGAATGAAAAAGGGTTCTCTTTAAGTATCAGGCATTGATTTCAAATCTAGTGTTACAATCCGTCGTCTCTAGGGATGGACCCTCTAGATAGTTTAACAACACTCTGCCCTCTAGGCATTCAGACAGGACATTTGATACTCTGTCTAAGGGCATCCATCAAAATCATAATCCTAACACTCCTGTGGAGGCATCTAATTTCCAAACTGACTAATAATCTTTTGCAATCTAATCTATATCCTTGACATTCAAAACTTTAAAGATATTTCACCTATCAAAAGGGAAGATAAATGTAGAATAAAGTAATGAGAAGATCATCAATATCAGTTCACAAGATTTTTGTTGAACCTGTCAGGGTAGAGACATAATAATCAGATTGGAAAATCGAGTAAAATCATACTATCTAATTCTTTTTCCTTAGTCGTTAATGTTCAATGAAATCAAAACTGATTTAAAACCCTCCTTGCTTATTGACATTCACGGATTCATATATCACTAATCTGATGATAAAACTTCAAAATATTAATAAAAGAGTTTTTTTTCTTATTTACTTTATATATTGTGAATTACAAACCAAAATTTCTAAACAGTCTATGAGAGCACATCAGTTTATACTCCATATTCACCAAAGGATCCAGTGTCTGGCATATTTTAGTTACATTAAGCCCTATATTTTATTATAACAAAATTTACTATCCCTACCGATCTCTATTTCTTCCAGGTAACCAGTATAACTTCTGGAATCTCATTGGAGTCTTCAACTTTAGCATTCGGTGGTAGCTCGAAACTAAGCTTCCTCCTGCTAGATTTTTCAGAATTAACAGTGCTAAACTTGAGAGCGTTCAAATTGTCAAAGTTCACACCTGGTTTAATATAAGCGTTGAACATAGTCAGGTATCGAATCATCCAATCTTTGTTGTCATCTTCTACAATCTTCCTCTAGCAAATAAGAAAGTGAATGCTTGCCTCCGTGCGAGGCCATTCTTTGTAGAATGCTAAGCTTTCTCTGATAACCAAGGTCTATCGTTGAGGTGTAGTAACTAGGTCATCTGACCCAGGAGAAAGTCCCACGTACCTCTCAGGGAGGGGGAATTCTTTGTTTATCGTCTATGCTCAAAATCACCCTCTCTAGTCCTTTTCTCCACACTAGGCTGAAAATATCCAGACATAATTTAACTAGCATCTTTCTGTCCACCCCAGCCCTCATCGCAACCCCTATGAAAGACCCTATAATGTTGTTGTTAGTTCTCTAGGTTGCGCTGTAGTCAAATGCCCCTTCTCCAATAGCTCGGGTGACTGCATATCTGGTAAGATCATCGGCAGGTTTAAGCACTCTACTCCACCTTTTTGGAGTAACTCTCCCTAAGAATGCCATAGTTCGGTTCTCTAAGATATGGTAGACATGTACATTCAACTCCATTGAAAGTGTAGAAATTGTGACTGTTACAAAGCTGGAAACCCACATACGATCATAAAAAGGTTTGAAATAAATTGTAAGTTGAGGACAACTAACTACTCTGTCACGATCTCAACAAGTATTCTCCATAATTGCCTTTTAATCATGAACCTTCTGGATATTAATTAAAACATCATTCCAAGTGATGACTCTGTACTGAAAATCCTTACATACTGAAATGAGTCACGGGATATATGAAAAAACTTAATTAATAAACCGATATGATCTAAGCAACCCAAAAGGCATTTCATATTTTTAAAACTGGCTCCTTAACCACAAAGGAAAAAACATAGGATCGGGTCAAACAACTATTATGCTCAATTCTTAAACTAATAAAAAATGAGTTTCCAAATCAATTATTGATTAACCTCTAGGAGGCTACCTCACATGTATTTATATCTTAAATATGGCATGTGTTTATATCTTAAATATGACTATTTCTTCTTGTTAGTCAAGCTATGATTTCTATAAGCAATTTAAATGTTTACAAATCCATGCACCTTAATGCTTGTTAAATACTATTAAAGATTTACCATATGCTCCCATATTAGCTAAACTATCCGCTATCCTATTGCCTTCTTGGAAAATATGACAATTTTGGTACTCTTCCAATTTATCCAGATGAATCAGCACATCCTTAAGTTTGGCATTCAAAGTCCAATTCGGTGTTTCTTGTTTCCTTAAGGCATTCAGAATTATCTGTGAATCTCCTTCAATGATGACTGTGGAAACTCCTAAAGAGATGCATAACTATAATCCTTTATCTACAGCTTCCAATTCTGCCAAATTGTTGGTGGAGGGAGGTAGGGGGGATGCTAATTTGCTTATCCATTTGCCGCAATCGTCATTTATTATGCATCCAATGCCGCTACTTTGGGATTGCCCCTTGTCGCACCATCAAAATTTAATTTGTACCAACCACTTAGCGAGGGCTTCCATTTGCAATTAGCCCGAGCCTCTTTATTCTTTTTTTTATAAATGCAGGGAGGGTTAATTATATTTGCCCAATTCTTTTTCATTAACCCGTCCCAACAAGAAAAGGAACCTTCTTCTTTAATGGATTTTTGAAGATGTGAGTTTAAAACCTCCACAACTGCACCTTCTAATTTTAACAAAAATCTTTCAATACTTAAAGCCTTGTCTTGAAAAACCCGTCTATTTCTTTCCTTCCATAATTCCCACACAATGATTGAGGGATTGATATTCCACAGTTTAGAGTAAATCCCATACTCCAAGTGAGTAGGCCATGAAAGAATAAAATCTTGGAAAGACTTCGATGAAGGAGATGACTATGACTACCTAGATTTGAGCCACTCCCAACAAGATTGTGCAAATGTACAATTGTAGAATAAATGTTTCACGTCTTCATTGCTATTTTTACATAGAGTACACCAAGAGGGGCCTATGAATCCGAATCTAGATAGTCTGTCTACTGTCAAAACTCTATTTTGTATGGATAACCATAAACTAAAACCAGCTTTAGGCAAGCATGCAATATCACAACATAGTTTGAGTGGCATCTCCACTTTCTTCCAACTTTGAGCATTCACCAATACCTTGTATCCTTGCTTCACATTGTATCAACCATCTTTAGATCTTGCCCAAATCAGGGAATCTGATCTCTCTAACGGTTTGATACATCTTTCTGAAATAATCTTCTCGAAAGCCTTCACTAATTCAAGATCCAAACCTAAACCTTCCACTTGACACCATCTCCATTTTTGGATTCCATCAAAGCCATCTTTAACTTTGTAATCTATTACTTTATCACCCCATGCTGATATTAAGATCCTTTTGAGTCTATCATGACATGGGGTTGATGAGATTGGGGGGAGCCCATCCTAAGAGTCTTCCCAGAACAATGCTCTATCCCCTCACCCTACATCCCATGTTAAGAATTTCCTGATCAACCCTCTGCAATTGACCATGAAATTCCAACTTTCGAAACCTTTGGGAAGTTTATCCAACCTGAAAATTGATAAAGGACCAGACGGATCAAGATATTTATTATAGAAGATCTTAGCCCATTTATGATTGTGTTCCGTATATAACTGTCAAATAAGTTTGGCCCCCAAAGTTTCATTCTGCCATTGGGGTTTCTTGATTCCTAAACCTCCTAACTCGTTTGGTTTGCATAACTCAACCCACTTGATGAGCGCTTGCTTCTTTTTATCATTTCTGTCATTCCATAAGAAGTTTCTGAGTTTGGATTCAAATTTTGAAGATATACATTTAGATAGTGGGGGACAGGCCAAAGGGAAAATAGGGATAGCTGATAAGACTGCTCTAATCTTCGTAATTTTCCCAGCCTTTGACAACCATTTATCTTTCCAACAACCTATTCGTCCATCCATCTTCCCTAGTGTATCTATCCATATCTTTTTAGATCTCAGGCCCTTTTCCAAGGAGATACCCAAATATTTACACGGGAATTTCACTTTCCTATACTCCATAATTTCACAGATCTAGTCTTCTATACTTTGCTTTGTATGTATGAAGAAAATCTCTGATTTATCTTTATTGACTTTTTGCCCAAAGGCATCCATGTATGACTCAATGATATTCTTAAATCCCAAAGCTTCTTGTATTGAGCTCTTGCCAAGCAAGATCGTATCATCTGCATATTATTGGTGCATGATGTTGGGGAGATTCTTAGTCACTGAGATACCAGAGATTTCCTTTTGTCGATAAGCTTTAGAGACCGCTCTACCAAATGCCTCTGCCATGATAATAAAGAGGGATGGGGATAACGGATCTCCTTGTCTAATGTCTCTCAATATACTAAAAAATCTTTCAAGTGTACCATTAATTAGGATTGAAATTTTGGGCGTTGAGATAAATTTGAAAATTAGGTTGATCCATTGTTTGGAAAAGCCAAATGCTTTTAGGACCTTGCACAGGAATCTCCAATCCACCATATCATAAGCCTTTTGAATATCAATTTTCATAAACATATAGGGGACTTTATCTTTGGAGGTTGTGTGAATAGTTTCTTGGATTGTTAAAATACCATCCAATATAGATCTTCCTGGGACAAAACCTGTTTGCTCTTCAGTGATCACTTCAGGTAAAAGTCCTTTGAGTCTCTTAGCTAAAATTTTGGAATAGATTTTATAAATTGTATTACATAATGCAATAGGGCGAAAGTCCCCCGAATGTTCTGGTTCTTCCTTTTTAGGGATCAAAGTCAAAAAGGTGTAATTGATCTCAGCTAACAAAGCACCTCCCTTTCTTGATCCTTCGATAGCTTTCCATAAATCTTCTCCTACAATGTCCTAGCATTTTTGGAAGAAGAAGGCCTGAAATCCATTAGGACCTGGAGATTTATCGGGATTCATACTAAAAACAACCAAACATACCTCTTCCAACGCGATAAGTTTATTCAGAGAGTTATTGTCTTCAGCAGTGATCGGTTTAGGTATATAACTAAGCATCATCAATTGAGCCTTTTTGTTAGAACCTTCATAGTTATTTAGTAGTTTTTGAAAATGTTCAACTAAAATATATGCTATTTCCATAGGATTGTCTGTACATTCACCCTTATAATTGATAAGGCTGGTAATTTTATTCTGAGCTCTATTATAAATAATTGACCTATGAAAGAATTTTGTGTTCCTGTCCCCTTCATCCAACCATTTTTCTCGAGATTTTTGCCTCCAGAAAATTTCTTCTTTGAAGTAGATGGATTCTTGTTTCGTGAGAAGTTCTTTTTCTAGATGATAACTTTCGACATTCATACCTTGTTAGATAATGTCCTCATTAAGGGTTTTCAAATTTTCTTCAATCTTTATTTTTTCTTTGAAAATGTTGTTGAAGTGTAGTCTATTCCATCTTAACATTTTTTCTTTTAACATTTTAAGTTTGGAAATGAATATAAACATTTTAGAACCTACAAAATCAGATTGTGACCACCATGTCCTAATATTCTCTAAGAATTTTGGATCCTGAAACCACATTTTTTCACACTTAAAAGGATTTTTGATAGGTTTCGAAGGTCTTGAGACTTCCAAACAGACCGGGAAAAGATCAAATCCTGCAAATGGAAGAATTATGGATTGCACGTTTAAGTTTCCAACTAATTGATCTCCTAAAATGAAAAATCTATCAATTTTCTCAGCTATAAAATCAGGACCTTGTCTTCTATTATTCCATGTGAAGGTGCCATTCTTAAAAGGGATACCAATCAAACCCTGTTCCTCGATCCAAGCTTTAAATTCTAAGGATGATCTGGAGAGATGTTGTATTCCCCCTTTCTTCTCATCTAAACCGGTAATGGTGTTAAAATCCCCACCAATAACAACTTGACTCTCTTTCATCTTTAGGATCGAATAACTTACTTCGTCCCAAACTGCCTTTTTTCTAGTTTGACTCACTGGACCATAAATATTAACTAAAACAAATTTTAACGCTAACTTCAAAATTTTCACATTAACACTCATCCAATTATATTTATGTTCTATACTAAACACATCTACTTTTTTTGGATTCCATAATATTCCTAATCCCCCAGACGCTCCTCTAGCTTTTAGGAAGATGGCTTGCCATATTCCTAATGACCTGGCTAATTTTGAACCATCAACCAAACTTAGTTTAGTTTCTTGTAATAGGATTATGTTTGAGTTAAAAAAATTTAAATATTGTTTAAGTGTCCTTTTCTTGCTAGGAGAATTTAGTCCCCTAGCGTTCCAGGAAGTGATCTTCATGACGCCTTGGGAAGGTCCTTCCCCTTCCTTGTATAGAATAGGTAATCAATATTTTTTTGTTCTCTGCTTAAGCCCTTAGCTTCTCTTAGTTCCTTTAAAGATTTCTACCTCTTTTTCCTTTAACTTTTCCATATCTGGGTGAGCTGATACCATCCTGATTAGTCTCTATCCCAAGCTCCTGTAGACACTTGTTCTGACTCTGTGGTGATGTAACTGTGGAATTCCTTCTATCAAGGAACTCTTCTATTTCCAATTCCCTGAAAACCTTTTCCAGTACTTCCCCCAGAACTTCTTCCCTCTGTCTGTTATCATAATTCTGTTCCAAGTCTAAGTTGTTCAGTTCTTGGGCTACTCCTGAATCCTTACCTTGATTTCCAGACTGTTTCCAAGAATTGTCCTCTACTTCTATTTGGAGTATATCCCTCCTGAGATCTTCTGCCATATAATCTTTTCCTCCTATCTTGATAATCCTTTGTATTAATTTCCTTTTTTGGGAGTTCGTACTATTTTCAATAGTATCATCACTGAACACTCTAATGAGATCCTCTGAGAGTTGTTCTAATTCTTTGTCATTCGTAACTATATCCTCTTCCTCAGAGGGGAGGTCTAGATCTTGATTTAAAAAAAATTGTACAACTATGAGAATGGATTCCTCTATAGTCCTATGTCTCTCCCTTGTAGCTAACTGATCAATCTCTGGAGTGAAGGGAGAAGAGGAATGACCAGCCGGTGTCTGCCAAAACTTGGATGTTCCTTTGAGGCCTTTAGTACTAGGTGTCGAAAACTCTAATTCAGCCACCTTCTGTATATGCATC
Source organism: Cupressus sempervirens (assembly GCA_028749045.1). Lineage (NCBI taxonomy): Eukaryota > Viridiplantae > Streptophyta > Pinopsida > Cupressales > Cupressaceae > Cupressus > Cupressus sempervirens. The sequence goes on along the minus strand of CM053783.1, from coordinate 762,437,507 downwards.
TGCCCTGAGAATTGCTCTTCTGCTTTGTAAGAGATGTTTTCCAATCCTATTTCTGATGTTGCAAAAAGAAGATTGTTTTGTGCTTCTACTAAATTCAAATTCTTAGACTGATTTATATATCTGTCAAATCCAATTCTAGCATCCTCGTTGCTTCTGCGGGCCTCACCTGATTTGCATAATATTTTATGGCTTTGGTCAATTTCTCCTTTGTAACTTGCCGAGCAGTTTTGGGCGTTGCTATATCTTTCTTCTCCTTCCTTATTGTATCTTTCTGGAATTCTTGCTCTATATGGTTCACAAAATCTAATTTTGAGGGGGGAAACACTTGGTCTCCGAAATTCTCCTTGTTTGTTCTATAGTCCTTATTAACCACTTCTGGAAGAACATTATCTAAAGATTTTCTTTTCTCTTAGTCCTTGCTATGTTCCTTGTTATGTCTAAGAGTTAGCTCTTCCGTTTCTTTGGCACAGTTTCTTCTGGCATTTGGAAGCTGTGTCTTTATACCATCATATCCATTATTATTAGTCTTGTGTTTATTGTCACAAATTCCTATTCCCCTGAATTCCTTTTCATTTTTGGAGGAGACACTAGCCTTCCTTACTCTTGTTCCCTCTATTAAGGTCAATGTTGAGGTTGGTAAAGGGCCTTCTGTCCTATCTGAAATCATGCTTTTTATAGAATCCCTCTGTCCTTTCTGAGAATATTGACCAATCCGGTTTTCTGGATGATAACTCTGTTTTCCTAACTCTTTGTTCCTTCTGAGTAACTTAGAGCTCAACCCTGGAAATTTGCTCCTGAAGTCTGAGATTAGGGGAAGGACCTTAGGTCTAATGTTATGTGTTTTATCAGATCTCAAGATGTCAATGATCTTTCCTTTGTAAGCTTGAAAGTTTATAGCATATGAAGCTTTCCTAGTAATTACTTCCTTTTGGAACTCAGAGGGGTGATTAATATTAAGATTAATGAGAATTTTAACACCATTATAGCTGAAAAACGAAGCATCAATAGCAATAACTTCTCCTATAGCAGAGCCTATTTCATAAATAATGTCAACATCACATAGCTTCGGAGGAAGAGACATCATGGAAAACCATAACAGGATCATACAATCAACCCTATCAATATGGAAATTAGGGAACCACTCTACAAATTTGACACAATGACCTTTATAAAAACATTCAGAAATAGCAATGAACTCATCTTTCTTCAAATAGCAAAGACCCCTTTCTTCAAGTAGTAGAACTAGGTATCTTCAACATCATCAATGGTGATATGAACCGGTTTATCATGGAAATTTAGTCACGACGATCCAGGGGAGTTTTTAGGGTTAGGTGACTGGGAGATGTTGATTTGTCGTCGATGGGGAGGAATGTAGGATGAAGGGGAGGTTGGTTTAATATCAGATTCGACATTTGGGATAGTGAATGATAATGGAGTGCTCCCCAAAAGGGGCTCAGTTTTAAAAGTATTTGGATACACATACCTAGTCAAGTTGAAAACTTGGATTTGGTTATCAAGCTATTCTACAGTGAAGATAGGCAACTAGGGACAAATTTCAAAATGGTCAGTGTAACCAAAGGGGGCTTCCACATTGATCCTTAATCCTTGATGCCCTCCTACCTGATGAAGGCTAATAGATTCGTCTGTTGATTTATCTAGTGCTGCAAATCTGTTGGTTGTGGGGACATCAAACCTAGCATCCGTCTATCCATATTTTATGTTATGAGTTTTGCTTTGGTTCGCTGGAGAGCATCCCTACCTAGTAACTTCAATAGTGCATGAATTCCCAGGATGTCTCCTTCTGTTCCTGTGCCCTCAATTCAGGCCTGGATAACTGGTTGGTTTCCTCGCTTTTGTCATTTTCGCAAGCAGAGTAGATTCCCTATCTAGGTATTGTTCAAATCTTAGATTCTATAATTTATTTAGTCAATAGAATATATATTTGTTAGAGATGTTATTTTTTCATTTTATTTTATTTTGTATTTTTCGTATTAATTTTTCATAAGAGATTTTTTGATGGGATTTTTTTAAATGATTAGTTTTTTCATATTTGATAAATTGAATTTAAATAAATAATATTTATTAATCTATTTAAAAGATTTTAGTATTAAAAATTATTAATAATCTAATTTATTCGCATGATTATATTTTAAATCTCCACTTTTAACTATTGTTTTTCTTTTCTCATTTATTTAAAAAATAATTACTTGTGGTCTCACATTGACTCACGTTGTGATATCTATTTATCTAACTTTAATTTTTTTAAATTGATTTAGGTTTTAATTTTTAAATAATTATTTATATTAGATAAGTTTTTTTCTTTAAATATTATTTTTCAATTTCTAAAATTTATTTAATCGATAGAATACATCTTATTTTTTCATATTATTAATTTTTATTTCTTTTATTAATTTTTCATAATAGATTTTATGATGGAGTTTTTTTTAAATATTTTTTTCCATATTTGATTAATTGAATTTAAATAAATAATATTTATTAATCTATTTTAAAGATTTAGTAATTTATTTATTTTTAATTAAATAATTGAGAGAATAAAAAAGGTATAGTATCAAAAGAGGGGGGGAAGGCAAGCCTCAACCACCAAGTTCAAAGTCCAACTATAAGCCAAAATCATCCAACTAACACATTAAGTAGCAGTTCTAACGAGATTACAAAAAGAGGAGACAAATAAGCTATTCCAAAACATCATCATGATCATCGAACCAAGCTATCCATCCTAGCTCTCCTTCCATCCACATGACGTTCTTCCTCTTGAGAAGTTGAGTAAGGAAGTCAAGTCTATCAGAAAAGGGGCCTCTGTTCTCACGTATTTCCTTGAGCAGCTCCTTAAGAGCTTTTTCAAAAGCAGTCTGGTTATCAATAATGCTAGCCAATTCTAGCCCATGCTTCATCTCATAAATGAACATTGTAGCGAGCCCATCATGGAGGAATATTTTCAGCTTGTCCATCTCGAGCTTCATAATGCAACAAATCTATGAGACAATCTTAAAACGTATGAGTTTCAAATGAAACAAAGTAGGAGATCTACCAACATCTTGAAATTTGTCCTCATTTCTACATTTCCAAATAAACCAAAGAATATGAGAGGAGAGAATGTTCTACAAAAAAATAGCATCCTTTTTAAGACCAGATATGTTGCTAAGAATGGTATCTAAAATAGGAACATGATCAGTTATAGAGATTTCAAAAAACTTCCATATAATCCTAGCAAATTGACAAGTAAAAAATATACGCCTTAAATTTTTAGGAACCCTACAAAATAGTACGAAATTCAGTATTACCAACATGATTTTTAACAAGAAGTCTATCAAGAAGAAGCTGTTATTTAAAATGTAAAATTTTGGGGGGAATATCCAATTTCCAAAATCTGTCAAGAATTTTTTGCCATTCAAGAGAGTTCAAGTTCATATACCAAGTGGTATTAAGGTGAGAAATAACAGAATTGTCTTTATTGAGCACCTTATATATATGTTTAGCTTTAATTTTATGTAGGAGAGATCCATCATCCCAACATAAATTCAGAAACCTATGAGAGTCCACATCACACCTACAAGGAAGATTACGAATGCGGCAGGCATTGGCAACCATATTATATGTACGTTTATGGGAGACAGGAAGATCAAACTTGATTCTAATATCCTGCCAACTAGCAAGGTTATCATTCTCCAAAATGTCAATAAAGCTCTTGATACCAAGGTTGTTCCAAAATTTTGTTGAACAACCTTGAGTCATGGCTAGAGGCTTACCATTATGTTGCAGGTTCCACCATATAGAACACTCACCATGAATAGAGTCATTGCTAGCAAAGTTGGAATTATTAATAAAACCCCTCACAAGCTCCCAGGCTTTCCAAATAGACTTGAAAACTAGGGAACCTTTGACAGAGATAGGGAAGTACCTAGCAACCAAATCAGCAAAAGGAAGATTTTTTCAATGTTTGGCCTTCTTAGGATAACCAAACTGAATGTTGTTTCTAAGAAGAATCTTCCAAGGTTTGTGACCATCAAGAGCTTAAAAGATCCACTTAGCAGCAAGGGAAATTCCTTGGATCCTAAGATCTTTTAGGCCTAAGCCACCAGAGTTCTTGGGAACATGACACCAACTCCATTTAATAGCATGTTTCTTCCTGTGACCTTTTCCATCAGACCATAAGAATCTCCTAATGGCTTTCTGAATCTCAAACACTTGGTATTTACTGAACATCTACATAGAGGAGTAGTATATAGTATAAGATGACAAGATTTTCTGACACACCTGCACTCTACCAGCAAGCGATAGCACATATTATGTTATTTAAATTGAAAATTATTAATAATTTAATTTATTCACATAAGATTATATTTTAAAAATAATTTTATTATCGAGCACTTATCGGCTTATCATTGCAAGCACAAAAGCATGCAACTGCTAGCTATATTATTTTGAAACTCGCATGTTAAAATAGTTTTTTAGCATTTTACTTCAACGCACGTAAGAGAATGCTTTCTTTACACTCTGTATTTGTATTAAGTAGTAATACAGAAATTGTGCATTTGTTATGAGGAACTTATTTTTATGAAATGTTATGTATTGATAAATTGGTATGGTAAAGCATAGTTAAACACAGTAGTAGATGATGTCAATCCTTAGTTTTGTGATATATTCTTAGTTGAATAAAGAATACAATTAGCAATTAAGATTTCTCCAAACTTTTCCATGTTGTCTTTGTAGATATCACATTTTACAATTAAATTGTTTTATTATTATTTTTATTTATATGTTTATGTATATGTTGTCTAGTTATTATATAGTAGAGGATTCAATATAAACGAAAAAATGATGGTGTAAGTCTATTTTAGTTTTAGACTTTTGTGTTTAGTTCTATTGCAATTTTTTGTAGATGTTATTAAAAACTTTCATACATTCATTCATATTCTCCACATTGTTCACCAAAAAGTATCTATACATTTTGATATATTTATCTTATGTATATATTTATGGCATGTATGCATGCACATACTTCCATATATTCATGATATCTATATTTTTATGGATTTGACTTGTTTATATGTGTAACATCTCCAACTAGAACTAATCTTAATTTGTTCTAAAAATCTCAATCAGCGTTTGAATTGTACTTGGAAATGGCAACTTGTAATGTTCTCTTCTAAGAAAATGTCAATGATCAACATACAAAGTTATGTATTTAAATCAAATTATAAAGAATAATCACTAATTTGTAATACATGTTTAAGTCTAAATTCTATGCTTTTCTCATAATCCCTTACCTTAAGAAGAATGGTAGATTTATTATGACAAGGGCACATGAAACAATCTACAAGTAGGCTCCCTCAAGGCTCCTAACCATCTTGTAACCTACCTCTCATGTGACCAAATTTACTCTACATTTCCCTTTAGGAACATTTACTCTCTCTCTCTCTCTCTCTCTCTCTCTCTCTCTCTCTCTCTCTCTCTCTCTCTCTCTCTCTCTCTCTCTCTCTCTCTCTCTCTCTCTCTCTCTCTCACACACACACACACACACACACACACACACACACACACACACACACACACACACACACACGTGTGTATGTGTGAGTGTGTGTGCATACTCTATTAACCATCTCCCATGTACACAATCTATTAGCCATCTCTATGATATATTAATTTTCTGTATGCATGCCTTTTATTTGCCATAAATCTATTTATTTTTATATTTTAATTTGTTGTTTGATTCTTATTATTTTCATGAAACGTAACTTCCATTATCTAATTTCTTGCTTGCTTGAATTAATACCCAGAATATTATAATATACCACTTTCATGTTTGTTGGAAACATTTTAAACTTCATTAAATATCTTAAGCCTCAAATGGTTGCATCTATTAGAAGTTTAATTTGATATTGATTAATTAATCCATTAACATTGTCTGTGTCCATATTTATTTTCTATTGTTAATTTCTTCCTCATTCATCTAATTGATATTATCAAATGATACATAACAAGTTGTCTATTTATCGCTAATTGTGAGTATCAATGACTATCAATATCCTCTAATAGCAATGCTTAATCATTCTCATCAATCCTCTTTTACCATTGTCAATATTTTTCCTTGATCACTACTACCTATAGCTAATGATTATTATTGAGCTAATCATCATCTTTACTCAAATAAATATTTCTTAAGTTATTATCTTCACATCTAATGATACTTTCCTTATTGTTGATTATGGTAAAAAATTATGTGTTGGGAAAACTTGAAAGGCCAGTGTTTATTTCTCTACTTCAATCAATAACTTATATTTGTCATCTAGAGTGGGGAAATAGGACACTTGCACCTCCATTGCATTTTAGGCCTTTAGTTGACCAAATGATAATAAGATGTTCTTGATATTAGCAATCACATCTTAGGGTGTAATGGGTGCACCGAACAAGTTTAGGTGATGAGTTAAGGAAAAATTTGGTCTATGTTTTGTATACATTTTTGTAGTATATGTGATCAATTGATGACATAATCAAATATAACCTTTAATTGTATTTTTACTCCTCTCTCTCTAGAATGTAATATTGCCATGTATATATGACCATTGAAGACTCTTTAAGTATCCTGAATATTTTTTAATCTATTTAGGATACACATTATCTACATTAATAAAAAATTAAAATAAGTGTCAATGGACAATGAATAATTCCTTTACATGAAACCTTTCATGTTACATCTACCTTTAACCTATAAATGTGCCCTTTTAAACTATAATACATTACTTTTTACATCTTATATTGATTATATGTAATATTATATTTATATTTATATTATATTACAAAATATTTATTTAAATATTTATATTAAACATCATTCAAAACAAATATATAATGTTATATTGGATATTATATTATATTGCATGTTCGATAATATATAAATTATATATTAAATTATATTATATCTATAAAACTTACCAATATGTTGGAGCTCTCCTAACCCTAAAAAAAATATTACAAATTTTATAACAAGTGTAGCTTAGCTTTGAGATAGATTCATTTTATAATCATGCATGATTTAAATGCAATAAAAGTAGTCGTATAATGTTAATTTATTTGAATTTATTTTTTTTAATAAAAAATAATTTATTATTTTGTACTAATTATTTTGACATATTGAATTTTTTAGTATAAGTAAATAACATATTAATTTTGACTGAAAAAATATATACAATTTGATTAATTGAACATGTAACTCAATAGTTTTTATCTCTCAATACTATTTTAATAAATCTTGTTTTCAATACTTTATATATATGAATTTCTAAAATTGTTTGTAATTGCAACTTCCCTAGTGGGTATGTATGTAGAATGTAGAAGTATTGACAATCCCATCAACTATTTGAGAAAATGCCTCAGAAGAGATGAAATCATATGGAATACCATGATTGCAAGGTATTCACAAAATGGATTTTTTGAAAAGGTTTTAAAAACCTCCAAACAAATGCAAGTAGCAAGTGTGAAGTTGAACCTTCTAACTAGTTTTTCTTATTATCATTCAATAAGTATAATTTATGTCCATCTTCCATCTCCTTTACATCATTTTACAATCCATGTATATCCATGCAACATTCACTTCAAAATCCACTATTATTTTGTGAAAGGTTGTCTTGTCATCCTTGTCAATGTGGTTGATTAAAAACTGATGGTCCATCGACTCTAGCAGTAGTATTTACATTGTTGAAATTAAATAAGCTAATTGGAGAGTTTTCTTGTTATTCGGGTTGCCTCTCTCACTTCTCGTAGTGCAAAATATTGCTCATATCTATTTGAAATATGTTTTCCTACACACATACTACTCCCACACCTCTATAGTCATGTAAATTGGAACAGTTCCATTTAAATACTTAACAACAACTTTCTTCCTTCCATGAATTTATTTCATGCATTATCAAATCACCTGCTTAAGTGATACCTAATCACATACATTTTATACTTGTTCTTGGTGCTAATAAACAACCCTCTGTTATGAGTTACATTATATATATATATATATATATATAAAATTGTGTTTTTTTTTTTTCATATGCTTTATATTTATTCTCTCTTTTTGCTTGTTCTATAGTGTCTCATTTTCTTTTATTTGAAGATTAAAATATTTTTATTTCTAATCTTGATAAATTCAATTCTTGGACTCTAAATGTGTACCATACAACCTATGCACTACAATTACCATACTAAACTTTTTATTTCAATGCAAAAGAAATCAATCATACCATCACAAAATATAGAGATGTAGAGATTTAAAGGTATCATAAGGGTGTGATGGAGAGGTATAGATAGATAGAGAGAGCAAGATGTGTAATGCCCCTCTTGGAAACCCTTAGAATACAAAGATAAAATATGCACTAAACATTTCTTTTAAATCCAAGTTACAAACATAAGCAACATGTAAATGAATGCATCACAAAAGTAATAACCATAACACAAGGTAATATTATCAATATCACATGTTTGCATGGACAAGAAAAGTCCTTACAAAGAACTTCCAAAGTTCTCCAAGCATTCAACACATACTTGAAATAAAGAACATGTGTTCTTGATATTTCCCTTCAAGGATTGGGACATCATCCATAAACCACAAGAGGTTAAGCCAAAAAATACTCATGGATAACAAGAGGGAGACACAAATATATCAATCTCATAATACAAATGTTCATTTTAAGATCAAAAAATATTCTTACTATGATTACTATCTAACCATGATCAGAGAGAAATAGTTAAGCATGCAACCAATATGAGCATCAATAACGTCCATAAAAAAGTTAAGGACCCTTAAGAATCCAATCCCAAAATATCCACAAAACCCCCATATGCCTTAATTAAATGCAATTAAACTTTGGTTGGAGACCTTACATGCAAATAAAGATTGATTGAGGAAGCATAGATGGTAATCAATAAAGATGCCAATTGGCATCTGGTAAACTTCCCAAAAATATAAATTAGCAAACTAGTGAGAGTGTATACATCAAACTATAGGTGGAGAAACCAATCTACACAAACACTGATCTATAAATAAAATCCTTCTAAGACAAGAAGTCTCAATCCAATGAGGCGAAGGCACCAATTAGTGCAAACATAAACGAGCAAACGCATATATAGATTGGTGAATCTTGGCCCAAAATTAATGAAAATTGTAACAAGTTCTATGGAAATCCCCAATGTACATCTAAGAAGCAACTAGCTCACATTGGGAGTAACATATACACAAATATCAAGGTTGTAAATACTCAACTACATCAATAATGCATAAATAAAGGACATAAATGAACTAGGATAATCAAGAGCATCAAATGCATGAATGGGAACAATACAATGATATATCAAGGTAGAGAGAGCTATGTAGCTCCAAGTCATGTAACTAGAGGAAGTACATTCCAATACATTATTGCCTAGAAGTGGTAATATGCATTGCCACCCTACGACGTTGAAACCTAAAGCCCACCCAACCATGCCCATAGATATAGTAATCCAACAATAGACCCAATGAATGTATGCAAGCAAGGAGTGTCTAACATGCATGCCAATAAAATGCATAATCTTGTAAGAAGTATGGTAATTTGATGCAATTCACATAGATGTAGGATACAATAAATCATGAAGAATAGTCAACATATGGAGCACACACATAATACACCAGTGTCACTACTTAATGTTTACAAATGTTTGGTGTGGAGACTTAAGAGTGGATTGTCATCGCATAACACATGGTGGCTTGTGCATCTTTGAGAAATCCTTCTCTCAATAAGGAATCTCTATTAACCCATATAAACATATGTACACAACAAGACTATATGTACCATAGCAACACCCATGGATGGAAAGGTACTATACTATATCAATATCCTCAAACAATGACAAGAAAATGACATAACATATCAATGTCCTTAAATGGTAAAAAAGTGGTTGCATTAACTCTTGTTATTGTATTTTGATCCCATTCAATTGTTACATTATCAGTTATTAGGAACTCTATCAAGGGATACCCGAGGAACCCTTTATGCCCCATCTCATCTTGAAGAGCCACTCCACTCCACTACTCAACATTGAAAAAAATCTCATCTTATTCCAATAACGAAGTATACACTATAAGAAATGGAATAAGGTAAAACCATAAGAGACACCCAAAGTCATGAACCACAAAACATGGTAAGCTCTATCACTCTCAACACCAAGATCATAGGTCACTTAGAGCTCACCATAGAAGCGTAGCTCAAATACATACCTAGATGTGGTCTCAACACTTGACATCCTTGTATCACATGCCAATTCAATCTCAACCATGTGGTATGCCAACATAAGGACAGATCACTAGTAAGACATCAATGATGAAGAGGATATCTTGTAATGCCCCGCCCGGAGATCCTTGGAAACAAGGATTCAAATCAAGCCAAGATTTTTTTTTTTTAACAAGTATGAATGCACATGGCAACATCATACAGGGATCACAACGATCGCAACGGAAGACTTCAACACAATCCCGGCAACCAACGAATCTCCGAACGCCACTACCAAACTGACACACACAAACAAAGACAACAATGACAACAACAAGATGAGGGCACAAGAAATGACAACTCATCAAAAAAACACCAAGCTGGGGTAAAATGCAGAATCCCAAAATTTGGCTAAGCCTGAAATCCTGAAGCCCTGAAAATTGGCTAAGTCTGGATTTCTGAAGCCCTGAAATTTCCTAGAATCCATAACTTATCTCTGAGAGGTCTGAAACCTACCTCAAACGATTTGTCGCATATATTAAAATATATCTTAAGTATAAGGAATTAAATATAAGGAATTAAATATACGTATAAGGAATTAAATATACGTCAACTTATACTTAAATGATATATTTTAAACCTCGAAGGACAACAACAGAAACCCAAAAATTGAATTCCAAGAGAAACCTCCTGAATTCAAAATGCAACAACATAGGCTCGAAGAACGCCCAAAAGGGTATCCAAAACCACTCTCAAAAAGATCAGATCACGAAGAAAAGTGCCCGCTGATGACACGCGCAGGTTTTTCACAAAAATCGTGTGACACTTTTTACTAAGGGAGGGCGACACTTCTCCCTTACTGAGTGTGACACTTCTCAAGAAGGTGTGCAATACTAGAAAAGTATCGCGCGACATTTCTCATAAAGCCGTGCGACACTCTTCCAGTGTCGTACGACACTTCTCTAGTAATGCGTGCGACACTTTACAGTATCGTACGACATTCTTTCTATGGGCGTGCGATACTTTATCAGTGTCGCACAATGCTAAACAAATGTCGCCCATAGAAAGCAAAAACACTTCCAAAACTCAAAAACGGGGAAAAACTGACAAAAGAACCTCCACACCAGGGAGTACCGGATCCACAAAGGCTCGAGGAATGAACACTCGAGAGCAAGAACAACATAGAAAGGAGAACATCTATCCATCTAACTATAGCAGCAAAGAGCACACTGAAATAAACATCGCAGAGAACAAAAGCAACATCGCAATGTACAGAAATACATCTTAGGAACAAAACAACCAAACTAAGTACGCGGTTCCTCCCAACCATCAATAGCATCATAAGACCATCGTGGGTCCTAGCCATCCCCCGCGCGTAACATCCCAAGCCACCAACCAAATTTTCGGTACTGTCGTAATAGGGACGTCACTACTAAAAACATGCAACAATATAAGCATAAGGAAATCTAACATGCTAGTAGTAAAGCATAAGATAATCCTATAGTAGATAACATCACCTATCACATGCTAAACAACAATAAGAAACAGATATGCTTAATACAATAATTCACAGCATCTAATCATATGCTAAACATCAATAAGCAACAGATATGCTTAATACAATAATTCACAGCATCTAATCATATGCTAAACATCAATAAGCAATAGATATGCTTAATACAATAATTCACAGCATCTAATCATATGCTAAACATCATAATAAGGGAATGCGTCAAATAAACTAACATCATCTAAACATGATATCCAAGCATTCCAATGAAAGCATAAATCACAAGAAAGCATACTCCGGAACCCGAAGTACCAAGTGAAAACATTCAGCAACGGTCGCACTAGGACAAAGATTGTCTCTGTACACCAGTCCCTAGCAGTGGTGAAGGAAGCTACGCCTCCCAACCACGTGGCACCCATAGGTCCACACCCGCCGTGCTGATGGAGATAATGATCCAACCACAAACACACAAAATCACAACATCCAAGGCTAACACTCACGCCAGACAGTATGATGGCTGAACCAAGAACCTAAGACAATGCAAGGAGTAAAGGTCCTGGTCAGACACTCAAAAGGCTACTAAGTAGGGGCTGACATCATGGAGAGTCGCTTGGCATCGACAAGCCCAAGCTCGGATCTGTGTAGCTCAACTCCCTCAACGGAAGGCCAATACACTGTGTAGCTCAACTCCCTCAACGGAAGGCCAATACACAAAAGTACCATTTTATTATCTTAAGTTTTATTACCAATCACACATTTTATTTAGTTATCACTTATATAAAACTTCCTCTACCAACCGGGAAGTAGTCACCAGGTTACAGGATAGAAGCCCCCTCCATATGCTACCCTACCCTACCCATGCTCATCCTACGACAAGTGCCCGTGGGCATGCATACTCCCATCCCAACCCCAATGATCATAACTTCCGGCAAATCCACGGAAGATCGGGCCTCACAAGTCACCCAACAAATGTACGCGTACGTACTCGTGTGTGGTGCACCACCATCATGAAGATCATAACACAAGGACAGGAATGAGAACACAATGCAAAGAAAACACCCAATCGAAAGCAACACAGGAAGGACGGATTCTACATGAATCCCAAAGCCAACAAAACCATACATCATAAAATCACTCAACCGGCCTCAATCCGAGAGTATGGATTCTACACGAATCGCAATGATGTAACAAGACCAAACATCATGAACTCACCCAATCAGCCTCAATCCGAGAGTATGGATTCTACACGAATCTCAATGATGTAACAAGACCAAACATCATGAACTCACTCAATCGGCCTCAATCCGAGAGTATGGATTCTACACGAATCCTAGCATTCACGAAACAAAAGCAAAGGTCTAAAGGAAACCATAACACCAGGTATAAAATCACTCAACCGAACACAACGTCGGGAGTACAGATGCAACACGCATCCCAATGCAACATAACAGTGCAAAAGTGGTCTGACTGATATCCAAACGGATCATCAAGGTCCATGACCCACATTGTGCTAAGAAAACCCGAGAAAACATGGCAGCACGCAAAACGAGGTAAAAACCCCAAAAATTTGAAAAACTTCAAAATTAAAACCCATTTGGCCTTTGGGTTCAAAAACTCCAAAAATCCAAAAATAACTAAAATTGGACACCGTATGCAAAAACGGCCAGCATAACGGTGCAAAATCCCAAACCCTCATCCCAAAAAATAGGGAAATGTTCATACCCGCCCAACCGGGTAGAACTAACATACAGAAACAGAGGGGAACACTAGTTCTCAGCCTCCAAACAAACGGCTACCAAAAACAGAAGCTGAAACGGAGCAGAAACAATAAAACGGGAAAGCCCTACCTCACAACCAAAAGGGAAAAACGGGAATCTGAACCATAAAATAAATATCCCGCAGAAGTAGCTGAAAATCGCGGCAATCCAAGGTTTCCCCGAGCTGGATCCAACGAGCTCAACCTCGCGACGATCCCACGCCCGTAGCTCCCACAATGAACAAAACAGTAAATCCTCATGAAGAGGATTTTGGGTTTTACTCTCCAACTTTCCAATTCAAAAGTGAGAAGTGAGGAATTAAATTCCTCTTTGGATATTTATTCACTTTTCGGGTGAATAATCGATTAGGGCATTTAATCAGCCAATCTAGTTAAACCTCGAATCGACCCAAACGAAAACAGGCTATTCTTATAAATAGGAATTCATCTATGGCAAAGCTACCAGAAATTAAAATAAATCAATTAAAAAGTCCGAAAACCCAAAAACACATAAATCACCTTAAACAACTTTCGCGACAATGCGAACCTCTAAATGCACAAACACGCTTACTGGTCTAATCACATAATGCAAATGATTTTGGATTTAATAATCACCGAAAGGTTTAAATTAAACATTTAATTAAGGATGCGTCGACCATACAAAGGCGACATTGGTAAAATATGAACGGCTGAATCACTAACTCCATGTGCCACTGCCAGGGATATAAATCCTGCACACTAAACAACACGATCAAGTGCAATTGCATATAATACCATAGCCGAAGCAATAAATGCATTAAATCACCTAATTTAACCATTTATTTAATTATATTAAAATAATCTATTTACATCACTCACGTTCGCAAAAGGCATAGCAACGCAGGAATGAAGTAAATAACCATAGCATTAAATCCATCACATAATAAAATCAGAGGTATGTCCAAATACCAGATAACCAGATAACATCGTAAAACACACTGTCATCTCAAAATGGCATCATCATGCAATATGATTAACTGAACAGCATAGTAGTCTAAAATCTATGATACTAGAATCAAAGAGTAACATTTGACCCTCGGGTCCTCTCCAATGTAAACATCACATGAGTAACAAATATCTCTCTAATCAGAAATATAACAAGGTAAATGCCTGCAACAAATAACCAAATAAATCAACATGGACAATCCATTCTAATTACTTACACATTTAATAATGATTGATTACTTTGCATTAAAAGGGCATTTAAAACACATAAGCAAACACAGTCATAAACATGACTAACCACTGCTACAGGAACCTAGTCCAGTGTAGCATGGTAAAAGAACATAGTGCAATCTCTGCACACATCTCAAGGTAATCACGGAACAACCTCATGATACCACATCGATCCTGGTAACCACTGGCACAAACCTCAGTGAACCAAGAATCACATCATAATCTCAAAGATCAGTCAAAAGCATAATCAACGCAACTGATAAAGAAATATAAATCCAAACACCTCAACGGTGTAGACCACTCAGGGTCACAATCATGATCCATCACAAAAAAAGATCAGCAAGGGTGCATCCATCAGGACGACTTACAAAAGTCAAATGGGAGAGGCACTACATATCTCAACTCCCAAAACACTCAAGGAGAGAAATCAAGTAAAACCAAGAATAAGCCCAAATTTAGCCACTTTTCAAATAGCATGAATTCTCATAGAATCCACTAATCATCTCATTAGAAATAAGAAAGGCTAAAATTTCCCAAAAGAAACAAAATACTCAAATTTTGGCAAAAATCATTACAGGGTAAAACTCAACATTTTAATGATGAAATGACACTTTCAAATCAAGATACAAATATAGCCAAAATATATTATGACTATTCTAATTCTATTATCATACTCCTTGTAGTAGAGAATGTTAATTTCATTACTTAGATCATGCCAAACATGATAGCTAGCAGGTTCTTGATGACATAAAAAATAAGACATCGACAAAAAATATAAAATCAAACATTAAAGAAATTAAAACCCATTAATCTAAATCCACCTAGAAATATAATTCTCAAATAAAATTTTGGATCTGGGAACCTCACAAGAATTTGGTAGCATAACAATGCTAAAACTACAAAACTCGCATAGACAAAACACAAAATATTCCCACTAGCCTAAACAGTTGAAGGAAAGCAAGAAATTGTAACGGAACACTAGTTATTAGCCTAAAAATTAATAGAGATTTACTTCATTTGTTAAGAAAAAGAAAATAAAAAATGTAGAAAGACCTACTTCGTACAAATGATTAAAACCCAGAAATGGGTGAAATAAATGAGAATTTAGATGAAACCTTAAGTCAAGTGGAGCAATTTTGGCATGAATATAACAAGCCACTCCACACTAAAACCCAATAACCAGATTAGCTACAACAAGAAAATATCTAAAATGCATACAATAGGGCTTGAGCAAAAATCTCTTTTCTCACAAACACAATATGAGAAATGAGTGTAAAATCTCACTTTTTGGCATTATAAGCACTTTTTCACAAGTGACTTATACAATATATTATTTAAATAATTAAATTAGCCATTTTCACAATTAAATAAAGTCAAATCCATTTAGCTTGAATCCAACTACAAAAAGTAATTCAATAATTAAAATAATTATTAAAAATCTCCACAATACATTAAAAATAATATTTTAATATGAAACCTCATGCGACTATTTGTATGCACAAACACACTCATAAGTCTAACACAATATGTAATATCAATCCAGATTTACCACAAGTATCAAGGGTAATAATATAATAATATGCATATGTCATTCATATAGAGATGGCATTGGCTCAGTATGCAAGGCCAAACTTACTATCTCTTGTACCATTGTTGAGGATATAGATGCACTCAAATCTTGCACATGCGATAGAATGTCTCTGTTACATATTCACGTGAATAAGAAAACATAAAGTGTAGATCTTCATAATGTAATAGCCAAAGCACATGAAATCTATGATAACAATAGTAAAGCACATCAATACAACGTGTAGATATCACAAGTGACTATGACTTTGTCTCACTTCATGTTGACACAAAGGTAAAAATGCATAGTAATTATGCAGTAAGGAAATACACATTATATCATAAATTAACATTGCATTTAATTTAAAAGGATTTAAATAAAGTATTTTGCAACAATGTAACACCATCAAGGAAAGTAAATAATTGGGATATCCAACAACATATAATGTACAATATAAATTACAAAGTCTAGTAAAATCATCCAGATAACATAATCTCTAATCTCGAATTAAAATAAACCAAATATCCATGATAGTCATCATAATAATGTATTATACCAAAATATCGTCATGCATTTATAATTAAAACATTAATAACAACATATTCTAACATATAAATCAACAGTGATACAATAAATAAAATGAAGTGTGGTGATCAAACACGTCACACAGTGCAATCACTAGATCACATCTCAAAGGTACGCACGAAGTATCATCATAAAATGATCAAAATTAAATAGTCATTGCCACAAACCTCATTAACACCATCAAGTCACATTGAAAGCCAAACAATGCATTAACCAATCAAAACCAAAGTTCCAACATCTCAAAATGGATGCTAGAATCAACTATACAAGGTGCATCTCACAATGTCAATAATAAAGCATAGCATAAAAATAGTAATTGTATCATAATCAATTGAGCTAATCACATAGGAGAAACAAGACATAGCTAGAGCCCAAGAAAGCCATCACCAAATATCTCATTCATCCACATCAAAGAATACATAAAGTCAAAACCACACAAATAATGGGAGATGCAATAAAATATGTATCTAGATATGGAAGAAGGGGGGGGGAGGGGGAAGTATTTATCATATATGAATAGATCTATAATAATAATAAATCAAATATCACATACCTATATTGATTGATCATATTCATAATATTTCATCATTTTGAATATAAAAGTAAAGAAAAAGCATTGTAATTGCTGGAAAAACAAGCCCACCAAAGGTACTAAGAAAGAGGGGAAGTTGTTGATTATCATATCAAAAGTATATTAAGTATTTTTTTAATCTATTACAAAGATAGATTATAAGATCAAATGAGTAATAGAACCAAATAAGCGGACGTGTCTTTCTTCGTAAAATACCTACTTTTGTAAAGTAATTTATTACTTTACCTTGTAAGATATAAAACAAATAGGACCAATTACCACATTGTATATTGGTAGCTATAAATGATAAAATAGACCCGCTTTAAAAACTTTGTAAAGGTATCCTTATCTATGAGGGGAGAGCGTATGAAAAACGTAACCAATTCTTTCATTTCCCTAATTTTTTAATCCTCTACTAAGGGTTTTAGGTTAAATACCAATATTTTAGAAACAAATATACTAAATCTTAGTGTGGTGCTTGGTGTACTAACCTATTTCAGAAAGGGAGTGTGTGCAAGTTATATATTTGAATAATCTAGCTAGATCCAACCAACTGCATTTTGTAGATAGAAAAGTGCATGATCTCAACAAATTACTTCTAAAAGGGAAAAAAATCAATATGGAAGAACTATAGCATTTTGTAATTGATTGAGAAATTTTTGACCAATCCCAACCAATATGAGAAAATCTTTAGAATGGTTAAAGCTAAATTGCTTGAAGTCCAAGCAAAATTGGTACTCTTTCAACCACTGTGCTAATATGAGATGGGTTCAAAGGCATAGTTGGAGGTTAATTCGATATATAACATTCATATCAATGGAATTATTCAATCTATATACTAAAAAATAGTCCTAATCTCCCATCCAATACAATTTTTGGAGTTTAAATGCAGACCCGATGACCTGCACAAAAGAGAATTTATTCAAGAAAAAAAATATGAAAAGAAAAAACAACTCAGTTGATAACAAAAAACCTCTTTTGGAAAAAGAGTCCTTCGTAGATTTCAGTCTCTAATAAGTGGTTAAACTTTACTGCGGTGACGATATTGCAAGGGAAGCCTTATGGAAAAATAGCTCAATGCCAGAATAATAAAAGGCTTAATTATTTCCTTTTTATTTTTTAATCAATAAAACCCTGACATTCTTTTTTCCCATTCCACACTGCTAAATGCAATAATATTTTTTATCTGGTGGAGTTGGGGCTTGTAGCTCAGAGGATTAGAGCATGTGGCTATGAACCACAATGTCAGGCGGGGGCGGGGGGTGGGGGGCGATGCATAGCAATATAAAGAGGAAGTTATTGTAGGTTTCTACAAAAAAAATTATACAATTAACATAATCTTATTATTAATTATTTTTAAAACTTTGTTTTATATATGCTTGTGTGTGTGTATGTATATGTATGTGTGTGTGTGTGTGTGTGTGTGTGTGTGTGTGTGTGTGTGTGTGTGTGTGTGTGTGTTGTACATATTGAACATTATCCTCAAAGTTGCACTAGAAGGATTTGCAAGGCCATGAAAGAGGAGAGTAAAAATCTACTTATGGTCAAATAATAGAAATGACATGTACATATCGAACATCCTTGGAATTAGGAGTAATTAAATGGAAACAACACTAACAATATATTATGAATATCTAGTTTTTTTGTTTATTTCTCTGTGATGGTAATGGCCCTCAAGTAAAGTTAAGTGGTTATTTGACACTATTAAGTTTTGATGTGGTTATCATACATTGGTTATTGTGATCAATTTTCTCAATGTCGGGTGTGTTCATTGGAAAAAGTTCATATAGCTAGATGTTCTTTGTTGAATTGATGTGCAATTAAAATTGTTGATCGTGCATATCTTGTAAAGAATAAATTAGTGTTTCTTAATATGTTTTTGTAAGCATAAGGTAAAATCCAGGTGTAACATATTTAGGGTAAGGTAATGACTGCTATGAAGATTGAGATGCTTATTTATATACAAGGATGTTGTTGATGCAAGTGTGATGATCTTGAAGGGTGTGTGTGATCCAGTCAATGGATGTTTTCTTGTGATTTGGTACAAAATGAATTGTGTATATACAAGCAATAGAGAAGTAGTATTTTTGTATCACTTACCTTGTTGAATCCTAACAAATTCTCACATATAAATCCCTTAATCGAATCACTCCTAATAAGGTGAGCGAGATACTTATAAGTATGAAGAGTAATCCACTTAACTAGGTGGCTCATTAGTTTGAGTTCGAAATACTATAGTAAGGTTACTCCTAATAGGGTAAAAATTCTAGAGGAAAGTCCCTTAACCAAGTAACTCCTAATAGGGTATGCTCCTAATAGGGTAAAAATTCTAGAGGAAAGTCCCTTAACCAAGTAACTCCTAATAGGTTATGCTCCTAATAGGGTATTATTGTAACCTTCCAACTAGACTAAGCTCTTAACTAGGTGGACGTTTTACTTTATGTTTCATTCACATGTTTACATTGTATGCATGTGATAAATGGGTTAATGGTTAAGACCTGATTTGGGTGAACTTCGTTTGATAAGTGATTGAAGTTTTTGAATTTGATAGATTATTGATTCAACCCTCCCCCCTCTCCCCCCCCCCCTCCTCTCCATAATCTTGGACCTTAAATATATTAACTGTGTTAGGGTAAAGCATTAATTTAATTTCATTTATTAAATTACCTTACTCCCTTCTTAAGATTTCCCTTTATGCACTTGCATTTCCATTTAATAATTAAATATTAATTATTAAAATTTATTTACCTCTTAGGGTTACCATTTTAGGTTTTACGATCTCCTTCTATAAGGATTGATCAATTATAAATTTCATTCATTCTTTTAGTCTGATAATATAATTTTCTATATTCTCAAAGAAAAACCCTTGCCTCTTCTTTGTCTTTTCTTCTCTGTGGAGGGTTCTTGCACATAGGTGTTCTTCAGGTTTTGTGGATTTGTATTGCTCAAATCCTTCATTAACAATTGGTATCAAAGCATGGGTCCTCTTGGTGAAAAATCCTAACAACAAGAGGTAAACATTAGGATGGGGAATAAAAAAGGTCCAAAGTTTTCCAAGTAAATTGTTTCCATATGGTGTAATAGGATGGAGATCTACATCAAAGGTGCCATAATATCGGACACATGTTGAGCACCAATATACCATACCTAATGGTATACTTAACACTAAATCAATTGAAGTTGGAAATATAAAGCATGCTAGCTCTCAATGTCATTGTAAGTTGTTGATCAGATGTTGATTTTTTTGTTGATATTCGTGGTCTTAGTACTAAATATGAAATATGGGAAAATGTTAAGTCCATCTATGGTGGAGATTTTCATGTCCAAATTGTCAAGGTTGAAAGGATAACAAGGAAAATATGATGGCATGAAAATGGTAGAAGGTAAAAATATTTCTTAATGTGGTTATAGGTAAAAAGAAGTTTTTTTACAATCAGTGTCAATGGAACCTTGAGTAATGAAGAAGTGGTAAGCAAATGTTGAGAATCTTTTTTACTATTTATTTCATTTGAGTTTCAAAAATTTTGAGCTAAGAATATTTAATAGAGTTCAAATTAATGAATTGATTAGTAAGCTTAATACATTTGAGATGAACAATTATTATAATAGTATTCCCAAAGTTGAAGAAACTTTTAAAGCCTCCTTATCATTGGAAATATGAAGTAAAGGCAAAGAAGTAAAAGAGATAAATACATTTCTTGATGAAAAAAGAAAACAAGATGAGTTGGAAGCTTTACTTTCAAGGAAGTTGCATAGAGGTATAGAGACAAAGGTGGGTTACCTGCAAAGTGTTTTTCATGTAAAAAGATTGTCCACATTGTTGTTAAATGTCCTTGCATTGATGAAATGGATAAGGCAAGGAAATACAAAGGAAAAGGAAAGAAATAATGTTATGTTCCTATTGATGAAAGAGTGATATATGCTAACTCCAAAGGAAATGATGAAGTTGTGTTTGTTGTTATCAAGGAAGATACTATAGGAGATGAAGGTGAGAAGGCTCTCTTGTCTCACATATAGATCATAGTAGTGGTTGGGTCATTGACCATGGATGTTTGCATTACATGATTGGTGATAGAAGCAATTTCATCAAGATTGAAGAGTTTGATAGTGTGTAATTAGATTTGGTAACGATGCTTGATGTTTTCCCAAAGGTAAAGGATCCATTTCCTTGAATAATAAAACTAATATTGTTGATGTGTATCTTCTTGAAGATTTAAAGCATAATCTACTTAGTATTAGTCAACTTAAAGATAAAGGTTATCATCTAGAGTTCAAGGGAGGTATGTACAAGATTCTAAGAACCTTAGGAAAAATTGATATCTATTGAGAGACAAAATGAAGGTAACTTGTTCCACTTGAGTGTTATTGTTAACAGTTGATTGCTTGCTAAAGTTGAGGATAGTTGGTTATAGTATACGAAAATTTTCCATGTAAACTTTGATAGCTCGGTCAAGATAAGTAAGACTAATGCAATTATACAATTGCCTCCATTAGTCAAACTTGACAATGTTATGTGCAAATAATGTCAATTGGGATACTACCTTTACTAGAAAATATTATTCATCTAAGAATATCTTAGACTTAACGCATACTGACTTGTGTGGTCCTATGAAAACTAGGAGTCATCATAGTGATACATATTTAATATTATTTGTAGATAATTTCTCTAGAATAATGTGGGTAACTTTCTTAAGAGATAAATTAGAAGAATTTAAAAAATTCAAAGTGTTAAAAGCTTTAGTTGAGAAGGAAACTAGTAAAAATCTAAAATATTTGAGATCTAAAAAAGGTGGAGAGTATACTTCTTGGGAGTTTGTTAATTACTATGACAAGAATGGAATCGAGAGGAAAATGTCTATTGCGAGGAATCCTTAGCACAATGGGATTTCTGAAAGAAGAAATAGAATAATTGTTGATGCTTCCAAGACTATTTTGATTCAAGGTGATGTTGCAAAGATGTAGTGGAGAGAAGGAATGAGTATTGCAATCTATAGTAGGAACTAGGTACAAGAGAATGAAGGAATTGGTAAGAGTCCTTATGAGTTATGGTATGGTCATACTCCTAATGTGAATTCTTTCAAAGTATTTGGAAGTAAATGTTATATTAAATGAGATGAATTTAATATAAAGTTTGATCCTAAAAGTGATGAAGGACTTTTACTATGATATTCTTCCAAAAGAAAAGCATACAAGTGTTCTAAAAAGGGACAAACAAAATTTGAAAGTGCTAATGTGAAGGAAGATGAATTTCTAATTAGATCTACTATTCAAAATGATTCTAGTAAACATGAATAAGAAAATGATCATGAATTTGTTTATGTACAACCAAATGAGAAAACAAGTGTTAAACAAAATAATGCAAAAGAAAATGCAGTTCAATCAGTAGAAGAAGCCTAAGGGGTTGAATCAATAATACCAAGGTATGTGAAGCTAAATTATTCCTTATAATCAATAATTAGAGATAAGGATTCACGTTTACAAGTCAAAAGAACAGTCAGAAAGAGAAATTGTTTTATCTTACAATTTGAACCTAGAACAATCAATGAAGCATTAAAGAATGAATTGGGGCAAGGCTATGGAAAAAGAACTAGATATAATTGAGAAAAAATGATACTTGGAATTTAGCTCCAAGACTAGCAAATAATAGTGTGATAGGCACAAAGTGGGTGTTCAGAAACATGTTGAATGGAGATGGTGCAGTAATTGGAAATAAAGAAAGACTTATTTGCAAGAATGTGCACAAGACAAAGGATCGGATTATGTTGAAACTTTTGAATTAGTAGCTAGAGTTGAAGTTCTTAGGATGCTACTACCCTATGCATCCTACAAGAAGTTTAAATTCTTTGAGGTGTCCACAATTGGTGAGCTAGTTTTTCATTAGCCTACAAGTAATGTAACTCAAGAATGGTATCTTCATTTGTCAATGTAAGTATGTGAAGCAAGTGTTGAAGACCTTTAGGATGGATGATTCCAACCAAGTTAGAGCTCCAATGGTAACCAAATGTAAGTTATCTAAGGAAGATAATACAAAGTTAGTGAATGAGACACTTTATAGGTTTATGATTGGCAAGTTATATTATAATTTTTCATAGCAGGCTAGATATTGCTCATGTAGTCAGGATAGTTGCAAGATTTTAGTAAAATCCCAAGGAGACACACATGCTGAAAATGATAAGGATATTCAAATATTTACAAGGAATGACTAATTATGGTCTTTGGTATACTCATAATAATGATTTTACTTTCAAAGTGTTTATTGATACAGATTGAGCATAAAACATCAAGGACAAAATAGTACAAGTGGTGGAACATTTTTTCCAAGTGACAAACTTGTGTCATGGTTAAGTAAAAAGTAGAATTATATCTCAGAGTCTACAAATAAAGAAGAGTATGTTGCAGCCTCAAGTAATTGCTCACAAGCAATATGGACAAAACAAATCTCAGAAGGGATAAAAGAGAAGATCACATAATAGTGACTATCTATTGTGTTAACATCGGTTAAATAAATATTTCAAAGAACCAAGTACAACACCGTAAGACTAAGACATTGCAATAGAGTATCATTTTCTAAGAGAGAAAATGCAATCAATGAGGTGAAGATGGACTCTGTCTTCAAAGGAACAAGTTGTAGATATCTTCACATAGACATTATCTAAAGAGGCTTTTGAGAATCTACGAGGTAGGCTAGGGGTAATTCCCATACTTGAGTAGAAGCAAGATGTTATTATTACATCAATCTAGAGGATTAATTGCATAATCTTACATCGGGTTGATGCTATAGGGACTACTTAGGGGGAGTAGTTGGTTAGGAAGTTGTTGCAAATTCATGAAGAGGTGACTCGTATTTAGTGGGACCTTTAGAATTGTTGTCAAATGGGGAGAAGTATACAAAGATTGTCAGAAGAAGAAATCCTAAAGAGGGGAGAAGAACAAGAAGCAAAACTACAGATAAGAGGATGCATCAACTCAAGGGGAGAAATCTAATAATGATGTTGCCAAGTTTGAGTCTTTGTGTTGATCTTTGTGTTCCCATCAATGCCAAAGAGGGAGATTTTTAGCATACCTGATGTACATTATATTGTAGAGATTTTGTATTTAATGGTTGATGGTCATTAGATCAATTATTGTGTTAACTTATATGTTGGCTATTAACTATTTATTGCTGAGTATTCTTCTAGCATTGATCTTGATTGTGTAGGACACAAATCAAGTGTACATTTGATTTGTGTTGAATTAGCATGCATAATTGGTATGGAAGACTCATAAATGTCTCTAGATCATGTTAGTGTAATTTTATGTATTACACACAGGATAAAGCTATAGTTGATCAAAGTGTAACAGTTTTCTTGGGTATTATAGTTTATGATGAACAATGAATGATTTAATTGGTCTATTAAATTTGTGAAGTTTTAGATGTTGTAATTCAAGATTTATCATCTATACTTAGGTGTGTTATCATGGCTATAGTTATGTATGAGTTAGTTTATTGGAAGATATGTTTTGGATCGGCTAAAGTTCTTTTAGGAAAAAATGAAAGAACAATTTATGTTTGATCCAGTAGTTAAATCTGGGCTTACTCTTGTAGATCTTTAGAGATGCAAGGTTAAGTTATGATGTCGTAATGATGTGGAATGCTTTTAATGCATTGGCCATACATTAATCATTATGATTGAATTTCTCCAAGTCATGCATGTTCATTGGAAAGAGTGTGTAAGGCCATACAATTTTTGTTGAATCGATGTGTGATTAAAATTGTTGTTTGTGGAGATCTAGTAAAGAATAGATTAGGTTTATTAATATTTTTTGGGTGGCCTAAAGTGAAATTCAAGTGTAAAACATTTAGGTTAAGGCAACGACCACTATGAAAATTGATGTCTATTTATTTGCAAGGATGTTGTAAACACAAGTGTGATGACCATAAAGGGTGTTTACGATTTAGCTAACAAATGTAATCCTATAATTTGATGTAGAAAGTATGTTAAATTCAACTTGTACAAGAAATGGAGAAGTATTATTTCCATATCCATTACCTTATTGAATCCTAATGGGTTCTTAAGTATAACTCCCTTAACTGGGTCACTTAAGGAGAAGGATCCTGATAAGTTTGAAGTGTAATCCCCCTCATTAGTTTGAGTGAGAAATCCTCCAAGGTTACTCCTAAGAGGATGGCTCCTAATTGGGCTAGAGGCAAATTTTGTAATCAAGTGACTCCTAACAAGGTTTGCTCCTAATAGGGACACTCTTGATCAAGTGCATTTCAAAAGAGTGCAAAATACTTGTGGGTACTAATTCCCACTATGGTTTGTATCTATGACCAAGGGTTTCCACGTGAAAAATATTGGTGTTATTGTGTTACTTGTGTGGATGTTTCATTGCTAGTTTTACAAATTTACATTGCATGCATGTGATAAATGGTTTAATGGGTGAGCTTTATTTTATAAGTGGTAGAGTTTTTTTTTAATCTAATAGATTACAAGTTGACCTCCCTCTTAGTTATATTTACCTTAAGAATATTAACAAGGAATCTCAAATAGTCATGCAATAAAATTTGATCTATAAATCCATTCACCAAAAAAACATCTTAATTAGGAACATAAAAATTAAAGAAAAATAAAGAAACGTGACCATTACACACCACCATATTTTTTTACATAAAAACCCTAATAGGAGAAAAACCGCAATGGGGATCGAAACCACTAGATAATGTATTGGTAAATAAACTCTGATAAATGTAAAGTAAGAATGCACATGTATTCAAGCTAATTGCCTAGAGATCACAACTCAAAGATGCTTAAAGTGGGGGTGGGGGGGGGTGGGGAGGCGAACCCCTAATAGTACATCAACTCTTTGTCTTAATAGATTCCACTTGTACCTCTTCTCTCAACACACATTTGCATCTTATATATTCATCACTTGCATATACAAAATGATTTCATCCTTTAATACAAAACATCAAGATAAAATAATGTTAGCCTAAATCAAGACCATAACCACAATAATTTGATACAATAACTAATGTTATTCAAGATATGTAAATTAGAACATAGATAGTACCTAAGCAAATAATCTCCAACATGCTTAGATCATCATGTGATCTATAAATCCAAATCAGCATGCTAACCATTCAAGTCGGCCAAGAACATCAAACAAAAACAATACGAAACCATTAAGAACCATTAAAAAAATCATCATTCACTACCATAATAACAACAACAATATTAATGTCTTCAAGTCGATGAATAACTCTACATTGTTCATCATGAACATCACTAGGAAATATTTGTCATAAGACAAAAATATCTTGCACATCCCAAAATCATGAACTACTCCAATAGAAAACACATATCAAAGCCCTAATAATACTGCTAGGTTGGCAACAAATACTGCATAATCAATGCGCATTGATCCAAATAATGCAAAATTGTCATCACCAGAATAACTATAGAAGGCAAATAACCAAAAATTGGTCAACTCATTGTAACTCACACAAATCATAACATCAGAAATGTGATACAATACTGATTATATACAAAGATCCATGAATCTATTTTCAAGTATGCACCATATGATTGATACCACAAAAAAACATATAATGCAATCTCCTTTCCGAAAATCCCAACATCCAACATAGTATACCACAATCCCTTCATTGTTGAAATGATATCATAAAGACAACACACAAATCTAAACATTCATATCATTTCATGGATGTACCTATAAAATCTAAGAAACAATAAAGCATTCACAAAGACCTATTCATCTATTTATGATAACCTTACATATATGTAACACTCCCACACTTCAACTAGTCTTTTAGTTAAAAGTAGTTATGAATACTAGTAAGTAATTATAATATAAAGATGCTAGAGTCTTACAAGATAATAAATACTCAAATTGACATAAATTACTAGTGTATTTAATATGAATCAAAACTAAAAAGGTTTAAATGGACACAATCAAATTACAATTAACATGAAAATAGTCAATATTAGACTCTGAGTATCATATCCCATAATTATATAGGAGGTTAAAAAATATTATGTTGATCTATCAGTCAGGAATCCTTCCGCTGGCGCACTATCACCAAGCGTCCTTGCTCTATCTTGACACATGTCCAAGTGGAATAAAAACCAATAATTGGAATCATTTCATTCCCTCTAGTGCTTCAAACCAAAAAAAATGCTCAAACATGTGTATGCATGACAAAGTTTATTGCTAGAGAAACTCCTTGCATATCCCTCCAACAGATGGAGGATTGGAAAGAAAGGTCACTTTAACCTATATTAGAAAATATCGACATGTAAAAGGTAGAACAATCTACATAGTAATATACATAATTGGTGACTCTTGGGGAACTTTCCTTCAAGATTTGGTACCCAAAATTTCTAATTTCACAACAAAAGAGCAAAGGACCATCAAAGTTTGACCAAGGAAGACTGCAAATGAGCACATTCTTCATCACTTAGGAAGTTGTGAAGTTGGAAGTCGTAAGTGGCATTGTACCACTATGTGAGGCAATCTTCTTTGTAAGGGCTAAACTACTCAAGTTGTTTCATGAGGCACTCAAAATTAATTATAAAAAGGCAAGACTATCTAAGATTTATGTAACTTGTGTAGCTTCGTAATTGAAGTGTAGACCCTGTTAGCTCTTCATTTGATAAGGATTGCAAATGTACAAATACTACCAAGCTACTCACCTAAATTCAGTTTAGGAATTCTAGATGCACAAAGTTAGCCTGGACAACTAAGGGTCTTTTCCCCTAGCCCAACCCAAATATACAAATTTATCCTATTTATATAATTCATTTTTTAATGAATAACTAACCATCTTTAAATAATAATAAAAAGACTTCATTTTTGAATGAATAACTAACCATCTTTTAATAATAAAAAGAATAAACATTGAAGAGGTGTAATCTTTCGACCATACAGATTTACAGTAAATTTTGGATTACGTTGTGTACGGATGATCTTAATCGTAATCCAAAAAGCTTGATGGTAAAAATCTGCTATGAGATCTAAAAACATACTACAAAACATACTAGCGAACCAACATGTTCTTCCCATATTTCATTAGAGAATGTCAAAAATAAAAACTAACTCATTCATTTGAGCTCCTTCGTAATTTCAAAAGCATGGCACATCATTCTTAAAAATATCCCAGAAAAATATTGAATGAAATTGTTATCCTCTCTTGAGTGCTAAAATAACTTGTTCAAAATATCTTCACTGCCAAAATGATGAAAGATAATCCAGGGTTATCAACTCGAATACCATGGCAAAGCAAGAATATGCCCTTTGTTACCCTTATTGGTATGCATGTCGTCAAAATTGGGAAAAGTGCAACGATGCGCAAAGACTAATAATCATCCGCTCTTATAATCACTGCCATCAAAATTCAAAGCATATGGTAGCGATGAGAAGAGTATGTAGCCATCAACAGCATGAAGATTAGCGACTATAGCCCACAAAACTGCCTAAAACTGCCTAGGAAACCATCAATATGTACCTAGCAATAAACATTAGCAAGCAAACAGAGAGCAGTTCATGATAGAGGTAGGTTTGGAGTCTAAAGAACCTCTTCATCGCATCATGGGCTCATCCCACAACTCATCGGCAAAGCAATATAGATTTCAAATCTTTTAAACAGTTTTCAGTTTGAAAGATTTCACGAGGCAGTATTTGAGTTGGATACCACCAAGATCAAAGGACCAGTGGCTTGAAATGGCTACTGACCCACTCCAACAATCTCAACAAAAAATTTATATACTGTTTATACTAAAAATTGATCATTTACTGCCCAAAAGGAAGCACATGTAAAAAGGCCATACCATTTACTCGCGTAAAAATAAAATACATAAAGATGATATAATATGGCATCATGTTCTATAACATTCAAAATTAGAACCCATTTCTAGAAACTTTCATAGGGTAGCAGCATCACATGTGCACATTATACAGAACTAAGGTACGCAAAAAAAGTTCTGCTTATAAATAAAAATAGAAATTCTAGAGACACGTCATCGCAATATCATATGCAAAACTTGTAGGAATATTATATACAAGCTATTCCTGGATTCCATATAGGTGTTGCAATATCAACAGCTACTTACCATAAACAATGGCAGACTTGATTCGTGTCTCAACAAAATACACAAGGCATGGCCTGAATTTGATTTTATAATCAATTACAAAAATTACTCTTCATCAAGAGCCACAATCTCCATCATCCCAAATTCATATTTCCCACAATTTCATCCGTGGCATTTTGCCAGAACTTACGGTGCTTGCAGTGACCTTTATTAAAGGATAAATAATGGATCCCTAATGTAGTGCACCTCAGATATCATGTAGCTGAATTAAAAATTATTATAATCATCTACATGGGTAAGCTTGATGCAAAATTGCAACATCGGATGACGAACAAACCACAGAGGTTATCGTAAATTTCCTCTAAAAGCATTCTGCATACAATATGCAGGATGGCATTTGTCAGCCCAAGAATGAGCTACCAGCCACATTCCAATACGGAGATCACACATTCATATCAACTAATTAAGGAAACTTGATCTGCCTCCTCTTCTGCTTTGTTTGTCATAAGCCGTATTGAACTTGTCAATCAAATCATTCATGGTACTGCATCAAAAGTCAAAAAATATTATAGTTTTTGACAGCTTATAAAGAAAATTACAAACAATCAATTTTTTGCAGTTGCAGTTTGACATACCTGGAGCAGTTTGTGATCATAGCTAAGTAAGTCATTAAAAGTGTATCATTATACTCCTGTTTCACAGAAGAACGTTAAAACATTACTGCTATGTCACGGGCCATCCATATGGTGGTCAAATATAGAGCAAAAATCTCCTTCCACACTGCCTTGTTAAAAATTTCAAAAAGAAAATAATAGAATCAAAAAACTATTTCAAAACAGGTTTTGAAACAAGAGCAACTGTGAAGGAGTATTCAATGTACAACACCTCTTGAGAAATATAGTCAACAATTCCCCACGTGTAATCTCAGAAGTACAGTTGGGTCCTGACTTTGAGTATTGTTTCTAAGCCATTACGGTATATTTATAAAAGCAAGTAGATTGGTGATTTATGCTTAGGACACATTATTTTAGAGGCTATTTGTCCGATGAATGGAAAGTGAGTTGTATTGTCTTTTACATCAATTCAACCATTTACGTCATATAATCCCGTCTCTGCCATAATAATTTTTTCATATAATCCAGTTCTTTGGCTGGTGTTGTATGAAATGAAATGGCTTATCATAGCATGATCTTCCATTACACCCAGATTGTAAAACTTGTCACTAAGAATGCAGCAGTCCTTATGCTTGATGCATTATAACGCATTCAATCATAGTAAAACTCCTACACAAACCCATTACTAGGACCTAGAGGTACAGACATTTTTCTAAAACATAATTCCAAATGATGCAACTTCATGTATTAGACTGGCAACTTGAATGAAAGATCAAGTTTGGCATTTTATCCAAGTATAAACTAAACATTAAATATGTCAATTCACATACCATCAGAAAATCATCCTGAAACTTTGGGGACTCTATAGCAGGCAACCTCCTGAGAAGACTTGAAACTTGTCGCAGTAATGAATTTTCATATGGTATTTCGCCTGCATATAAAAAGGAAATGAAGAATAACATCTACATTAAAAAAGGAAAGTTGTCACCAAAACAAGCAAATTTAAAGCATTACGACAGTTATGCCTTGAATTTGAATATTAAGATCATAAATTTGAATATAACTGAAAAAACACCTTTTTGCATAGCTGAAAGGAAGTGATACAGAACTCGAATGCGACTGTTCAGCATTTTGATAGCACTATGAATGCCTGTAAGATGTGCAGCCACTGCAAGAAGAACACTACGATAAATTCCTGAAACTTTTTCATCTATTTCAGTTTCAAATCAGGCAACACTCATTAAACTTGTGTAGTGAGACTCACACTGAGTAGCAGCTGAACCTCCATCTGAGGGTTTCAGATGTGCAACATGATCCACAGAAATGCGTTCTGCCTCCACAGTCTATACAAAGAATTCTAGTTATGAGATACAACAAAAAAGATTGTGGTACCCTGTAAGTGTTCACAATATAGTGATAGACAATTTAACACTGCACCACACCTCTATTGTGTAGCTTGATTTCACAAAAATCAATGATGGAACTCCATCAATAACATGCAACTCTGTAACAAGACAAT
Organism: Cupressus sempervirens; assembly: GCA_028749045.1. Classification (NCBI taxonomy): domain Eukaryota; kingdom Viridiplantae; phylum Streptophyta; class Pinopsida; order Cupressales; family Cupressaceae; genus Cupressus; species Cupressus sempervirens. The sequence continues at coordinate 762,405,822 of CM053783.1, read as the reverse complement.
ATTCACGTTGAGAGAATTGAATCATGGTCAGGATGGTACTCTTTGCTTGAGTATTAATGCAGTTGAGAAGAAAAAATTAAAAACATTTGAGACTTAAAAATGCATGCAATAAAGTATAAAACAAAGGATGTACTCGATTGAATCTCAGCCAATAAAATGTTGAAATTATGCATATACATTATTTGACAAAAATTTCTATCCAAGAAAAGATTCCATATACCACTCTCATATATTGTGATTGGCAAGTCCTTTTGTGCATGGTTGATAGCAGGATTCAGAAGTACATAAACTGGGCTCTCATTCAGATCCATAAGCTGTTTGCAATATAAAACCAGCATCATAGTTAGCTATTAGTTGAATGGCACAAAAAGATAAATACGGGAAACATCATATGTGAATGCTTCATGCTCAATATATAAAATATCAACAGAATCGATTAGAGTACCCTAGAAATATACAACAATAAAGTAGTACCTACCAGACAATGCCTACGGCAAAAGTAAATGCCATTACTTTGAAAACATATAAACAGTGCAATATATTAGTTTTCCTTAAAATATAAATAACAAGGTCATCTCTGCATCAAATTCAATTTAGCTTAATATTTTCAATATTCTCCCCCACTTGGTTTATCTCTGGCACCAAAGTGGCTGGTCACCAGCTCAAATTATGAATGCTAACACAATCTCTATCACAAACTTGTTATGTAAAAAAGTGAAAAGGAGAATGCTGCGCGGTCCCACCCTGACCAGGAAATTCGACATTTGATTTGCTCAAATTCGAAGTCGGTTCAAAATTGTTATAAACTCAGCTCTTACCATCAGAATTCCCTGTAAATTCATAGTTTTGAACCCTGGTCGAATTCGGAGGAATTTTGAGCGAATTTGGCTGCCATCAGCAGAGCCCAGGAGGAATGTGAAATGAATTTGGGAAAATTTTGAGGTCATGTCATCTTATTGACTTGTCAACTTAGTTTTAGGTAGCAATTTACATATTAAACCTAAAACGATGCCGTTTGGGATTTTTCCATATTGCAACCCGCATTTGGCAGCAACAGTTTGGGATTTTTGGCAGCGGCAGTCTGGATGCGTATGTTTCCTGTTGGCTTGGTCTAGTTCCCATTGGAAGGAGCTCGTCCCCATTTATTGGCTTGGTCTGGATATTATTTGATGACTTTTTGCAATACATTGATATTTGATCACATATGAGTCTATGACTGATTACTGATTAGTATTGTTGACATTGGTGTTTTAAAGTTTTTGAACCGAAACATTTATATGGTGGTGTATTTTGACATTTTCTCATGCCATTAGAACAAAATTGTTAATATATGTGGTAGTCTATTTTGCTAAATTGCTTTATATTAGCATAGTGGTGTATGAACTTATTTGTTGCAGCATATTTTTACATATACATAAAAATATTTATTATTTAAATATTCTTGTACCAATGAACCTGAACCCAGCCCAAAAAAAATTTGAGCGAATTTCAAAACCAAATGTCAAACCCGCATCTGAACCAAAATCTGAACCGACAACTTAGATGCTATGTAATGATTTACATTATGCTGATTTTACTAGTGATGTGACTAGGACCTAGATTATATGCTTTGATGATTGGATATATGTATTCAGATGTTTATTTTGATGATGATAGTTGAATCATGATTAAATTTAGAATGTTATATTAGGGTTGGCAAGAGTTGCCTAATGTAGACCTATAAGGGTACTTAAGTAAACCCACTAGTTTAGAAAGACTTAAATGTGGTCCCATCGTCATGCAAACCATAGATAAACTTTAGGTGAACTTTAGAGTAAACATGTTAGTGTTCAGATATTAAATAATTACTAAATATGGTTATTAATAAGTATGATTATCCCACTTAAAAGAAAAAAAGGGACTTTGAATGCAATAATCTTTGTTTAGTGCCATGCATGGAACTAAAATGGAGTAAGGGTGTAGGCTTCGAACTTATCAAGATAAGATCATTATGGGATCAGTAGGAATAATTCTCTTATAAGTTGATGGTTGTATCAACCCTATTACATAACCCTTGTTAGGATCCCCTTCTTATACTGATTTGATAACCAACAATAGTAAACTATATGAACCCTTAAACCGCAAGAATGCTCAACTTAGGTGTTCATTAAGTAATCCTTGACCATTCTTTATGTTAGTCAACATAGTTACAACTTAGAAGAACATATGTATATTGTTAACCCTTTTTACCCTTTAAAAAGCAAACTGTTGGTGTGTTCTGCCCAAGTTTTGGGCATAACAAATGCAACAAATCTGTTTCAAAAGCAACTTATAAAAGGACTTGCATTTTCCCAAAAACTATTGTGTCCAAGGGGTTTAGCTTGGTTGGTTGAAGCAATGAGTTCTCACTGTGGACACTTCGGTTCAAATCCCAAGAGGGACATCTTTGTGGAATTCTAAGTTGTGACTCTTGGTCTTCTATTGGTTGTATTTGTCTCGTTGTAAATAGTTGAATCTAAGTTGTGACTTTTGGTCTTCCAATTGTTGTTTCTAGTGTGATTGCTCGTAAGGAGCTTGAATAAGTTGTAATTGTTGCTCTTAAGGAGCACCTGGTTTGTAAACAATCTTAATATTTTTTAAAAAAAACATTTTGTCAATAATATCAATGGAACTTCTCCTATTACAAACAATTTTGTGATTTATTGCATATATTCCCATATTTTGGAAACCTACTTAATATTAATTTATTAAAGTTATTTCTTCAAATAAAATACAACATATATCACTAGGGTACAAGTACAGTTCAAGTTTCAGCAAATATCTATAATAAAGGAAAAAAATACTAAAACATGTCCATAAATGATTATTCATTGATGCAAGAGCATCTGGGGAAATATGCAAGTCCGCATTCTCAAAAATATCAAATGTATGCAAGTCCGCTTGCTCAAAATGTTGTGTTTTCAGTTTGTGCTCATTTGTGTATGTTTGTTGTAGGTTCATAACATTTTGCTTGTTTTGAAATGTGCTTCCGGAGATTGTACTTAATCACTTGTGGTGGTGATGAGAATTCACGCAAATCAAACTGCCACAATTATATCTTTCAATTCTAAGCGCTGTGACAGACTGACAATTAACCACTTGGATGAACGCTATGTATAAACATATTTCATTCTGAGTTAGCAGTATGCAAGTCCGCATGCTCAAAAATATCAAATGTATGCAAATCCGCTTGCTCAAAAAGTTTTGATTCCAGTTTGTGTTCATTTGTGTGTGTTTGTTGTAGGTTCATAACATTTTGCTTGTTTTGAAATGTGCTTCCGGAGATTTTACTTAATCACCTGTGGTGGTGATGAGAATTCACGCAAATCAAACTGCCACAAGTATATCTTTCAATTTTAAGGGCTGTGACAGAATGACAATTAAGCACTTGGATGAACGCTATGTATAAACATATTTCATTCTGAGTTAGCATTGACAGGTAATTCATAACAAGTCAGTTTAGACTTTTGATGTGCTGAGCTGGATTTTGATGGAAAATAATATTATGCAAGAATATCGAAGGATGCATTTTCAGAACAAAGTCTATTAGTTGTGTTGGTTCCCAAAAACACAAATTGGAAATCCAAGAGCTTGCCAATTCTCCAATAGGATTCCACAATCAGTTCTGGCCAATGAAGGAGAATCACCTTGATTCTCCTGCACTTTAGGCTCTGCTTCACCCAAGCCGGTAGACCTTCACCTCAAACGCTGATTGCTTGGTCCGAAGCTTTTCTATAGCAAATTTAAACTTTGCAAGTTCTCCGGTTGGCAAAGTCCTTGAACTCGATCAAGATAAAGTTGAATGCTGAATGTTTGAACAGAATGAATGTTTTCTATAATATTTGTCAAATAATGGATTTGATGCTTGTAAGAAGGAAGATATACATTTTTTGTCTTGAATAATAAAAATACTAGTGCCTTTGCTCATCCGGGCAATTCAACTACAATGAAGATTATCACATACAACTTTATAAAGTTCTATGCACTTGAACTATAAACAATTTAATAATTAAGATGCAATGGATGAAGTATATAAACACTATTTTAAACTAGTCTAGATTGCACTTTAACTCCTAAGGTAGGGAGACAAATTGGATATAGACATAGAAACAATTTAATATTTCACTATATCTATAATGATCGAATTTAAAATGCCATAGATGACCCACTTCTCTGACATCAATTGTTTACAAATTTTTTTTTAAATGATTGTAAGGGACCAATCAACTACAATTTAATCCTCCATGCCATTTAAATAATCAAATAGCATCAGGCTTTTGTAAATCATTGAAATATAATATTAGAGTATATTACAAAGTCATGTTCTGCTCCTTATTCCTCCAGACAAATAAATATATGAATGTGAAATGTTTTTTTATATCTGATGTGTTTTTTTGAAAACCATCTTCTATTTATACTTCATCGATGAGTCATATGGTCATGTCTAATAGACATAACTTTTCTTGGACTTAAACTAATTAATCATCACCGAGCATGTTTGTTTAATGTAGTTAAGACTTAACATGCCATCGGTTTCAATTTGTCGTATGCAAACTATTGACAAAATCACAAATAGAAACATTAAGCAGTCTTCAGAAGATAATAACCTTTGCTTCATAGCATTTGTTCATTCAATTCTTTTTTCTTCAAAACTATTCTTGTTACTAATCACGGATTGCCATTAATCCCATCTCTCCTTATTCACTCAATTCTACTAACACTTTCCACCATCCGCCTTAAAATGGTTAAGAGCCTATGTGTGTAATAATTTTTGTCTATGATCCCTGTAGACATACGCATTCAAAAAACTCCAAATCATGATGGCATTTCCAGGCATGCACCTACCGATTATGTATTCTTCTAAACCGCTGCATTTGATATGCCACAATTTGGTCTATATAAGACATGTTTTTCTTACGTGTCCGTCCTCATGCTATTGATATTCAGTGGGCTTCTATGAATCGTATTTGTCTCTCCCTGTATTATCAATATTTGTACTGAATTTCTTTTGAGCCTCCATGGTGGATGAAAGTTTGCATCTATCCAGAGCCTTCCTTTCAGAACAGTGCGCTAATAGAAACAAGAAGATTATGCTTTGCAGGAACAAGCCTTCAATTACATCATCACCAAAGGCATATGGTTTACCGTGTTAAGATCATCCTAATACTTCTAGTCAACTATTTCTTGGCATCCTCAAGTTCCAACTGACGATTATTTGATTTTTGATGATACTTTATACATAGCGGCTTCTGTTCTGTGACCTGTCAATTGCTTCTTCTTTGTTGATGTTTCAAACACATTAGAATTATATTGTTTCTTCCATTCGCTATTGCTTGACTGGATGTGTACAAGCAGCTCCCGACCCTTTGCACATATTATGACATATAATTTCTTTTCTAAGTTTGCAATTAAAATATGCATCGATAATTTCCCTTCTCATGTTTCTGTAGCTGCCGTTGATTGTGCTATGATGATGTACTGTTCAATTTATATTTTGGTTTATCATTTCATGTACATCATATATACTTCACAATGTCTTCATACGTTTCTGTACATATGTAATCAATACTCGCCTATACTACTTGTTCTCTCTGTTTTCCTTGTTTGATGCTGCCTGAGTAATTTCAGACTAATAAAATAATCACCAGTTAGTTTGGTAGGTGGAAGAGGCCTGCTGTGATGCTCATTATTACTATATTTTGCTTACTAGAACTGTATTTGTAATCTTCACATGTTACTTAACACTCCTGGCTCAATAGACTCAGATGTAATCTATTTGATGTGACAACAATACAACTAAAATCAAACTTCAAGTATTGTACCTTCTAAAACTGCTGCTGGATATGGTTGATGTACTCTTGCAATGAAATATGGATTCAGTCACTATCTTCCATCTGTGCTTTCCCAATCTAAGAGTTGAGACAGATTACAATCCTATACAGAATGTTTAGTGGAGAGATTAGCTTCAGTTTTCCTTCACCAGTCTCAGCTACTTGCAGGCTCAAACTCCTGACTTTCTCAATGTCTTTACCATGAATCTCATCATTTTAATAGATGCTTGATGCATTCAAAGATGCTCTGAAAACTGTACTTTTTACTGGATTTTCAATTTGTCAAACTTCATCTTCATTCCTATGTGGCATGAGGTTATTCTTATAGGTTGACTCTAATATGTTTAAAATGGAGCCCCTAAAATTAGAGCTTCATCAAGTTGCATGAATGACTTAAAAATAACTCCTTTGCCTTTGTTAATCTAGCACTATGATTATAATAAATAAAATGTTGAGATATTTTGCAAGTAAATATAATGTTGTCATTTACAAGTAATGGATTATAAGCTACAGAATTTTTTTTTTAAATACTCTCATTTCAAGAACCGTGTAATGTCCCTTTCTTAGACCACCTTATACTTTTGCCCTAGATTCATACATCCAAAACGAAACAAGAGCAAAATCTAGTTAGAGATGTAATTCATACCAAAGTTCCTAGGCTTGGACTCTACATGGCCTTGGGACTTGGGCGTTGTCAAAAAAACTCAGCAAGATTCAGCAAGTAAAAAATAAAAAGAGATTCAGAGATTTTTATTTTAAAGGATTTAAAACTTGTTTCATTGCCCTTTATTAAGTAAACCATAAAAACAAAACAAAAACTACTAGTCTATGGCTCAGCCGCTCAGGAGTAAGAATCCATCCTATGAGGGCATCTAACATAGGTCCTGAATGATATAGCAGCCATAAAAAAATTTTAACTACAAATATGCTAAGATTTGCAACAAGGGATATGAATTATGTAGAGTTTTATGATCATAATATATCCCTAACCTTTTACTTGCTTACTTATAGTTTTGCAAAGGTTTGGAGGAGCACCAAAACAAAGTTCAAGGTAGGCAAGGGATATGAATTATGTAGAATTTTATGATCATAATATATCACTAACCTTTTACTTGCTTAGGCTTATAGTTTGAGGAAGGTTCAGAGTAGCACCAAAACAAAGTTCAGGATAGCAAGCCTTGCGGAGGTTTGAGGGTGGGAGAGGGAGCGATAGAGAGATAGGTCCAGACCTTGGAGAAGATAGGAGAGAGTGAGATAAAGAAAGGTAGAGAGAGGAAGACTGATAGGAAGAGAGATAGGTCTAGACTCTAGAGTCCAAGGTAGATAAAAAAAAGTCAGATAGAGAGTGAGAGAATGCTGATAGGAGCCTGCTAATTACTGAAATTTGACTAAGTCTGAAAAGTTATAAAATCTTCTAAAACCTAGAATATGCATTTTAACTCCTAGAAATCTTATACCACTCTCAAACATCTTGACAATATATAAAAAAAAAAAACAAATTGAAATGCGACTTGCACTTCCTATTATTAAATTTTTTATTAATCAAAACTTTATTCATGGGCCAATAGATTTAGTATATCTCGGACCCACTTTTATTTTTATTGTTTCCGTAGGTTTGGCTGTCAGCTATATTTGTAAAGCCTCGGGAAGTTCCTCCGTAGGGTATTTAAGCACGGCATGTAGGTAGTAGTTGGTATGCGATTTTAATTATTCTCTTGTATTGCGAATTCCTATTGGAGTTCAATATTGTTCGCCATCTCGAAAGTGAAAGATCTTCCCTACTTGGCTATTTCAGTATCAGTGGGGATACAACCCTCACTGGAGCATCATTACTGTTTACAAATCACATTATTGCTGGAATATATTTGTGTTGGCAGTCCATTAATATCTAAATATTGTTTTGTGTATTGGCAAGAGGGTATTTGATCTATCTCTAGCATCTTTTCTGCTCCAATCCTTCACCGTACAGCCCCTCCACTATCACCGTACGACCCAATTCATTACCGTATGGACACCTCGTAATGACAGTACAGCCTTCAAGACCATCACTGTATGGTCATCTACATCAAGTATGGTTGATAAACCAACATACTGTACGATCTCCTGGATATAGTATGGCCCTTCATCTCCCATCTGTTGTGCACCGTACGACCTACCCATGTTGCACCGTATGGTCTTTGGGACTTAGTGCAAGCATTGTCTGGAAGTAGAATTTGGCAATCACCAGGCTCATATATGTGCAATCCTACTCTTGGAGGTGAATCAGACAACGGAACATTACATGCACTTAGATGTTATATTTTGTATCTATGCCCTACTAAACTGAAGAGAATGAAACTAACTTGAAGGCAAAGACTAGAAGTTACATTTTATGTACATTTTGGAATCATAAACCCAAAAGACATTATAAATTGAGACTTAACCAGGAAAACAAAAAATAAATTAAAAAATTCACTAAGTATGGGCATAAAAACTCGCTCAAACTTGTTGAGTCTCGCCCAAGACTTGGCTGAGTTTGAGTTTAGGCCCCTCAAACTCATCATGGGTCACCTTGCTCGAGACTCGCTAGGTCATTGCAAACATAGGAACTATGATTCCTACTCAATAAATATTTTAAGATAAGCCTGGATTGGAAAGCTACAATCTAGTTAGACAATAGCATAGATAATACTAATGAAATGCATCCAATTCTATGGTTAGGTCAAATATACATATTGATCTACATAATGAATCTCAATGATTCAATGAGAGCTCAGCCATAATGAGGTTGGCCTTGAGAGACGAGATAAAATGCCCCAAGAATCCTCTACTGTAGGCCCGACAGCAAGACCTCATCCTCTACGGCCACATGTGATCCTTGATGGTCCTTAACCATCATGGGGTGTCATACTCAATTAGAGATTAACACCATTCCCCTACATTATGTCAGCCCCTCTGTTTATGATTGAAGATCCCATTATTCATTTCAATAACTGATCCATGTGGGGATATGTGGGGATAGTAGGGGAGCTAAAATAGAGTGCCCTTGACCCTCAACCCTAGGTCTCGAGGCGAACCTTATCCTTCTTGGTCTCACATGGTCCTTAACCATCATTATGAGGTGGCCTCATGTGGTCCTTAACCGATGGTCCTTAACCATTGTCTTCCTTCCACATGACCGACGGTTACAGAATTCCAATTTGATAAATGCATGAACATCTAGACCTATGTAATCAGAAATTATTATATAAGAAGCATGCCTAGTGAGAATCTAGTCATATCCCTTGCTTGCACTCCTTCCATATATATATATATACACACACACACACATGCACTTCTCAAAGCCACACAATTAAGGGATTATGAATAAGTCTTCTAACTGTACTCCAATTGTCCCTGCTGCTTTCTTAATTATATGCATTTCCCTCTGCAGTTTATTGATGTGTATCTGCTAGCCTGATTGATCATAATTGCTTCTGCCGTAGACTTTATTGTTTCTGCTGGTCATTTGTTTCTGCTTCTGCTAGTTTAATTATCTCCACTATATATTTTCTTATGTTGGATAATCGATGGTATTCTTGAAGTAAGTCCCTCCAGACATTGCCTGATCAGCCTTGAATCTGCTATATATCTAACCTTTTTGATTGCTCTGAAATTGTTTCTGCTGGTCATTTGTTTCTACTTCTGCTAGTTCAATAGTTTCCACTATATATTTTCTTATGTTGGATAATCAATGGTATTCTTGAAGTAAGTCCCTCCAGACATTGCCTGAGCAGCCTTGAATCTGCTATAAATCTAAACTTTTTGATTGCTCTGGAATTGCTTATAGGTGTGCTGCAATTCCCTTTTTAGGTCTCTGCTCATATTCTTATGATTTTCTCACAAGCCTTTCCAGATGATGGAGCCCAAAATTTTAAGGCTCCAATTATGTTGACATAATTCCCTTGCCCTTAAAAAATTAAAAAATAAATAAATAATAAACCTTCAGTGAAAAAATAAACTGATCATGTGGGGAAACTCTCTTCCTTTGTATGTCAGCCATATTCAATGATTTCCTTACCGTACCACAAAGCGTTGTATAAAATCTTAAAATTTCACCCACCGTCCATATTTAGTGATAAAGCAAAGCCTTTCATGGAGACTGTCGATGCTTGCATTACAATCGTTGGGAAAGATCTTTGGAGTTTCTGAAGCTACATGCGACGCGGGCTGATGTATTGCAGAATGTTTAAGAGCATGATTCAGATTATGAAAAGGAACAGTAAAACAATTGGAAAAGGATTGCAAAATGGCACTTTCAAACTCTTTACCAAAGGAAAGTATAGATTATTGCAGTTCTCCAGAAGTTTGTGACAATAAGAGAATAGCTAAATGGATATTTACACAACATGTTTGAGAAGATGGGCATCGTATCCAGCATATGAAGGCCATTGCCGTCTATCACACATCATTGTTGAGTCTTCTCAGAGACCATCACGCAAACAGGACTTGGCAACTATCATTAAACACCGTGGAGTATAAAAGCACAGGTCAGCAGTAATGTGAATCAAATTCAACGAAACCTGTTCCATATAATGCAGGGCTTTGCTCCAAGTATGACTATTCAATACCCCAAAATTGTATACATGAAGCTTGATAGAGGAAAAGACAAATAACAGTGCATACGTTGGGTAGAGAAATTTTGCCAGTGATCTCTGATGAATATAAAATCATACAAAAAAGGGAGCTCTGCCAGTTTTCGAGCAATCAAGCCTTAAGTATAACAAATAAGCAGCCGTCAGCAAATAAATGCAAATTAATTGCCGGCACCATACAATGTGTGTCTCAGGGTGTGGACAACAATGAAGATCAAATAAGGACTCCCAAGTCATTCAAAATGACAAAAAGAAATTTTTAATATATTGGGAATCATGATGCAATGCTATGAGAATCAACGTGCAGAGGACAGTGTTATGGTGAGTTAGATATGATAGTAAAACCCTTTCTCAGTGCACAAGGTAATTCGATTGTTGCCAAAGAAAAGGCGGACAGAAGCAGAACCTACGATAGTAGATGGATACACAATGTTGGGAAATAACGACAAGCAGATGGAAATATACGTATACATTGAGTTCCCTTCAAACGCCTTGTTGTTATGAATAATACATGTCATACGATTATGTTACAAAATGCTACCGGGAGTTTTGGACGCTGAATATTTGCATTGAAAGCCTACAGGAATAATTAATACATGAAAGGCACAATATGTTTTAAAATAATAAAATAATTAAAGTCTTTAAAAAATCTTGTTCAAGGCTGCGGTCATGTTGGGGTGAGAATATTCATTTAAAAGTCACGTCTCTATTGTAAAAAGATATAAATAAGGTTAGAGAATGAGACATTAGGGAGATATATACGAACATTCATTTAGATATTGAGAGGAAGCATTTTATATTTACATTTTATTGTGAGGAGGGATAAGGGTTCAGTATGATTTTATAATAAAGTTCCATTATTTTATTATTATAAAATTATTTTATTTTAATAATAAAATAAAATGTCTTTTGTTTACCTTTAATGGCGTGGAGATTTAAAACTGCAGGCGAATTGTCCTTCATAAATATATTTTAAAATTCTACATATGATTTTGTTATCAGATAAGTGGACATGGTCGATTAAGCATTTTAAATTTGATCATCACAGGTGTTGTGAAATATTTAATTGTTTCCACAACTGTGTCCAGTTTGTCTCGGTGGAGTTAAATTTCAATCTGGACTAATTTAAGATTGCATCATAATTGGTCTGTCGCATCTAGATTATCAAAATTATTGGTAGTACAAATGCATTGAACATTATGAAGTTGTATGTAAAAATTCTCTGAAGTTGACTCCATCGCCCGGATGAGCAAAGGCATTGGTCTTTTTGTTGAAGTTAGAAAATCAATATATTCCTCCTACAAGCATCAATTCCATTATTTACAAAATTTATACAAAACATTCAATCATCAAGTATTTAGCATCCAGTTTCAGTTTCATTTCTGATCGAGTTCAAGGACCTTGCCAGCCGAGGAACTCGTAAAGTTTAAAATTCGCTATAGAAAACCCTTGAATTGGGTAGTCAGCGTTCAAGATGAAGGTTTACCCGCCTGGGTGTAGCGGAGCCTGAAGTGCAAGGGAATCTAAGTGATTTCCGTTCGTTGGCCAAAACTGATTGAGAAGTCCTATCGGAGAAGTGGCAGGCTCTTGAATTTCCAATCTGCAGTTTTGGGAACCAACACCAGACACTCCTCTTCAAATCAGGTCGGCTAACCCATGATATTTAGTTTATATTTAAATACATCACCACTTTATACTGTTGCCTTAGAGATTAATATATTATTCCCGAAATTGATCTCCTTTGGATGTCCTCCATTAAAACCTTCTTCCCTTTATATCTTCCAATATGGAGGAAAGTAACACCTCTTCATCATGTCTGCCTTCTGTAATGGTCACAACCTTTCACACTTACCGCCTTTCCAAAGGGTCACACTTCAAAGTTGTATCCCTTTAAAAGATTCACAACCCTTCATAATTACTGCACTTTCAAAGCATCAGAACCCTTTGAAAGAGTTACAACCTTTCATCATTATTGCCCTTTGGAAGAGTCACTTCCTTATTTTCTTCCCAACCTTTCTTCTATTAATCCTTCTTTAACTTCTATGCTCCCCTCTTTCTTCCTACCTTGTTTCAAATGAACTCTCTTGACTTTTCATTGAATTTGATTAACTTGTAATTTAATTAAATGACATTTTATATTGTTTAATTATTTTCATATTGGTTTTATTAAATTCTATTTTAGAAAAGGGCCATTACAAACCACATTAAAAATCATCATATTGCCCTTCCATGAGTTGTGAGCTTATAATTTTCCATTTTGTTTAGTGTGTGAAGAAAACGGTACTCATAATTGATTACTTAGGAATCAAAATATAAATGAATGATATATCATATTGGCTTTTTAGCATATGCTCAAATGTAGTCAAAGGTCATAGTCAAGACTCAAACTCAAGCAAGATGTGAAAGACTTCAATATTGTTATTTGGCTCCTGATTGAGGAACTACTAATGAAATATGCACTTTCCATTTTTGTGTAGTGTGTAAAGGTATTTGAGTTATTGAATCGAGTTGAGGGTCTAGAAATGGGTTTGTTTGGGTCAAGTCCGTCATATTTTTTATTTATATTAATTATTATTATTATTATCATTATTATGTCTTTCATTTATTTCCTACCTTTAGTTTTATCCACTTCATTCTATCATTGTTGTGAGAAAGTTGGCAACACTTGGGACCTGGGATGTTAGACAACCTTGTACTCAAGATGAGAGGTACCTTGACAAGGACCAGTAGGGAAAATGGGGCCATCAAAAGCAAATGGCAATTAAAATGTAATAAAATATCACGGGAAAGAAATTTTCAAAACAAAATGTTCGCTGAACATTTCAATCATTCCCTGACTAAATTTGTCATGTAGACATGAATAGCCTATGAGAAGTGCAACCCTCTCCTAATGCAGCAAGATATTGTGTAAAAAAAAAAAAAAAATTGTCAACCACAATGTTTGCCTCTGGATAGAGATGTCCACATGTGGGTCCACCCCCTTATGCTTCCCTAACAAAAATGGCAAAACAGACCATGATCTAAAGTAAACATTGCTAAAACCAAAAAGGCTAAAACAACGGTAGCAAAACAAAATAAGAAACAAGTAGCCTTACCTCTCATCCTTTCACTAAACCAAACTAGCTGCTTCAGCTAATTTCCCATAGCTGACACTATGCTTTGCATTTAATCTTCAACAGAGTGTTATTTTTATGGGTCTACAAGTACTTATTGGTTGACACAAAGATTAAGAAGGTTGCAGCAATGAGGGAAAAAGATTTACATACTTATTTTAAGATTTGTTTTCAATGTCGATAAGGGATTTTTTTTCAAAAGTGTTCTGATCATGTTTTATAGTATCTAAATTAAATGTACTGATTTGTGGTTAACATTATTTATTTTATGTATTTTATGATTATATTTATATTTAATGAATGGTTGTACAAATGCTAATATAGTAACAACAAACTATTTCTCATTTTATATTATAGCTTAATATCTCCGATATCTTGGTTATTATTACTTTAATGGTCAATGTGGTAAATCTTGTAAATATTAGAATATTTCTAGTATTGTTTTTATTCTTTTGATATTAGAATGTTTCTAAGAACAACTATTGTTTCATAACAGAAACACTGCCTTTATAAACTCTAAATGGGTTTCTTGTTGAAATTTATCCAATATTTTGAACCCCAATGATTTCTTTCAGGTTGAAACCAAAACCCTTGATCCAGGCTCTGTTGGGAGGCTGAGCACACAGTCTTGACCGTTGTTGAGCATCTAGTCTGTCTGAGATCCCGACTGATGATGATTTTGGGACCAGTTTGCAAACTGAGGTGTATGACTGTTGAAGGACCATTGGCACTGGGAAGAAACACTGCAATTTTGCCTTCATGCTTGAGAAACTGTCGTCCATGGCACTGGTCAGGCATCATCCTTTATTTTACTCCACCAAAAAGGACTCCCCCACAAAAGGGTTTGTATATATATTTGAATCCCAAAATAACACATGAAATATTAATTGATGTTGAATAGATATTTTATTTATATCTTACAGTCAATTTGAATTTTCTAATAACACCATAATCTTTGGACCATATTAATTTTTAAATGCATATATTTTACATTATGGTGATCAATGATTACTGAAGTCTGATATTACAAAATCTCGACTATGGTATTATTTAAGAATTTGATATTGTGTTATTAAAAGTATATATTTATCTAGATATCTAAGTTTCTAAATTTAGTCTAACTTATGTAATATCCAAATATTTATCCTTTCTCTTGCAGACTTACTATTACAATAATAGATAAGTTTCTATTATTAGTTAATGGTTGTCTATTTGTAATCTATTATAAATATTAGAATGTTTCTAAAATTTGTTAGTCTGTAGTTATCAATGAGCTTTCTTTAGGTTTGTTTTTGCTAGAATAGATTGTTCATATTCTTTACAATCCTAAGGAAACATCGTTTTATTCTTTTGTATATGTTGACCTCTCGGTCTCTGTTAATATCAAGCAAATATTTATCAATTACATCGTAATATGGTATCAAAGCCAATTCTTTGAATTTTTTCAAAAAATATTATAATTTTCTTGTTTCAAATTATCAGAGCAATATTTTTTGAAATTATTTTCTGTGATATCTGCTCTTACGGCCATTTTTCTGCAACTGCCATCTGTTTTTTCTACACATTTTAGCCATTTTTTAAAGTTTTATTTGCGGCAGGCCTGTTTTTGTTCAAAACCCTAACTTTATGTACCGGATCAAAAAAAGTAGGTTTTACGAGATCTCAACTGGGTTGACGTTTGTTCTTTTGGGTGCCTCGATTTGTGTGCCTCAATTTTTGAGCCAGTGGATTCAAAAACCGACAACATATTCTTCCTAAGTTTTTAAAGCTCTCTTCTGAGTGCCCCTTCAATTTTTATGGGTCTTCCATTTTTTGCCTCGAAGTACATGCCATCAGAGATTTTCACACTTTTTCATTGAAAAACGTGTTATGGCATCTCTGACTAATTTTTTCTTGAGAGCAATTCAAAATTCAATGGTCAAAATTATGGCACTTGGAAGCAACTGATAATAGCAATATCTTGACTATTAGACTACTTATCAGATTGTTTTGGGAGTTACACAACGTTCGACTGCCCCTAGTACTAATCAGGCTACATGAAATCTGAATAATCGGGAGTCAGTAATGCTTCTCAAATTATTCATAGTTGATCATCAACTCTCTCTGATTCCATTTGGCAAGATAGTAGTCGAGATATGAGCACATCTCACAAATCTTCATGAGACTTATGACAAAATCAGAGTTATCTTCTTGACAAACACTGTTTTCTATTATCATGGATGAACGAACATCGCTCCAGGCTTATCTGAATAGGATATGGGAAATCCTTGATCAGTTGCTTGCCATTAGTCACAAGATGGACAAAGAGGACATTGTGGTCATCACTCTCAGGAGATTACCCAAGTCCTATGAGGATTTTATCGAGACTCTCAACATCACTTCTTCAAGTGGTGATCTAAAACTCACATATCTCTGCACTCTTGCTTTCAGCAAGATTGGTGAAAACAACAATTATGTAGCAATTACAGCTCTACCTCCTCAAAGAAAGCTTTCGTTGCTAAATCCTTTCAAAAGGATATAGGCAAGTCTCGGTAGTGTTCTCAACAAAAATCCACTACTCCAAATTCAAAAGGCTCTCGGAAGAACATTCGATGCAACTATTGCAACAAGTTTGGTCAGATGAAGGTTGAATGTCAGAAATGCTTAGCTGCCCAATCTAAGCAATAATGTTCACAGCCCAAAGCGAACAGTGCCGAGCACACTGAGCAGATGGAATCTACCATTTATGCCTTCATGGCTAAAAGAACTCTAGATCATGTGAAGTCGTCAGCCTCGTACATTGATTCAAGTGTCTCTCATCACTTCATCCACCGCAATGACTAGTTAACTAACTACCAGCCTTATTTAGATTTTGTTATTTTTTGTGGCGGAGAAGAGTACACCATTGTTGGCAAAGGCAACATTCAAATTCAATCTATTAGACGAAGTCTCATTTTCCTTGATGTGTACTACGTTCCAAGGATGGAACTAAATCTACTCTCATTCAATTAGTTGTTGCGACATTCTCCACAGTTGGATATCACTTTCTTTCACATTAGTCTACCATCATTGACAGGGCGACTCAATGTATTGTTGTAGTGGGTCTTGAGGATCATGGTCTTTTCCGACTTATTAATTTTGGTGATTCTCGAGACTTAGTTATGACTGCTCAATGGTCTTCTGTTAGCACACTTTGGCATTAGCGGTATGGGCACTTAAATGAGCATTATCTCTCTCGGCTTGCTCAAGGAGAGCTTGTCCTTGGTGTTGTGGATAGAGTAATCATAAAGGGAGGGTATTACACTAATAGATAAGCTTCTATTATTAGTTAATGGTTATCTATTTGTAATCTATTGTAAATATTAGAATGTTTCTAATATTAGTTATTTGTTAGCTTTCTTTTAGCTAGAATAGAACGTTTCTATTCTTTATGATTGTTTCCTAAGGAAATGTCATTTTATTCTTTTGTATATGTTGACATCTCGGTCTCTGATAATATCAAGCAAATATTTACCTATTACATCGTAATACTTACAGGTGATTGAATTGGATTTTGTAGAAAATGGTTGGTTGTAGAGGCAAGGATGAGTTTTGGAAACTTAAAAACACCGAGAGCAAAAGAGATGTAAAATGTAACCATTGTCCTAAGTTGATGAGCCAGGGCATAACTCGACTAAAATATCACATCAAAAGGATAGAAAGCCATGATATCACACATGTGATGGATCTCTTGAAGAGGCTACCAAGGAAGCTATAAAAGCCTTAATACATATGAGCAAAGGAAGATAGCAAAAAAGAGGACAAAAAATGTCATGACTGCCAAAATAGGAGATTTTTGTTCTACAGGGTCACAAACAGGTCCAGTGGTTACTTCGTCTATTGGGGCACAAATACGAGGATCGTCCTCCAACAATGTGAACAGCCATATTTCAGACTTCTATGTTCCACGTAACATTCCTAATGCTCAACCTGGTTTGAAAGGCACTGCACGAAACAAAGAGATGCATAAGAAGACAAGGGTGCACTTGCAAGATTTTGGTCTTGCAATGATTCCCTTAAATGTTTTATGTAGTTCATATTGGGATCAATTGGAAACTTCTATTTCTGTGTCTACTAAGGGGTTTAAGCCCCCAACTCATAATGAGGTGAGTGGTCGTTGTTAGACAATGAGGTAAAAACCATTAATCAATTTGTGGAAGAGAAAGGAAAAGTTTAGGAACAAAGAAATTGCACTATTATTTTCAATGGGTGGACAAATGGGAGGAATAAGACGCTCATTAAATTTGTAATCGCTACAAAGGGACAAATAGTATTTTTGAAATCAATTAATGCCTCTGATCAAGTAAAGAATGCAAAAACTTTGAGCAACATGTTGGGTGGGACTAGCTAATGTAATCTAGAATATGACTAACAATGCAGTTGCATATGTGAGAGTTGATAGACTTCTAATGGAGAGGTACCCCACCTTATCTTGGAGTCCTTGTGTTGCCCATTGTTTTGACTTGTTCTTTGAGGGAAAAGGGACACTGAGTTGGGTGGAGAAGGTGGTTCAAGATGGAAGGAATATTGCAAAGTACATTTACAATCACACGTGTCTTGAGTCTTGTTAGGGCGGTATAGACCTTGTGTGAGCAAGGGTCACATGCTTTGCTACTAGTTTTCTCAAGTTGCAAAGCATATTGGAACATTAAACAACTTGAAGCATATGTTTGTGAGTATGAAATGGTTAAAGAGTCCTTATGCCAAGAACCCTAAAGCACAAAAGGTTGTGAAGGTTGTGTTTGATGCTAGATTTGGCAAGCTAATGGAGATCATCAACAGGAGTTTTCAAGCCTTGATTGATGATTTATTATTTAATTTTCAAATATTGCAATTTGCTGATTTTTGTAAAAAAATTGATGTTCTGGTGTCAACATCATTAGTGAAGATTCTACAAATTGTGGATAGGAATTAAAAACCCACAGGGTATCTATATGAGGCCATGGATAGGACCAAAGAGGCCATTCAGCACATGTATAGGCCAAATGAGACAAAAAATAGACCCATATGGAACATAATCAATTGTAGAAGGAATGGACAACTCCACTAGCATATTCACACAACTTCCTACTATTTGAACCTCAAGTTCTATGTCTCCGACACTTTTCGAGTAGATGCAAAGGTTCAAGATGGCCTTAACACATGTATTTAAAGATCGGTTACTAATTTAGACCTTCGAGACCTCGTACCTAATGAGCTACAGAGCTACAAGAGGGAAGAGGGGTCATCAATTTCTTCTCTTGATTGCAAACATAGGATATACACCCTGCTGCCAGTTAAAAAAGCACATGTGTTTTGTTTTATTATACCATTTTTTTCACTCATTAAGTTTATTGGAGTCTTGACCACATTATAAATGGTTTTTTTATCCTTGCAGATTTGTGATGGGAAGATTATGGTGCCTCAACACCTAATCTTCAAAAGCATGTCATTCAAACATTTATCGTGGCCCTGTAGTGCTTCCAGTTGCAAGCAAAATTGGAGTACTTTTGAGAACATACACGCAAAAAAACGTAATAGGTTAACTTAAAAAGCACTTGAATGACTTGGTTTATGTGCAGTAAAATCTTCGATTGCACGAAAAGAGGGTGCAAGGGAAGGCTTCATATAAAGCACTTGACTTGATGACATTGATCCATATGCAATAGCTTGGATTGCTCTTCCTAATGGTGAAGATGTGGATGTGCATTGAAATCCTGTGTTGACTAATGAGCGGCTAGCTGAGTTTGAGATAGACATAGATGATTGGGATGCAGAAGTGGCAGCACATGAGGAGGAGGAATGTGAGAGTAGTCATCCATCAAAGAGTTTTGTAGAGGCACTTATTCAGATAACTGTTCAAGTGCTTATTCAAGGACCTATTGAAGATGTTGCAACTACTTCAACAGCACACACCCAACAGCAGTGATCTCTTTTGACCTTTACTCGTAGGCACAATTTATGATTTCTACTTCTAGTTCTAATAGGTACTGAAACTAATGTTTATTTAGATGTTGCACTTGTTTTTTGGTAAATGATTCTATGTTAGTATGCTAAGTTCTAATTGACAAGTTGTTGTGTATTTATGTCAAAACTTTGATTAATAAATGGTGGATATCTCAAATCAATATATGTTCTACAAATTTGGTGTATGTGTCATGTCCCCTTCTCTGCACTAGTGTTTTCGCACCAAGTTAATCTATCTCCAAATCCAGATAGATTAACGGCACTAGTTATCAAGATGCCTACCAGCCACATCTGATTTTTTATCTAATGCACTTCAATTATTAAGTGTGTGGAATAAAGTTATTTTATGTTATAAAGACATTTTCTTTATAAGGTGAGTTAAGTGACTACAGGACGAAATTATTGTTTTATCCCACATCCCTTATGTCATTGTTTTCCCTCACTTCGAGGTTATGTAATAAGGAGCTTGCATTGGGATCTCCACACACAAGAATTTATGAACTCAATATCCAGAACATTGGTTGCTTAAATGTGACTGAGTTAACTTGAGGACGAAAACCCTTAAGAGTGGGGGAGTTGGACGTAGTCTCAACTCTCTTGTTTTGAAGTTTATGTTCGATCCCTTGAAAGATTATTGGGAGCATAGATTACGTGGAGGGTCATTGATATTACATTCAAATAAGCTCAGGTGAGTGCAGCACATACTTTTTATTAAGTTCAGTTGAATATCGATTATAGGGAGTGTGGCTGTTAGTAATCAGACGTTGAAACACCCAAAGACAAATGCAAGTTTGTTGGTATAACCTCTGCAATGGGTTATCCTTAGCGTTGTCAGTAATACTACTTGGTAGCCGAAATACAGTACCTGCGGCTTGAGGAAATCATCAGCCGAACAGAGCTTAAGTGGATGTCTCAGCTATTGGTCGGGTGCTCGATTCAGTAGGATACCAGTGCTCTTTTGAGTGGAGCTAGGAGCCCTTCGTGGCATCAAATCCATATAACCAGACAGGAGTAACACGCGGAAAGGAGGCACTGAATAACAGTCCGGACCACCATACAACAAGACGCTTCACCAATATAATCCACACATCCGTCAACATATAGGGGCAATCTGAAATAATGGTCGGCCAGTGGGTTATGATACCAAAACCAACAAAGCAATAGGCTTCTTTTCAGAACACATTCATCAAGGGCATTCACACCAACACGGGTCTATCATTTTTATCTCTCTGCATGTTGTAAACTTTAAGTCTATAATATTATTGTTACATTCAGAATATAACTGAGATTCAATGATTTGTTGGTTACGGGTTTGTTATTAAACTTGACTGTCAATTCAGTATGAACTATTTCAATGGAATGTGGAACTATATTTGCTTAGATTCAGCCTCTCCTAGTGTGCGAGTTAATAAACAGTGATCTAGGTTATACGGGAAGTTTGTAGTGAAGAATAAGGTGGTTGAATGATAACTGTTTGATAAAATTACCCAGTTGCAGTTTCAAAATTCTGTTATTAAAATTAGCCAAGATTATTACAGTGGTATCAAAGCCACGAGACTTGCCATCTTGCGAGACATAACAAATATTTTGCAGACCAAATTTTATCCAAAATGATAGCCAAGAATGAGTAAAAGACAACATAAATTCAATCACCTACAACCGGAACAAGTAGATTCTTCAGATCATATCAAGATTGAAGATACTTTTTACAGTGGATGAGGAAATAACATTTGGAACAGGTGAACAGAATAATATTACTCAATAGGTTGATTATTTGGCACACGCTGAACTAGAAAACAACGTTCAAATGGCACATAATGAAGTTGAACAGGACAGGGAAGGAAGTTCGGGAAACATTGCAGGCTATCAAAGATGGACAGAACAACATTGCTAATGCTCTTCAGCAATTAGCAAGTACTATGCAACAGTTGGTCCCAGCCCATAGAAGAGTTCCAAGCCACCATAGTGGAGGCAATAGTATAGCTGGATCTCCTCTTGCAACTAGAGCTCCCACACATAACACTGATAGACCCTTAATGTCAGTTTTTAATGTAGAAGAAGAAGCACTACCACCAGTAGCTCCAAATTTATTACCGGACAATGTTATGGCCATTTTTGAAGAGTGGGATTTGTTTCCGGATCCAATTCTGACCTTTGTCCAGCATTTAAATCAGAAAAGAGAGACTGATAGACAATAGCAGGATCGGAGACCAAGGACACCTTACAAGGACCTAAAACATGCTATGAACAATTTAACTCTCCCCACCTTCAATCGCATCGGTCAAACATTAGCTAGAGCTTGGATTAACAAGCTTGATACCTTCATCGCTATTACAACCTCCGAAGAAACCCTATAGAGGGTCTACATCGAGTCAAGGAAACAAAAGCCAGCAAAAACCAAATCTGCCCAAATTGGATTTTGAGACTTGTAATGAACTCAGGAGGAAGAAATTGTGCTTCACCTGCAAGGAACCTTGGACCCCCGATCACAAGTGCCTTGGTAAAGGCAAGATTCACTATGTTGAGGTTCTTTCCGAGGATGAGGGAGAACAACAGGAAGGTGATGATGTTGAGGACAGTGAGGAGGAAGAAGTCGAGGAGCAACCCCTTAAGAACAAAAAGGTCACTACGGAATAGCCTCTGTTATAGCCACTCTTTCTAGTGATCCAGCATGTCATCCTTTCGGAGTAAAGGGTGTGGTTAGGGGATAGCGCATTGTATGTCTGTTGGATACAGAAGCATCCCATAATTTCATTTGCACACCGATGGTATCTAGGAGAGGTTTGCAGATAGTTGACATACCCTAGTTTGAGGTGAAGGTCGCTGGCGGTGAGATTTTGAGATGCACAAAGAAAGTAGCCAACCTTCACATACAATTTGACGATTATCTTTTAGAGACTGATTTCTATGTTGTTGATTTGGATGGGTTGGATGCCATACTGGGTAGACAGTGGTCGAGGACTCTCTGCAGGTACAATTTTGATCACGAGACCATGCAATTGGAATTCTCACAAGGTGATCGATTAGTAGTCCTAAAGGCCATACCAGATAGTGGGCCCAAATTGATAACAGCTCACAGGATGGAAGCCATTTTGAGGCATGATGATATAGAATGGGTGACACAATGCTTCATCTCTTCCAAGGAGACATAGGATACAGGACAACAGTACCATTGTGACATTCAATCGGTCCTAGACAAGCACAGGAGGGTCTTTGAGGATATGCCTCCTAGAATTCCACCAGATAGAGGGCTAGAGAAGGGTGTCGAACCCGTCATTACCACTCCTTATCGTCACCCCAGGCACTACAAGGAGGAAATAGAGAAGACGATCAAGAAAATTTTAGATATAGGACATATCAAACCCAGCTCTAGCCCCTTTGCCTCTTCAGTAGTGTTGGTTAAGAAGACAGACGGCACCCTTCGGATGTGCATAGATTACCGCACCCTGAACAAGAGGACCATCAAAAACAAGTATTTGATTCCCCGCATTGATGAGTTACTGGATGAGGTTCATGGGGCTATTTATTTATTGAAGATAGATCTTCGATCAGGATACCACTAGATACGATTCCGAGAGGAGGTGTACATAAGACAGCTCTTAGATGCCACTACGAGTTCTTGGTGATGCCATTTGGGCTCACTAATGCACCAGCCACTTTCCAATCATGCATGAATCATATTTTCAAAAAACAACTAAGGAAAAGTGTGTTGGTTTTCTTTGATGATATATTAATCTTTAGCAGGACTTCGGAAGAACATTTCCAGCACTTGGATGAGATCCTTAGTCTCATGGAGGAACATTTTTTATTCGCAAAAGGGTCTAAGTGCAAATTTGGACTAACCAAGATTCTCTACTTGGGTCATGCGATTGGTGTCGAAGGGGTTAAGGTGCATCAGGAAAAGATACAGGCAATCCTGGATTGGTCGCCAATAAGAGATGTATCTAAATTGCGTGGTTTCCTTGGTCTTTGTTCCTATTGCCGACGATTCACCAAAGGTTTTTCCTAGGTAGCCGCACTCCTTACCGATCTGACACGGAAAGGGGCATTTTGGTGGACAGAGGATTCAGAGGCAGCCTTTGATAAACTAAAACAGGTGATGAGTACATGTCCAATGCTAGCACTTCCTGATTTTTCTAGACCCTTTGTTTTGGAGTGTGATGCTTCGGGAAGTGGAATAGGGGTAGTATTGATGCCGGATTGTCATCCCATAGCTTTCGAGAGCAAAAAACTTAGGGGTAGTGATTTATTCTATTCTACTTATTATAAGGAGATGTTAGCCATAATGCATGCCTTAGCCAAATTCATGCAGTACCTGGTGGGAAGTAAATTTACAGTGAGGACCAATCATAACAGCTTGCGCTACTTCCTGGAACAGAAGGAATTGAATGAAAGACAGCAGAAATGGGTCAGCAAGATCCAGGCTTACGATTTTGACATTGAGTATGTCAAGGGAAAAAATAACATAGTTGCTGATGCTCTTTCCCAAAGACCCCCAATGCTTACACCATTTCTGAGATTTTAGCATATTGGAGGTCCCAGCTATTAGTGGAATTTTCTAAAAATGCTCACACATGTTAGATTATGGATGGTATACTTCAGGAAGAGCGGTACAAGGTAATGAATGATGTTATATATTACAAAAATAGAATTTACCTAGTACCCGAATCTAAACTAAAGGGGGATATTATGCACACCATACACGATGCACCATCAACAAGGCACCCAAGTTTTTTCAAAACCTACAGGCAAATTAGGGAGAGATTCTCTTGGAAGGGGCTAAAGAACGATGTATTGCAGCATGTTAGAGAGTGCCAGACTTGTCAACAAAACAAGTCTGAACAAGGTTTTCTTGCAAGGTTACTTCAGCCTCTCCCTATTCCAACTCAGAGGTGGGAGAGTATTTCCATGGATTTTGTCATAGGGTTGTGCCTATGGTGCAGGGCAGAGAGTGCATTTTTGTAATGGTAGACAGACTGACTAAGTTCGCGCACTTCTTCGCGATTGTCGCGGATTGGTTAGCCTCTCAGGTGGCTGAGTTGTTCTTTCAAGAGGTTTTCCGTCTCTATGGGTTACCCAGGACTATTGTGAGTGACAAGGACAGCAGGTTCCTCAGCACCTTCTAACAGGAGATTTTCAGATTGACAGGTATAGAGTTGACTCCCAACACTAGCTACCACCCGCAAATAGATGGTCGGACCGAAATAGTGAATAAATGGGTGGAAGGGTACTTTAGAAATTACATTGCAGGACAACAAAGAGCTTGGGTTAAGTGGTTGTACTTGGGGGAGCATTGCTATAACTCCACTTATCATATGTCTATTCAGATGACTCCTTTTTGTGCCCTTTATGGTTACGAGTCTCTCTCTTTTATTGATTTAGTCTTACAGGACAGCAAGGCACCATTGGCCAAAGATTGGATTTCGGATCAACAGGACATTCTCAGAGCTCTCAGGGATAATATTCAATAAGCACAAAACCAGCAAAAGTTATATGCTGATCAGCATCGTACTAAGCGGATTTTTGAGTTGGGTGACAGTTTTTCTTTGCCTACAACCGTATAGACAGAGCTCCTTGAAAAAAAGTGGATCAGAGAAACTTAAGCCCAGATTTTACAGACCTTACTGCATCACCAAGAGGGTAGGAGAGGTTGCTTATGAGTTGGATTTGTCAAGTGATAGCTGAATCCACAACGTTTTTCATGTTTCATGTCTCAAGAAGGTTGTGGGCCAGCAAATTGTGCCTTCAAAGAGTTTGCCCCCCCCCCCTTGATGAGGTGGGTAAACTTATTTTGGTGCCGGAGGAGGTGATTGAAACCAAGGAAAGGAAGTTGCTTAACATGACTATTAGGGAATATATAGTTCGTTGGAAAGACTTGCCATATGAGGACGCAACCTGGGAAGGTGAGTCTATTCTGCAGCACCCAACATTGAGATTGCTTGAGGGCAAGCAAATCCCAGGAAGGGAGGATTATCATGTCCCCTTCTCGGCATTAGTGTTTTGGCACCAAGTTAATCTATCTCCAAATCTGGATAGATTAACGGCACTAACTATCAAGATGCCTACCAGTCACATCAAAGTTTTTATCTAATGCACTTGAATTATTAAGTGTGTGAAATAAAGTTATTTTATGTTATTAAGACATTTTCTTTATAAGTTGAGTTAAGTGACTAGAAGTTGAAATTGTTGTTTTATCCCACATCCCTTATGTCATTATTTTCCCTCACTTTGAGGTTATATAATAAGGAGCATGCATTGGGATCTCCACACACAAGAAACTCAATATCCAGAACATTGGTTCCTTAAACGTGACTGAGTTAACTCGAGGACAAAAACCCTTGAGAGTAGGGGAGTTGGACGTAGTCTCAGCTCTCTTGTTTTGAAGTTTACATTTGATCCCTTGGAAGATTATTGGGAGCACATATTACGTGGAGGGTCATCAATATTACATTCAAATAAGCTCAGGTGAGTGTGGCACATACTTTTTATTAAGTTCAATTGAATATCGATTGCAAGGAGTGTGGCTATTAGTAATCAGACGTTGAAACACCCGAAGACAAATGCAAGTCTTTTGGTATAACCTCCACACTGGGTTATCCTTAGCGTTGTCTGTAATACTACTTGGTAGTCAAAATACACTACTTGCAACTTGAGGAAATCATCAACCGAACAAAGCTTAAGTGGACATCTCAACTACTGGTCTAGTGCTCGACTCACTGGGATACCAGTGCTCTCATGAGTGGAGCTAGGAGCCCTTTGTGACATCAAATCCATATAACCAAACAAAAGTAACACGCGGAAAGGAGGCACTGAATAACAATCTGGACCACCATACAACAAGACGCTTCACCAATATAATCCGCACGTCCGTCAACATACACGGGGCACTCTGAAATAATGGTCAGCCACTAGGTTATGATACCAGAACCAACAAAGCAATAGGCTCCTTTTCAGAACACGTTCATAAAGGGCATTCACACCAACTCAGGTCTTATCATTTTTATCTCACTATATGTTGTAAACTTTCAGTCTATAATATTATTGTTACATTCAGAATATAACTGAGATTCAATGATTTGTTGGTTATGGGTTTGTTATTAAACTTGACTGTCAATTCAGTATGAACTAATTCAATGGAATGTGAAACTGTATTTGCTTAGTGTTGGTAAACAGATTGTTCTTTCCAATGTAACTCTTAAATGCTCGAACCTATGAGAAACAATTTGATACCAACAATTGGATAATCTATCATGAGATTGATAGATTTCCTCTGAATTGAAAGGTACAACTCCCTTATCAATGATATTCAATGAATTTGTTTGTTCCTAAACTAATTGGGTACGTTCTTAACTTGAGAACAAAAGAGGAAAACCAAGCCAGCCCTAGACAGAACTAACTCAGGCAGAGAATTCAGTTCTACACTTAGCCAACCCCAGGAATTCACACTTCCTATGACCCATCGACATTGGTAATGCAATGTGAATGCTATGTATGCAAATGCAGTGAAAAATGAAATGAAAGAGAATGATAAATAATCCCAATTCTTGTAATAGGAAGGTCTGCAAATACTCTGATCTACAACCCATTCATTATTCAACACAAGATGCAAGGTGATACCCAAAACTAAAAATAACAATACTCGGATTGATTATAATCAAAGGAAAAATAACTAAATGCTCCAATTCAAAATAAAACCCATGTTGCCTTGAACATCACAAATAAGAATGCTCAAATTTTATTTGCTCATAGCTTATGCTAAATCTATTACAAAAACTCGAACCCTTAACATGCATAATGAAAATGCAAAAAACTAAACTAAGTTCCTTCCCCCAACTCCAGCTCTCTGTCTCTTGCAGAAAAGAACCCCGCATATCAGCAAAGATTTACAATAAATAGACTTCTTCATAACCATTCGGTTCTCCAACGGTGACCTTTCAGTTCTATAACTGTTCCTTCTTGGAGATTCTCTTCACATTCCGATTGGTTTCTTTTGGTGACTTTTCAGTTCTGTAACTGACTCTTGTCTCTTTGATTTCCCATATTTTTCTTTTTGAAAATTGACATACTTATAAACTATGATTTATAAGGATATACATTAACATATTTGAATCATGTTTGGACAAGTGATATCAAAATATATTAAATTCAAATCAAAATGTTCCTTTGCTGGTCGGACTGAAAAATAATTCTGCCTATAAATTTGGGTCTGGTTGCGGGGGTCATATCTTTTGATTCCGTCGTTGGATCAAGCTCATCTTTGGATATGTTTTTCCAAACCTAGTTATCTTCGTTTTGACCGAAGTGATCGGAAAAATAATCACTTAGTCAAAAGATATGAGCTACTGAATACTGGTCTATATGACTATTACAAAATCAGAATTGATAAAATAAAGTTTCCAACCATTTTTCTTTCACATGTTATGTAACCCAGAGGTCTTCAATTTGCCAATATGTTATCTTCCATGCTTACCATGTTTATTCCTTGCTGAATTTTGGGAGTGATTCTCTAGAATGCTTGTGGCGGAAAATCCCAAATGAAGGTTGAAAAGCGTACCAAGTTCTCAGTTTTCCACTTCTCTGTTGTACGTGAAATTCACACATTCTAGTAACAGCTACACTTTGAAAATAATTAACAAGCAATACTTCTTCTTTGCTATCAGTTCACTGGTTATGGAACACTCTAATTCATCCTTTGTAGAAATTTGACTTTTGTCTTCTCCCTTTGTGGAAAACTCCAAACTGACTACGAAAGGCATAGCAGAAAATGAATTTTCCACTTCATATTTAATGTCATGTTGATGTCCAAATCTTCAAGCAATAAATCATTATAAATCAATTAAGAGCTCTTTTCCATCTCTCTATTGTGGATTTGATACTTGGTGGAAATTCCATTTTTGAATGCGAAAAGCGCACCCAATCTCAATTTTCCATTTCCATGTGGTGGGCACAATTTTGATGTAGAATGATTCACAAATTACTTTTTTGGAGTGATCTTGATACTAGACCCCATATATCTTCATTGTGGATTGAGATTTGACTTCTCTCCTCATGTGGAAAACTGAACTTCGACTGCGAAAGGCGCAATGGAAAATGAATTTTCCGCTATGCATTTTTCCTTTTGGTGGAAAATGAAACATTTGCTTCTCCAATGGAAAATCTAAAAATGACTATGAAAAGCGTAGCAGAAAATTAGTTTTCCACTACACTTTTCCCTTTGGTGGAAAATGAAACATTTGCTTCTCCAATGGAAAATTTGAAAATGACTGCGAAAGGCGCAGCGGAAAATGAGTTTTCCACTGTGCATTTTTGCTTTGGTGGAAAATCCTGATTTGACTACAACATTATGGAAAATTCAAAAGTGCTTCTTCATGGCAGAAAAATGAACTTTGACTTCAAAATTGTAGTGGAAAATGAATTATCCGTTTCTTTAAAACTTTGGCGGATTTTCACCATTTTGCTTCCACATCTGCATATCTGCACTCGGAAACAATTCAATCCTTCATACAAACTTTCTTAGAATCAAGGAATACATTAGTGGAAATTTATCATGGGGGGTGACTTAAAAGTTTTAAAAATTGTGGTACTTTTAGTGCGCCTACACTTAGATTCAGCCTCTCCTGGTGTGTGAGTTAATAAACAGTGATCTAGGTTATACAGGAAGTTTGTAGTGAAGAATAAGGTGGTTGAATGATAACTGTTTGACAAAATTACCCAGTTGCAATTTCAGAATTCTGTTATTAAAATTAGCCAAGATTATTACAGTATGTGTGTCTTTTTAAAATTATTTTAAGAATATATATATATATATATATATATATATATATATATATATATATTCAAATGTTTGATAAAAGTGTTTATAAAAGTGCTCATTTATTGTTGATTTTCCATCGAGTCTTTGGCAATTTTGAGATTTTGATTTTTTTTAAGTAGACCGAGAAATTGCTGAGACCGAGATTTACAACTATGATTTTAACCAATTAACTATGAATAAATTATACCTACCATTAAAATTAACAATGTTTATGCATAACCAAAAGGTTCAGGGAATAAGTGTTTTAAGTTTTAAATAGGTTCCAAAGAAATTTTTTGTTTCTATTATGTCACATAAATGTGATTTGTGACAGTTACACTTTATATGCCCCTCTTATCTTTTTTCATCATCATTAATATACCAGATACTCACTGAAGGAGGTTTATAGCATTCAAAAGACCCAATTACACCTAGGGAAACATCATTTGCATACTTTAAACTCGTACTATGACCACCAACATTTATCATATATGCTGTCTAAATTTCTCAACATCCTATAGTTGTGGATTCCCCCTATATTTACAAGATTGAAGCTTAGAAAGAACTCCCCTTAGTTACTGCCCCTTACTTTATTTTGGCCATTCATGGAATTTACTAGAGTTTCATTCATTATTGCATTATTTCTATATAATTTTGCATCCAGCATTTTTCAGTACAACCAATCTGTGTATCATAAATATGCTTTTGAAAGCCTCACAAGAGTCACAACCACTGACTGCCAAGGATAAAAGACTGACATGCAAATTATAATCAGCACGTAGGATGAGAAATGCTAAAGAACAATATGATCTTGTCATACATTAATCTATCTGCATTTTCTGACTAAGGTTTTTAACTGAACCGGTTCTAATCAGAACCAGGAACGATATTTATCTAAAGTTGTCCATCCAAGTAAACATAGCCCTACTTACCGATCTGTGAATTTGCATGTCTGATTCTTGAGCATCACTCCCAGTCGAATACCAACCAAGAATATCATACTTCGGAAAAACCTTTTTATCTGCACAATTCAGATCCCAATTAAAACACGACAGGCTAACAAAATGGCAGTTATGAAAGAAGCTCATTATTACAAAAGCAGAATTCCCAAAAAAATCTCCTTGAAACAGTAAATTGTAAATAGTAATACCTTAATATATTACATTTTTGGGGCCTCCTATATATCACAAGTGGGTAAAAGTTGCATCCGTGATTATATAATGAAATGCATAGAGCAGCAAATAAAATTCAAGGATATTTTTGTTTTTACAACTTTCCTTACTTTCCTATAATATAGATTAACGAATCCCAAATGTTTCTGTTAAACATAGAAAATACTTCTTCAGAATGAATACCAGTTTTCATTAAAGCCATTTTTATATGCTTCGCACTCATTAATCATGTTATTCAGATCTGTCCAACTACTGAAATAATAGTGGAAGGCAGGGTTTTTCTGCTTTGGCAGCAAATAGCTAGCTGACATGGTCCAAAGTCTATTTCTTTGACTATTCATGGCAGCTAAGTTTGACTCCAATATTGGGAATTTAATCGTAATCAATGATATATTCAGACCGTCCAGATCTTGCGTTCATCACCCACTTCTTCAACTTAAGTTGGTGCTCAAGGACAAATGGTACTAGGGGCTAAGTCTATTCTGCTCTCCTACATAATTAACCATATCTGCAGAGCTCAGCAATTATTCCTCAGACTCCAGCAATCACAAACTAATCAGTGCTAAAGTAAAAAAAAAACATGCCACAGGTAGTTTTTGAAAAATCACAAGACTTTAACATAAAAGTACAACTTAAAAAACTCAGTGACTTAGTAGGGTGTAACCTATGTTACCCCAAGTTTCTGGGACGGGAGGACAAGGAAACAGGTTTCCGAGATGGTTTTCTTTGGCTGAAATAGGGGACAGTAGGGGTTAGCTATATATATATATATATATATATATATATATATATTTTCATGAATTTCAGAATTACAGAACATTGTCACATTCATCAAAGCAACATAGTCTAAAATTATCAATTTCATTCATCAAATCAGCATAGAACATAGCATCAAACCAAATCATCGTTTAAGAATAGGAACATAGGATGGCATCAAATGAAAGAATCAATCTGCCATAGATTAGACTTTAGAGCCCTTTCTTGTGGGTTTTGGAGGAAAACCGAATTTGTTGTGCCAAATCTTCCTAGACGGGTAGCAACCATCTTGTTTGGGCAGTAATCAGCTACAACAATTTATTTCTGAGCAATTAGTGCTGCTATTAGAGCATTATCAAAGGTGAAAACAATCTGAGTATTCCTCAACCCAACAGCAATCATTTCCAGGTCTGCAATATGAATATCAAATAGAAGTCTGATTTACAATAATTTTCAAGTCTAGTTTGTTGAACAAAAGTTGAAGTTTTAATTTTCAATCATAGTTGGATGCTAAGTTTGTAACGGCTTCCGAAAAAAAATCTTTCAACATGGGTTATATTAACATATTTTATTATTTTAATGTGGGGCCAGCAAATGGGCAGAAAATCACCGTTTATTAATGTTTTTTTTAAGTTGAATTTTATTTTAAAATCCGAAACTTCAAGCAGTACCCAGGACGCATGGGAAACGGCTACAGAGTCTTGTGACGGTCAACACCCTTTGGAAACGCGTTGACCATTTCTGAAGTTTCAGGGACGGATTTCTAATTTTCTTGCTTGGGTGGGGATGACTTGGAAATGTTTCCGGTCGTCCCAGAGTCCCCGAAACGGGAACAATTTCCAAAACTCAAGGCTTAGGGCTGGAAACGCGTCCCCAAGTAACATAGGGTTTAACTCACCGGTGGTAAAAGTATGTTTTTGAGACAGTTTCAAAATGCTACCAGAGCAGAGAAAGTGGAGACTGTAAATACCCTGTACTAGCATATTACCAAAAGTTTAATTGCTACTAGAGCAGAGAAATCGGAGACTGTAAATCCTTTGTACTTGCATGTTAGCTGCCACTGTAAATGTCCATTCAGATGCCTATGACAGCCATTGGCTGCTGAGAAAATATGTGCGGATAAAGTTTGCAGCAAATGTTACTGGTTTTTAACTTGTCTTTCTGAATAAGCATCCTTGGTTGGCTTGCAATCCTGCAGGATGGTGTGGTTTGGCTTTGGAGTTGGAGGACTCGATCAATGAAGAGATGGTACTTGGTCATTGCTGGGTAGTTTGTGGTTGTTGTGTTAATTGAGTGACTCAGTTAATGAAGGCATTCGGGGATGCTTGGGGCACTCGGAGTATGTTGTGGCTCGATTTACACTAGGAACTCGGTAGTAGTGTTGCTTGAGTTGGCTCAGTCAATAAAGGACCTTGGTTATGCTTGATGGATTTGCTAATGCTCGATGGTGGTTTCTAACACTCAGTCGTGTCTTGGTTTCTATGTTGCCCGAGTTGTCTATGAGCCGACTTTTTGGCATTTAATTTGGGTTGTATGTATTAAATATGTGTTGCAGCCGACTTGTGGCTTATGCATATATTTAATGTAAGGGTTTACTTTAATTTGTAATTGCTAGGCCGACTTGTGGCTTAGTTAGGTATAAGTAGGGGGGCCTTGTGGAGTCTTTAGGCATTCATGCGGAGGACTAAGAGATTCATCCAGCTTAGAAAGAGGATGTGGCAGAAGAGCGAATTTGAGAAGGGTTAGTAGTTGTGGCTCGGGAAACAACGAGATTGTTTGGTGGGCTTGTGAGCACAAGTTTAGATCTTTCTTGAAGGTTCTACCAGTGTAGATCTGGACTAACTAGTGTAGGGATTTAATCTTGAGGGATCTTGCAGAACTGATATTGTAATTGCTATTGTATTTGGTCGTAATCTGAAAGGCCTTACAGCCAGGCATATTGCATGTAAACAGTTATTTTATAAATAAAGAGTTGCATTTGGTATTTGATTGTATATCTTGTGTTACGTTTTCGTTGTGTGGTTATTTGCAGAAATCCAGATTATCTCCAGTAAGGGCACCCTGGTATTCTCACTGCATCAGATGGTACCAGAGCAGAATTGTTCCTGAGTGTTTAGACCGAGAATCAAAGTTGAGGCAGTTTGCACTAGGACTTGGGTCAAGGCTACAAGAAAAGGTTGATCTTGTGGAGCTGATTGATCTTCTGGATTTGTGGATTTATTACTTTGGGCTTGCAAGAATCTTGGAAGATGCCTCCAGAAGATTGGAGCCTAGGGTGATTGATGATCTTTATGATGCTGTGGAAGTGAGGCTTTCAAAGAAGATGGCATTGATGAAGAGTGATACGATCGATGAGATCATTAGTGCTATAGGTGGCATACAACGGCACGTGGGTACTTAAGATGGGTATGCGGGAGTTGCTAGAGACTTTGAAGCTGCTAGATCAAGTCGTGAGGACAGAACTAATCGTGTGGAGAGACCTATGGGAAATAGGGCTGGTCAGTTTGTTAGGCCTAGATCTCAATTAAAGTTGAAGCATAAGATGGATGTTTCTAATTTTTTAGGTACTTTGAATTCTGAAGACCTAATTGATTGGATTGGTGAATTGGAAGACTACTTTGAGTTAGAAGATATTGGAGATCTGCTCAGAGTAAGGTTGGCACAAACTAAGTTGAAAGGATGTTGCTCTTTGGTGGAAAGAACTGCAAAGAGACAGAGAGGAGGAAGGTGAAATGAAGAGCACTAGATGGAGGTTGAAGGTAACTAAGTTGAAGGTTAAGTTCATTCCAGTTGATTATGAACTTGAGTTGATCAAGAGGTTGCAGCATTTGAAACAAAAGGATATGACTGTGAAAGATTATACCAAGGAGTTCTACAAGTGGATTATTCGGTTTGGGCATAGAAAATTGTCAAAGAAGAAGGTAGCTCAATACATTAATGGTTTGAGATTCAATATCCAAGATGAGGTTGGTATGTTGAAGATTGATTCGGTTGAGGATGCCTGTCTGTATGCCCTGAAGGCAAAAGATAAGTTGAAGAGGAAAGGTCAAGGTAATTCCAAAGGAAAGGAAAAGCAGGACTACTCAACAAAGGCTAAACCGAGTGCAGAAGATGAACCAAAACCTGTTGATCAAAAGAGGAAAGCAGGTAGAGGTGAATTTAAAGGTACTTGTTTTAGATGTCGTGAAGGACATAGAACTTATAATTGTCCTTTGGGTGGTGACAGAAGAGTTGATGTTGTGAATGAGGCTGAAAACCCTACTAGTGAACTTAAGCAAGGAGAGAATTTACTAGCTCAGTGAGTACTGATCGGTCAAAGGACAATGGAATCTTGTTAGAGGAGTAATTTGTTCAGGACTTGTTGTAAATCTGGTGGTAAAGTTTGCAATGTGATTGTGGATGGTGGTAGTACCGACAACCTTGTTGCTAAGGAGATGGTTCAGAAACTTGGTTTGAGGAGAGTGAGACATCCCTATAGGATTGGTTGGTTGCAGGGTGAGCATGCTTTGGAAGTGAGGGGCAGTGCCTTGTTGATTTCCAGATTGCGCAGTATAAGGATCAAGTGTTGGACATGAACAGTTGTCATTTGTTGCTTGGTAGACCTTGGCAATATGATTGTAGGGTTGTGCATGATTGTGTCAAGAATGTGTTTTCAATTGTGAAAGGTGGCAGGAAGCATTCCCTGATTCCTTTGCAGAAAGAAGAACTCAATAGGAGAAGCCTGTGTATTGGCAGCCAAGTTGAGCTGAAGGATTCTAAGAGGGTTAGAGATCAGTGTGGAAAGCAAACCTATGGAACATCGAGAATGGATGTGAAGAAGCAAAAGAATATCAAGGGAAAGTATGTACAAGTTGAGGACTTGGAGGATATGTATGTAAAGAACCAATTTGGGATTTATGAGTTGAATCCCAAAAGATGTTCTTCCAGATATTAAGAACATCTTTTCGAACCTGGGGTGTCTGATATAGGAGCATCCTTGGTTGGCTTGCAATACTACAGGATCGTGTGGTTTGGCTTTGGAGTTGGAGGACTCGGTCAGTGAAGAGATGGTACTCGATCATTACTAGGTAGTTTGTGGTTATTGTGTTAACCAAGTGACTTGATTAATGAAGGCAATCAACGATGCTTGGGGCACTCGGCGTATATTGTGGCTCGGTTTACACTAGGAATTCGATAGTAGTGTTACTTGAGTTGGCTGGATCAATGAAGGGGCTCGGTTATGCTTGATGGATTTATTGATGCCCGGTGGTGGTTTCTAACACTAAGTCGTGTCTTGGTTTCTGTGTTGCCCGAGTTGTCTGTAAGCCAACCTTTTGGCATTTAATTTGGGTTGTATGTATTTAATATGTGTTGCAACTGACTTGTGGCTTATGCATATATTTAATGTAAGGATTTATTTTAATTTGTAATTACTAGGCCAAATTGTGGCTTAGTTGGGTATACATAGGGGGCTCTTGTGAAATCCTTAGGCATTCATGCGGAGGAGTGAGAGATTCATCCAACTTGGAGAAGAGGATGTGGCAGAAGAGCGAATTTTGAGAAGGGCTAGTAGCTAAGGCTTGGGAAACAAGGAGATTGCTTGGTGGGCTTGCGAGCACAAGTTTAGATCTTCCTTGGAGGTTTCTACCAGTGTGGATCTGGAATACCTAGTGTTGGGATTGGATCTTGAGGGATCTTGCAGAACTGATGTTGTAATTGCTATTGTATTATTTGACCGTAACACGGAAGGCCTTACAGTCGGGCATATTGCATGTAAACAATTATTTTATGAATAAAGAGTTGCATTTGGTATCAGATTGTGTATCTTTTGTTGTGTTTCCGCTGTGTGGTTATTTGCAAGGGTCCAGATTACCACCAGTAGGGGTACCCTCGAATTCTCAATGCATCACTTTCCATTCAATCACAATTGAGAAGCCATCCCATGTGACTGCAAAACCTTACTAGCTTAGATCATGAACCTGTTTGTTTGGATATATCTGTACCATTACAGTACAATAATGTTCAGATCTTGCACCATTCAAATGCATATAAGCAACAGCTGGTCACATGCAGATATATAATTTTTATTGATATTGAAACTTGAAATTCATATATATTGGACTAATTTTTTGGTCTACGATGTGTATTGAACTCTAAATGTTTGTTGTATATAAAGGAAATCAGTAAAATGTTCCAAAAAAAAGTACTATGTTTATTTTGAAAGAACTTTTTTAAGACTATGCATTTTACTTTTTAATATTTGATTTTGCTAAGTTATTGCTGAGCCTGAGGTTTTCAATAATGAAATCAACAGGTCTCGTAATTGATGACTGAAATAAGCTGCTTTGAAATAATTGAAACCAGGAAATTTGCTGCAGATGACAAACATGGTGGACATGAATGTAGGAAGTGTTTGTCTTAAAAGTTCTAATCTCAATCTCTTTTCACTAAATCTGATTTAGCATTCCATTAAATTAACAAATAATTGTGAAAAAAAAATAAAGATTTTGGTAACATCGCATGTTGAGGAGAAGGTTAAAATTCTGTAGAATATTAGAAACTTGGGACAACAATTAAACTCTAGTAGAGGTAATATTTAGGTTCTAGAAAACTATTAGACAATTAACCATGAAAATAGACTAGCGGGATGATATTCCACCAAGGGATTTATGATATTTAATGAATGGAAAGCTAAAAGAAAGAAATTCTTAACTAATTAAAATCCAGAAGATATACGTAAACAACATCTATTTGAAACTATTTGTAATTACCTCCTTGAATGGTAATAAGTACCTTTAACTAGATAAAATTTGTTCTCAATAGGATTGTTTGCAGCAGTACATGACTTCATAGTATAAAAGCATAACTACAATTAAGAGTTGACACATTTACTTTTGAGAAAATTACAGTCTTGAAATTCATTTACAAAAATCATAAATAAAGTAGCATAGGTATATAAGATTAAGGTGATTTATCATACGAATCAATTATAAACATCTACATATGAATGTTGTTTTCATATATTTCCTAAATGATAGAGATTAGGAAAAATAAAGGTCTCTAGATAAAATGTGTTAATGCATGAACTAGAATTTCAGATATAACTAAGAAGATAGGATTCTACATTAGGTCTCATAAAGGAGGTAAAACCCTTAGAATCTAATTACGTAAATTAGACAATTACTTCATGGAAATAAACATGGTTATGAGCATGCATTTGAGAACTCCTTATAAGAAAATTTGCCTCCTAACAAAGGATTGCATTTAATTATGATCATACAGTTTACTTAAGGTAAGTAACCATGAAATTTAATTACAGGATTATGATGACTTCTAGGTGTTGAATAACTTAGATCTTTTCTACAAATGTACTAACATTGCCAGTGTGATTGATGTCTTCCAAATGCAGATTTGGAGACTCTTAAATATGAGAGGAAGAGACATGTCTCTATAGTTAATCATCATTAGTTAAAAAATAACTATGTGTATAACTGATCTTTAAGCATA
Organism: Cupressus sempervirens; assembly: GCA_028749045.1. Classification (NCBI taxonomy): domain Eukaryota; kingdom Viridiplantae; phylum Streptophyta; class Pinopsida; order Cupressales; family Cupressaceae; genus Cupressus; species Cupressus sempervirens. The sequence goes on along the minus strand of CM053783.1, from coordinate 762,368,076 downwards.
TATGTAATATTAATATATTAATCATATATGTAATATATTATTATACCATTATATAATAATATATAATGTATAATATATATAATATTTATTATATTACATATATAATATATATTATACATATAAGATATTTATCTTAAAGATCATTTACCATCAAGAATCCCTCTTAGCTAGGAAGGATTTATAGAACACATTATGCTCTCAAGAATAAGAAGAGATATCATCTTAGTATGATATTCAATTCACTATGAGACTAAATTTCTCACCTTTCATAACACACAATTGAAATAATTTCCATTACTTTAAAAAAAACACCATCTTAAGTGTGGTCTATAGTAGCAACTATGGTATCTTGCAAGATCCGGCCCAAAAAACCATGATAATAGGTCTACCATTTGTAAGATCGCCAGTTTATAATGGTAACCTTCTAACTGTTCGTTATCACGATGTCCAGCAAAATCCGGCCCAAAGAACCATGATAACAGGTCTACCATTTAAGATATCGTCATCTTATAATGGTTACCTTTTGTTTTATATATGTCAATGAAAGATCATCACTTTCATTACATATCATATGCGCAATAGTGACCACCATGAGCCCAATCAAAGGGTGGTACAAAGGCTTTCACCTCATTCTCTCACAAAAGAATGCATTACAAGGAATTCCACTTAGAACTTCTCCTCATAGAGAAGATATCATTAACAAAGGATTGCACCTCAAAATTCTCCCTCTGAACAATGAGCCTGAGAAGTCGGGTCCTCTAGTTACTCTAATAGAAACTCTCTTCACTCAAGGATGCCTTTTGAACTCCCTCTAAATCTGATATCAATCTTCTGACATTTTGGTGGTAAGTCATTACTTCCTCATGATATACTTCTTAGTGATATACATAATAGTAGGCCCATCAAAATCATGCAGTCACACACATGTATTTCTAGACTCCCTCTGAGTATCAATCTTCTAAGCTCCTGTGTTGCCTTCGAAGAAGTGTCATACTCCCTCCTAATGTAGAAGAATCTCATAATCTTAATCATCAAAGATGTTTTCTTCAAGAGCCTCACTTTATCCATCTTAATCATCAGGGTCTTTGGAAATTGGAACTACTATCATTAGATTGAGTCTACACAATATTTGGTAGCATTTGTAATGTATCAACTTTCTTTTCCTGTAAGAACATCTCCAAAAACATAAAGGAAAAGATCAAGGCAAATAACCCTTATAGTATGTATAGAATTACAAATAAATGAATAGATAAATGTAAAAGATACTAATACTTATTTGCCCATGAGAGTCATGGAACATCTCCTTTTCTAAGGATGGTTCAAGGGGGAATAAAGCATTGGTTATTATACCCCCACAATGTAAAATTCCCACTCTTATATCGTTGAACACTTTAACATCACATCAAATATGGCAATTTCTTTCTAAGTTCCAACTTGCTCTTTTCATCCATTAAGGATCCAAACATTCAATGAGCTTAACAATAGAAGCAAACTCATCCACAATTCACCAATATCTAGATTGAGTATGACTGTGCCACATGAATGAATTTACAACTTATACGTCAAGTTTCATTCATCAAAGAAAGGCTTGTAGATGGTTCAAAATTCAAATGAATTCTTAAAAGCTTCATTAACGTCTCACAACAACTCAAATTTCCTTTGTTTATGCAAAGGTATTTGTTAGATCTTTTGATTAATCATATTATTATGCATCATATAAGATCGTCATCATATATCAAAGGCGGGCCCATTAAGATTACATAGTCACGAGGTAAATTCATAAATCACGGTCCTCTTGATTGCTACAAATCATTGATCACTGGAGATTCCATCTCGACATGGTTTACTCCCTTAGGATCAATGTGATTGAGCCTAGTCCCTCGCTTTCAAGGTTGCCTTTAATGTAATGTCAAGCTCCCTCTAAATCTCAATCTCAATCTCCCTCTTCCTGTAATAACATTCTTGGAGAAACAAAAAATCAAAGCAAATAGCTCTTATAGTACGTAATCAAAAATAAATAAATAAATAAGAGAGAGAGGCTACAATAATACTCAAGGATAATAATTAGTTTGCATGATTATATAAGAGCGTTAAAATAAAAACATCTAATTTAAATATATGTTTTAAACATATATACATATATTCAAATTCTCAATATATATATATATATATATATATATATATATTAAACGAATTATTTCCTTTTTAATTACCATATTATATTTACAAGAACAAATATTTAATTAATTAGTAACATCCTAATTAACATTATATACCTAAGAGCAATTCATAATACAATCCACAACTAATATAGCATACCTGCAAATGTCATACCCAATTACCTTTACCCTCTCTAACGTGGGCCTTGTTGAATTCCTTTCAATCTTATTCACTAACACAAAGTCAACTCTTGTTGAACTACTTGGTGGCACGTGTTCCTTGTACATTGATTGATCACTTTAATGTGTATGGGTTTCATGTCCTTTCATTTCCCCATTTCATGTCGTGGTCTTTGTTTCATTATCAATAAATTCCCATGTGAATTATATGGATGGTATGTGCAAATACCCGACTATTATTATACGTATGTGATTTTTTCATATGCAGAAGTCCTAAGAATAGAGGCCTCCGATATGAATGTCAATATCTCTTTCGACATAATGTATTTGTGCTTGATGCTAAATTGGATTGAATAAATAATGAATGGCAATGAAGACTACGGAGTGATGGATACGAATACCACTATATGATTTGTATTCATACTCAAACACATATAACTATTTATTGCCTCATAGTTCTTCATTTCTTTTCCCCTGTAGATGATCGCCCATTAAACATCATTAGCACCATATGTTGATATCCATCAATAATAGAGTTCATGATGTCAGTCAATTTATTATTGAGGATGGCCATGGTCAACACATCAACTATTACAAATTCTCATCGCATACTTATAGATACAATCCATTAAAAGGAAAACAAGAAGCCAGATTTGAAACATTTCTTCCTTCCGACTATGTATCTTGGGATCCATTGTGAAATATTTGCTTACATTTCAATAATAATATTAGCGTATATCACTCTACACCAATATAGGGATATGAACTCCATGGTGGCTTGGTATGGTATTACTAAAATAATCTTTGAGTTATTTGCATAGCATATACTAGCTTTAATTCAGATAGTAACAATCGAGCAATGTTTCTTACATTTGCAATTTGGCTATGATACCATGTTGAATAACTTAGATCTTTTCTGCAATGTACTAACATTGTCAATGTGATTGATGTCTTCCAAATGCAGATTTGAAGACTCCTAAATATGAGAGGAGACATGAAGAGACATGTCTCTATAGTTAATCATCATTAGTTAATAAATAACTATATGTATAACTCATCTTTAAGCATGTATGTAATATTAATATATTAATCAAATATGTAATATATTGTTATATTATTATATAATAATATATAATGTATAATATATTTTATTACATATATATATATATATATATATATATATATATATATATATATATATATATATATATAAGATATTTATCTTAAAGATGATTTATTATCAACAAGGTATTTCATGATAAAATCAATCCGACAAAAGCTACAACCTTAACACCAGGAGCAAGTCAAAGTTTAGGGGTGGAGGATGTAATACCTCTCTTACCTTAACAAGTATTACTAGGGATATGAAGATAGTATAAGTATGCTTGGACTAGGTTGGGAGATAAGGTTACTTCTAGTACTCCTTGATTTTACAACTTTACAAATTCATGCATAGGTAAAACTATAAGATAACATCCCACAATCTTAAAACAAAAAGAATGGTACCTATCTACTCATAAATTGGTAATCAACTAGGTTCTTATGTTATAATATGTTTACAAACAGTTCTATACTTATCATGCACATCCTTTTTGGCTTATGATGTTAGAAAGGAAACTAGTTCATATTGTCTAAGGGAACCCGTTAGGACTCTTACATCTATGATCAAAGTGATCTTATGAACAAAAAGTTATTTCAAAAAAAAAAAGTATTCACCAAGCTTAGTAACATTTAGACTTAACCTTTCGGGTTCCTTAGCAAGGCATTACAAGTTATGGTATTGACTTTTAAAGTGTCAATTGCCACTTCTCTTTAAGTAGAATTTTGCATTTGTATAATTCTTAACTGATAGTAAAATCTATGTATGAAGCCTATTATCAAGAGTGGGGAGCCCCGTATAAAACCATCACTATTTTATCTATAAGCTTGTAACATCTCATAGAAATCCATGTGGAACTACTACTAAACTATTCAAAACAAATAACTATAATAGATCAAAATCAAAACAAGTAAAGATATAGAATTAGTTTAATACATTTTAAATTCTTTCTAACATGAATTTCGTGGTTGAGAGTGTTTTTGAATCAGCATCACCTCAGCACTATTATATAAATCTCAGGTAATGCATTGGTCTTCTTAAATAAAATCGTAGCCCCAAATAAAAGGTGTGATCACATAGCACAATGCAAAATATCAACATTCTAATATTGTGTAAATTGCAAAATTGTTAACATCGCTAACTTGCAAGGACAATCACAAGCTCTTTTATGGGGGCAAAAATAAATCTTCCAATTTGATGACCATGGAAGATTGGAAGCCTCTAAGAGCTAGAAGTGAACTAATTAATTTGAAAAAAACGACATTACTTCTGTTAGCACACAATGTTAAGCTAAAAGTAAAGTATCACTAACTAAATATGGAGTGGGATAAAATTGTGTGAGAACTACCCTATTGTGCGAAGTACCCAACTTATTCGGTGAGAACTACCCTAACGTGCAAAGTACCCACAAGCAAAGAAGCAATAGTTTGCAAAAAATTGTGATTATACTCAATTAATTATGAATAGGGGAGCCAGCTGATTTTTCCCTTGAAAAAATCTTCATTTGTGAAAACATTGTGGACCATATTAGACAAATGATTTGGTAAAACATTCAATGAATTAATGAATGAGCAAGATGCTCATATATAATTTACAAGAATGTTATATATGAGCAAGAAGCTCATATATAATTTACAAAATTACCAAAAAACTTGGATATATGGCTGATTCAGCGTAGAATTGGTGTAAAAAATTTGGTTATTTAGTCCCTCAATTTTCTCACCAATCTCTGGAAAACCCTAAACTAAAATAAGCAAGTAGAGTAATTGTGGTCATCAATGGACTTTGAAAGGGACTCAATCATCTTAAATTGCTAGGGTTATTTGAGCTATAGTGTAGATAAGATAAGATAAGATAATGATATTAATGTCCAACAAAAGACCACCAAAAGGTCTATGGGACTATGGTGTTACAACAATGAGGATGGCAACAGCAGGAGCACCCAATAGTGTCTGAAAACAAAAGCATACAACAAAACAAGAAGAAGAAAAGAAATAGAGAGAGGCCAAGACAAAAGACTAAGAGTCCTTTCTAGGCAGAACGAAATCAGCCACAGAAGGATATGCCTATCAATGGGTAGAAGCTTTGCGCTATCTCTCAGAACTCGTAGAGGAGTGTCGCTGCTACAAATTGCCAGTAAGGGATCTGACAAATCTAGCAGATCTAGAATCACCGGAGGCGCTAGTAGAGCTAGAAAACCTTTTCACACCATGCAAAGGAGATAATGGTGTGAAAAAGGCAATAATGAGCTGAGTAGAAGTATGCTAGGGAGGAAGTAGTGACTGTAGAGTTCTATCACAAAGCATAGTGGCCTCCTGAAGATAAGGTGCAAGACACCACTAATCATAGTAATTGAAAAAATCAAAAAGAGAGAAACACTCCCGAAATAGACAGAAAAATCTCCCTCTAATCTTATAGTAGATAGGGCAACGGAAAAGAAGGTGAGTCTGTGTCTCAGTCTCATCCAAAGCACAACTTATAGATCCGCTCTCCATTGTCAATATGATGGTCGGTCTGAGCTCGAAGACGGTGAGAACCAACTCTAAAAGACCCTAGGGAGATACACAGAGCGTGAGACCACTACCGAGAAAGGTAGCTAGGACGAACAATAATCCCATCAGAGATCTCGAAAAAGTGCTCCGCATAAAAGGACATCCTCTGACATAAACTAACAGGTGGGTTAATTCCGGTAGTGGCAATGTACTCTCTATAAATGTCAAGTCTAACATGCTCATTTAACTCCTGCGTGAGGGGAGAAGACCAGTAGGGGCATTCAACAGGAACTAGTAAGGGAGGAGGTGGTCAATATCTATCCCAATCGATCCTAGCAAAATCAAAACTCACAGTAATAATCGAACAACAGTAAGCCAAGTAGGAGTACCGATCACAATCACCAACCAAATCCACAAAACCATGTAGACGATGGAGGAACCAAATCACATCAAAAATGGTCGCGAGACTAAAAGGATGAGCGTCGAACTTAGCCAGAATGATACTATGAGGAGTGAACCTGTGAAATCTAATGATGCACCGAAAAGAAATATCTAAACCCACTCAATCGATGCCCAATCAAAACCAAGGAGAGATGGACTCCAAACCACGGACCCATAAAGAACTTTCAGTCGCACAAGGGATTCCAAGAGGGATAACTTGGATGAGAGTAGAGCAATTGTGGCCATTAATGGACTTTGAAAGGGACTCGATCATCTTAAATTGCTAGGGGCATTTGAGCTATAGTGTAGAAGCAAATGATGAATCTGCTCTAATGATGAATCTGCTCTAAACTTCAGATTTGAAATGACTCAAACTCTTTGGAGGCCCCACCCCCTGGATTATGATACAAACAAGTATATTATTACAGCTACCCTGATTAAAATTATAACTATTATGCACTACCATGCATGGTACTTTGATGGGGAAGGATTGAACCACCATACTTTACAATTAAAATCATGAAGTAGTTTTAAAATTTAAATTGTTATTAACTATTAATATATTGTTATTAACTATTAATATATGAATTGTTATGAAGTAAATTATAATTGAAGACAATATAAAAATTTGGAAGTTTATATTTAATTTTTAATGCATGCATACAAATGGACGCACATAAACACAGATGCACACACGAATAATATATTTATTAATTTTATTACTAACACTTCTCTCTACCTAAAATAGCTGTTAGTGAGCTAGGTATTGCCAGAACCAATGACTCGCTAATCTTTTCCTTCAACTAAACAAATGCCTTCTGTTGAATTCTACTCCATATAAAAAACTTTCCAACTGCTACTTTGGAATATAAAGCATTGCAGTTGTGGAATGTGATTCAATAAGCATTCTAAAATATTGAACTACCCTACAAAACTCCTTGCCCAATCGCAATTAAAGTCTTGGATCACTTCAAAGTGACCTCTACTTCTAATCAAATCAGTAGCTAGATCACTGTCTGTAAATTTTGATCTCAGTTGCTTCACAGAATTCCCCGATTTCATCTGACTTAAACAACTATTTAGTGACTACCCACTTGAAAAGTCTGATAAATGTCGATCTCAGCTAATTCGGACTAGGGTAATATTTGATCTCAGATTTAGACAACTATTTGGTGACTGTCCTCTTAAAATATTAACAGAATATTTACCTATCAAAAATCAATTTTCTCCAATTCATGGTTTACACTCAATTTGATTTGTGCTCTCTATATCTCCATGCAATTGAAATAATCTTAATTTTAATTTTTATCTTAAATAGTCTGCCTCTTTTTCTCTCATTTTCTATGGTTTTTTAAATCTAATTTACTCTCGATTTTTTCAAAATATCTTATACCTTTTGTTTGCCAATTTTTTCCTCAAAATTTTTTTGCTGCTATAGCTGTAAGTTCTGGTTTAAATGTGATTAAAGAAATCATATCAAGTAAGCTAAAGTTCGTCCTGCAAAATGAATTCGCCATTTTCTAGAGCACACTGTTCATTGTTTACCAAGGTTTACAAAAATTTATCGAAAGTAGCTATTACAAAAATACAAAAGTTTAGAAAGCCAGAGTTTCTTCCCATCACTGCTTGCATGCTTATTAAAATAAATGTATAGAACTAATCAAGCAATCCAAATGCATTTATGTGCTGTTACTAGTCTATTCAAGAACAAGGAAAAAGAAAACATTTCTTGGAGATCGCCAAAAGTTGGTTTTGTCAAGTTAAATGTTGATGGAGTCACGAAAGGCAACCCTAGTGCAGTGTAGCTGATGTAGTGATTACAGATGTCCACGGATCTATTTTGAAAGTTGGATCATTCCATCTTCATCTAACTCTGAGAATGAGGAGTAAACCTTGGCTTTCCTTTAAGGTAAAAAATTGGTGCCCTCTAAGAATTGTAGATTACTTGTAATAGGCACCCTGGAAATGCCCAAAAACTGAACCAACTGCTGAAATAGAGTTTAATGTCTTTGCATAGATTTAAAACCACATAACACGAACAAGAAGGAATTTAACATGAAGATTGAACCACTGCTGAAATAATATTAGTTCTCAAAATGATAAAATCAAATACATAGTAATGTATTCCAAAGGTCAAACCCCAAGGGAATGACATCTAGAATGTTACAAGAGAGAATGAACGTCCTCTAATGCCAAGACCAAATCTCTAACTCACACCTCCAAGCTTTTATCAAATGCAATTCACAATCATCCGATACTCAATAATGACTGTCCCACCTCTATTTATACTTTTCCTACACCCTTCTAGAAGGAAATCAAATATTAATTAATTGCAAGTACTAGAAGCTTCCCCCTTCCAATAATTAATGCACTCTCTAGAAACTCCTCCCTTGCAATACAATAATTAACTGTGCTTCTAGAAAATTAAACACACTCTAGAAGCTTCTCCATTGTAATACAATAATTAATTAAATTAATTAAATATAAAGTCACCTTTTAATTTTTAATTTATTTAATGACTTTATAAGAAATTAATTTAACTACTAAAGAGGGGACATTACATTACTCAAAGTTGAGGGCAACTCCAAGGTCATTATTCTCGGGACAGATTGGAAGCTCAGTAGTGTTTTGGATGATTAGAAGCTGGCTAGCTCCTCAAAAAGATTGTGTTTTCCTATTGGTACAGGGAAGGAATCAGGTGGTGGATATCTTACCAAATGAAGTATAAAGTAAACCTTTTTCTATGAAATATACTTTGTATTCAACTGAACGAGGAACACAAACTCTTGGACACAGAGCTCCTTACAAGTGTTTCTGCCATTCAAGTGCTAAGGGATCGGCGCTATCTTTCCTCTAGAAAAGATGATAGAATGATGATTAAGCTAGATATTAAAAAAGAATATGATAATGATAACATGGATTTTTTATTAAAGCTATTGGAGAAACTTGGTTTTGAGCTGATTGGGTTTAAAGGATTGAGGGATATATTAAGACTCCTAGGCTGTCGATTCTAGTGAATGGAAGTCCTCGAGGATTTTTCAGACAACTACTAGCATCAAGCAAGGTAACATAATTTCTTCCTTTTTCTTTATTATTTTGGCTGAAGTGCTTGGTAGACTTATAACTAAAATGAGAACCAATGCACACTAGAAAGGCGTTAAGATGGTGTATGGAATTGATTCTTTCTCCTATCTGTAGTTTGTGGATGACACCTATCTAATGGGTGAAGCTACAGTTTGGGAGGCTAATGTTATTAATGATCGGTTAGCATCCTTTGGGATTGACTCAATGAATGAATTCCTTGCTCTCAAAGAAAATAGCGTGTAGTGCCTCTCCCATTTGACTTATGTAAGTCATCCCTTTGGATGCAACCTTGTTAATCTCTCCTTGAGAAGGGATCATGATTGTGACCATGAGTGATCTACACCATTGAGATGATTGGATTTATGTTACTGTATCAATTGCTTTGATTATGCTTATGGCTGATTTATGAGATTATGATGTGTTAGATGGTTCACTGAGGTTTGTGTCAGTGGTTACCAAGATCATGTGGTATCATGTTGTTGTTCCGTGATTATCCTGAGATGTGTGCAGAGTTTGCACTGTGTACTATTACCTTGGTACATTGGACTAGGTTTTTGTAGTAGTGGTTAGTCATGCTTATGATTGTGTTCGCTTATGTGTTTTAAGTGCCCTTTCATGTTGTGTAATCAACCATTATTGAATGCTTAAATAATTAGAAATGGATTGTCCATGTTGGATTCTTTGGTTATGTGTTGCAGATATTTACCTTGTTATATTTTGATCCGAGAGATACTTGTTACTCATGTTAAGTTTTACATTTGAGATGAACTGAGGGTCAGATGTTATACTATGATTTCAATATCATAGATGTTAGACTACTATGTTGTTTACTTGATCATAATTGCATAATGATGCCATTTTGAGATGATAGTATGCTTCATGATCATATCTAGTTATCCAGCATTTGAACATATTTCTATTTACGTTATGTGATGGATTTAATGCTATGGTTATTTACTTCATTTTTGCTTAATTATGCTATATGCGAACATGAGTGATGTAAATAGATTATTTTGGTATTATTGAATAAATGGTTAAAATTGGTTATTTAATGCATTTATTGTTTCGGCTATATTCTTTTATGCAATTGCACTTGATTGTGTTGTTTAGTGTGCAGGATTTATATCCCTGCCAATGGCACATGGAGTTAGTGATTCAGTTATTCATTATTTTACCAATGTCGTCTTTGTATGGTCAACCTATCCTTATTTCAATTGTTTAATTAAACCTTTCGGTGATTATTAAATCTAAACTCAATTGTATTATGTGATTATACCAATGAGCGTCTTTGTGCATTTAGAGTTTCACATTGTCACGAAAGTTGTTAAAGAAATTTTTATGTTTTTGGGTTTTCGCACTTTTCATTTTATTGAATTTAATTTTTGGCAACTTTGCCATAGATGAATTCCTAATTTACGAATAGCCTGTTTTCGTTTGGGTTGATTCGGAGTTTAACTAGATTGGCTAGTTATTGCCCTAATCGATTATTCACTCGAAAAGTGAATAAGTATTGAAAAAATAATAATTCCTCACTTCTCACATTGGAATTAAAAAGTTTGAGAGTAAAACCCAAAATCCTCTTCATAAGGATTTACTGTTTTGTTCGTTTTGGGAGCTACAAGGGTGGGATCGTTGCGAGATTGGTCTCGTTGGATCCATCTCGGGGAGACCTTGGATTGCCACGATTTTCGGCTACTTCTACAAGATTTTTATTTTATGGTTCAGATTCTTGTTTTGCCTTTTTGGTTGTGAGGTAAGGCTCTTCCATTTTATTGTTTCTGCTTCGTTTCAGCTTCTGTTTTTGTTAGTCGTTTGTTAGGAGGCTGAGAACTAGTATTTCCCTCCATTTTTGTTTGCTGGTTCTGCCCAGTTGGTCAAGTATGAACATTTTCCTTGTTTTCGAGATGGAGATTTGGGGTTTCGCGCCGTTATGCTAGCTATTTTTGTATATGGTGTCCAAACCAAAATTTTATTGAATTTTCGGGGTTTTTGTGTCCAAAGACCAAATAGGTTTTAATTTTGATGTTTCCAATTTTAGGAGTTTTACCTCATTTTGTGTGTTGCCCTATTTTCTTGGCATGAGTTTGGTCGTGGACTTGGATCATCCGTTTGGATGTCAGTCAGACCATTGTTGCACTTTTATGTTTGCATTGGGATGTGTGCCACATCCGTACTCTCGACTTTGTGTTCGGTTGAGTGATTTTATTCCTGGTGTTATGGTTTCTCTTGGACCCTTGTTATTGTTTCGTAGACAGAAGGATTCGTGTAGAATCCATACTCCCAGATTGAGGCCGGTTGAGTGAGTTCATGATGTTTGGTCTTGTTGCATCATTAGGATTCGTGTAGAACCCATACTCTAGGATTGAGGCCAGTTGAGTAAGTTCATGATGTATGGTTTTGTAGTTTATTAAGATGTGTGTCGCATCCATCCTCCCGAGTTGTTATTCAGTTGAGTATTATTTATGGTTGTGTTATCATCTAGCCCTTGTGTTTGATCTTCGCAATGGTGGTGCGCCACACACGAGCCTGTGCATGTGCATTTGTCGAGTGACTTGCGAGGCCCAACTTCCTGTTGTATTTTGGTGGACTTATGTTCATGTGGGGTTGGGTTGGGAATATGCATGCCTACAAGCACTCATCATGTGATGAGCATGGGTATGTAGGGTAAGGCGATGGAGGGGCTTCTCTCACAACCCATGTGATGTCCCCAACGTAACCACACACCAGTTTGAGTGTTTTAGCTATTGGGCCAATCATGTCCTCGCGCAAGATGGTGTTTCCTCTCATGGCTCTGTGTACTTTCTCGCACAAAGAGGTACTTCCTCTCACAAGACTGTCAGTTGTTATTCTCTTGCGCGAAAAACAAGGGAGCTCTCCGCTATTCTTTGGAGAATGCAACTTGGACTTTTGAGTACCCTTTAGGATTGCTTGTGATTGGACAGATCGTAGATTTTGTAATCTGATGTCGTCTTTGGTTTTCATTCTTGAGTTTGTGTGTGTAATGTCCCCATTTTAGCAATTGACCAAGTGTGTGTGCGTTAGCCTTGTTCTACATGGTCCCGAAGGCTAACGAAGGGTTTAATGGGATCCTGGAGTGTTTTGGCCTAGTCATTTCCAGTTTGGGCCAAAACAAAATTGATTTACTCAGTTTCAGGTATACTTACTATTTTTAGTAAGTCGGCAGGACACAGTGCAGGTCAATTTTGGTGATTGGATTTGATACTCCTCGGTGAGAGCTTTCCGATGAGCTATCACTTGCATTATTCGGAGTCCGATTGCTAATACATTTTAATGCCTGAAGTGTTATTAAAGTAACATCTAATTTAATTGTAAAATATTAAAGTGTTACTTCAATATTTATTTTATGGGGATGTGTACCCAAGGGAGACATAAGGGGTATTTTAATATATGTTTTATATACTACATATCTTTTATCCCACATTGCCCATATGAGTTGAGCAGACCCTTGGAAATTGAATAAAAAGAAGCATTTGTGGCTTCATTAGCCAGGTTGAATATGAGAAGAAATTGGTGTGTGAGTTGCAGCTCTATTCTTGGCATTTGAGGACGTCTATCCTCTCTTGTAACATTCTAGACGTCATTCCATTGGGGTTTGGCCTTTGGAATTCTTTGTTATTGGCTTCATTATCAAGCAATTTAGTTGCATTTCCAGCTACAGGCAGATTTGGTATTTTGCTCATATCTTCTTCACTACTTTTCTGACGCTTATGCCGCTTTGAGGGAATGATATTACGAAAGTAGTGGACTGATTGAAGGACAAAGCACTGTAGCAGCAAGTTCGAAAGCATGGGTTGGAGTATTATGTCAATACTGCTGAAGTAATTAGTGAGTTGATAAATCTGCCATGTATTTGGTTTTATGAATTCTAAAAATAACATTTTATTAGCAACAGTTCATTTCCACTTTGCATATTATTGTAGTTTCTTTCTTGTTTATGTTGTATGATACCAATTCCATGCACAAAACACAACAAACAAATAAACGTTTGATTTCCGGAGTTATAAGGGGTTTAAAACATTGAACGGAGAAATAAGAGGTTGAATGCAAACTATTTGACAAAATTCCTTTCAACAAATTGGTTTAGTTTTTTGGGACATCCAGGGGTGCCCATTACAGTGGTATCAAAGCTATAAGTCTTGCCATCCTATGAAGGTCTTATAAGGAATTTGGAACAGCCGGATAGAGGGAAAAGTGTTTGACGAAATGTCAAAACACTAAAATCAGAAATAAAAAAACACAGGCTAAGCATTTATGTTTGAGCATGCGACAGGGGCCTTATAATTTCTGCGATACCAGAGCAAGACAAAATAGGATTTCAGACTTGCAAAGCAAACAGTCTAGTACATCCGTGCAGAGGGACATTGAATCCAGCCATACAGACACAGAGGAGATATTCTTTGATCAGGACAACAATATGGGTGATCGAGATGACAGGAATACAGGATTAGGCGAAGGCGAGAATGCCGGTCCAAATTAGGGGGACGTAATGTTCAGACAATTACTGGATACATTAGAGCAGGGGCAGCGTATGCACCAGGAGCAAAATAGGTGAATGGACATGATGTTGCAGCTCATGGCTAGACAGATGGGTGTCAATATTAATCCAAGTGATGCCAACAACAAAAACAATAACAATGGGGGAAACAATAAACATGGAGGCCAAGGCAACAACAATGGTCCTGAGAATAACATTAATGGTAATAATGGACACGGCAACAATGGGAATGAGGCTGATAACTTTAGACACGTTGCACGCCCAGCGCGAACTGCGAGCTCCAGACCTTTTCTACCCACCTTCCCACCCAGAGATCCGGTTCAACCAGTAAACGAACCGCAGATTACCGAGTTACAGGATCAGTTCAGGAGGAACTGGGAGGCTAGTGGACCGGAGTTTCAGGCGGATATTTCCCTCAGAGATTATATGGACTTGAGGATGAGACACATGCCTAGAGCAGGAGGGAGTAATCAAAACTTTGAGCTGAGAAAGAAAGTTGGAAAACTTTCCTTACCTTATTATGATGCTTCAGGGAAGATGAATGCACGAGCTTGGGTGCAGAAGGTAGATACATACTTGCAGCTAAATCCTATGCCTGAGGAGGCTATCAAGTATGCGGCTATGCACTTGGATGGCGTTGCACATGAATGGTGGCATCATGGCATGGTGACTTTGGGGCATAATCAGATTACATCCTATAAGGAATTCACTGAAACATTGATTGAGAGATTTGACACCAGGGATCCTGAGTTACATTTCAAGGAACTAGCACAATTAAAACAGTCAGGTTATGTGGATGCTTACATTGCCGAGTTTCAGCGCTTGTCTGTACTTGTTACTGATATCTCTCCTAGGAGATTGGTGGTGTTATTTTGTGATGGTCTTGTTGATCCATTACGAGGTTGGGTGAAGGGACATGATCCACTCACCTTAGCTGAAGCAACTAAAAAGGCACGAGATTTAGCCCCTTTCGTATATAAAGGAAAAAACCATTCAACAGATTCTTCCTACCGCAAGGACAAAGACAAAAAACCGTTTCAGAAAGAGTATAGCAAACCCAAAGAAGGATCAAAAGGACTAGACAATGAAACCTTGAATGAACTTCGAAAGAAGAAGTTGTGCTTCCATTGTAGAGAGCCTTGGGACTTATCTCATAAATGTTCTCTCAAAGCTAAGGCAAATCAAATGGAGTATTTTTCAGCAGAAGATTCAGAGTCAGAGGGGGAGGATCAGCACTCCGATTCAGATGAGGGTAACACTATAGAGGAGAGTAGCATTCCTAAGGATGATAGATCGTTGGCACACTTGACAGGGGCCCAAAAGGCAATCACATTTAAGGTTAGGGGTACTATCCAGGGGCAAAAAGTGATATCTCTTATTGACACTGGGGCTACACATAACTTCATAGATGCACAGTTGGTAGCCAGGAGAGGGTTACAGACAGAGGAGCATGATGGGTTTAGAGTCATGGTGGCTAACGGTGATAAATTATTATGCACTCGGAAGATATCTAATCTTCACATCAGGTTTGGAGATGGCTACGAGTTGAAGGATGAGTTCTATGTTGTGGACATGGGAGATTATGATGTCATCCTCGGCATGACATGGATGGCTTCACTAGTGGAGTTCACACTCAACCTAGCGAAATTGGAGATGAGATTCCAGCATGAGGGCAGAACTGTGGTACTTAGAGGTCTTTCAGATGGAGGTTGCAGAGTAGTGTTCTTGAGGAGAATGCAGAACTTTTTCGTCATGATGACATAGAGTGGGTGGCAGAGTGTTGCATTATGCCAACTTCACCAGAGCCACAAGAAAAGAGTCATCCACCAGATATCCAGAAGATACTTGATAGACACGCTAAAGTATTTAGCGATATTCCTCATGGGGTTCCTCCTGACAGAGGGATGGAACATGTTATTGACCTCGAGGAGGGAGCCAAACCAGTTATGATTACTCCCTATCGTCATCCTAAGAAACACAAGGATGGGATAGAGAAGGCGATTAAGGATTTGTTGGAGATGGGGCATATCAGGCCCAGTAAGAGCCCCTTTGCTTCAGCAATAGTATTGGTAAAGAAGAAGGATGGGATGATGCGCATGTGCATCGATTACAGGGCACTGAATAAGAAAACAATTAAAAACAAGTATCCCATTCCTAGGATTGATGAGCTGATTGATGAGTTGCATGGGGCATGCTTCTTCACCAAAATTGATTTGCGATCCGGATACCATCAGATCAGGATGAGAGCAAAGGACATTAAGAAAACAGCCTTCCGATGTCACTATGGCCACTTTGAGTTCATGGTTATGCCATTTGGTCTAACCAATGCACCCGCTACATTTCAAAGTTGTATGAACCAGGTATTCAGGAAGCAGCTGAGGAGATTTGTCTTGATCTTCTTTGATGACATCTTGGTCTTTAGTAAGACCTAGGAGGAGCACTTACATCATCTGGAGGAGGTGTTATCTATTCTGGAGAGAGAGTCATTGTATGCCAAGGAATCTAAATGTGAGTTTGGCATGACTGAGCTCCTTTACCTTGGGCATATCATTAGTGCAGATGGCGTTCGGATTGATCCCGAAAAGATTAGAGCTATTGTAGAGTGGCCTACTCCCACAAACCTTACACAGCTTAAGGGATTCTTTGGTTTATGTGGTTTTTATAGGAGGTTTGTGAAGGGATTCTCACAGATTGCTACACCCTTGACAAATCTTACCAGGAAAGGAGCCTTTGTGTGGACAGGGGCAGCACAGAGGTGTTTTGAGCATTTCAAGCAGATAATGTCTTCATGTCCAGTTCTAGCTCTACCGGATTTCACGAAGCCTTTTGAGCTTCATTCTGATGCATCAGGTGATGGGATTGGAGCAGTATTGATGCAGGAGAAGCATCCCATTGCATTCGAGAGTAGGAAGCTCCGAGGAGTTGAGAAGAGTTATTCTGTCTATGACCGGTAGATGTTGGCCATAATGCATGCATTGGCCAAATTTTGATCATATTTGGTAGGTGGACGTTTTGTGATCAAGACTGATCACAACAGTATTAAATACTTCATGAGCCAGCGTGATCTTAATGACCAGCAACAAAAATGGGTGACTAAATTGCAGGCTTATGACTTTGACATAGAGTTTGTCAAAGGTAAGAAAAATGTGGTGGCTGATGCCTTATCTCAGAGACCTCACTTATGTGCTCTGGCAGAGATTTCAGGAGATTGGAGAGATTGGATTATAGCAAAGTATGTCGGAGATGCTTGGGCTTCTGGATTGATTTCAAGTACCATACAGGATGGTCACTATGAGGTGATAGATGGATTGATCAGAGTTCAGGACAGGGTTTATTTGATTCCGTCATCACATTTGAGAGAGGCGATACTGAAGGCATTTCATGATGCACCCACAGCTGGACATCCGAGGGTCTTCAAGAGCTACAGGCAGATCCGAGAGCGGTTTTCATGGAAAGGGCTCAAGGATGATGTTCAGAGGTATGTCAGGGAGTGTGTGGTTTATCAACAGAATAAGGGAGAGCACACATTTCCTGCAGGTTTATTACAGCCCTTGCCCATTCCTGATAGGAAATGGGAAAGTATTTCGATGGACTTCATCACTGGTTTACCACGAGTGCAGGGAAGAGATTGCATCTATGTGGTGGTGGACCGCTTGACGAAGTTTGCTCACTTCTTTGCTATTCCGTCCACTTACACAACAGCACAGGCGGCAGATCTTTTCTTTAGAAAGATATTCAGGTTACATGGGCTGCCCAGATTCATTGTCAGCAACCGGGATAGTAAGTTTATGAGTGTTTTTTGGCAAGAGTTGTTTAGGTTGTGTGGTACAGATCTTACACCTAGCACTAGTTATCATCCACAAACAGATGGGCAAACAAAGATTGTGAATAAATGGGTGGAAGGATATTTGAGGAACTATGTAACTGCACAACAAAAGGCTTGGATCAGATGGTTGCATATGGGAGAGTATTGTTATAACACCACTTATCATATGTCTATCAAGATGACTCCTTTCATGGCACTCTATGGTTATGAAGCACCTAGCTTCATGGATTTAGTTTTGGGAGACAGTAGAGTGCCCAAAGCCAAAAACTTATTGCAGGATAGTCAGGACATCCTGAAAGTGCTCAAAGAGAATATACAACAGGCCCAGAATCAACAGAAATTGTATGCTGATCAGCACCGAATAGAGCGTAGCTTTGAGGTAGGGGATATGGTTTACTTGAGGCTACAACCATATAGACAGTCATCGCTCAAGACAAGCAGAGCTGAAAAGTTGAAACCTAGATTTTATGGTCCCTACAGGGTGATTCGCAAAGTGGGCAAAGTCGCCTATGAGCTTGAGCTTCCAGAGGGCAATCAAGTGCACAATGTGTTTCATGTGTCTAGGCTTAAGAAAGCCATTGGTCAGAATGTAGTGCCTTCTGCAGATTTACCCCCTTTGGATGAGGAGGGGAAGCTTGTGTTAGTACCCAAGGCTATTCTGGACACCAGAGAGAGGAAGCTTAGAAACAGGATAGTGAAGGAGTATTTGGTCAGATGGAGAGACCTGCCGAAGGAAGATTCTACATGGGAGAGTGAGCACGTTATTCAGCAGGCTGGACTGAGATTGCTTGAGGACAAGCAATTTCAAGGGGGACGGACTGTAATGTCCCCATTTTAGCAGTTGACCAAGTGTGTGTGCGTTAGCCTTGTTCTACATGGTCCCGAGGGCTAACGAAGGGTTTAATGGGATCCTGGAGTGTTTTGGCCTAGTCATTTCCAGTTTGGGCCAAAACGAAGTTGATTTACTCAGTTTCAAGCATACTTACTACTTTTAGTAAGTCGGCAGGACACAGTGCAAGTCAATTTTGGTGATTGGATTTGATACTCCTCGGTGAGAGCTTTCCGATGAGCTATCACTCGCATTATTCAGAGTCCGATTGCTAATACATTTTAATGCCTGAAGTTTTATTAAAGTAACGTCTAAT
Organism: Cupressus sempervirens; assembly: GCA_028749045.1. Classification (NCBI taxonomy): domain Eukaryota; kingdom Viridiplantae; phylum Streptophyta; class Pinopsida; order Cupressales; family Cupressaceae; genus Cupressus; species Cupressus sempervirens. The sequence goes on along the minus strand of CM053783.1, from coordinate 762,349,134 downwards.
TTAATTGTAAAGTATTAAAGTGTTACTTTAATATTTATTTTATGGGGATGTGTACCCAAGGGAGACATAAGGGGTATTTTAATATATGTTTTATATACTACACATCTTTTATCCCACATTGCCCATATGAGTTGAGCGGACCCTTGGAAATACAATAAAAGGAAGCATTTGTGGCTTCATTAGCTAGGTTGAATATGAGAAGAAATTGGTGTGTGAGTTGCAGCTCCGTTCTTGGCATTTGAGGACGTCTATCCTCTCTTGTAACATTCTAGACGTCATTCCCTTGGGGTTTGGCCTTTGGAATTCTTTGTTATTGGCTTCATTATCAAGCAATTTAGTTGCATTTCCAGCTACAGGCAGATTTGGTATTTTGCTCATATCTTCTTCACTACTTTTCCGACACTTATGCCGCTTTGAGGGAATGATATTACGAAGGTAGTGGACTGATTGAAGGACAAAGCACTGTAGCAGCAAGTTCGAAAGCATGGGCTGGAGTATTATGTCAATAATGCTGAAGTAATTAGTGAGTTGATAAATCTGCCATGTATTTGGTTTTATGAATTCTGAAAATAACATTTTATTAGCAGCAGTTCATTTCCACTTTGCATATTATTGTATTTCCTTTCTTGTTTATGTTGTATGATACCAATTCCATGCACAAAACACAACAAACAAATAAACATTTGATTTCCGGAGTTATAAGGGGTTTAAAACGTTAAACGGAGAAATAAGAGGTTGAATGCAAACTGTTTGACAAAATTCCTTTCAGCAAATTGGTTTAGTTTTTTGGGACATCCAGGGGTGCCCATTACAGTGTGTGTCAATTCTGTAGTGGCGTTTGGAGATTCGCTGGTTGCCAGATTGTTGGTGAAGTCTTCCATTGCGATCTTTGTGATCCCTGTATGATGTTGTCATGTGCATTCATACTTGTAAAAAATATATATCTTGGCTTATATTGAATCCTTGTTCCAAGGATTTCCGAGCAGGGCATTACATAGCGAGTATTATGATCTGAAGAATTTGTTCACTAGGTGGGGAGATAAAATGTGTGACTGCATGGAGTTAAAGCTAACAGTTTTTGGCCAGCAATGGCAATGGAGAAGCTTGGAAAACATGGGGTTATCAGATCAGCAACTTGCCCTAATGCAAAATATTTTTCAAAGCAAAGACTTTGAGGCCAAAAGTGCACGGCCAAAAGTGCGCAATATCCAGTGAAGTTGGGTTATCAATTGATGGCTAATGATATCAATCTCATAGACTAGCCAATAGGATTATGATAGGGAAAAGAATGTCTACTGAGCTGGCTCCTTTGCATGGGTAGTGATTCAACGAAGAATTCTAACAGGGGAGAGGAGAAAGAAATACAGTTTTATAGGACCTACTAAATGTGTGTTATCTAGAGAGTCAATGGAGGATATGGATCAATTTTTACTACAATGGAGTTTTTCCAATGAGCACTGGGAGATGGTGAGGTCCAAGCTAGAATGGGTAGGGTCATTGCAGAATAAATTGAAGGAGGTTTTTGTTAGCTGGCCTATCAAGCAAGGAAGGAAAGTTTTATCTAAAGTTAGGCACATTAGCCTCTCAATTATGATATAGGAGATGTGGAAGGAGAGAACTGAAGGATCACTCGAGATAAAGAGGAATCCCTGGAAAGGATTAAAAATAGAATTAATCCTTTCAATTAAAGAAGTGATGAGTGCTGCTACTGGGTACTTCATCCCGAGTATTTCCTATATCATAATGGATAAAGTAATTCTGCCGGTATGGCAATGTATTGAAATTAAGTTTGGGAATAAGCCAATCTAAAAGGGTCCACAAGATGGAAATAGGAATTTGGTTAAATGGAGGCTGCCTGATTATGGATGGATAAATCTTAATTTTGATGAGGCTGCCAAAAGCAATACAGGTCCATTTAGTGTAGCGGTCATGCGAGAGTATGGCTTGGAAACACAAATGCCATTACTGCACAAAAACTCAAAAATGGAACAAATAATATAGCAGAAGCAAAAACTGCATTACTGGCTCCCAAGTTAGGCAGAGACTTAAATGCACAGATAATTCACATAGAAAATGATTCCCAAATAATTGTGTGGGACATGCAGAAAGGTGAAGCCCAAGCCTGGAATCTACAAGGGAAAGTCAATGCTCTAATGGAGGAGCTCAATTGCTTCAGGGAATTCAAAATTAGTCATGTGCCAAGACCGGGTAATATGGAAACTGATGGTTTATCAAAATGGGATTTATCCTTCAAAAAAGAGAATGAAGTAAAGATGGAGGACTTTCATTCTCAAATGGAGGCCACAATTTCCGTGGACACCAATAAACAGCTAAGAGGCCTCAGAGGCCCAGTCTGTAAGGAAAGAATGACAGGATTGTCAAAAATCAAGGATAGGGCTGTTGTTGATGCAGCTCTTGAGATTATAGGCAAGCAATTTCAGGAAAGAAAAAGAAAATAGCAGGTGAATTTAGATGTAAATTCGATGTTTATTACATGGGGTCTGGAGATTGGTGAAGCTACTATAATGGTGAAGAAGGTTGTAAAATGTTTGCTTAAAGATGATATGCTGCTAGGGCTAGACACTATTTTGAAATAGGCTATACCTAAAATAGGCTCAGACATTTCAGAGTGCTTTGAAGATAAAGAGGAGGCACGAATATTTGGTTTAGTGCCCTCTGTGCTTTGGTGGGGTAAGGTAGATAAGGCAGCTTCCAGGGCAGAAATTTCCAGAGCTTGGGAGAGGCTTAAGCAAGCAATAATGTAATAGGAAGTGGCCATAATGCACGCGGAAAGGGTTTTGATTGTTCCAGTTCCTAGGAGAAGACGAAAAAGGGATGACAGGAAGTGCCGCTGTAATCTTTAGAATGGATGGTCAGGGTTTTCAGCGAATTTTGAGACTTCCTAAAAAAAAAATGGTAAAATTTGTAAGGGCCTTTCGAAGAAACAAAGCGCTGGAAGCCAACGTGGACCCCTTGTGTCTGCCACAATACCAATGGTGATGGGATGAAGGAGATGAAAGTATTTTGTGCAGGTTTTGCAGAAGAGCCAAGTTGGATTGGCATGTCTGAAGCAGATGGATGAATGGAAGGAACAAGTCGACGATAATAGTAATGCAGCTAAAACTTGGACGAGATCATTGTGGCTGGCAAACATGCAAAAAGATGCAGAGCGCATTTTGAAACTCTATTATGTAAATGATATTACAATAACAGATAAGCTTTTGTTATTAGTCAATGGTTATCTATTTGTAATTTACTATAAATATTATAATGTTTCTAATATTAGTTAGTCTGTAGTTATCTGTTAGCCTTCTTTAGCTTTCTTTTAGCTAGAATTGAATCATTCTATTCTTTACGATTGTTTACTAAGGATTCATCATTTTATTCTTTTGTATATATTGACCTCTTGGTCTCTGTTAATACCAAGCAAGTATTTTACCAAATACTTCATAATATGGTATTAGAGCCACTTCTTTATAAAAAATCGAAAATCATAATTTCTTTTCTGAAATTATCAGACCTTATTTTTGAAACTATTTTTCTGAAATATTCATGTTGCTTTTTCTAGCGGTTCTTGAAAATAACGAGACTATTTTTTGAGCATTTTCATCCATTTTTTCTGCACATCTAGGGCTAGGAGTGATGCCAAAGGTTTTGTAAAACCCTCAGTAACAGATTCAAGCCCAAAAACTGTGCTTTTTGCTGCAGATTTGCCATTGAGTTCAATGTTTTTTTCAGTCCAAAATGTTTCTATTTGAAGCCCTAATTTTTGGGCTAGAAATTTTTTACTGATCACAGATTCTTGGGTAGGTTTTTGAGAGCTCATCTGGGTTGTTGTCATCAGATTTTTTTGAGCGCCTAGATTTTTGAGCCAATGGATCCAAAAACCAAAAAAATATTTCTTCTTAGGTTTTTTGAGCTCTCTTTTGGATACCCCTTCAATTTTTCTAAGTCTTCCACTGTTTGCCTCGAAGTACATGCCTTAATAGATTTTCATGCTTTTTCATTGAAAAAATGTGCCATGGCATCTCTCACTAATATTTTGGTGGAGAGCAATTCAAAATTCAATGGTCGAAATTTTGGCCATAGTAACGAGAATCACCTGAATCGGCGATTCCACGACCTGATTCATTCTACGCGATTTTTTTTGAATCGTGAATCGATATCGCCGATTTCTGGGCCATGAATCGCTTGAATCACCGATTCAGGCGATTCATGTAAAAATCGCCAAAATCGCCTTAAAAAATCGGCTATGAATCGCCTGCGGCATGTAAAAAGGGAAGGTGAAATTTTTTAAAAAAACACTTGTTTTTTTCACTTTGTTTTTGAGGTTGAGGCTGCAGCAGAGCTAGAGGATGATGATGAGGATGAAGAGGCTTGAGCTGGAGCCTTGTTTTTATATTTTGTTTACACTGTATAGATATTGATAGTGATATTGAATCACTGATAGACATATGTTTCAAAATTTGATGGATCTTCATCTTAGATTTATACATACATTTATGATTTGATGTCTTATAGATCTTCATGATTTCATCTTACTGATTCTATGATTTGAATCATTATGATCATTTGATTTTTATTTACTTCAGCTAGCATACAATTTACATTTTAGTACATAATGATAACATAGTTACGTATGTGATGGATTTTATGTTTCATGTTTATGTATGTTAGATTCTATTTGATGATGTTATAGTGTTTTTAAGTTATATTCAATAAAGGGTGCATGAAATAAGTCTTAAATTGTTAAAATCTTTACATTTAAAGGGTTTTTTCAAATTTGCCGATTCACCGACGATTCATCCCCGATTCACGATTCGATTCGGCCGTGCCGATTCCGATACGATTCCGATTCACGTTACTTTGATTTTGGCATTTGGAAGCAACGGATAATAGCAAATTTTGAATATCGGAATACTTATCAGATTGTTCTGGGTGTTACACAACGTCCAATTGCCCCTGGAATTGATCAGGATACATGGGATCCGAATAATCAAGAGGCGGTGATGCTTCTCAAATCCTCTGTAACTAATGATCAGCACTCTCAATTTCCTTCCACCAAGACAGCTATGGAGATATGGGCACATCTCAAAAAAAATCATGAGACTTCTGACAAAAGCAAAGCTTTCTTCTTAAAGAACACACTATTTTCTATTATCATGGATGAGCAAACATCACTCCAAGCTCACTTGAATAGGATTCAGAAAATCCATGATCAGTTGCTTACCATTGGTCACAAGATGGAAGAAGAGGACATTGTGGTCAGCACTCTCTAGAGTTTACCCAAGTCCTACAAGCATTTTATTGAAACTCTCAACATCACGTCTTTTGTGTTGATCTAAAGATCACAAATCTCCGCACACTTTTGCTTCAGTAAGATCGATGAAAACAACAATTCGGTAGCAGTTCCAACTCCACCTCCTCAATGCAAGCCGCTAAATCCTTTCAAAAGGATAAAAGCAAGTCTCAACAGTCTTTTCAGTAGAAATCCTCTACGCCAAATTCATAATGCTCCCGGAAGAACATTCAATGCAACTATTGCCACAAGTTTAGTCACATGAAGGTTGAAAGTCAGAAACACTTAGCTGCCCAATCTAAGCAATCAGCTCCGCAGCCCAAAGCGAACAGTGTTGAGCACACTAAGCAAACGGAATCTACCTTTTACGCCTTCATGGCTAAAAGACCTGCAGATCATGTGCAATTGTTTGCCTAGTACATTGATTCAGGTGCCTCTCGTCATTTCACCCACCGCAAAGGTTGTTCAGTGACCACCAGCCTCATTCAGATTATGTTAATTTTGGTGGCGAAGAAAGAGTACACCATTGTCAGCAAAGGCAACATTTAGGTTCAGTCTGCTTGGAGGAATCTCATTTTCCTCAATGTGTAATACGTTCCAGGGATGGAACTAAATCTACTCTCAGTCAGTCAATTGCTGCGACATTCTCCCCAGTTGGATGTCACATTCAGTTCACATTAGTGTATCATCGTTGATAGAGCAACTCAGTCTATTGTTGCAATGGGTCTTGAGGATCATGGTCTTTTCTGACTTACTGATTATGGGGAATCTTGGGACTTAGCTATGGCTGCTCGGCGGTCTTTCGTTAGCACACTTTGGAATCAGCGGTATGGGAACTTAAATGTGCATTATCTCTCTCAGCTTGCTCGGGAAGAGGATTGTAGACATTCTTACCAAGTCTCTTGGTCCTGATAAGGTTGTTAAATTCAGAGGAGAGCTTGGTGTTGTGGATAGATTAAACATTAAGGGAGGGTATTACGATAATAGAGAAGCTTCTACTATTAGTTAATGGTTATCTATTTGTAATCTATTGTAAATATTAGAATGTTTCTAATATTAGTTAGTTTGTAGTTATCTATTTTAGCTTTATTTAGCTTTCTTTTAGCTAGAATAGAATGTTTTGTTCTTTACGATCGCTTCCTAAGGAAACATCGAGACTTGTATGTTTATAATTAGAAACAAGGGGCGCTAGGTACATGTTAGAGCTCTAAGCTCCTCTAGAGAAAGCAGGGTATAGATGGTGCAAATGTATCTGATTAAGTCTTTTATGAGCTCATGGTAAATATGTAAAACTCCTTTTATTTTAATATATTCACACTGTTACTGATCAAAAAAAGATCTTTTGATTAAGTTGCCAATGGTGAATTGTTAATAGTTACATTTTTGCCACTGCCTATTTCTTCATCATTTTATCCCATATGTAAGTAGCACAAAGCTTTATCCCTGGTTTAGGATTAGCTTATGCACTGTGCACTTTACTGCAAACTCCCTTTCAAATTTTGTGCCACAGGATAGCTATTGGAATCCCGGGTTTCACTTTTCCTTCTCTGTTAGTAGGCATTGTTTTAACGCAGGAATGGAAGCAACAAGAGATTCAACCAATACTGATGAAACTTCTAATAGAAGACTGCAATGAACATTCTGCCTTATGATGCAAAAACAACAGAAATGGTGAAGAAAGTTTTAGAGGGTTAAGATCTTTGTTATACTTGTGTACTGAGAACTACAGGATTAATTGCTGAGAATTCTGTAAAAATGTTGCTGTTTGTATGCAGGATACTGTGCTGAAAGACTGAATTACTAGTTTGTTTCACCCATTGCGAAAATTTTCTTATTTTTGAAAGCTCTGAGAAGGAGATGGAGGAGCAGAATTGTGTGGGCAGTTGCCAATGAGTGATTGAGATGGACAGGCTCAAAACTTCTCCCATTCAATTCCAAACAGCGGGATGATATGGTCTGTTTCTGAGAGGATTTGGCACTTTATATTGGTAATCTTTGGGTGATGATAATAAGGAGCCAATATACATCTCCATCCAGTTCACAAAGCCCTTCTTGTCCCTGACGAATGTCACTCCAGTCACTCAGCAGACTTTTCTGGAGCCTACTTGGATCCAGGAAACAGTGAAGGATGAGACTGACAGAGATCCTATGCCATCATGCCATTGATTGGGAAATCCTTTATTTTGGTAGGGCTGCTTCTTCTTGTTTGCAGTATCCAGAGGACTTATAATACCGAGCTCTTTTTGCTCATGTTTAGCCCATGTTACAGGACCTACCTGCAGACCAGCTGGATGTGGGTTTGGTTCAAACCAGGTCCATGATCCAGTCCAATCCACCTGGGGATACAGACAGGTTGCAGTAAAGAGTGGTTGGGTTCACATGGGGTGAACTTGGGCAGGATCCAGGCTAAGTAGCCAAATCGCCCCCTTCTTGCCGTCGACTCCACATATGAATCATATCCATGCAAACACAAACGATTCCAAATGATTTGACCGGTAATGTGGCAGTTCCAAGGTGATTCCATGTTGACTCTTGACTGGTTTGACTTGGAAAAGCAGAAAAAAAAAACCTAAAAGTTAGCATAAGGATCTTTGATGCATGCTGGGCTTTGTCTATTGGCACTACAAAAACCATGGCAGCTGACAAACAACAGGATTTTTGTTTGTGTGGGCTGGGATTTTTGCCTTGACCAATGCAAGCACATGCTAGACAACGGACAGTAAACCAACACAAGCAGACCAACGGAGTTTTTCTTTAATGCCAGCAGAGGAGTTTGAGGCAACTAGAGCATACGATTTTTTCTTCAACCAAACCAAAACATACACCTTCCATAATGCCTTGTGACAGCATAGTAGAGGAGTCTGGTGACAGCATAGCAGGACTGTAGAGGCCGCAGGAAAATAATAAGAGGCATTTTATAGTTGAAGTTTCTTTTGTTTATTTATAATATTTTTCAGAAACAGTAAATGTATAATTTAGGGATAATAATATTTATAAAATGACTAAACCCTAAATTTTAATATTAACTATAATAAATTATAATAATATGATTTGTTTTGTTTATAAAAATCTATTTTCAATCTTTGTAAATTTGTACTGGTAATAGTATTTGTAATACTGATATATGTATTGATAATAAATTATTAGTTTATTTATATCTTTTAATTTTATTATAAATTTCAAATAATAAATATTAATATATTATTTTAAATTGATAAATTACACTAGTTGAGGCTAAATCACTAATCTAATTTGTTTCTCTACCGTAAATCTTCCAACCTTGTTATAAAATGCATATATAATATTTAATATCAATAAATTTATTAAATATGACTAATAATTACTTAATCTTAATTCATTAATGTATAAAATGCAGGGTGTTAAACAAATTGAAATTTATCATGGCAATTGGCTCTAATTCATCCGACACTTCTTGATTCACTAGCACCCCAACATCACCATTATGGAGCAATGAACAAATATTAGAGCATATTCCACGTGGGAATATGTATTTGGATATGCCTCGGGTGCAACACACAGTATACTAGTTCCTACAGCCGAGTAACAGAGCATTTGTGGGTTTTTCCTCGAAAGGGGATCAAATTTGGTCCTGGGAAAAAAATGCACCTATACAGCTTCTCAAGTAGCAGCATATATTAAGGAGCAAGAGGAAGCAGATGCAAGGGACCGAAGTAGACTGGAGCATCCACTAAATAAAGGAAAGAGCACACGAAGGCCACATGCTTCATCATCTCATAGTGCTGCTCCTGACATTGTAATAGAAAGCCATCAATATATGAGGAGAAATGAAGATGAGCTAGTATTCCGAAGAGAGCAAAAGGACCATTAGAGAGAGCATTTAGTAATGATGCTAGAGATATTGTTGTCCGAGCAATTGCTAGGTGCCTCTATGCAAACGGTTTATCATTCAATGTTTTTCGATCACCCTACTGGCAAGACATGGTATGTAAAATAAATAAAGTTGTAGAATAAACGAAGCTACAAGAAGGGGTACACAAGCCCAAGTTATGAGAAGATATGTACCACTTTACTGACAAAGGAGGTCAAACATACAGAAACTTTGTTAGCTGCCATTAAGGCCCCATGGAAAGAAACGGGTATGTCTATTACTTTTGATGGGTGGAAAGATGCAAAAAATAGACCCTTAATTAATGTGATTACAATGTGCTTTAAAGGGGCAATGTTTCTAAAAATTGTCAATTGTGAGGGTCGGGTGAAGGATGCACAATTTATTGCTAAAATAGGTCCTCAAAATGTTGTCCAAGTTGTAAGACACAATGCAAAGAACCATAGAACAGTTGGTATGGTAGTTGAGACACAATTCTCACATATCTTTCAAACACCTTGTGACGTACATTCACTCAACCTCAAGCTACAAAAGTTGGGTACTAATATAGCTTTGGTTAAAGAGGAGGTGGATGATGAAGCTCAAGAGATCCAAATGTTCATAACAAAACACCACCTCTCGCGAGCTATTTTTAGATTATTCTCACAATTAGAGCTATTGATGGTGAATTTCAAACAATCCAATTTTATATTTTACTTCAGCAATTTATTTCAACAATATTATATATATAAATATTCTTCTTTATTTTTAATTACTTATTTTTCTATAATCAAATAGGTTGTTGAGATGATATTTGCATCAAATACAATTGTCTTGAGATGACTTGCTAGTGTTTGAAAGGCACTTTCTAGCATGTTCATCAGCCAAGCATGGAATATATGGAAGCAGTCCGGTACTCAAAGAGCAACAAATGTCAACCAAAGGATTTTGGATGACACTTGGTGCAATCGTGCGAAATACCTTCTTAGATTCACAAAGCCCGTCTTAGGTATGATTTACTTTACTGACATGGATAACCCATGCTTGGGGGAGGTTTATAATAGACTAGACACCATAATTGAGAATAGGAGATTCATCATAAATGCAAAAGAGCAACGAACCTAGAGAAACATTCTTCAAAGAGGTGCAATCAATTTGTGTTAAGCAATGGAAAAAAATGACCACTTCACTCCATCTTCTTGCCTTCTCATTGAGCCCCAAATATTATAGTGAAGAGGTTTTTGCAATGCCAACAAAGGGGACACCATCCACCATATTATGATGCAGAAGTAGGTGAAGGATTTATGAGAGTTGTTACAAAACTCTTCCTTGATAATGAAATGGTAGAATCAGTTACAAGTGAATTTCCTGATTTTGCAACATCCATAGGTCATAGTCCTGCTGCTCTTTGTGACAAGTATAGGAAGGATGCTCACTCTAGCTGGTATTTGAATGGCCAAAAATCACCATGCCTCCAACTTCTCACAATCAATTTTATCACAAGTTTATGAACTTTTATCCCCTCTCTAAATCTGGTTGTCATTTAAAATTTACTATTTGTCATTTGATTTAACAAAATTTTAAAGACTCTAATGACATCTGTCTTTGCTTCAATAGGTTGCTAGTTCTTCTTCAGCTGAATGAATTGGAGCACATACTCCTTCATCCATTCACTAAAGCGCAGTCAGTTGATATCAAGCAAAGCTGAGGATTTAGTCTACGTGCATTCCAACTTGCACCTTCTTACTCACAAAAATGATGGTTACAAGGAAGGCAACAAAGTTGTGGGGTGTAGATCCAAAGCATAGTGAATTGGATCGTTCTATTGCTGCACAATCTGTAACAACTAAGGAGTAAAGTAGCCAGCATGCTTTTAGTGCAAGTAACAATGGGGTTCAATCATCTAGAGTCAATGTTGATCACAATGTTGATATTGATGATATCGATGACCCATATGGTTCTGATTAGTGAATTGATTCCTAGTATTATTTCTATGTTAAACAATGACCATATATCATGAGACTCTAATTCAATCTTTTTGATATCTAAAACTGAATTTATATTAGTATGTTATCTTTCAAAATCTGAAATTTGAGATATAACTATAATGTTTCTTTAATGGCCATCTTAGTCAGTCTTTAGTTTATAAGTAGATTCAATTTTCATCTTTAGTTCACAATTGTTTCTTTTAGAAACATCATTTTTGTAAATCTATACAAAGAGCTGTCATCTTCTCTGATTAATACAACTACAACAACATCGACTTACCATAACATGGTATCAGAGCAAGTCAATGGGATTTCATAAAAGTTGGCAGATTTTTCAAGGAAAATTTGAGTCTCTTCCTATCTGGAATTTTTTCTAGAAATCTACTTTTCAATTTTTAGCAATAAAAATCATTAGAGGTATTTAAAGAAACTTTTGTGGTTCATCTTCAAGGATTTTTGCTGGAAATTGCAAGCCTGGTCAAGGGTTTTGATCCCGCCATTTCTTGGCTGCAGCAAAACTCTGATTTTTTAGGGTTGCTTTTATGTGTTGGTTTACCATGCAAAGTCTAGTGTTTTGCCTCCCTTTAAAAAAATGATGCGTTTTCATAATTTTTCCCTCGAAAAAAATTTTGATTCTATAATTTGCAAAGTTTTGTGGGATTCCTTTGTGGGTTTATAACTTTTTTCTCAAAATTATCTGTTGGGTTTTACCATTTTACCTAAATACGAATTTTTTATTCTATTATCCGTGTCTCAGGTTCTAATTGGTTTTGGTTGATTTTTCACCTCAAGAATCATGCTGGGTTTTGATATTTTTCGCTTCAAATATTGTATTGAGTTTTTGTCGATTTTTCTCCTCAAAAATTGTCGCTTTTTGCAGTTTGTTTTAGAGCATCATGCTCACCTACAAAGCTTGGAGGGTTTACAGATTTTTGCTCAAAATCATGCTAGTCGTTCTTGATGGTTGTGTCTGTCTACAGGGAAGAGCAATTCCATTATCCAACATCAAGTTGGATATTTTGTGAATTTTTTTTTTGTCAAATGTTTTGCTGATTCTAGGAGGGTTAATGGCAAACTTATCTGAGTAGCACAGTCAGTGGCAAGTCCTTGTCTCTTGTTGCAAAGCATTATGAAGAAGGGGACACCCTTCTTTGTTTGTTTTTTAATGGATTTTGGCTTCTTTGTTATTAACATTTTGCAGATCCAGCGAGGGTCTTAGCAGCAACAAAATGTTTTGAAAAATTTGTGACCAAAAAACGGCATTTAGACAATGACCATTAAGGGAGGGTATTAGAATATTATAATACTTCTTTAATGGTCATCTTAGTTAGCCTTGAATTTATTAGGTAGTTTCTAAGTTCAACTTCAGTTCACAATTGTTTCTTTTAGAAACATCGTCTTTGTAAATCTATACAAGGAGTTTTCATCTCCTCTATTTAATACAACTACAACAACATCAATTTACCATAACAATAACAACCTGCCATATACATGTATTGGTATGTGGCATTTTAAACTTTGTTTTTTAGTTGCACACACATATTAGTTTATATATTATAAATTACCCAAAATGCACCCAACCCCCTAAAAAAAATCCTGCCGTACCCCCACAGACTCGTACCCGATTTGGCTACTTATATCATCTAGGCGAACCCAGGCAAGCATGGGGTCAATCCATCCATGATTCTAACTCTTTTTTCCCCTTTTGGAAAAATAATTATGCCTTTTACTTTGCCTCTTCAAAAATAATGAAAGAGAGAAAACACCAAGCAGGCTGCCCTCATACCTGCTAGGGGCACTGCCCCATAACCCCACAATGGTGTGGAATAAGGACCAGAGCAAACTTGACTTAGATGATTCCACTTTCCAACATGTTACACTTGGGTCCAAATGTGTGCATATTTTTAGTGCAAATGGCAGTGGCACTGCTTGTGGTCCTTCAAAGGTTCCTATATCATCTAATGTCAGTAATGATGCTAGTGTCAATGATTTAGAAAATTCTTATGAAGCTGGAAATTGATTGCTGGTCTTCATATTAATTTCTAATATTCAACTTGATGTTAAAGTTTGAACAATAAATATTTAATTTTATTAAGTTTTTTAAATGACACAAGATTCTATGGTGGTTTCGCTGATTATGTTAAAAAAATACTACGTGGTATTCTAAACTTAACTCACGTATTAAAGAGCATATAAATATGTACTGTATAGTTTTTCTGTACAGATGATTCTAGCCTGAGTTTTTTTTCAGATCAAGAAGCACAAACCAGGATCCATACCAGAAACAGTAACATAGTGTAAAGCTAGAGTTTCTCTGCAATTTCATGAATATTTCAGTTGATTCTTGCTTGAGAGAATCAGAGAAATACAAGTTCTAAAATGAAAGAAAGAAGGATTTTTCTATATAATTCTTCATTATTTTTGTTGGGAAATTTGCAGCTGAAAGAATGATTAATTTGTAATTTAACTCAGAGCTGTTAAACATTTCTACTAGGACCTGCCGTAAAAAGAAAAAATAAATATCACGTGAAACTATGGTCCAAATTGATGATGTTCTATTATTTTTCAACAAGATTGGCTCATGAGTTAAGGCATTTGGATTTTCTTTGCAAATCCCTGCTATTAAATGCCATCGAGATATGCTTAAATGTTAAAATCAGGGAAATAATAGTATATCTACCATAAGAGAATTTACCAATATTTATATATTTTTAAAAAAAACTTACTATTTTGAAGCAATTAGTGGGGTTTGAAATCTATTAAATCGGTTTGCATAATCCCAAAAAATGGAATGAGGTCAAGTGATAACAAAAACTAATTGCAGAGGCCTAGTTTAAATCGGAAGATGTTTTGAGTGTTGATATTTGGCATTCACGAGGGGAATTTACTAAATTTGTTTAGAAAGAATTTTTTTAAATCTTCCAATTTTGATACGCCGCAGACACTTACGGTTTCCAAAGTCCAAATATTTAGTTATAATGAAACAATGCATTGGTCACATAAAATATGATGAGCCCGTGTGATTAAAACATCGAAGTTTAGGTCTCCAAAAAAACTCAGGAGTAAGAAAAAATGTTTCACCGGTGAAAAAACCCTACAAGTATGCAATGAAACGAAAGATTTTAATAACGTCCACGACCACAACAGCGTATGGGACACGCAATCAGCACACGTACCCTAGTGTTAAAGCAGGGCCTAAGGTGCATTGAACTTGCTAGGCGTTGCTTAAATGAGTGAATTTCGGAGAAGAGGTACCCCTTGGTAATGGCATCGTATCTACTAAGCCGACACCTACCCACGAATGGACTTTATCAATTTAACAAAAAAGAAAACAGGTTTATATGCCTGAAACGCTAGGGTTTGGCAAGGGTCTAATTTCTCATACACCAGTGGACTTCAAGAGAAAAAATAAACGGGTGCCAGCCAGCTTTCAGATGCCATATAATTAAATTTAAAAATAAATAAAAAATAATGATCACTATTATACACAAGAAAAGCAATTGCAAAATCAGTTTTACATGAAAAGCAAAGAGAATTAGAAATAAACCTAACTAATAGATTTCGGAAGCAAATTGCAATAACGTTTATACGCAAAAAGCAAAGAGAAATGGGCACATACATTGCTCGGTTTTCTTGTTGAGGAAGTCCCTGTTGAGAGAGTGCGTCCTGGCTTCGTACATGAGCTCGAAGCTGTTAAATATTTCGACCGTACGACCCCTCTGGACGCCGATGACGCAACCGAACACCCTGGACACACTCCCGCCCTGCGCTGCGCTCTGCGCCTTCATCCTCGTGTGGTGGTCTGAGATGTTCACTATAACTAGCGGATGCAGCTTGAAGGTCAGCCCGCTGCTTGAAGACATGTTTTTATCCAATAGCCCGAATGTTTCAAATATGCAGAGTTCAAAAAAGCAGTAAAGACGAGGTCGGAGAGGATTGAACTGCGGCCTAAAAGGGATTAAGTGAACAATTGAAGGATTATAAGGATTCAAGAATTTTGAATACGCAGCACGGAAAGAGAAAAACTGGTATACAAAAGATCTTCTGGGAGTTCCTTCCGTTGCGGTAGTTGCGAGTTTGTGGAAGTGACGATAGGAAGTTCAGAATCGTAGGGAAATCATTTCACAAAAGTATGCTTTATGGATTAAATAGGGTGAAAAAAAGAAAATATTCCATCATTCGCAGTTTTCTATTGGAAATCTCTTTTATACAAATTTGGGAATAAATTAATAATTATAAATAGTTTTAATAAAATTAATGGAAAATTAAGTTTTGTTGTGCTTGGTATGTTAAGGAATGAGATTATAATGGTGTATAATAGATTTCTTGTAATTCTTAGCTAAATTTTAGTTTAATATTTGTATTTTCATATGTTGTTGTAGTCTAAGTAATTTTAGTATAATAGATAGTTGTCAATTCTTGACGCTTAATAGAAGAGGTTTTAGTCTAGGTCTTGTGCAGTTAATGTTGATTTGATATAAAAAATTCTAAGAATAAAAAGAATAAAAGATATTTAGATTCTTCCTTGAATTAATGTGTTGGGAGCAACAAATATGTTAGATTGGTTATTATTAAGTTAGGACAATTATAATTAGTTGAAATTTTGGATAATAGATTTTTCCAAATGATTCGTTAATATGTAAGAAATTTAATTGTGTTTTCAACAAATACTTTTGCTTTGAAAAAAATTTATGTTATTGTAGGTAATTTTTGTAACTATGTAATTGGTCAAACATCTCTTAACTAAATCTATCCATGGGTAGATTTGATTTTGATGTTTGGATTTGATCTATGTAAACTTCTTAAAATTTTCTTTTAATGTGTCATATTTTGTGTTTATCTTTCGCATTAAAAACTCTGTTTGGTTGAGAGTTTACACTTAATATGGACAAATACTATTGTACTGTTTGTCATTGTCATGTCCCTGAATATTTGGATGTGACTAAAGTTAGTTGATTAAGTTGCCCTAAATTTTAAATAATATAGGACTACATTAATTAATTATAGAGAAATAAAGTTATGAAATAATAAAATAACATTGACCTAGTTTATTGTAATTTTCTAAACATTTCTTGGAGCCCTTTATAAAGGGTAGTTGGACATTGTGTTCATTATCAATCAGACATCTATTTCAGTATTGCATTTAAAATTCCAATTGGAAATGAGTTCTTGGTGTTGTAGTTTTGGAGGTGTGAGACTCTCCCCATTCTAGCAATTGTAGTTTTGGTGGTTAGGGGCCACCCTAGTGTGCTCATTTACAAAATTTTGTGAATTCTTCATTAAAAGAAAAACTATATTTTTTATCAACAAAAGAAGAAAGAGGGATTCGAACCCTCAATAGTTTTTAACTATACCAGTTTTCAAGACCAGAGCCATCAACCACTCGGCCATCTCTCCCCAATGAGCATAACTCATTTTATCTCGACAGATAATATCTGTCTATAGGGTTCCTAACACTAGCATCAATTGCAAGACTTATTATACCCAAACCATTATCACATTCGAAAATTTGTGTATCACCAAATGATATTGGCAAATGATTATATCAACTAATGTCTTACATTTGTGATGTATTGAAGAACATAGTTTTTGATAAGGTAAACAGGTTTTAAGGGGTCCTGAAACCCATAAGTTTAACAACAAGAAAGGCTGAAAATAAGCGAAAAATGCCCAGCCAAAACATAAGCCTTACGGCTGAAAATAAGCCCAAAGGCCCAGCCCGAAACAACTGCCCACTAAAAAGGCCAGAGAACCAACCAGAAAAACAGAGACCAGACAAAAAGCCAAAGCCAGGAGAAACAAAAACCAAAGGACAGAGACCCAACCTAGCAGACTACTTCTCCATCTCGAGCATGGTCTGGGTAGCTTCAGCGCACTCTTGTTGCTCTTCTGCCTTATGATCCTGGGCGTTCGTCAAATCCTGCTCCATAGTGCTGTCCTTGGCTTTATCCACATCCAGCCTATCTTTGTCTCTGTTCTGTTTATCATCTTCCTCCATCTGGTTCCTGTCTTTGAGATTTTCCAAGAGAGAGAGGATGTTGTCGTTGATCGAAGCGAGGAGGGAGATCATTTGACTTGCCAGGTTGTGATTGTAGTTCTCAATATTTTTTACTCTCCTCTCCATCAGAGTCTCCCAGATGTTCCGGTCGCCTTGGCTTTCTGCACCTGTCTTGCTCTTGATTTTTTCCATTTTATCCATAATTGCATTGGATTTGAGCCGTCCTTCCCAAGATTTTATCTTGGTCGATAAGCAACTTTGCCTCCGCCGAAAAATCTTTTCCGGCATGCCAGGTCAGATTATTGGTGGCGTTAACCCCTTTATTAGCAAACCAATCAGCGACTGGGTTTGCCTCTCTGTAAACATGAGTGACGTGGACCTTATCGAACTTTGTGAGAGTGGCGCAAGTCTCAGCAATTATGTTCGCAATCGTCCACGAGGGAGGGGAAATACCATTAATGGTATTAATAATGTTTTTGGAGTCCCCCTCAAGCCAGAGTTTAGTAATCCCGGCTTCAAAAGCCAACTTGACCACCTTGCTCGCAGCTCTTGCTTCAGCCAGATGAATAGTCTGGATTCCCAGCGGGGAAGCAAAGGCAGCTATTCCCTCCCCATAGCTATTTCTTATGATTCCACCGCAACCTGAAGGGCCTGGGTTACCCTTAGAAGCCCCATCAAAGTTGGCTTTTGACCAACCATCTGGGGGGAGAAGCCAGCTAGCATCCTGCCTTTTGAGGTTCCTGTCTTTTTCTTTAGCTATCTTTATGTCCCCTTCTTCTTCTTCTTCCTCCTTCAGCACTTGGAGATTTTCCTTTATATTCTTCGAGACCTTCCTGCCAAGGATTATAGCCGGCTCCTCTCTGTCTCTAAATATTCTATTATTCCTTTCCTTCCAAATTCCCCAGCAAAAATGGGGTAAAATCCAGTCCGAGTGATCCTGCCGACCAGCAATCTTACAAAGACCTTTCCACTGATGGAAAAAATCCATGAGATTATCCGGTTTGCACCAGAGGGTTTCATTATCATGTGTGATGACATTCCACACCTCCCTGGCATAGTCACATAAGATGAAAATGTGATTTCCGGTCTCAGCCTGATTCTTACACAAGGGACATCTACTGGGCATAACATGTCCTCGCTTCATGAGATTGTCATGAGTAAGGATTTTGTTCTGAAGAGCCAGCCAGTAAAAAATGTTGATCTTTGGAGTGAGACCCGGAATCCAAGCCTCCGCCCAAGGGGCCTTCTCTTTTAAGCTCCAAAGGGAATTATAGCCTGAGGCAACAGAGTATCTTCCATTGGGATTATCCCTCCAGACCAGCTCATCCCCCAAATTGATAGGAATCATGGAATTGAGCATAAGCATTATAGGAGTCAAGTCCTCAGAGATGAGGGATAGGTCACTCCATTCCTGGCCATTCCAATAATCACAAACTTTGGACCCAATTTGATCAGTACAAGCTTGCATCCATCTCTCAAAAATAGGGTTATTGATAAGTGGATCTTGGGAAAGCCATCTATCCGACCAGAACTGGATGTCCTTCCCATTTCCCAATTTCCATGATATCCTGGCCTTAGCCAGGTCCCTGGCTTTCATGATCCCATTCCAAATGTTCGATCCTTTTGGGATATCTTCATTAAAAAGGGTGAAAAGAAGAGTGGGTCTTCTAAGGTACTTGTTTACCAGGGTGTCCCTCCATTCACCGGTGCTACTGAAGATCCGCCATATTTGTTTAGCTAGGAGAGCCTTATTGAGGTGGGTGATCTTTCTAATGCCCAGACCTCCGTACCTCTTAGGGAGGCAAACCTTCTCCCAAGCAACAAGAGAGTATCTTTTCTTCCCTTCATTACCATTCCAAAGGAAGTCTCTCTGGATTTTCTCCATTCTTTCAGCTATTTTTCCCGGAATTCCAAAGAGGCTTAGGGCGTAGATTGGCAGATTTTGAAGAGAAGATTTGACTAAGAGGCATTTCCCCGCTTGACTAAGAGAGACCCCTTTCCAACCAGCCATGTTCCTGTTGAATTTGTCCAAAATACCATTCCAAAAAGACTCCGGGGGTGAGGATCCCAAAGGGAGACCAAGATAGGTAGAGGGGAAAGAGCCTACCCCACAACCCAGAATCCTGGCGATTTTTCTTTGTCTAAACTCAGAGGTGTTGATGAAAAAGAGCGAGCTTTTGTTCCAATTAATCAACTGACCGGTCCCACTGGAGTAAGTATCAAGAATCTTCTTCAGGGCTCTGGCCTCTTTGACAGAAGCTTCCCCCCCCCAAGATAGTATCGTCAACAAATTGCTGATGAGTGAAGGGAACGCATTTAGAGGAGGGAAGGATCCCTTTGATACAAGCCTCACGCTTTCTACAGTCTATAATCCTTCCTAAGCATTCAGCTAAAATGATGAACAAAATGGGCGAAAGGGGGTCTCCTTGTCTGAGGCCTCTGGAAGGTTTGAAAAAATTAGAAGGGACTCCATTAACCAGAACAGCCAAGGAGGAGGTGGACACCAATTGAGAGATAATTTTGCAAACTTTACTGTCAAAGCCAAAAGTCGAGAGGACCTTCCCAAGGAGAGACCAGTCCACCCTGTCATAAGCTTTAGAAAGATCCAGTTTGAGAAACATACCTTCCCGTTTGGATGCCTCAAGAGAGTAGATGACTTCGTGCACCATCTGGACAGAATCCAAAATTTGTCTCCCTAGAACAAAACCCGATTGATGCTGCGAGATTATCATGGGCAAGATCTTGAGCATTCTTAAAGTGAGAACTTTAGAGATGATCTTGTAGAGTGAGTTGCACAGACTAATAGGTCTAAAGTTGTCCAACGAGTCCGCCCCAGGGGATTTAGGAATGAGAACCACAAAAGTCGAGTTTAGCTCTTTGAGAATAGATTTGGCTCCAAAGAATTCCTGGACAGCCTGAACAACCTCTCCCATGATCACCGGCCAGAACCCTTGGAAGAAAAAAGTGGGAAAACCGTCCAGGCCTGGAGCCTTGTCAGCAGGCAGAGAAAAGAGAGCCTCTCTAACTTCCGAAGCATTAGGAATAGCACAAAGCTATTTATTATGGATAGGTTGAATGAGCTGAGGAATACAGTGTAACAAATCCTCCTGGTCCAAATTGGAAAGCATTGGGTCCACAGAGAGAAGGCTAGAGAAAAAGGAAACAGCTTCTTTTGAGATGGCAGATTCTTCAGTTAACAGCTCCTGCCCCTTTCTGAGACCATAGATCCTGTTACTAGCACGGTGCTTGAGGGTGGTTAGATGAAAAAACTTAGTGTTCCGATCTCCTTCCTTTAGCCAGGTGATCCTCGATCTTTGCCTCCAAAATTTTTCTTTCTTATTGATAATGTTATGAATTTCAAACAGGGTCTTGAGCTCCGAAACCCTGTTGGTCTCAGTGTAACCTTCCTTCTGAATGCAATCTTGGATAATAGTTAGATTATCAAATAACTCTTTCTTTTCATGGAAGATATGACCAAAATCAGACTTGTTCCAAATTTTAATCATCCTCTTCACATTGCTAAGTTTTCTGGTGACTCTGAACATGGCTGAGCCCTCCACCTCTATCCCCCACCATTTCTTGATATTATCCAGGAGGTCAGGGTGAGAGGTCCACATTTTCTCAAACCTGAAAGGATGGTATCTCCTGTGTACCAGAGGGGAAACTAAAAGAGAAATGGAAGAGTGGTCCGAACCAATTCTGGGAAGCAGAGATAGTCTGCAGCTGAAGGATTGAAGCCAGTCCGAAGATATAAGAGCTCTATCCAGCCTAACCTGAATGCAATCATGGCCTTTTCTCTTGTTTGACCAGGTAAAGGATCCGCCCTTAAGCTCTACGTCCATAAGGGCCAGATTATTTATGAAGTTAGAAAGATCCTGTTTACTTTCCCAATCCGGGGGCATACCTCCCTTTTTCTCTTTATCTTCTAGCGGTGTGTTAAAGTCTCCCATGATTATACCTTTCTTAATGTCACAATCTTGCACCATATTACCAACTTTGGTCCAGAAGTTTTTTCTATCTCTCTTATTATTGGGGGCGTAAATATTCACTAAAAACCAGGAATCATTGGTGTGCAAATGTTGAACTCTGCAGAAAAGAATGTTATCTTCATCATACTCAGCTACTATATTGAAATACTTATCATTGAAAAGTAACAGCAGTCCTCCAGACGCTCCTTCAGAGTTAGAGGCTATGCCCTTCATGCTATTGTTGAACTTAATATTTTCCATCCTTTCCTTCTTCATTTTAGTTTCCTGGATTAGAAACACATAAGGCCTTTGGTCCCTTATCATATTTCTAATAACTTCTTGCTTGTGGATTCCATTGAGTCCACGAATATTCCAAGATAAGATCTTCATGATTTAACTACTGAACATGCTTCCTGGATGGTGCGCTGCGTACCATCCTTAATGTTTCTTCTGGCTTCCTCTTTCCTGATTTCATTCTTGTTTTTCCTTCCCACTAGGTTAGATTTGTGGCCGAGATCAACCTTGGCCATGCTTCTAGTAGAAGGGGGAGATACCGGAGAAGGGTCCCTGCTATTCTTCTTCTTTCTACTCCTGACTTATGTCCAGGGATTCTCTTCTCCCTCTAGTCCTTTGTCCAGCCAAGCATCAATTCTCGCCAAATCTTCCATTGTCGATGCAGACAGCCTCTCTATGATTCTGTTTACTGTTGAAGCGGGGGGACAACACACCGGGTTAGGGTCCTGGGACATGGGTTCCCCCTCCTTTAGTTCTTCCATGGAGTTCGGGACAAAGGATAGTTTCAAGTCATCCTCCTGAGAATCCAGAGGGGGAAGAGTCATATTTTCACCTGTCTCCTCAGGTTTCTTCTCAGATTCCTTCGCATTGGGGAGAGGTGTTGAATCGTCTTTCACTCCTTTCTCTTCTCCCCCTCCTATGTTTCCAGTCGCCCGAGGAGGCCCTGATTCCTCTTGGGGCGCATTAGGAGCAGTATTTGTTTTTCCTTCTGCCTCTCCATTTGCCTTGACTTGCGATGCTTTTTTCCTCCATTCTTTTTTGGGATCTAGAGAATCTTTTATCCCCCCTTGTGGATGAGCCTTTCCCACCGTACTCTTCCCTTTGAAAAGTGGGCATGATCCAGCCTTGTGGCCAGCCTTCTTACAATGGAAACAAGCAAAAGGCACACTTTCATAGTCAATCTTTTGAGATCTGTTTCCCAGACGAGATTGTAGTTCTAAAACTTGAGGCATGTCCTGGCCTTCGATGACTCCTACACAGATTCTTGCGTAGTTCAATCTTTTCTTAGCTGCTGTGACAGGGTCAATGGAGAGGAGCTCTCCAAAGGTCCTGGCTATGCCATCAAAGACATCCTCATGCCAATATTCCAAAGGAAGTTCCGGAAGTCTTAACCAAATTGGAACCTGAGATTGGAAATCATTGTTCAAATCCAAGTTGGATGTCCATTTTTGCAATATTAGGTTGGATCTTCCCAAAGACCAGTTCCCAGCACATAGTATACAGGAAAAATCTTCTGAGCAAGAGAACTCGAAAGACATGAAGCCTTTGGCCATAGCAGTCACTTCTACATGCCCTTTAAGGTCCCATTTTCTCCTGGTAAATGTCCTCACTACATCAATATTAGGTCTTGGCCCTACAAATTTTCCTACCAGAGTGTTCGCCATGCTTAGGATATTGTGGTCAATAATTTCCCTAGGGATTTCCAGAGCAAAAATACCTTTCTCCTTATTAGATTTGTCAATGACTTTTGGGAAAGACGATTTACCTGATGGTTTTATCCCGAATAGATTCGACCAGCGTCCCCATGCCCCAGACGGCCCACTGCCCACATGGGGGGGAGGGGGAATCTTCTCACCTGGATGGGGCATCATAACCCGTGGGTCCCCATCTTTTGAGGCCTCCTCATCTTTCCCCTCCGTTTCCTGCCCTGCGCTTGCTGCATGCCCTCCTGCAGACGTGCTCTCCTGTCTGTCGCCTTTCTCCAGATTCGAAACAACGTGATTCGAATTGCAGTTCCCGCCCGCTCCATCCCTCTCTCTCACCGTTCCCATCTTTCATGCTATTATGGTTGAATTCATATTGAAGAACATAGTTAATGACAATATTATTTATGTGATATTTTATTGTAAATGTTGTAGTGGTGTTTTATAAGGACTAACACAAATTATTATGTTTGATATTTTCATATTTAAAAATATATATATTGAAGATATATTATCTCCTATGACACTATACTTAGAGATCCATTCCCTTTGGTATATACTAGAGTTCCCAACCTCACAAGGGATTGTTAGTTTTAGGCATGTCGTGAGTTGAGTTGTGTATGTCGTGTTAAAATGACCCTAACTCAGATTTGGCCAAGTTAGGCATATGACTTATTGTGGCTTACCTATCCACAAGGCATAGCTTGAATCATCGAATCTATGGCAGTTGACTCAACTAGTGGGAAGCTTGAGTTAGGCAATAAAAAAATTATAAGTTTTTTAAACCTTTTTTTTACTTATTTCTTTCTTGCAGTGCTAAAAACATTTAATTTGAGATGCAAAAGTCATGTCTATAATTAGAGTAGCTCACTGAGTTTCAATAACATCATTCAATATAAGCTACATGAATGCCACCCTTCTCTACGACAACTACAATTCCTTGAGTTAGTGCTTCATTTAACAAGTACAAGATTTGGAAGGAAGAGATTTAGAAATTAAGTTTTTAGGTTTTATCAGTACTATATTTGACATCTAAAAAAAAAAGAATGTGATCCACATTATGGGATTTTATGTGGTTTTGAAAGTACTAATTTGTTCTTGGTGACAAGGGGCATTGCCCCTCAACTCCACCATATACTACAACAAGGAGCACACCTAAGTTGTTACCCCTCAACCCCATTGGAGGTATTGCCCTCATCAACCCCACACACCCCCCCCCAGGGCCCTATCCCTTGACCCCATTAGGACATTTCCCCCCAGACCCTCGCAGGGAGCTATCCCTTGACCTCATTGGGGTGTTGTCCCCAAACCACCATTTTGTTTTGAAGTACACTATAACATTCAATTTATGTAGTGCAAGTCATTATCTATACTATTGTCATGGCTTTTTCTTTTGGGGGGTGATGTAGCCAACATTAAATGCTTCTTGTTCCATTTTATTAAACTGGTTAACTATTAGTGTATTAATTATTTTTCAGTGTATTAATTTATATTTATACTTATATGTGTTGAGATAATGGGTGTTGCGTGCATTGCATAATATTGGTATATTGTATTATTTTATTTTATTATGTAATGTTGCACCTGAGAGCACCTAGATGGACGTGCAACATGTAGAGACTCCCATGGAATATTCTTGATGAGTTGTATTATAATATTGTGATAATATTTGATGTAATTATTTAATATTGTGGAAAAGAATTAAATGTCTAATATTAGATGTGGGGTCAATGGGTTAGGTAGCACATGGTTTATGTAATACCACTTGGTGGTTTTGTGGGACTTTCTATTGTGTAAGAAACCACAAGGGTAGTTGTTGTATGAGAAAGACAAAAAGGCAAGAAGGCTAAAAAAGGCAAAAAGGTAAGTGTTGAGCAGGATAAGGCTTGACAGGTTAACCAAGGGACATTTGTGAAGGTTGGAAGCATGGCATGGGATGTGTGGATTCATGCTTATTCATGTGGGTTGTTTGGTTGTGGCTATGGATTTGACAGCTTCCATGGTTGTATTGCAATGGTGTTTTGTTGAATTATACACAGTGATGGATGTTTTTGGAGGCTAGATTTTTCCCCTCGATGAGAGTTTCCCAAGGTATATCTTGTGCCGCATTTTTGTGCGTATGTTATCTATTCTCCTACATGTGGATTTTATGTGCTTATTTATTTTAGATCTATTGTGGGTTATGTAGAAAGAGTTATATTTTTGTTGTAAGTTTCCTTACAAGTGGTATCAGAGCTGTGGTTTAAATGTTGTAACCCTAGATTGAATCCATGGCAATGCATGAAAGAATAAAAGGAAGGGTAAGATGTATGGGTGTCATAGATTGTTTATTGTAATTCTAAGGGTTTTAGGTTTGCTATTGTGATGGGATGTTGGCAGATTCTGGGCATGCAAAATTGTGGGTCAAAAGGATCTTTTGGATGCTTCATTTAAATGAGGATTTTAAAGGGGAGCTTGTAGAAATGACTTCCTAGGAAAAAACAGACCTCGCCATTAGATCCAGGTAAATTTTGATATATATATATAATATGCCCTAGTTTGGCTATGTTGATAGAAAATGCAAATGATTTATAGTTTCAACTTGTGACACCTGTCAAATTTAATCCTATTGGAGTTTTTGTCACCAAAAATAAATTGTGTGGAAAGTGGTAAAAACATTGTCTTGGTAAATATCCATAACTTTCTCTTAGGATAATGAATTTTGGACTTCTTATAGTTGTTGGAAAGCTAATCCAAAGCACTACAACTTAGTGTAGGTTTGATTTAGTAATTTGAATATTTGGTTAGGTTTTAAGAGCCCAAAAGTTAGATGTTATTTATTTTGAGCATAGATTTGGGCAAAACTTGGGCATATGGAGTCGAATTATGGACTTCAAGTAGCCAATGGAAAGTTATTGAAGACCTCTATGCATTGATTCAGATTTGGTGCAGTGGTGGTATATTTATCTAAATGGTTTATGATATATATTGAATACGGTAACATTGTCAATTTATGGCATTGTATATTTTGGAGATTTGATGACATTGTATGCTTAGGTTATATTTCATATTGGTCTCATGCTTATATGGTTATCATTATTTGAGTTGAGTATGTATGATGAATTGGTGGGTCTACAAGTTGTGTAGTGTTGTAAGTGGTCTATACTTACAAGTTGCATTTATGTCTTGGATATGGATTGTCTTTGCCCACTGATCTTTAATTATAGATGTGTATTCATATTTATGGCTTGGATCTGAGTTGTATATACCTTAAGTCGCATGATTTACTGACATGTCTTCATGTAGAAGAGGTGAGGTGTTGTTACCAGGTAAAGTCGTGGTGGAGGATCATGGTTGACTATTTAATGTTGATAGGTTGGAAACTTTTAGAGTTAGTCACC
Organism: Cupressus sempervirens; assembly: GCA_028749045.1. Lineage (NCBI taxonomy): Eukaryota > Viridiplantae > Streptophyta > Pinopsida > Cupressales > Cupressaceae > Cupressus > Cupressus sempervirens. The sequence goes on along the minus strand of CM053783.1, from coordinate 762,322,936 downwards.
CAATTCATGGATGTGATCATGGTGTCATAGATTTTGGAATGACATGGTTAGATATACAGTTACTCTATTGGTGCTCATTGGTTTGGATTCTTAATTTGGTTATGGTGACATATATCTCATTTGTTGAGGATCATGGTTATTTGGTTTCTTTTAAGTAGCCAAAGATGTGCACTTTTGAGTTCTTTGATAGTTTGATGCCTTGGTTGATTCTCATGGTTAGAGGATGGTTTTCTCATCATAATGTCATGGATAGCTTGGATACACTATTTAGTGGGAGCTTTTGATAGTGATGAGGTGGTAATGCATGATTAGTTCATGGTTTGGTTTGTATCTTCTTGGGTTTGGAGATCTTGGTCTGACTTGGTATCTAACACTTTGGTTATCTGTGTAGACATAAAGGATATCCATAAAGGAGATGGATGTTATGGTGTCACAGGTGACTTGGTACCACAGTTGAGTGGGAGTTGTTGTCATTGACATATTTATTGAGTATTTGTAGATATTGGAGGTTTATCTTAGATCATGTTGTTGCATAAGCATATTTGACATTTACATGGTGCACTTAGTTCTTAATGGTGTGTGGAGATGGCTTTGCATGGTGTCTAAAGAAGGTTACGTCTTGAAGACTCATGGGGTTCTTGGTAAAAATATGGTTTATGCTTTCATTTAACATGTTATCCTTGGTGTTAGGATGGTTTTATTGTTATGTCATAGTATACTCTTGATACATGCTTAGAGTTGTGACATGTTATGCTCGTATGGGTCATGTTATCTCTTTGGTTGAGATGTTTAGATCATGTTGTCATGTTTATATTCATGAGGACATGGTTGGAACTTTGACATTGATCTTGGTTTAGTTTCTTGGTATTGAGTACATTGATCATTTGTTATATACTTCATGATATTGTTATGTTGCATTTAGAGTTGGCATGGATTGATTGGTTATAGGTGCTCATCGATACTTCGAGATGGTGGCGATGTTGATTTCTCTTGTGATTATAGAATTATTTGTTGGGATAATTGATGGTTTCAACATGAAGTCTTAAGGCATTCACCTAATATGGACTTGAGAGGAGATTGTTCTTAAACGAGTCTTGAATGGAGACTTTGATATCTTGACAAGCATTCTCATTCCCTACTCTTGGTCTGCTAAGCAGTTTACTACTTGAGAGGTATAGCCTATTGCTTCTCTTAGGTGCATTATATTTATGGTTGTCTTTCATAGATATAGATCTTGAGCTATGGTACACATGAGCTAGTTCTGGAGGGTTCTTTTCAGAGATGGTTTAGCATTGGTTATCTCCACGTGCATATTTTGTTATGCTAATTGTGTTTGGGAGATGGTTTATATTGGGCATATTCCTTGGATTAGGAATGCTTATTTCTTGGTTTATGAATGGTTTATGAGTTTGATCTTCTTGTGAGAGGCTTACACCCATGATTAGTTATATGGTATGGTTTGGTTGTTATTGTGGCTTCTTATTGGGGTTTTATGGAGGAGATATTACTTGGCATAGTTTACATCTAGAGGTGTGTGTAAAAGGACATGATACAAGCTATGATTTGCATGGTTTCTCTTTGGTCTTGGTTATCTTCCTAGATGTTCAGTTTCACTCACATTAGACTTGGGATTGGTTGGAGACTTGTGACCATTGGTTTGCATTCATGTATGTCGTGTGAGAGATGGCATGATTATTAATTTATCTCCTTCCTTTGTTGGTTGTGGAGAACTTGGGAGAGTGTTGGAGACTTTCTATGAGAGTTGTTCTTACAGGTTATTGGTTTATGTGTTGTGAATGTCCTCGACACTACATGGATTCACTTCTTTGAGATGTTGTGGGTGGATTGCTCACAAATTTGACATTATATTTTGCAGTAGAAGCTTCTTGGTATTTATGTGGTAGGTATTGCTCTTGAGGCTTGTGATTGTAGGCTATAGATTGAATATATTATTGATGTGAGATTCACTTGGTATACCTTTGAGGTATGGATAGTTGAATGGGTTTAGCACTTGTTGTGGGTGATATTTCAGCTAAGGATTTTGAGAACTATAGATATATGAAATTACCTTTGGATCAAGTTTTGTGCTTGGCATTTTAGTTGGTATAAGATCTTATAATTCTTATGTGACAAGTTGGGTGTCTTTCTCTTTGGATGGCTTCTATGTATGTCCAGAGGCAATGGCATAATAGAAGGTGGGATCATTCATATTTGAGATGTTGGATACTTTGATTTTGTTGTGAGTACCAAGATGGAGCACATGGTGTACTTTGATCAATGATGGTGGATATGCTAGGAGAGATTGCTTCCTTGTTCATTTATGTGGCTATAGATTGACCCCATGCAATGTATACAACAAGTGGGAGATTGTTGAGATAATGGTTGTTGCACATATTGTATAATATTTTTATATTATTTTATCATGTAATGTTACACCTAGGAGCACCTAGATGGACGTGCAATATGTAGAGATTCCAATGGAGTATTCTTGATGAGTTGTATTATAACATTGTGATAATACTTGATGTAATTATTTATTATTGGAAAAAAGAATTAAATGTCCAATATTAAATGTGGGGTCAATGAGTTAGGTAGCACATTGTTTTAGCACATGATTTATGTAATACCACTTAATGGTTTTCTGGGACTTGCTATTATATAAGCAACCACAAGAGTAGTTGTTGTATGAGAAAGAAAAAAAGGCAAGAAGGCAAAAAAAAGGAAAAGGGCAAAAAGGCAAGAGTTGAGCGGGACAAAGTTTGATAGGTTAGACAAGTGAGCATTTGTGAAGGTTGGAAGCATGGCATGGGATGTATGGATTCATGCTTGTTCACATGGATTGCTTGGTTGTGGCATGAATTTGAAGGCTTCCACATGGTTGTATTGCAATGGTATTTTGATGAATAATACATGGTGATGAATGTTTTTGGAGGCTAGGTTTTTTTTCTCAACAAGGGTTTCCCAGGGTATATCTTTTGTCACATTTTTGAGGGTATGTTGTCTATTCTCTTGCACGTGGATTTTAAGTGCTTATTTATCTCAGATTTGTTATGGGTTATGTCAAAACAATTATATTTTTATTGAAAGATTCCTTAACATCCAATCAATGTATATTTATGTATGCAATCATATTAACTATATTTGATGATGTTTGTCTCTTTGAGATTTACTCAATAAATCTTAAAATATCCAAATTCCCACATGGAACTTGATACACAGAAGATTTGTGTATCAACATCATGCATTGTGTATATTCTCTCTAATTTGCAAAGGAGAACAAAGAAACAAATACAAATATATTTTTTGCTTCATTATCTTTACATTATATTTTTGCACTCCCTAACTTAGATATTGATCATTAGAAGACTTTATGAATAATATCATTGCATCATATTGTAATAATTTATAATTAAATTTCAATTTGTATTTTTATCTTTGTGTTACTGTGCTTTGTATTTTTATTTATAGCTAATGGATCTTGTTGGTTCTCAAAATAGGCTTTATACTTTATAAGCACCAATACACTTATGTAGTACCAAGTATTCACTCACAACATTTCATTTGGTAGAAATAAAACATAAAAGAGAGAAATACAGATGCAATACGTAATTTTCAAAACTCCATATTTTTTCATTCACCATCCTCCTTCTACATCCTTCTACAACTTCTTAAATAAACAAAAACACCCTCAATTTGAAAAAAAGAAAAAAATTAGTTTTTTTGGCAAATTTTTACAAATCTTGAAATTTTTCATTTTTTGGTAACTTTCAAAATTACTCCTAGAAAGCTAAAAATAAAACTAGACTATCCTTGAACTATGAAAACTAGACCTGCCAACTAATATTCGAATTTGGAAATACCCATTCAAAGTTATTACAAAACACAAATTCTAAAAAAGGCACAAATAATACAAAAACAGAGTTTTAGGGGTCTAAATGGATTTTCTAGGACTTGAATTTTTTAATTTTTTTTGGACACAATCGAGTAATCCTCAATTGTTAAAATCGCCAAACTCCTCCTAACGCAACCACTATAAGAATTTGAGAGAAAACCCAAGTTCAAGTCAAAAATTATGACTCCTAGAAGTTGATGCATCATTCTCCCCTTCCTAAAAGAAATACAACTCTTGCAAGTGACTAGATGTGAATTGTTGTAACTTTGTTGGATGTAACTGCATCACTGCTCAATCAAATAACCATGTACTCTGTGTTTCATGTAACCCATCCCATTGTATCGAGTATCTATTATGCTTGTTATGTCTTGTGGATGTAGTCTGTTTGTCAAGAATTTTGGCAATCTTTTCCTTCTTATTGGGAAGGTGGTGTTGCCAATCCACGTCATGTTCATCCTTTGTCTCTGGAACATCTCCATGGAATGCATAGAAATTAGAAACATTAAATACAGGAGAGATGTCAAGATTTTTTGGTAGGCTAACCTTATAAGTATTATTATTGAGCTCTTTAATAATTTTGCAAGGCCTAATATTTTAATACCTTGATTTGTGGTATGTGCCTCTAGAGAACTATTCACGCCTCAAGTAAACCATCACCAAATCACCTTCAACAAATATTTGTTGTCTCCGATTAGCATCTACAATGATCTTGTAGCTCGCATTAGTGTCTTGTAATTTTTGTCTTGCATCTTGTTGGAGCTAATGAAGATGTTAAACAAAAGCTACTTTGTCATCACTAAAATTGTCACCAATGGAAGTAACACAAGATCTAGAACACCTTGAGGCTTCCTACCATAGATAATTTGAAAAGAAGAATTTCCTATTGATCTGTTAATAGAACTATTGTATGTGAATTCTGCCTAGGGCAATGCCAAGTCCCATTTTTTGGGCTTCTCACCAACAATGTAGAGTAACAAGTTTCACAAGCTCTGATTGATGACCTCTATTTGCCCATTTGTTTGAAGATGATAAACACAACTAAACTATAACTTGGTTCTCAATTTCCTCCATATAGTCCTCCAAAAATAACTCAAGAACTTAGTGTCTCTACTAGATGTATTGGTCTTTGGAAGACCATGTAAACAAACAACTTTTGAGAAGAATACTTCTACTATCCTAGTTGCATCATTGGTCTTTTTACATGTAATAAAATGAACTATCTTTGAAAATTGATTTAAAACTACAAAAATAGAATCATTACCTCATTGAGTATGTGGAAGACCTAATTCAAATTCCATGCTTAAATCAATCCATGGTTTAGTGGGTATTGGTAAAGGCATGTATAGTCCTGTATTTTGTGAATGTCCTTTAGCCACTTGATAAACTCTGCACCTTGCCACATATTTGGTGATGTCACACTTTATCCTAGGCTAATAATTATTATCTTCAACTAAGTTTATTGTATTGTCCTTGCCAAAGTGTCTCGTTATTCTACCACTATGCAATTCCATGATAATATTTTCCCACATAGATCTACCTATTATACATAGTTGTTTACCTTTGAAGAGGTATGATGCAGTACAAGGTAGGAGATGTCCACAGCCCTAACAAACAACCACAAAATGAAAATACAACAACAAAACAACAATAATGCAAAATCTAATACCAAATCACAACTCTTTATTCATAGATATAATTGATTGCATGCAATATGCCCAATTGTAAGATCTTTTGGGTTAGGGCCAAATACAAACAGAAATTACAATATCAATTCTGCAAGATCTAATGAGATCCACTTACAAACTCAATTCCAGCTAGTCCAGATCCACAACTAGATAAGAACACCAAGAAAATCCACACTTGTACCTCAGGTCCACCAAGCAAATCCTCCAGTTCTCAAGTCGCAGCCCTAGCTCTTAAAAATTCACATCTACACAATCCCCTTCAATCCTCTGAATGAATGAGTTATTCCTACGATGCTATAGACTCCACAAAACCCTTTATTTATACCCAACTAAGCCACAAGTCAGCTCAGTGCATTACAAATAAATTAAATCCCTCACATTAATTATATGTTGAGCCACAAGTCGGCCACAACACAAATTAAATACCCATACATAAATTAAATGCCA